>CM028137.1:696272500-696902083 GCA_016271365.2 Neoceratodus forsteri | reverse complement strand
AAGTAGTGCACAATGGGCGAGTCAGTGTCTGAAATCAATGTTTGGAACAGATCAAGAAAACTCAGTGAAACTGTTAATGAGCAGAGGTCTTAAAATGGTTATTTTGAAAATTTGGTAACAAAAGTCTATAAACTGACTGTGTTATGAGCGGCATTGCACAGTTTCCAACGCACTGTCATAAGTTACACGAATGTGAATATTTTCAGCCCAGATTTTCTACACTGCCATTTTTTCACACTTGCTTATGAACAGTACAGCTGTCATTTTTCACACCCTGGCTGAAATGTTTTCGACTTCCAAGCAGAAATGCGTGGTCGCTGTGGGAAATCAGTGTTCAGGACACGTTAAGAAAATCACAGTGACATTTTTCATGAGCGGAGGTCCCAAAATGCCTGTGTTGACAATCTGTTATATCTGTTATAAACAATCCCCAAACTAATTATATCACGGGTGTGCATTGCGCAGTTTCTATGCACGCGTGATTTCGCCAGTTTTTATATTTTCACTCCAGATTTTCGATAGTGCCATTTTTACATCTCCTCATGAACAGTACAGCTGTCATGTTTCAAATCCTGTTCAAAATGTGTTTTCGCACCTGTGGTGCCAAATGGTGCAGTCGCTGTGCAAAATCAGCTTTCGCTAATGAACTGATATTGCCACTGTTCATAAGGTAGGGGTCACAAAAACCCATGTTGAAAACTGGGTGAAAATACAATGAGCATCCTGCGCCATTAGGGTTTCCGGCCATAGCACCCACCCTGTAGAGAGAGACTGACAGGCATCAGGGTGTGACTTGGGATTGTCACCTTGTAATGCCTATACCATTCCACCCCAACCACACCCTGCAGCCAGTGACAGGCATAGAGGTGTGCCTTGGACTCTTTGGCCCTAAAGTTCACCCCATTCTTCTGTACTGCACCCATCTCATCATATCTGCTTATGGAATGGGGTAAGCCCAACAACCCAAGGCACACAGTGACACTTGTCGGTGTCTGCAGGGTAGGATGTAGGTGAAATGGCATGGCTGTTATGCCTGACAACCCAATGGCACAACCCAATGCCTGTCGTCTCTGCAGGGTGGTGGTAGTTGGTTGCAGTTCAATACTACTGCCATTCCTATTATGCATCTCTCTAACTCCTACACTACTAATGCCAATGCCAGCAAGCAAACATTCGGCATTGACAAATGCTTGTTATTCTTTAATTCACTGTAAATGTCAACTATTGCTTCTTTCTTATTTACAGTTATTTTACCATACCCTGTTTAGTCTGTAAATCTGTTGATCTCCTTTCTGTAGATTCTATGTATACTGTTTTGCCATACTTTTTGTTCTGTAACTCTGTTGTATTATGCTGCTGATGTGGAACCTTTGTAAAACAGCTTTAAGCTCAAAGGTATTTGTAATCCAAGTGTAATCCCCTGCAAATGGGGGTTCCTAAAAGTCTTCCAGGAGCTTGCTTAAATGCTCCAAGCCTGGATGGTGTTCGTCGCCTAAGCCATTTATCTGTGAGTGCTTTTAGAGCCTCTGGTACTGTCTCTTTAAGAGCTGTCTGCTTGCAGACATAATTAATTGGATGGGGGTCTGTGTGTTTCCCTGCTTGAGTCCCACTCGAGCTGCTGCCAAATCGCTTCGTTTCTGCTGTCACTAAGTGGGCAGAGTGAGCACTTTCAAAGATATAACTGTTTGCCAGACATCATTTAGAGTAATAACGTAAAATGCAGTTTGTCTAACCTGCTTTTCTTTGCAGTCAGAATTGTGTTTGCCTAGTCCCCATTCTAGTTTTGAACTGCTGAACTGGACCAATCAGTGTGGGGGACCTTTGAAATGGAGCCTGCTGCTGGCAAATCAGAACTTGGACTCTCATTGTGGAGTCAGCCACCTATGTACTGTATAGCCAATGCTTCTGGGAATTGAAGTTTGGACTTGAGCCCTTTTTTCCACCAACAGGGGGTTTACTGTGAGTGACAGCAAAACCAGCCATTGAACTGGGAGGAACTCAAAGGAAATGCCGGTTCTGTCTACTGGAAAGTTCAGTTGAGTTGTGACTGTGAAGACGGAAGGAGCTCTGTGCTCCTGCACTGCTGAGTTTTCGCATGGGAAGGCGTGAGGGCCCCAAAGTTCGCCTGCAGCTGTTTGTGAGTGCCATTGTGGACTGAATCAGAGTTGTAAGGAGAAAGAAGCACCAGAAGTGAGGAAACCAGGCTCACCCTGTAGAAGACTGGAGAAATTGCTGAATCACACTCTGTCTATCAGGAACTGAATCTGCTGTGTGTTCTCCGGGTATTGTGCAGTTATTGCGATCAGGATAGAGAAGCAGCCTGCCTGGTATAGTACTTTCCTTTTACATATAAATGTGTGTAGTGCTTGTGGGGAATCCTGTTTCAAATCCCTGTACAGTGAACAGAGTGCATGAAGCTGGAAGTAAACACCAGTTTAAGCCAGACTACATCCATTTGCTTTAAACTGCAGTGGGGTCCAGTCACAAGGACCTTGTCCACATGGTCTGCTCCTCCTGGCAATCCAGGACAATCTGCCTTCCATCCAGTTCCCAGCACTGAGTTGTGAGTACAAAGCAGGGTAGCTCCCTACCATCTGTTTGTCGAATTGCAAGTGTGTCATCTAATTGTTGCTTTTTCATTTCTTCCAACTGAGCCCTCCAGCTCCAGATTACAATTGGGTATTGTGCAAGTGTTTTTCATCACTGGGCCCCAACCAGCTGCAGCCAATCCTGGCTAACCCCCATCCTGGGTACCCAGTGAAGGTGACAATTTGGGACTCTGAATATGTGCACAGTACTGTGATTATTAATGTGTTTAACCTAATTAACCTGATTCCCCTGTCCTTGTTATATCCCCTAAATAAATCAGATTTGTTTGTTTCAGCAAAGTTACACTGTCTGAGGTATTTGTTTATGTTAAAGTATTGTTCTGTGGCTTTTGCACTGTATCATCTTGTTTTACAGGGTGTCCCGAGGTCCAGTCGATGGAGCCAGTCCTGGGGGTAAGTGTACTTTGTGAAGATATTCCTAATGCATTGTGTGGGCCACTAGTGGGAAGAAGGGTTACAGTGTCCCAGAGGCTGTGACCAAGTTAGTTTAACTGCTGCAGACCCTGACTTCTGGGTGGAGGCACCCACCATTGGACCTAGGCCCTCAACCTGTTAGTAGTTAAGCAGGCAGGGTAGTAGCCCTTGGGATAGCGCCACCTAGGGGTTACACAAGATCTAAATAAATAAATGAAAATAGCACAGACACATCACGATGCTTGAGCAACAGGATGAATCATAGGTTAAATTAACATTTCCTCCTCAAGCTGACCAGGAACTGATTGGGGGTTGGAGAATGACAAGGTGTTGAGCAGGAACTTGAGGATCCTCTGCAATGTCTGCTGCGACTTTGGGTCCTCCTCCTTGGATTTTATTTCATTCTGTTTACAGCACCATGAGAATAGCCTTTCAGCAAAGGTCTGCTCTACCTTTCAGTCATAGAGGTACTACAATCTTTAGTAGAAGTCTGGAAATACTGGCATATGTGGGAGAGGAAGAGGCTTTTGAGGGATAATTGGCAGTGAGGGGATCTGACTGACATCTCGAACATGCGTAGAGTTGACAGGGGCTCACAGTTTGTGTCAGACTCTATGGAATGAGAGGACTCTTCTGGTGTGCGAGCCCTGTCAAAGTTGGAATGAGTGTCCATTTCTGATGTAGAGTTCCATTTTTTCACAAAGTCAATAACCACATTCAATGAAGTCTGTTGTTGTACACTGAACTGAAGGACCAGAGCTGGGTTGTAACACTGGAGTAGCTGAATATTTCATAAAATAATTTACTCCCTTCTTTGGCAGCACCTGCTTAACTTCATTAAACTTTTCCTTCTTGAACCACCTCTGTGCAGAAATCCTGATAGAGCAACATTTTAAGCCCCTCCATATCAGGTTTTTCTTGTCCCTAGCCAGTAGTTCCTCCTTCACAGAGTACTGTGAAGTAATCTATAGTAGGTCTTGGGTTTAATCCCTTCTGTAGTTTTGGAGTCAGCCAGTGATGCGCCTGCTCCATCTCCAGAGGCTAGTCCCAAGTTCTCTGAAATAGCTCTGCAAAAAGCATTGAAGAAAAGAATCATCTTTCTCCCCTCCGTGCACTGTGGAGCAACTGTAATCCCTAATGTTACTGAGTCTGCCGATTTTCCAAATCATCCAGTGTATCCAGTGTACACACTAGCTTCCTGTCATGATAATCGGAGCTGTCCTGAAGAACATAGAAACATAGAAGTTGTGCGGCAATAAGGACCCAAGGCCATCCAGTCTGCCATTTCTTTTCTACCTTATAAATGTGCCATCGGCCTTTGCTCTGTCAGTGACCTATCTATTCATAGTCATTTGTATTGCTCCCTTATGCCTATCCCATGCCTGTTTGAAGCCCTGCACTGTATTCATAGCCACCACTTCTTGTGGTAGCCATTCCATGCATCTACCACCCTTTCTGTGAAAAAGAATTTCCTCACATTCCCCTTAATCGGCCTCCCTCAATCTCATGCTGTGTCCTCTTGTCCTGCTATTTTTCTTATATTTAAACATGTTAGGCTCTTTCACCTTGTTTATGCCCTTAAGGTGTTTGAATGCCTCGATCATATCACCTCTTCCCTCCTTTGCTCAAGGGTATACATATTGAGCTCCGTTAATCTGTCCTCATATGTCTTCTGATGCAGTCCCTGCACCATTTTGGTTGCCCTCTCTGGACTGCCTCAATTTGGTTAATGTCCTTGTGAAGGTGTGGCCTCCAATACTGCACGCAGTACTCAGATGGGGCCTAACCAATGTCTTGTACTGAGGGATTATTACCTCCTCTTACGACTTGTGATACTCCTCAACACACCCTAACACCCCCTAGCCTTCACTTACTGCTTTAGAGGTCTGCTTGATGATTTTAGGTCATCAGTGATGATGATGCCCAAGTCTCTTTCTTCCATTGTGACTGCTAGCAACTCCTCCCAGCCTATAAGTGGCTTCAGGGTTTCTTCCCTATGTGCATGATTTTGCACTTCTTTGCATTAAATCCCAGTTGCCACTCTTCTGACCATTCTGCTAGTTTATCCAGATCTCTTCTCATTCTGCCCACTTCATCTGGATCATCTACTCTGTTGCAGATCTTGGTGTCATCTGCAAACAGACAAGCCTTACCCTCTAGTCCATCTGCAAGGTCACTAATGAAGATGTTGAATAGGACTGGCCCTAGGACTGATCCCTGAGGTACCCACTTGTGACTTGCATCTCTTCTGACTGTATACCATTTACCACCACTCTGTTTTCTGCCAGTCAATCAGTTTGCCACCCAGTTGACCAACTTCTGACCCACCCAGCCTACCTAGCTTATTTATCAATCTTCTATGTGGAACAGTGTCAAAAGCTTTGCTGAAGTCAAGGTAGGCGACATCAACTGCTCCCCTTGGTCCACCACTCTGGTTACCCAGTCAAAGAAATCTATGAGATTAGTTTGACAGGACCTTCCTTTTAAACCCATGCTGTCTTGGATCCTGTGCCCCTATGGATTCCAGGTGTTGCACTATCCTTTCCTTAAGAGTGCCTCCATAATCTTGCCCACTACTGAGGTAAGACTGACTGGTCTGTAGTTCCCGCCTCCTCCCTGCTACCATTCTTGTGGAGCGGGATCACATGAGCCCTTCTCCAGTCTTCTGGGACCTCTCCTGTGCTCAGAGACTCACTAAACAATTCTGCTAATGGCTCTGCTAGTTCCTCCTTAGCTCCTTAGGTACCCTGGGATGTATGCCATCAGGTCCCATTGCCTTATCAACCCTGAGCTTAGCAAGCTCTTGTAGGACCTTTCTTTTGTGAAGGAGTAGTGCTCACCTTCCTCCCCTGTGTCCATGATGCTGAGCTGTGGGCCCTGCCCTACCTTCTCTTCAGTAAATACTGAGCAAAGTATCTATTTAGGATAGATGCCTTACAGGGTCCTCCTCCTCACATGCTCCCTTTTCTCCATTGCTTAGCACACCCTCTGGACTTTCTCCTTTCACTAATGTATCTATAGAAAGTCTTGTCACCTTCTTTACTGTTCGTGCTAGTGTTTCCTCAGTTTGGGACTTTGCCTGCCTTACTGCCTTACCTGCTTCCCTTAGGGCAGTTTGGTATGCCTCCCTATCTTCATCCGCTGTGTTCCTTATATTTCCTGAAGGCCAGCCTTTTGGCTCTGACCTTTTCTGCTACTGTATTTGAGAACCAAAGTGGTTTCCTTCTTCTTTGCACTTCTTTTCTGTCTAACACAATGGGATGTTGCTTCAAGTATTGCATCCTTAATGCTTGCCCACTTTGCCTGTACCCCTCACCTGTGTTTCTTTTGCCAGGGCTAGCTTAACTCTGTTGGCCATCTTATCAAAGTCAGCTCCTCTGAAGTCCCATATTTTGCCTTGGAATGGGATGATTTAGATGTAGTAGCCAAATTGAACCATACCATGTGATGGTCACTGGCCCCAGGTGACCTTCTACCTGGAGATCTGTGATCCCTTCTTTATTAGTCAGTACTAGGTCTAGGATAGCCCTGTCTCTTGTGGGTTGCTGTACCAGTTGTTTGAGGCCCTCCCTGCAGGGAATCCACTATGAGTCTAGTTCTGGCAGATGTTCCTGCTGGTATTGACCAATCTGTATCCGGCATGTTGAAGTCTCCATTATCAGAACCTCCCTTTAGCTGTCATGTTTTGTATATCTTCTAACAGTAATGTGTCTATGTCCTCCCTCTGGTCTGGGGCCTGTAGACAACCCCAGTTCTTATGGCTGTCCCATTTCCTGTTTCAGGGTGACCCACAGTTCTTCTGGCTCCTTATGTGTATTCTGAATTTCTGTAGCTTTGATATTTTCATTAACATACAGAGCCCTCCTCCCATTTTGCCTCGGTCTCTTCTGAACAATACATAGCCAGGTACTGAAGTCTCCCAAGTGTGGTTACTGGTAAACCACGTCTCACTAATTGCTACTATGTCCAGTTTAGCCTCTGACATTATTGCCTGCAGGTCTGGGATCTTAGCTACATTACCCTCTAGCTTGTTAACTTTGTGTTCCATCACATAAATCTGTGTTTAAAGTCCTCAGAATCTTGATATAGCTTTGCCATGAAGGTTTTTCTATCCAAAATGTCCAGTTCAATCTCTCTTAGCATTTCCCTGATTGTGGATAGCTCCATTTTCTTCTGCAGTTTGGGAAAAGCATCTGCCGCTGACAGCTTTGAGGCAGCGGGTTTAGAACCAACAGCTGACATCATGTATTGCTTCAAAACTTTTTTGTCAAAAAAGAGTCAAACTTCATCTGATTTGTAAGTGATTCAGAATTTCATTAGATGGGGATTTGATTTAACAAAAGTAGTAAGAACTGCAGCCCAAATCCACCAACTAATTAGTTTTTTTTTTTTTTAGTTTTTGACAGCGCTGGTCAGGGCATTGCAGCTAGCTGTCCATTCTCATTGGTGCCGTGTGCACGGAACTCCCCACCATCTCAAGGTGCAAACACAGCTGTCCCAGAGGGCTGATGGGCAGCATGGCGTGGGTCACTGCAGTAGATATGCACACAGCTAGCCAGGGTGTAGGTGACAGGGACACAGTAGTGATACCCACACCCCATGCACTACCAGGCCATGGCTGTACCATTCACCAACACTGGTGGACAGCCACACCATGACATTTCACCTTTGGGGGGTCACACAGCAGGCACTCACATGGCTGTGTGGGCACAACTTGGCTCTCATAACCATCACCCAGCACTTCAGTCACCTCCACAGGCTTTATTGTGGATGTTACCTCTCTGCAGGATCCAGGGACTGGACAGCCCCGTTGGCTGTGGCGTGGGCATGTGCCTGTGGCATGCTTCTGGCACTCTGTCACCATGGCCTGCTTCATGCACCTCTTCAGGCTCTGGAACTGCTTCCTCACTGCTTCCACAGGCCTATTCTGCCTGCTGACAGAATTCATCTCCTCCACAATCTCCTCCCAAGCCCACCAGACATGGGCATTGGTGATCTTGCAGTGGGACATGACCTCCTCCCTGGCCTTGTAGGCTTGTGCCAGAGCCTGCAGCTCCTCCATGCTAAAGTGGTGGGCCAACAGTCTGTCGTCTGTTGTCCATGGTACCTGCTGAAAGAGGGGGTGTGACACAGGTGGCTGGGGCACACTGGCAGCCCCACATAGCTGACTGACCACAACCTCCTTCACCCCAGAGCATAAACCTTGGATGCATGCTGGAAATGCATGCCGTGCTGCAGCGAAGGCCAACTAACACTGGCCCATGGCTGGCACTGTCACTGGTGACAGTCACCCTGAGTGAGATAGTAGTATGGGCCATTGCACCCTGGGTTGCACATTTGGATATACAGGTTTGGAGAGAGATCTGCCTGCAATGTTCTGCATAGCTGGTGAGAGTGGGTGGCCTCTGACATGGCATCCACACACGAATGGGGTGCAGCAGTGCACCACTTGGTGTCATATGCCCCAGTATGGCCACAGACATTAGCCACACAGGGTACACTGTATGGTGTCCCAGGCCTCTGCCCTTGTACACCCCAGCTCCCAGTCAGCAGGCCCACCACGGCAGCATGTATCCCCACATACACCAATACAGGATGGGCAGCACCCCCACAGGACAGGCAGCATTGCATACTTAATGAGGAGTTAGGTGCCCCCACTGCAGCAAGGTTACCACAGCAGGGCCCACATGACAGCACAGTACAGCTAGTACTGGACAGGGCATGGGCTGGGAGTCCATGGTCTGTGGGGCCATGGTGGTACAGCACATCCACAGGGATATGGTCTGCAGAGGCTGCCACTGCACAACATGGAAGGTTCCAGAACACCGCAGCCTGAGGCCCAGTGCTGCAGAGGCACCACTCCCATGCTGCTGCGGTACACAACCAGCTGCACAGTGGTACATGTGCACTACTCTCCTACTGCATACACACTGGTGCGGACCATCTGCCAGTCCTGTAGCCCCAGCAACCTCTGAACGGCTCTGGGGCAGATGCCCACCCCTGGCTCCTGGGCCCTGTGCAGTCATGACACAAATGGGGATAGCAACTCCCACCTAGTTTGCCACCTAGTATATGCAGTAGCCCCAGTGCCAGCAGATGTCTTTTTTTTTTATATTCCCTGTTTTATGCCCCTTTCTCATCGCTCAAGACCGCATCCACAGGGATCCTTAGGCTGTGCACGCTTCTGTAGGTCCTCCCCAGGTGTCTCCTTTGGTTCCCAGCAGCACTGCCCATCCAGCCTCGGTTGGCCCCAAGGTGGGGAGGAGGAGGACCCACAGTAGTCCCTCCAGTCCATGAGTCTGCGTCGGGTATGCTGCACAGGCCCCAGTTAGAGCCTGGTTATGGATTTTCTCGGGCAGCCGGATCCTGTCCCCAAGCATCCATTGAGGGGCTTTTCTCATTTTCTGGTGCCATCCTTCAGGACATCGGCAGGCTAGGGAAGCCATGGCGGAGCACGCCGCAACATGCAAGTGCTCCCGCTCCCAGCCGACATCATCCCACCATGCTGCATGCTGTCTCACTGCACCTCCACCTGTGGTCACCCAGGTGGTGGTAGAGCAGTGGGACATGCAACCCATCCACCCCTCAGAGGAGAGAGCAGCCTCTGGGAGCTCAATCTTTCTTCCCCGGCTGGCCCTCCAGCCACCCGAGTCCATTCCGAACCTGGGTCACTGGTACGCAAGCGTGTAGCCCTACTGCTATGCAGGGCTGGCAGGCCAGCAGGTGTCTTATATGGTATAGATCGGCTACAGTGTCAGCATGGATGGCTGTCCCTGACAGCTGCCCTGGCATCCTGGGTCAACTGGGGCATTGGGTAGTCAAAGCCTGCCTGTATCGCCATGCACTCAGGCGCAGCACCCCACATACTGGGACAGTTCTGGAACATTCCATGAGCCCTGGAAATGCCGTACCTCCCACTGTCCATGGGTGTCAGGACACCCCTGATGGTGCCTCCCTGGTCCTGTGACTCATGTACCAACAGTGTGGATGTGATGGCACACAGTTATAGGTACTATCTAATGTCCACCATGGTGGCAGCAGACACAGTACGACATCCATTCCAAGTGTCCCCAGTATGAGGACAGCGCCATATGTGCTGTCACAGAAGGCCCCTGGGTCCACATTGGTGGGGTATGTCCCCTACACAACGTTCCCATGTTAAGGCATCCATGCAGAGGACAGCATGTGGCACCATCCATGAGCCATAGCACACAGCAGTGGGCACATCCAGGCTCACAGTGTAAGTGTGTGCTGAGCACCTGCGCTAAACCTGTGATGCCATGTCACATAGTTTGTCACAGTGTTCTATGGTGTGACAGCTCCTGTGCCATGGTTAGTTGGACTGGCTGAGTGCTATGCCTCCAGCCCCCACTGCCACATGGTTGTCACAGGATCATGGCCCACATAGCAGTCAAATGCCAGTGTCATAAACCAGGGACATGGGTGACAATACTCAGGAGTATATGCCCCAAAGCAGAGAGATACCTGACAACATAGTAATAACAGCTCAGAACACCATGTTCAATACATGTGTTTGGTAAATTAGCATGTCAGAAAGGGTCTTAGCCTGTAACACAATGGTAGACAGTACTTTGGGAGTACAAGGGATAGGAGAACCTCAAAAGGTTCTGAGGTTCTAAAAGGTTCTGATACCAGAAACCTTATCCGAACCTTTATGACCTTTATTGTTTTATGGTAACTGTATGTCAAGAACCTTTTATGACCCTTATTGGTTTATGGTAACTGTATGTCCAAAAATCTATTTAAACTGCTTTTAATCAACATATCTGTAGAAAACAAGCATTTGTCAGTGCCGAATGTTTGCTCACTGGTATTAGAATTGGAAATGCAGGAGTTAGACAGATGCAGAATAGGAATGGCAGTGAAGTATTGATTCACGTCAACCCCACCTCCATCCTGTAGAGACGGACAGACATTGGGGTAAGTGTTTGGGTCGCCGCCCATGACAGTCATGCCATGTCACCTCACCCTATTCTGCAGACACCGACACGTGTTGAGGTGTGCCTTGGGGTGTTGGTTTACAGTCACCCCATTCCACAAGGACATTTGCGAAATGGGTGCAGCATAGGACAATGGGGTGAAATCTAGGGCTGAAGAGTCCAAGGTACACCTCAATGCCTGTCAGTGGCTGGGGGGTGGGGTGGGATGGCATAGAGCAGTACAGTCAGCAATGCAAAGGCACACCCAATGCCTGTCAGTCTGTAGGAGGTATGAAAAGATGGCAATGCTGAAAATCTGTAGTGGGAATATTAAAAATGCTTGCATTTCTGAGCATACATGGAAACTGCTGAATGCATGCATGTAACACAGTCATTTATGGACTTTCGTCACCAAATTTTCAACATAGACATTTTAGAAGCTCTGCTCATGAACAGTGTCACTGATTTTTTAATATGTCCGAACACTGATTTCCCACAGCGACCAAGCTATTCTGCCAGAAGTGCAAAACACATTTCAGCCAGGATGTGAAAAATGACAGCTGTACTGTTCATAAGGAGGTATGGAAAAAGGCAATGTTGAAAATCTGGGTGAAACTATTACAAATGTGTGAAATTAGAGTGCATGGAAACTGTACAGACGCTTACCCAACACAGTCATTTTATGGACTTTCATCACAAACTTTTCAACATAGGCATTATAGAACCTCTGCTAATGAATAGTGTCACTGTGATTTTCTTAATCTGTCCCAAGCACTGATTTCTCACAGCAAAATCTGGAGTGAAAATATTGCAAATTAGCTAAGTTACAAGCGTGCATACAACAACTGCAAATACTGCAGCTAGTAAAACAGTCATTTCTTGGATTTTTCCCGCAAATTTGCAACATAGACTTTTTGAGAGGCCACCTCATGAACAGTGGCACTGTCATTTCGTTAATCAGTCCGAAAGGTGATTCTTGCAGTGACCCTAAAATCACCTCTTTGGTACCGAATAACACAATGACAGTGGCTGAATTCATTAGAAAAGGTCCCAATAACCCCATGTTGAACATTTGGTGCCAAAATTCCCCAAAATGCCTGAGATATACAACAAAGTTGAAAAACTCTATTTATGCCATTACAGAGCTTACGGCATTTCTTCAGTTTGTGTCGGCTTTAAAGAGTGCAGACATTTTGACGGTCCACTGAAGATCGTTCGCTGCTGGGCTCCGAGGTAAGTATGGGGTGAGGGGTGTGGGGAGGCAGGGTGCACAGAGGGTGGGTGCAAGTTGGAGTAGGGCCACGGACTCAATGAGGGACCGTTTTCTGATTTGTGGGGGTTTGCTGGCCTTTTTTTTTTCTTCACATGGACACCCCAGCGTGCCACCCGAGTGTTTTTTTTGGGGGCTGTAGCTGACAGGGATTGGGCACCCCATCTGCACTTAGGTGGGCAAGAGCAGAGGATTGAGCACCCGGCACAAAACCAATGTTTTTTGGGGACATTATGTCGATGGGGAGTGGGCTCCCCATTGGCAAATTACACTGGGGATGAAGCCGAAGGGGATTGGGTCGTTGGCAAACTAAAACTGTTTTGGGGTGGCACATGATGCCGAGAGGACTGGGCACCCCCTCAGCACTAGGCGTCTAATATTGAACATGGCGGTGGCTTGCTGCGCGTTCTAAACAATATTACACTAGGCAACTTTCCGCAGCAATGACAGGTCGCTCCCTCATTGCAGCGAATGGCTGATGCTGCATTGACGGCAGCCCTGATTGCTGTGGTGAAACGTTACAAATTGGTGGCACTTTTGGAAGCCAGTGTCATCAACACACTGTGCCTCCACTGGTCCACCAGTGCCAAGCCCCCAAATGCAGTGCCTCTGTTGGCTGCCACAGTGCTGCGCCTCCATGACCTGCTTCTCGCCTAAGCTGCCACATAATGTTTCTTGTGCATGCGTGCAAGCAAACATAAAAACGATTAAACTACTGTTTAGTAGTAATAAACAGCATGATTAGTGAAATGAGATGAGAAGGAGTGAATGATGTGACTGTGGATGAGATTACTGGAAGTGCCAGTGCTGTAATATGTACAACTGGCACCAACCTCGATGATGATGATGATGATGATATTTGTCCAAAGGCAGGCAAGTCCAGAACTTTCATCAGCCCTTATAGCGTAGTAGTTAAGCACCAATGTGAACCATGAAACTCTGACAGCCACCACCACATACTGTCTGTGGGACTTTTTGTCAAAAGGCAGAGCACACACTGTAATCACTCTTTTGTTTATGACATTTAAGAAAGTAATGTTAATACTGTGTATAAGTTATTAACAGTAGTGATTTCTATTTCTCAACAGGTACAGGCACCAATGTCAATGAGTCTAAGTTAAGTAACGAAGAAGAAGCCAGGAACACAAAAACAGTACCAGGCCAGAGCAGAGGGCAGGCAGTCAGTCAGAGGAGACAGTCAGAGAGAGACAGTCAGCCAGCTACCACTTCAAGACGATACTACCTCCCTACTACAATCAGGGCAAAACCAAGTAGTCTACCAGTACTGAGGTCAATTTGTTTAAACACGTTTACAAAAATGACTGCTTAGAAAAGAATGAGAACGTGACTGTGATGGCGAGAAAGTCCCAGACCAGATCACTAGTTTGTAAATAGTCTTCCCCTGAGTCTGATTTTTATGTTTGCTTGCGCATGTGCAAAAACATAGTTCCTCTATATAAGAATTTGTAGGTGTGCTTCCTCCACTTCCAATGCCCTGCTGCCTTTTGCAGGCACAAGCGCCAATGAATGTAGGCACTGTCTATGACAGCCGTTCAGATGCAGTGGTGTACAGTTGAAAGCAAAAAACGCAACCTGTAGACAATTGGCATACTGCCGTCAGCAGTGTGCAAAGTGCCTACACGTCGGCGCCTGAAGTGAAACAGCTGTCATAGACAGCCCGTCCCCCACAACAAGTAGCATGCTGGGAGACCACCCCAGTTAGTCAGCGCGCCCCTCCCCACACACACTGTATGGCCGACAGGGTGTCAATCCCTGTCGGCTCTGCTTCTGCTCACCCTCCCAACAGTGTTCCAGGTGCCATGCTGGGAGCCCACTAGCGTGGCAACAGTCGGCAAGGCCGGCGAGGGGTGCCCAATCCTGTCGACTCCACTGTATCCCCAACAGACTTCCAGGTGCATGCTGGGAGCCCATCCCAGCATGGCAACAATCCGTATGGCGATGGGGTGCCCAATCCCCATCGGCTCCACTGCCCCCAAAACTGCCTTCCAGCTGCCATGCCAGGAGCCCACTAACTTAGCAAAAGTCCTGCGCCATCTTTAGCAAAAATGCTGTGTAAGAAAACGGTCTCTGCTAACTGTCTTGATCCCCTTCCCCACCTGCGCCCACCCTCCGCGCACCCTGCCTCCTCCCCACCTCACTCCATACTTACCTCCGAGTCCGGCATGACAACCTTTCGTGGACCGGGAACAAGTTCTGCACTCTTCAAAGCCAACCGCGAACTGAGGAAATGCCGGTAAGCTGTACAATGGAATAGATCGTTTTTCAACTTTGATGCATATCTCAGCCATTTCTGGGAATTTTCCCCAAATTTTCAACATGGTGTTCTTGGGACCCCACCTCATGAATTCTGGCACTGTCATTTTGTTATTCAGTCCCGAAGGCAATTTTGCGGTCACTGCATGGAACCACCTTTTGGACTGATTTATGAAACACAGTGTCACAGTTCATGGTAGGCTAAAACCTATGTTGAAAATTTAGTGAACAATTACCAAAATGACTGTTTTCTAGCGTCGTTAGCATGATTACTATGCATTAAATAAGTTTCTTGAATTTTTAATATTTTCATTCCAGATTTTCAATATTGCCATTTACCACCCTCCTTATGAGCAGTACAGCTGTCATTTTCACATCTCACCCAAAATGTGTTTCTGCGCATGTAGCGCATAATGGCGCAGTTGGTGTGCGTAAATCAATGTTTGGGACAGATTAAGAAAGTCACAGTGACACTGTTCATGAGCAGAGGTCTTAAAATGGCTATGTTAAAAATTTGGTGACAAAATCCATAAAATGACTGTGTTACGAAAGAGCATTGCAGTTTCCATGTACCCTTGTAAGTTCATGAATTTGTAATATTTTCAGTCCAGATTTTCACCACTGGCATTTTCCACACTTACTTATAGAACAGTACAGCTGTCATTTCCACACCATGGCCAAAATGTGTTGCACTTCTAGCACAGAAATCGTGGTCGCTGTGGGAAATCACTGTTCGGGACAGATTAAAAAATCACAGTGACACTGTTCATGAGCGGAGGTCCCAAAATGCCTGTGTTGACAATCTGCTGTAAAAATCCCCAAACTAGTTACATTACGGGTGTGCATTGCGCAGTTTCTATGCACGCTCGTGTCTTCCCAGTTGTTTTAATATTTTCACAGCAGATTTTCAACATTGTCATTTTACCTCCCCATGAACAGTACAGCTGTCATTTTCACATCCTGTTTGAAGCGTGTTTTCACACCTGTGGTGACAAATGGCATAGTTGCTGTGCAAAATCAGCTTTCAGCTAATGAACTGATATTGCCACTGTTCATAGGTAAGGGATCAAAAATCCATGTTGAAAATTTGGGTGAAAATACTGTGACATACAGAGCGTTAGGGTTTCCGACTATAATGCCCCACCCTGTAGAGACTGACAGGGGTGTGACTGGGGATTGTCGCCTGTAATGCTCATACCATTCCACCCCACCAACATCCTGCAGCCAGTGAGAGGCATCGAGGTGTGCCTTGGACTCTTACCCCAAAGTTCACCCCATTCTCCTATACTGCACCCATCTCACCATATTTTCTGATGGAATGGGGTGAGCATAAGGCCAAAGACCCCAAGGCACACCTTGACACTTGTCGGTGTCTGCAGTAGGGTGTGGTGAAATGGCGACCGTTATGTCTGACAACCAAAAGCACACCCCAATGCCTGTCAGTCTCTGCAGGTGGTGGTGGTAGGGTTGGCTTCAGTTCAATATTCACTACCATTCCTATTATGCAGCTCTCTAACTTCTACACTACCAATGCCAATGCCAGCAAGCAACATTCAGCACTGACAAATGCTTGTTTAGAAGAGGATAGTGTGTTTAATTGTACTTTGTATAGTTTACTAGTTTTATTTCTTAGTGCAGGCACCACATGTGTTTTTGTTTAGCAGCAAAGGCTCTCTCTCAGTATGGAATGCAATGAGAAGCACAGGAGAAAGATGACAGTTGACTGACTTCTTGGGGTGGGGTCACACAGACAGTATGCAGAAGAAGTGGCACTGGTGGCTGGCTGAGACTTTATTTCACACACACACACACACACACACACACACACGCACACTGCGCCTAGGTATAAGGGCTGATAGTGCAGGCACTGCTACTCACAGAGATGCAGGGACCCTGGTCTAAGTTCCTCTCTGACATGACACAGTACTTTTCTTTCAAGGATTTTTTTTATTTATTCCATGTGATGTGACGGAATGCCCTGCCCACTGAGCCAAAGCTTGTTAATAACAAACAGAGCATAGGGAGCAAGATGACAGCTAACTTCTTGGAGGGAGTCACATAGACAGTATGCAACAAGTGGCACTGGTGGCTGGCTGGCAGCTTTTATTTCTCACACACACACACACGCAACCTAGGCTAAGGGCTGATGCTGCAGACGCTGCCAGTGCTACCCACAGAGATTCAGGGACCTGGACCAACCCTCTGATACAGTACTTTTCTTCCTTCAAGAATTTTTCCACGTGATGGAATGCCCACTGCACCAAAGCTTGTAGACTAAATATTAAATAAACAAAATAAATCCCTACTGAACACAGGCAGGAGATGAGAGCTGGATTGCTGGGGCAAATAGCAAGAAGGCTAACTTGGCTGGGAGTGGTAGTGGCCTGGATGGTGCAGTTCACCCCTCTGCTGCTAAAAAAACTGACAGTCTCGCACTTGCCCCAGTCTCTCTTCCTCCTCCTCCCTTCCCGAGTCAGCTCTGCCAGCTCCACAGTCCCCACTCCTTGACTCCCACACCCAGTCCTCTACTACCCCCGCCCCCAAGTTTTCTGAATTTTCTGTTGTTCTTGTTTTTTAATATCAATATATAAAATGACTTTTTTTTTCCAGAGTCAATGAGTCGAGTTACCCAACAGGAAAAAGCAAGTCACTGCTCTGCAGCACACATGGTCGGTCAAAGAGCAGTCAGTACAAGCTGCTGCTCCTTCTCCATCCTGCATTCCTCTGTGCCAGCTCCTCAGGTGGACCACATGGGCTGCTAAAGCAAACCCAATCAGGTGCCACCTTAGGAAGTTGGACAGTTCGCCTAGCCAGTGAGGAACCAGAGTCTTGTCTTTCATCTCTCCTATGGGTTCCTCATGTGCTCTTGCCTCGATCAACCAAAAGTGTTCAGAAGCTATTTGTTTATGAACACTATAGCACGCTCGTTCATTTGTATTTTGATTAACCGATTTGCCTCTGTCATAACTGAAACGCCACATGTAGGAGGACTGGCAACAGCTCTGAGGCATATTCAGAGACATCTCTGAAAATCAGGGACAGTGGAAAGGTGTGAAGGCCAGTGCAAAGATGTGTCCTTGTATGTGGGTCTGTCTCCTGATTTAGTGACAACATGCGTTGCTGTGTGAGACTACAGTTGGAAAGGTTTGGCTCAGGCCCTGGAAGTTGGAGGATATGCCCGAGCATCAAAAACACACAAATAGCTGCACACACTACACACCCTCATGCACTCCCTGTACACTACATCTCTTTGCCTGCAGTTCCACGTTGCTTTCTAGGTGGTGCACTGTGCTCTTAAATAGCCCAGGTGAAATTTTGCATTGTAATGTATATAGGACCACCTATAATGACATGGAAATGTGGTATGTTGCCACAGACTGCCCAGTCACCCCATTTGCATACCGGCTGGTTGAATATTGCATTTGCACTCCACGCTATCCATGTTGCATTTGCACAGCTGTGTAAACCACGGCAGTACTTGTTACACACACACAACGGCCCTGTACAGGCCTGATGGCATGTTCCACCTATGATATCATCACTATAGCGGCCTGTGCAGAGTACACCACACAACCATGTAGCACAGTGCTGCACTGCCAATACCCTAAAGATGCTGGCATGTACCACGTACACAACTCCCTACTGGCCACGTGGCCTGGTCGAGTTCCATCCCAGATGTGCATGTTGCACAGTGCAACCCACACTGCACAATGCTACGCATCTGTTGTACTGTACAACAACAGAACATGCCCTGTCACAGGAGGTAGTGTGCCAGGAGGCTCTGCAGCAGTTGACAACAGCATAGATGAGTCCTGGATGATGCCATGCCCATCTACAGTACAACCATTAGTGATCTTCTGTCAAGGTCAGCAACTTAATGGACATGGTGGTGGCTAGAAAGGATAAGTTCCTCGAGGAGGCATCTGGGATGGACAGGTCCTGGTGTGATGTGTGTGCATTGGTGGGCTGTCACCTCACCTGCAGGATGGGGATCACCCACATTGGGGACCAGTGCCACTGCTGGTTTATGACTTTTTGTGGCATGAGCGCCCTGCCTGCAAGCTCTGGGACATGGTCACCAACAGCAATGTGCCCTGGCCAGGTAGGTGCAGTCAGGTGGTGGGAAGAGGCACCCATACCTGGTCATGAAGTAGAGGGATGCCCATGAACGTGACCCAACAGGTACCCAGTCCCCATACACTGTCTGTGGCCAAGTAGTGGGGATTGGCAGAAAACAGTACTGTCACACAGTATAATGACACATGTCATGTCCTGTGGACAAGGGATATCACCTCACCCTGCAGCATCTTAGCGATCTGGGTGGACGTGGCCATTGTTGCTGCAGTGTACCTGCTGTTGGGTCTGTACCCTGATGTCATCATGTGGCCCTGCATTATATGGCACAGGATGGATGGGCATACATGCAGCACAGTGGCATGAGACAGTTGGTTTGGTTCCCCACCCAACAACACGCACCACTTGTGCATCCTCATTCCACCTTATGTATTGTGCCAAGTCCCACAGCATGGCCCGCCAGCTGTATGGTACTAGTCACTCTGTCCTATGGGATGCCATGCCATCCGTGCATGACCTTTACTGCCATACTCACCTGGGGGCACACAGGCTCATAACATGTGGCAGCGGCGCACACACTAAATGTCTGTCTGTATGGTGGCAGGTGGACTTGCCTGGCCCCACGTGGTGTCACTGGTGTGCCGCCATGTCACCATATGTTGCTAAAGGTGATCATGTTGCCACATGCAGCATCCACATGGCCACCCTGGGCATGTGTCAGGGGTCATGGTGGTGTTCCCTGGCCTGTGGTTGGCAGTACCCACAGTGCAGCTGGCACATGGGGCCAAATGTGCCAGTGTCCACAAGGACTGGGGCATGGCCACAGGGGTTCAGACATGTGTGGGACTGCCTGTGGCCACATGCCACATCATCAGGGGCTTCTGAGTGGCTACAGCACCACCACCCACCCCTGCTCTTTGTGTTGTGGCACACTATGCATATCTATATAGTTACCACCTGTTTGGGGCCTGGGGCTACCATGTTGTGGTAGGGGCTTCAGGCTAGCAGGTGATGGCAGACCACAGCAGTCCCTGGACTGTGCTCTGTGGCTCCTTTCTGTTGCATACACCCACCCTTACCACTCAGGCAGCTGTACTGTGGGTAGCTCTGGTGGCTGTCCATGCCTCTCTCCATCTGTTTGGACAGCGACCACAGGCCCCTGGTATACCATGGCAGGAATCTCCCAGTATACATCTGTCCCCCAGGCCCGCTTTTGAGTGTCCAGAGGGCACCACTGTCATTGCCCCAGCATGGCTTCCATATCACAGTCTGCCTTGGTTGTGGCACCTAGACAGGGTGACACTCATTGTGGATGTCCCACTCAATGAAAGGATGTCCAGTATGTGCATGTACCACTCTACTGGTGTGTGGTGTTGCTGGCCAGGCTTCTGCTACTGGGCAGTCCCACCTGCCCCCCATCTTTACTCATGGCATCTGTCACAGCTGGACTATTGGTGGGCGGATGCACCAGTCTGTGGGCAACTGTATGAGGATAGGGCACTGTGTACCACAGCAAAGAACTGACTGCATCTCTCTTTCCTATTCTACAGATCTTAGCACACAGTCAGCACTGGTCCAGAGGGATATGCCATGGACCCAGTGGGCAGGAAGGATCCCCATGAGACAGAGGGGCGTGATAGGCCCAGGGTGGACCATTTGATGGGAGGTGATCCAGTGAGTAGACAGTCATGTGTGCAGCACATGAGGTGATGTGTACATGCAGATGGACTGGCACGGGTTGTGCAGGGGTGGTCAGTGCCCACCACCATCACTGTGAGTGGGCCCCACATTGTGTCCTCATGGCTCTATGTATCTCTGGTGGCAAGCACCCTGTCACTGCCACAGGGGTGAGTCATTGCTACATGGGTGTGGTGTACGTGGGTGAGTGACACTGGCCTTGCAGTGCCCCTAGGTGTGATGCTGGGGCTCTGCACGGTGTTGCCTGCCCATGCACAGAACACAGGTACTCAGTATCTGTGGTGGTCATCCAGGGGTTGTGGGCATGGAAACACCAGTGGCTGTGACTGTGCCATGCCCTTGGTCACCCATCCCAGCCTCGCATGGGGCTGGTGGCACCCCAAGGGTGAAGCCATCTCCCATACCTGGCACAATGGCGTGGACTCTTGTCATCACATGGACACACTATGTTGCCTGTGCCTCTATCCAGCACCATGTGGCCCTGTGTGAGTCACCACAGTTGGGGTGACACTGTGGGGTTGTGCCCAAAGGGCTGCGGGTGGTTAGCACTCCATGCCACAACTGTGCTGCAGGCGTGATGCACCTGTGCCTGTCCCATGCCATGCCGAGACACTCATTGTGTGCTCAAGTACCAAGTGCCACTGGATGCTGCCAGGGGATGATGGCACTGCATACTAGCCACAGTAGGCCTGCCCCATGGGTGGTGGACCACAGCTGGGACGGGGCCACAGGGTACAGCAGTGGTAGGCAGCCAGCCATGTGTGGTTGGTACAGTGCCATGGCCACCCATGTACCCCTGCAGTCCTGCCATGGCATGTGCACTTCACCACTGGCCTTTCCAGAGCTACATGCGGTCTGTGGCATACTACAGTGGCACAGCACCAGCCCATGGAACTGGAATGGGGTGGAGGCAGTGAGACTTCTGGTGGGAGTGGTTTCAGAGTTCAGGCATGCACACTTCAAGCCTCAGCCATGGTGGTATCCAGGACACACTGTACCACCTTGGTTATGGTGCTCACTGTACTGCACATTGTCCACATCGGCCACTGCAGAGTGCATGGCCAGTGGCCATCAGAGGTCCTGATGTGGGAGCTATCCCATGGTTCCTGTAGGGGAGGGTGAGCACACCTTGTCTCCTTCACCTACTGAGGATATGATTCTAACCAGAATTTTAGGAGGTCTTGTTGTCAATGATATACTGGTAATTGTATAAATTAATAGAAGTTATATGGGTAATACAAGTTATTGGGGATGTTAAATTATGGCATTGATAATTTGGAGAGTATCACTATTTTATGGCTTATCAATTTAAAATATTAATGCTGGACAAGAAAAAATTAAATGTTTTAATAACCCTTGAGCACTGTAATCATAAGACATGGATAAGTGAATTGGGCTATTTAATCTAACTTATTGTTTTATTTTCCAGGTTTGTCCTGTATAATGTTTCAGTACTTTATGATTGAATGTGTGATTTTAAATGTTTTTAATTCTTTTTAAGATTTTGCAAATGTTTTAAATAGTTTAATAACCGATCAAACAATAAACTTAAACTACCACTTACTCCTCTGTGGTGACCAATTTCTAACCCACCCGAGCCTACCCAGCTTATTAATCAATCTTCAATGCTTAACAGTATCAAAAGCTTTGCTGAAGTCAAGGTAGGCGACATCAACTGCTCTGCCTTGGTCCACCACTCTGGTCACCCAGTCAAAGAAATCTATGAGATTAGTTTGACAGGACCTTCCTTTTAAAGCCATGCTGTCTTGGATCCTGTGCTCCTATGGATTCAGGTGTTGCACGATCCTTTCCTTAAGAGTGCCTCCATAATCTTGCCCACTACTGAGGTAAAACTGGCTGGTCTGTGGTTCCCTGCCTCCTCCCTGCTACCCCTGTTGTGGAGTGGGATCACATTAGCCCTCCTCCAGTCTTCTTGGGCCTCTCCTGTGCTCAGAGACTCACTAAACAGTTCTGATAATGGATTTGCTAGTTCCACTCTTAGCTCCTTTAGTACCCTGGGATGTATGCCATCAGGTCCCATTGCCTTGTCCACCTGAGCTTATCGAGCTCTTGTAGGATCCTTTATTTTGTGAAGGGACTAGTGCTCACCTCCCTCCACCCTGTGTCCATGGTGCTGAGCTGTGGCCTCTACCCTTCTCTTCAGTAAATACTGAGCAGAAGTATCTATTTTGGATATATGCTTTACATGTTCCTCCTCCTCCATGCCCCTTATCTCCTTTGATCTTAGCAATACTTCTCTGGACTTTCTCCTTTCACTAATGTATCTATAGAAGTCTTGTCACCTTCTTTTACTGTTTGGAAAGGGTTGTTTAACCAGGAAAGGCACACTAAGCCAGAGTTTGTTTCCAGGTGTGACTTGGGAGCACAAGGAAGTTAAGTGACTTGCTCAGGGTCATATAGTATGCAAGTGGAAGCCGTTGGATTCAAACCCAGGCCTGAGTCTGCTGGATGTCACCAGATTTGCAGCTCAGAGCCTTGAGACCACTGCGCTATACTGCCTCCTTTGTGCTAGTGTTTCCTCGGTTTGGGGCTTTGCCTGCCTTACTGTCTTCCCTGCTTCCCTTAGGGACATTTGGTATGCCTCCGTATTTTCATCCCGCTGTGTTCCTTTTATTTCCTGAAGGCCAGCCTTTTGGCTCTGACCTTTTCTGCTACTGTTTTGAGAACCAAAGTGGTTTCCTTCTTCTTTTGCACTTTCTTTTCTCTCTAACATAATGGGATGTTGCTTCAAGTATTGCATCCTTATTGCTTGTCCACTTCGCCTGTACCCCTCACCTGTATTTCTTTTGCCAGGGCTAGCTTAACTTTCTTGGCCATCTTATCAAAGTCAGCTCCTCTGAAGTCCCATATTTTTGCCTTGGAATTGGATGATTTAGTTCTAGTGGCCAAATTGAACCATACCATGTGATGGTCGATGGCCCCAGGTGACCTTCTACCTGGAGATCTGTGATCCTTTCCCTGCTAGTCTGTACTAGATCTATGATAGCCCTGTCTCTTGTGGGTTGTTTGTTTGAGGCCCTCCCTACGAGGAATCTGTCATGTGTCTAGTTCGGACGAGATGTTCCTGCTGATATTGACCAATCTGTATCTGGCATGTTGAAGCCCCCATTATCAGAACCTCCCTTTAGCTTTATTACTAACATAATAGTGTTACTGCAGAAAACAATTCAGTTTGACCATGAAAATCACCATTAGGTAGCACCGTACATGAAGACTGCACAGAACACTACGGTCCACTGAGACCGTTGACTTTTCTACTGAGAGGGAAAAATCATTGAGGCACAAGCAATGACTGAAAACACCTCACATACATAGAGGGATACAATTACAGTTGCAGCTTTGTTATCACTAACAAATAAATCCAATTGTGATGAGAAAACTACCACAAGCTGCATCCCTACAACATTATCACTGACAAAAACAGCAGTCTGCATAGAACTGAGTTTCAGTACTGACTGCAGTCGCTAATAACCACCACGAGCACAGATGAGCTGGAAGACAACACTTTCAAGTAATATCAAGGAATAAGAAAATCTTGCTTTGACACTGTTTTTCACAATTACTTGAGATATCAGACAAAGTACCTCATCACAATTTACATTCATTAACTCTGGTGTGTGTGTCTGAGGACACTGGGACCACATTTCCTGCCACAGTGACCTCCGTCTAACAGCTAAGTGTTTCTGACAGCTTGGTTGGACAGGGAGGTTGTGATGATGTGAGATGTCTCAAGGTCTTGAGGATCAGTATTCCAGTGAGGCCACAGACCAGACAGTCCACTGAGGTGGCTGAATTCCAATGGGCTCTGACCTGCTCAAAGTGGGTTAAAAATAATGGCAAATTATCAAAGCATAAAATGACAGAAAACATACTGAGAAGCACAATAAACAAGCATTTGTCAATGCCGAATGTTTGCTTGCTGGCATTGGCAGTGGTAGTGTAAGTTACAGAGCTGCGTAATAGGAATGGCAGTGAAGTAATGAACTGAACCAACCCACCACCCCTGCAGAGAGTGACAGGCATTAGGGTGTGCCTTTGGGTCATCAGGCATAGCAGCCGCCATTTCAGTACACCCCACCTGCAGACACTGGCAAGTGTCACGGTGTTCCTTAGGGTCTTTAGCCCTTATCGCACCCCATTCCATTAGGAAATACAGTGAGATGGGTGCGATATAGGGAGAATGGGGTGAACTTTGGGGCCGAAGAGACCAAGGCATACCTCAATGCTTCTCACTGGCTGCAGGGTGTGGAATGGTATGAGCATTACAGGCAAGAATCCCAAGTCACACCCTGATACCTGTCATTCTCTACAGGGTTGGGCGTTATGGTTGGAAACCCTAATACCTCAGGCATTCGTTGATATTTTCCTCCAAATGATCAACATGTTTTTGTAGCCCACCTCATGAAGAGGGGAATATCAGTTCTTAGCAGAAGCTGCTTATGCACCGCGACTACAGCATTTAGCACCACAGGTGCAAAACATTCGAACAGGATGTAAAAATGACAGCTGTACTGTTCATGGGGAGGTGTAAAAAATGGCAATGTTGTAAATCTGTAGTAAAATATTTAAAAATGGTGAAGTCATGAGTGTACATAGAAACTGTGCAATGCACACCCGTAATGTAATTAGGTTGGGGTTTTTACATCAGATTGTCAATACAGGCATTTTGGGACCTCCAATCATGAACAGTGTCACTGTGATTTTCTTTATCTGTCGAACAATAATTTCCCAGCGACCACGCATCTCTGCGCTGAAAGTGTGAAAACACACTTGACCATGTTGTGAAAAATGACAGCTGTACTGTAAATAAGGCAGTGTGGAAAAATGCCACTGGTGAAAATCTGGACTTAAAATACTACAAAGTCATGAACTTACGAGGTTGCGTGGAAACTGCGCAATGCTCACTCGTAACACAGTCATTTTATGGACTTTTGTCACCAAATTTTCAACATAGCCATTTAAGACCTCTGCTTATGGACAGTGTAACTGATTTTCTTAATCTGTCCCAAACATTGCTTTCACACCAACAGCACCATTATGCGCTACATGTGCAAAACACATTTGGGCGCATATGAAAAATGGCAGCTGTACTGTTCATAAGGAAGTGTAATAAAATGGCAATGTTAAAATCTGGAGTAAAATATTAAATTTGCAAACTTATGAGCATGCATAGAACTGCGCAACACTGCGCTAAGTAAAACAGTCATTTTAGGAATGGTTTCACCAAATTTTCAACATAGCCATTTAAGATCTCTGCTCATGAACAGTGTCACTGTGATTTTCTTAATGTGTCCCATACATTGATTTGGCATCGACTGCGCCATTATGGCTATAGCTACATGAAACTACATTTTGCAAGATGTGAAAAATGACAGCTGTACTGTTCACAAGGAGGTGTAGTAAAATGGCAGTGTTGAAAATCTGGAGTGTAAATATTGAAAATTTGTGAACTTCTGGTGCGTAGGAACTGCTAGCAGCGCTTGTAAAACAGTCATTTTGGAATTTTTCACCAAATTTTCAACATAGCCATTTAAGACCTCTGCTCATGAACAGTGTCACTGTGATTTTCTTAATTTGTCCCATACATTGATTTAGCACACCGACTGCGCCATTGTCGCTACATGGGTGGAAACACGTTTTGGGTGAGATGTGAAAAATGACAGCTGTACTGCTTATAAGAAGGTGTGGTAAAATGGCAATGTTGAAAATCTGGAATGAAATATTGAAAATTTGTGAACTTCTGGCGTCGCGTAGAAACCTCTTAACACACACCAAGTAAAACAATCATTTTTTGAAATTTTCCACCAAATTTTCAAAATAGGCTTCTTGAGCCCACCTTATGAACACTGGCAGTGTCATTTCATTAATCATTCCCAAAAGGTGATTTCACGCGGTGACTCTTGAAATCACCCAATGACCAATAACATGCCATGACAGTGACATGATTCATGAAAGGGTCCCAAAAACCCATGTTGAAAATTTGGTGCAAAATTCAAAATGCCTGAGATATGCAACAAAGTTGAAAACCCTATCTAGCCCATTATACAGCTTACCGGCATTTCCTCAGTTCGCGGTCGGCTTTGAAGAGTACAGGCTGTTCCCAGTCCACCGAAGATCATCGCGCCCGGTCAGAGGTAGTATGGTGTGAGGGGTGTGAGGAGGCAGGGTGCACAGTGGTGGAGTGCGGGTTGTGGGAGGGGCCAGGGAGACTACGTGGGACCGTTTTTTCTTTACAGGTGTTCTTTTGTTTTCCAATGACGATGCGAGGTTTGCCATGCTGGGGTGGGCTCCAGCGTGGCTAGAAGATGGTTGGGGCATTCAGCCGATGGGGATTGGGCACCCGTCGCCCAAAGCATCGATTATGCCATGCAGCTCGACGGGGTTGGGCACCCGTCGGCTATGCAATGTGCATGCGTCGTGCGGGCGCTGCGCCTGCGTGTGTGTGGGGGAAGCTGCGCGCTGGGCAGCGATAACTTATCTGCTCACTGAAGCATAGCTCCCCTTTGAACTGTATGCCACTGCATTTTGGAGCTTGTCATAGACAGCCCCAGCATGCATTGGCTTACAGGGGCAGCGCCTGCCAACACACTGATTGAATTGGAAGAAGCGGGTGACACACCTCGAAATCTCGGATGATGGCACTATGTATCTTGCACATGTGTGCAAGCAAACATAACAAACATAATAAATGTATCTTAATTTTAAGACCGCTTTTTTTTTTTTTTTGTGCGTGCATATGTGCGTATGAATGAGGATCCACTCACTGTTGATCAAGGGAGGATGTGAAATGGTGCAGGTACATGGGGAGTGAACAAAGTGGTAGACAGTAAGCCCTACCAGAGCTTTAGGCTGATGTAGCACAGCGATATATGGGGGTGAACAAAGTGGTAGACAGTAAGCCCTACCAGAGCTTCAGGTTGATGTAGCACAGCTGGACTAAGGCAAGGGAGGATGTGAAATGGTACAGGTACATGGAAACAAAGTGGTAGACAGTAAGCCCTACCTGAGCTTCAGGCTGATGTTGCACAGCTAGACTAAGGCACAAGCACCACGCATGTTCTTATAGTCCCCATTTATATGTCCATTTATGTTCTTACAGCTGATTGCCTAACTGAGCCAAGATGTAAAACAGATACTAAAATGTCAGGTTTATTTCAGGTGACCAGGATCGTAGTGGGGAGAGGGGCAAGTGAAACAATGTCCTGAGATGTGCTTAAACTTATTAACCGTTGCTGTGCAGCGGTGATACACGGTCCAGAATCCCTATCGTTCAAATTATGTTTGCAGCCTAAAGGTGCTTAGGTGGATTAGCATTTACATTACTCAGCGGCAAATCTTTTCATACTTTTGTGATCATCATTAAGTTATAACTACTAACTGATGAGACACTTGGGGGCATGAAACTGTGCTACCAGCAAAGTTGCATTGCAAAGCCCTGAATATTTATCTGTTGATAATGAAATGAAAACTGCCAGCTGATAACATTCAGCCACTGTCCATTGCACAGAATAGACATCTCACTGATAGATCTGGAGCAAAGGGACATGCACTTGCCAATAACGCCACTACAGCTCCAGACACTGAAGAAAGAAGTTCATGCATTTTCATGACTGTTAACTTTTCAGCATTTTAAAACAGTTACTTAGCATCTGCACTAAGATGTTACGCGTCGCTGAACTGAATTGTGACACCAGAATCCCTGCAATCAACATTTGTCAGCAAAATTGAATTGAAAAATCAATAGATGTATAAAATGGTAAGTGACATGAGTCAATAACAACATATCTGCATGTAATACTTGGCAAAATTTGAGCACCACCATATTCCACACCACAGTATCAAACAGGGATGCCATTTATAATTCAGCTAATGTCAAGCAGTTTTCGAGCCATAAAAGTATTACTGTATCAGTATGGTGGCAACAGCGGGATCAGGAAATTATGAAATAAAATGCAACAACACCCTATCGGCCATATATTTGTGCGGGTGGAGGAGTGCATGAGCACCAGGAGTGGGCTGTTGGGCGGCTTCAGATTCACAGGAGAAAGGGTGGATCGATTGTGAACTCTAGGTTGAATTTGTGTTTTCTTTTCTATGCCTAGTTTTCGCTATTTTGTTAGGGCACATGTCCAGCCCTAAGATGTTTAGGGTCACAAGGTGATGTGACTTCATTGAGCATCTGATTTGAGAAAGAGCTGTGTGATTCTATCTAAATGCCAGCTCACGGCAATTCAGAGAAAAAAAATATTTTGAAGCTGAATTACCAGACTAAGTGTGCAGTTTAGTGAATTACCACACAGGGGTGTGTATATGACAGCACTAAAAGGCGCATTAAAGTGCTTCAGTCATGAAAACCTCCCCACTGGCTGCTGCTGAAATGCATAGCAGTATGTTCTCCTTTGTGCATTCTGGCTGTTCTTTGCTTCAGCTGCAGGTAGTACAGTATGCTCAAGTTCGTTTGCATAGGTTTTAGCAGCGGGAGTTCACATTGACAGTGTCTAGTAAGAAAACGCTTGGAATTACACATACAGCGAAGTCTGAGTTTTCACATCAAATGCTGAGGTATTTTTTTTCTGGAGGATTAGAACCCATGGAGTCCATGAAGGTGTGCTTTGGAGAGCTGGCGTGTGTAAGGACTGTTAGGCACCCACACATTTTGGTGGTCCTGCTTTGGCAGGAACAGTTTATTAAAGTAATGATGTGTGGCTTGTCTCTGTAAGCTAGACAAGACTACACCATCCTATCAGCAACTGACACAGTTGATCTGTGTGTGTGGGGGGAAGGCTGCTCACTGAAGCATAGCTCCCTCTTTCAACTGTATGCCACTGCATTTTCACTGCTGTTATAGACAGCTTCAGCAGTGATTGGAGAACTGTGACCACGCCTGCAAACACACTGACTGAATTGGAAGATGCTGACACACCTCTGAAAAACTCAGATCATGGCACTATGTTTCTTGCACATGCGTGCAAGCAAACATAAAATAGCATATTAAATGCTGGAACAGTTTTACTAAAAATTCTAAACTAACAATAAAGATGTGTAATGACTTTTTTTGGGGGCGGTTGAGAACACTAACACACACAGCAAAAATACTGTATGAATATTTGTACATGTACATGCAGATTGCAGTCACAAGTGCCTTAATGCACAGCAAAGTAAAGTGACAAACAGAGCTGATGATTACGTCAGAATCACAATCACTGACTTTGGTTCTGCCTGCATTGATGAAGGCGTGAGTTGGCTCAGCTCCTAGCCCTCTGGGGATGGAAAATAAACTAAAAGCTGTAACTCACAGATTTTCTTAGGGTGTCCACCACCTATTCTCGGCTGTCAGAAATGGAGTGTAAAATATCTCAGCGATGACTTCTAAACAACGAGGCAAAGATACTTTGCCTGGTAAAGAAAAACAAGCGCCAACAGAGAGAGGCCACAGCTCCAGCCTCTGGCATTTGGAGTAGTCTGACTCCATCTGCAGACAAAGTGAGGAGGAAGCGGTGGAGGCCTTTCACATAACCTCCAAAACTCTATTCCTGCAGCTACAGGAGATCAGTGCCACTATGAAGCATACTGAAGCTAAGCTGGCAGAGACCAGACAACATCTCCAATCTCTGCAGCAGTGCACAACTGATCTCGAGGAAGGCCTTACCACCACAGCAGAGGTTGCAGACAAGCACCAGACTGCACATCAATACCTGCATTGGTGGGAGCTTACCGAAAAGATGGATGCCCTCAAATTCCATTCCTGCTGCAACAATATAAGGATCCATAGGCTTCTGGGTATCACGGAGTCCGGAGGTATGGAGAAAATCTTGGAGTTCTTCCTCCAAGAACTCCTGCAATGAGCCTAAGGAGGAGCCCATGCAATTAGAACGGACCTACGGAGCCCTAGTTCCTCATCCTACTGACCCCAAGGCTACACTGTGGTCTATTGTGATGCGATTTCTGGACTATCAAGTTAAGACAAAAATACTTTACATGGCATGGGGAAGAGGAACATACCCTTTGTAAATACTAAGTTCTACTTCAAACACAAGTTTACTCCACTGACTCTCCTCAAGAGAAAGATCCTCCTGGCTATCAGAAGGAACCTAGCTGGGAAGAATATTAAAATGCAACTCCTGGCTCCAGCTCAATTTAAAATTCACATGTCCAGCTGACCCAAAGTTTTCAGAACTCTAGCAGAAGCTAAGCCGCTCCTTCAACAACCGGGTGCCTTCAGACCTTATCTCTCTACTGGAGTTGGCCTTCCTGGGATTCCCAGAGTTTGAACCATGGCAGTAGGCAAGTCAGAAAAGGGCAAGCAGTCACCACCAGCGTCCAAGGAGAACCCAGGCGAAGATCACCAGAGATAAAGAAAAACAAAGACACTTTGCAATTTCCTATTGTTGATCCCGACTGAATGAACAGACATGTCTAGAAGATTGAACTTTGTTCATGATCTTCTGCTGCATATCCTTTACTGGTTTTCAGTAGCGGTAATCAATGTGTTTTAAGGGGCAAGGGGTTAATTTAGTTGCTGGTTATGGGCCTTGCTGGTGGAGGCAGGGTGGATGGATGGACCGCATGTATTTTGCCTTCATTGGTGGGGAGAGCAGATTGAGAGAGTTACTACTACGGGAGTTTAAATGGTTCAGGCTTGTTACCTTACACTGCTAACACACGTTTCCTCCTGCAGGAGTTAGTTGCCCTTGTGTCTCTGGCTGGATCCTTTCCTTGGGACCTCGGCTGCATTGGAGAAATAGGAAGGTAATGGACACAGCAGGCGGGGTAAGTACATAAGATTTGGCTGGAATAATGAAGGACAGGTGGACTGTAAGAAAGGCACAGGCTAGTGGACTCTTTGTACTACCACCGTCAAATCAGGCCAGGGTCTGAGGGACAGACTCGGTGTGGTGCATAATTAGAGGCTTCACTATGTCAAAATGGCTGCTGAAGTTTGGGGAGGTGGGAAAATGTGAATCATGGGAGGTAACAGGTGGAAGGAGGTTTAGGTGGTGCTAAGTTGAGCGACGTACTGAGAACTGTTGGAATGTTGGGAAGGCTGGTCGCATGAGAAATATTGAAGATGTAGTCCCACTGCCAAAAGCTTACTAGCTAGTATTGTTAGTTGGTGCTAGTATCTGTCCTCTGTACCTTGCTGAGGGGTTTTGGGGAGTATCGCCCTGAGTACCGCAGGGGCGAGCTAGTGGATGTGTGGCGCAGGGCTCCCCATCTCCTTTCATCAGGGAAGTTGGTTCAGGGTGCGCTGGCTACTTGCAGCACATGGGGGATCGGTTGCAGGGGCACCATGGGTTAGTGATGTTCCTTGAGAACCGGGATGCTCTGCAGCGGAGGGAATAAAAACAAGGATTTTTATCAAATAAAAATTATATTAAAATAATAAATAAATAAAATGAATTCCTTGTTGATGCCACTCCCATTCCCACCCCACCACCGCTAAGTTGAACAGCAATACACTGGAAATTGATGTAATGTTGTGGGGGCCTGGGCCACATGAAGGATGTTTTAATATACGTCAGCTCTGAGTGCACTGGCTGCTCACGGCACATAGAAAACCAGATGTGGAGGGGCACCATAGTTATGTGGTGTTCCTCAAGACCCAGGAATGCTCTGCAGCTGTGGAGTTAATGCCCAGTGGTCAAGGCTGTTGGGATGGGGGAGGTGGGGGTCACCCACTGGCCTTCAGGATCCCTGTAGAGGTGGGCCTGGGGGAGGGTCCTTGATCTTGGCTGATGACCTGGTGTGGCTGGCACACTCAGCTGCAATCAAACATGATGTTGTGGGAGCCTTACCATGAAGCACTATGGCAAGCCGTAGGGGTTAAGCACTCAAGCCTCTTATTTTGTCTCCTGGCCAAACTTGGGGCCTGCGGCACACATGAGCTGGAAGAGGTGTCACATTTGAGATCAGGGCACCCGATCTTGGGGAGGCAGTGAGTGACTCTTACAATTGTTGACGCATGCCAGACCCTCAGTGGCTCCTCATGAGTGTGGGTGAGGCCTGAGGAATTCTGCTTAGGGCAGTAATGGGTGCAACAGAGGTTGGACCAGCAAACCTTGGGCTTGCTGATGGCTTGTGGACTGTGGGAAGGGGCACCAGTAAGCCACCGGGCAGAGGGGACTAAGAAGAGGGAGGCCAAGATGAGAAGGGGTCCTTACCATCAGTGCAGGCCAGGAGTAGATCTAGAAGGTCCAGTCACTGCAACATTTAAGGACTGGCAGCTAAGAGCTGGTTTGTCACTGATGACACAATGTGACATTACTGTCCATGACTGGTGCCGTCCCTGGGGGCTTGGGGGTGGGGTGAAAAGTGCATAAAGCAGGTGTCGGTAGAGTCACTATAATGGAAGGGAGGAAATATAGCTCATGGACACATGGTGTCCTGCGTCATGGAGTTTGTTACACACAGGTGCAGCTCTGTTGGGCAAGGTGGCCCATTGAAGGACAGAGTCTAACATGTCAAACTTTGAGGTCCTAAAGTTCAAGGGCGTTCTATACATAACTGTTATTCATTGTTTACTGAGTTGTGTTACCTCTTTCTCCCATGGCGTGGGGGAAGTCACGAACTGTCTTTCTGACCAGGCGCCGCAGAGCCGGGAGGTTTGTAAATGTTGTTATGGGTAGGGTTACAACATACAGTGTTAAGGTTTAAACAGCCCAGTGAAGAGAATAAGACTACTGCAGAAACTAAGCGGATGGAGGCTGAGAGGCCCTCCTGCAGGAGCGCACTTTAGACACAGAGCATGCCAAATTGAAAAGATCCTGGGTAGGCCAGGTTTATGCAACCTCAAATGCTGCCAAGCCACACAAAGGGGATGGCACTCTTGAAACACAAGACATGCCTAAGTGGTGGCCAGTGAGGCAGATCCTGAGGGAAGATATATATATCAATCAGTGGTACATATGGCTCAGGTCCCTGCACTGTCCTCAATGTCTAACCCCTAATGTGAGAGGAAAATGTTAACATGCAAGGTGGCGCTGCTGGCATGTGCTCCGGACCCTGGTTCTCTATTTTTTTATCAGTGGGGATTTCAATGGGGTAATCGGGCCTCAATTGGACAGGTCGGGTGCCTGGACATCCGGCCCTCTCAGGTAGGCCATTGTATCAAAAGGCTGTCCCAAGAACTGGGTTTGGTCGAGGTGTGGCAACTATTACATCCCAAGACCAGAGATTATTATGTTCTGGTCTCACCCACACAGACATATTACATAACAATCTGCTTTTGATCTTGGCAGAATGGGTACATTCAGTGGAGCATTGTTCTATTGATTCTATCTCAATTTCCAACCATGCCCCAGTCAGTTTGGACTTCATGGTGGCTCCCAGGATCTGGTCCAGCATTTGGCAGCTGAATGATTCTCTCCTCAATCAGGAGCATTTTCAACAGATGATAACATCAGAGGTAGAAGGCTATGAGGTGACCAACCCAAGTGGGACAGCCAATAGAGGCAGTGTGGTTGGACTGCTTAAAGCGTTCCTCACAGGCTGCATCATTAGCTATGCCTCCAGAAAAAAAAAAAAGGTTGAGATACCAGTTGGACCTCAAGGAACAGCTTTTTGACCTAGATGCAGAGCACAAGATCACCTTGGATGCAGGGGTTAAGAGACACCTAGAGGGCTGCGAGAAAGCTAAATAAACCACTAGAGAACCAAACTGAGGACAATTAACAGTACTCTAGACAATGGTTCTATGAATCCGGGTAACAGGCAGGATGACTCCTGGCAAGGCAGCTTCATAGAGGTAGCTAGCAGAATGGTCCTGTGCATCATAACCTGGGCTCAGGACGACATGACACCAACCATAACCTGATCCTGCATCACTTTGTGGGATTTTATAAGGACCTGTATAAACAGGAACTGATTCCAGACCTGGGAGGTGGGCTGGATGAATATTTTCATGGGGTTCGTGTTCCCAAGCAATCAGAGGCCCAGAGGAGTCAATTTCTGCCCTGCTCACACTGACCGAGATGCAGGGTGTTATAACCAATTAAAACAAGGCAAAGTCCTGGGTCTAGATTGGATGGGGTGGAGTTCTGCATGAAGTTTCAGGACAAATTAGCTCTCACGCTTGTGTCAGCATGCCAGAAAACACAGAAAGGGAGGCAGCTCCACCATCCTAGCAATCGCCCAGATTATGGTACTGTCAAAACCGGGTAAAGATGCTGTGTCATGTGCTCCTACTGTCCCATCTCCTTCCTAAACACAAATCTTAAGCTTTTCACCTCCATCCTGACCCATTGGCTACAAGATTGTGTGGGTCCCTGGTTCACCCAGATCAGACAGGATTCATCAACGGTAGATTAATACACAAGAACATTAGACACCTATTGAACATTATAGTCCTAGCACAACAGGGAGAAGAGCTGGCCTTCAAGTCTTTATGGACACTGAGAGGCATTTGGCTGGGTGAACTGGGGATTTCTTTATAGGATGTTGGAGGAGATGGGACTGGGAGGTTCCTTCCTGGTCAGCATCAAGGGGCTCTCGTCTTACCACAGGCCACAGTGAGGGTGAATTTCGTAACATCTGAGGAGGTTTCATCTTTGAGGTACACCAGGCAGGGTTGTCCACTCTTGCCACTGCTCTTAGCCTGTGTATGGAACCACTGATACAGACAGTTAGAAACAACCAGGGGATCATAAGAGTGAGGGGCCAGGACAGGCCACACAAAATATCATTATATGAGGATGACACGTTTTCCTAACCGAGCAACAGACCTCATTGCCTGAGCTCCTTGGGAACTTAATCTTTATGGTTGTACCTCAGGTTATAAAGCAATTTTCCAAATCCAAAACCATTTGACTGAAATGAACTGCACTGTTCCTCCTGGACTCAGAGAGGACTTCCCATTTCAGTGTGCAGGGGTAGAGCAGTGTGCTACCTGGGGTCAGAGTGTCTGCCAGGCTAAGCACACTTTTTCAGCTAAATTATAGGAAATTGAAGAGAAATATAAGGGCAGACATTGGGCGTTGGAGTCTTTTCCCACTGAGGGTGGCTGGTAGGGTAGCCACAGTTAAGATGAATGTCTTACCACTCTACCTCTTCCTGTTCCAGGCACTGCAGTCAGGATTTGTTTCAGAAAACAGTTCTTTCTTTTATATGGGCTGGTCACTGACACTGAGTCAAAAGACACCTCTCACCCCTCCCCACAGAGCAGGGGGCTGGCTCTTCAGACATGCATTTATACTTCATGGTGGCCAACTTTCACCAGTGATCACCTGGGTTAAACAAAAGTCTAACTCTGGATGGCTGGAGCTAGAGACTGACCCGAGCCCTCAGGTGCCATTTTTTGCTGCCACACATCCCTATACCATGCATCTCCTGGCTTCCATAAAAAAAAAAAAAAAAACCTTCACAATGCACACCCTATGCATGGTGTTGCATGCCATGCAGATCTTGGGACTCCCAATAACATTGGTCCACAAACAGCCATAATAGGTGAGCAGGGTTTTGCCCCACTGCAGAGAATATAGGATTTAAGTGATGGTATCACAAATCCCTGTGGTTAAATGTGGGCAGTTCTTGTGCAAAGGGATCTGTGTCTCATTTGCAGACTTGCAACAGCAATTTACTCTTCCTCAGCAGGATTATTTCTGTTTTTTTGCAGGTCCATCATTACCTCGAACCTAAGGAGGGGTGCCAAAAGTGCCTGGGACCTCACAAGCCTCAAGCAGTTCCTCTTCTGGGCAGGTAAATTGGTGGGAAGGGCAGGGCAATATTGTTATGGCCTACAAAATGCTGCAGGGACCTGTCCACCTAGAGTCCCAGGAGGTAAGGAGTCATGGGCACAGGGCGCATGGATCTCAGTCAGAGGAATGGGACTATATGGAGGATTGGGTGGTGCACCACATCATCCCCATCTGGAGGAAATTTTCCACACACCAACGATCACCAAACATCTTCAGCCTGGGGCTCAGAGCTCTGTTGGCATAGATGCAGGTCTGTGGGCTCCACTACCACATTTTGGGATGTGCATGCATATTGGTCACAGGTGCATGGGGCCCTGAAGAGTATCTGGGAGAGGACCTTCCTTGTACTTTTGAGCACATGTTCTTTAGGAAATGGGTCCCAGTGTTGTAAGTCTTCCCCATCTTAGGCTGTTCATGATGCTCTGTTTAGCAGCCATGAAGGACATCATGACTCAGTTGCCAACAGAGGAGATCCGGCTCTTTCAAATGGCACACAAGGGTCAGAGAGCACCACGATGAAGCATATCACTGTGGTTCTGTGCCTCACCCTAGACAAATTTATAGACCTGTGACTAGTCTGGAAATCATATGAGGCAGAACTGCAGGGGACAGACAAGGTCTCACTCTACGCCTCACAGGGTAGGCAGTCAAGGATAGGGGCAATCTGTCACCTGTTGGGTTTTCGAGGAGACTTAAACCTCAGGGTGGGGGAGACTATCAATTCCCTTCTGTGGTATTCTTTTTATAACTGGGTGGCCAGCATTTTTACTCATGTCATAGTAGGAGTTCAGTGGTCCCTTCCTCCTTATCATTTCCTTGAATAGACCAAGGGCAAGCTCTCCAGGAGGTGTCCTCGGGACAGACAGACAGCCGAACAGGTTTTCCAAATTCTTCAGATGTTTCTGTTTATATTTATGTTCTTAAATAATGGCTCAAGACAATAGCAGTGACTATACAACATAGTTTATTTGTTAAAAGTGCAGTAGTGAAAGTTTCTTGAAGATGTCCTTTGCAGTGCTCCATAGCCGCTAGGTTAATACTGTAGGTGTTGTTATAAAACCATTAAAGTGACAGGCGGTTCATTGTCATAGCTATGAAAGTCGCTACACTGCTGTTATGGTGATACTGTGTAAACTGGGGCTTTCCCTTTCTATATGTGTAGTACAAAATGTGGATGTACTTTAACTGTTTACTCTTTCTCAGTAAAGCTAAGTTAAAAAAAAAAGAATCAGAATCACTGATATAATCGCTGCTATCATATATGCTGACAGCCTTGTTTGTTTTTCTTGCATGACATCACAGTGTCATAGTTCGACACCAGAAAGACTGCAAGGGCACGTGAAATAGGATTACTAGTCAGATAACAAACATTTTGAAAAAACAGACTTCAACGACATTGAATAAAAAAGCACATAGACACTTCCAGTAAAGTGTGTAACTCTAATATCTTTATTAAAAAAAAAACTAAGAAAATCACTTAAAACAACGCTAAATAGCTAAAGATGTAAGAGAATGACTTCTCTTATAAGCCTCCCAAGCAAGATTTCTCTGTTTAACATATATCTTTGTTTCTTGGAAAACCATTTATTTTACACCACGAAGTCTCAAAGTCTTTAAAGGAAAAGGGCATTCTGAACCAGAATCAGCTGTTTAAGAAAAAAATCTAGGGTACAATTCACATCCAGAATTGATTCTAAATAAGATCAATCAAGTAAGGACAACAATGCATTTAATGCTGCAGTGTTTATATTTCTAAAACTAGATGTCCTAACAAATGTGGAGGAACTTTTCTCATTTAAAACTCAAAATATAGCTATATGATCACTCACGAATCCTCCATAACACAGAAGCTGCAATAATACCACTCCAGTTGTAATACCCAAATCCAATACTGAGTGGTTAGATGTCTGCATGTTTAAACAAGTTAGTTCATCAATTTTTGAATTGAAGCATAAGATTGCAATAAGGACTCAAGCCTCACACCCCTCATAAACCAATTGAAATTAATATCACCAACAAGCACAACATCATTGCATGGAACATATGGGAAACAATCTCTAAATGAGACTTAAGCCCACCAATACACACTGGGGGATGATATAAACAGGCAATTATCAGATGTTTCCTACCACCCAATATAAGCTGGAGAAGTAACCAGTCATTCAAACAGTTAGTCTAGTTACTGGCACCACGCATTCACCTGCAAATGCTCCTTAAAATACACAGCTACTCCCCCACCCCTTCTCTTTACCTATATGATCAGCCCTAAATAAATTATAACCTAGTATTGTGCACAGCCTTTTAGGGACTGAGGATTTTAGCCAAGTTTCGAAATGGCTATGATATCAGGCTGGTGATGATGTGAAAAATGCTCAAGTTCAGCTAGTTAGGGGATTATACTTCTAACATTGAAATGTACACTTGTAAAACCATGACTTTGATAAAGAGAGAGGGTCTAATCCAGATGCCACTTGATTTGAAAATAAGGGACCGGTTTGTTTCTATGTCCCCAGACAACAGCAGCAACAATAGACCTTTAAGCATACCAGCTGTCTTCCTAACACTAGACTGAAAAATAAAGGTGGTTGCATTAGTCAAAATATAACCACATACCCTGATTTCAAACATCTTCACACACAATAAATAATAATGGTCCATAGACTATTGGACCCCACAAGCAGATTAGTCATAACAGAATAAACTAATGCAACTTAATAAAATAAAAACCTAGCCATGACTAAACAATAAACTCAGCCTATAAATAATTTATGCAGTACTCTGGCCCAGACTCCCATGGCTTCTGTGGACTCCCATTGACTCCCAAAGCACTTTGCTGCCTTAGCCACAACTGGCCTGCGTCTATACAACTCGATTTAAAATCCTACAACCCCACTTATTTGGGGTGCCACCACCACCAATTAGGGAGGAGATGCAAAGCGCAGAAGTAGGGCCAGAGCAGGTATCGGTAGTCTAGGAAACCTAGCCCAGAAGACCATGGAAACAGGTAGTAAATGGGCACTATATGCAGCACACAGTCAAAGCGCCAAACAGTCACAGTTCAAAGTAATTTAAAGTTCATACTGCAGCTGTTAGCAGAGACACAAATAGCAGCAGATAAAACAAACATTCACAACAGATTGCGGCTGAACAATGATGTATCTATATTTTTATATAATTGCAGTGGCAAAAAAACACTCCCAGCAATTATATAAAATAAAAGGCTGAAGCAGGTGTGTAAAATTCTAACTTTACACACACCCTCAGTATAAGATGCCTTTATAAACTCCTCAAGCTTCACTCTTAGGATTTATGTGGCATCCACTCTCGTATGTGTGTAAAATTTCATTATAACCACCTACCCAGCCATTATTTTATATATAATAACTGGGTCTTCCTTTTTCCCATATGAAACCATGGTGTCATTTGCCATTATAAAGGTGTTTATAATGGCAAACATGCACTCAGTTTCCCTCACTCTCTGCATGTGCCCATTGCAGCTCCTCCTTTCCAGCCACTAGCCACCCTGGAGACTGAACCGCCACTCGGACTTTGCAGTAAGTGACTGAGGAACAAAAAAAAAAACAGGTAAGAAATAAACAGCTAAGTTTTGGCTGCTGACTGAAAAAATAAATATAAAAGAAAACTTTAAATAAAAATATTAAGGCAACCACCGACTGCGTGCTCAAACCTGACCAGACTACGGCTGCACAGGAATATCTTTTATTTTATATCATTGCTGTGGCAAAGAAAATCAACAATTATATAAAATAAAATATGAGGTGGTGTTTAAACTGGAAGTCTACACACACCCTTAGTGTTAGATGCTTTCCACAAACCCCTCGAGCTTTGCTCTCAGGGTTTATGTAGCATCTAACCCCTCATGTGTGTAAACTTTTGTTACACACACACCCCATACTTTATTCTATATATAGTACTCAGATTGATTTGTACCTTTGGTGCCATTTTCAGTGAATGCATTACCTATATGTTCTATTGAACTCCTTGCAAATTTCTGCAACAAACAGAATTTGACCTTTTAATTAAAAATAAGAATAAACTATATTTCTGTATCATAGGGCAGACATTATGAAGGTTTTGATAGCTCTCTGACAAAGTACTGTTTTATTATCTTAATGTTGTAAATAACTAGAGAAATTATAGGATTCATTTGTTAACATATAATAAAAGGATATGTGATGGCTAGGTGTGTGATACAGAATATACCTGAATGAGTGGCAAGTGAGCTTGGGGAATATCACGAGTGATGGTTCCCTGAGCTCACTTGCCACGAGTTCAGATATATTCTGTATCACACACCTAGCCATCACATATTCCTTTTATACAATAGGACTGTGGTTTATGCTTTTTGTTTGTTTGTTTAATGATGTAATCACAGTGTGATATCTGAAGATATCACACTGTGGATGTCATCATGGCGTTTTCACACTGCAGTGAGAATACTTGTTTTTATCTAATGGGTTATCTGCTCACTCCTATTGTATAATTATAGCTGTTTCAGGTTTGTCATTTACAGAAGCTTGATGGTCTTATTATCACACTGAATCCTTCTACTTTTAGAATATAATAACACATAGCATAATTCCTCGAGAAACTGTGTCTTGATACCCAGAATTATTATGACCAACAGTGAGTACATTGATGGGATATTCTAAGTTAGGATTCCATATACGGTAATTAAGGATATTGATTTCTGTGGGCTTACTAAGGGGTTAGCCTAGTGTGGCATTCTGCCAGAGGAAGTTGTTTTACCTACTTGATGGTCAATGGTGGAACTCTGAGTCTGGGCAAATAGCGGTGACTCAGGCATTTGTTGGATAAAGAATTAATTATGTGGAATAAAAGTTCCATCAGCTGAGTATGGACAAAGTTTATGGAGTCTCTATGTAATGCTACAAGTTGTGGTTGATAGGAAATACCAGGAGGGTTGTCAGCGTGGGCATGGAGCAGCATTAGTTGTATGTTGCCGCTGGGAGAATCCACCCATACGCAGGTTCCTTCTGACCATACAGGTTGGCTTCTTGTGAGTCTAATGGCCACAGTCATACTATTTTTGTCAGAGATAGAGTACTTTTGCATTTTAATCATTCTAATTTTATGGATCTGAGTCAGCCACTTTGTGCCACCTCCAAGTGAGTTCTTAATGCCCTGTTGTCTGGGGTGTTATATACCTAATCTGGAGTAAAGCCCTATGAGCTTTCCTCATGTGTACACCACAGAATGGTACTGGTTTTGAGTGTGAACTTGTCTCCCTTCACCTACTAAGGGATATGATTCTAACGAATTTTTAGGAGGTCTTTAAGTTGTGAATGATATACTGGTAATTGTATCAATTAATAGAAGTGATATGGGTAATACAAGTTATTGGGGATGTTAAATTATGGCATTGATAATTTGGAGAGAATCACTATTTTATGGCTTATCAATTTAAAATATTAATGCTGGACCAGAAAAAACTTAAATGTTTTAATATCCCTTGAGCACTGTAATCACAGGACATGGATAAGTGACTGGCTATTTAATCTAACTTATTGTTTTATTTTTCAGGTTTGTCCTGTATAATGTTTCTGTACTTTATGATTGAATGTATGATTTTAAATATGTTTTTAATTATTTTTAAGATTTTGCAAATGTTTTAAATGGTTTAATAACCGATCGAACAATAAACTTAAACTACCACTTACTCCTCTGTGGCGAGCCCATTGTAGTTTTAACTGCTGAGGTCCTATTCACCTACTTACATCCTTCAGGCCTCCATGGCACCCACTGCCATTCTTCACAGAACTTGATATCCTACTTCTAGTGCAATGTGCCGTGGAGAGCCTAATCTCACTGTATCCTGTAACATCTCTGTACCAAGAATGTACTTTGGATCAGTGCAGTCTTTTATTTCTGCCCAATGTATTGTCTTTTCCATATGCCATAGTCTACACCAAATGTATATAGGAATGTACACACATTGTGTTATTGCTGCTCTGCAAATGCTCTCATGTGCAATATTTCCTACTGGTGCATATTGTATATAACTAATTCCAGGTATACTAGTGCAATCTATTAGATTACGTATAGTGGACTCCATGTGTAATAACCTACCCCAATAATATATAATTGTTCTGTGATATTTTCCTTACCACTGATGTCATGTGCAACATTCCATACTACTTGTATGTTTGAATGTAATTCTGGGTCACCCTGAAAAAGAGACATGCTGTCTCAGTTATCCAGTTACTAAAATTCAAATAAATAAATAAAAAAGTATTGTTATATTTGTTTTAAATAACATGAGGTCAATAAACAGTTTCCTGAAGAAGCAGTGTTATTTCTGGGAAATGTTAACAGTGCAAGATATACTGACCTGGTGGCATGACTTAATAAATAAAAGATTGAAGATCGTGTGGTGAGCAGCATTTTGTACCAGGATCTGTTTTGCATCAGACTGGGGAGACCTGCCATAAGAAGAAAAAACTGGAATGATTTAACAAAGAATGGCAACCTGTGGCTTTGGTCTCACAACAATCCACGTCCAACTGCCCCACACATATACAGGCCTGAGTTCCTCACCCACATGACTCCCTAATGCGCTGAAGGCCTGACCTGGATTCAGTTGTTGCACACTGTGTAAATAATTTATGCTGTAGCCACACCCCACTAAGTAGCACTTAACCGCACATACCCAGGTGTTCTTTTGGCACTTTTTGCTGTAGCAGCTACTCATCTGCCAGTTCTCCTGTCTGACCATCTTCAACCTTGCTGCTACTGTTTTTGTAGCTGCTGCCTTTGGGCATCCTTTCTGCTTCTCCTGCCACATTGTTGCTGTCAGAAAGTCCCCGCTCTCTCTCTCTCTTGTCTCCCTCTCTGCCTCTATCTCTGTCTCTCTCTCTCTCTCTCTCTCTCTCTCTCTCTCTCATACCTCTCAACTGTCCCTGATTTTCAGGGATGCCCTGATCTTGCCTCAGAAATTTCGTCTGTCCCTCCTAAGTTAGGCATTCTGTCGCTGAATAGTAGGGATTTGAATCACAAAATAATGCCAGCCATTGATGTTCTGGTCTAGTTCTCATTAAGAAAATGCTATTCATACTAATAAGCACATTGTATACAGCTTCTGGAACTAATATTACTATTTTTCAGATGTATGCTAATTTAGTTATTTGTCCCTGATCATTTTAAGCCATGTCCATGATTTGTGATGAGGGAGGTTGAGAGGTTGCTGTCTCTCTCTCTCTCCCTTGGTCCCTCCTCTCTCTCTCTCAACTTCAGGCTGCTTGGCTGTACTTCTCAGTCTTAGTCCAGCCCTGTTGCTGCTCCTTTGCCTCCCACTTTGCTCCTGCTGGTGGATTGAGCAGAGGATCAGGGTGCCTTTGCTCTCCATTGCTCGATTTCCCTCAGTTTGGTGGTCTCCTGGATATAGCTGATGGTGTTTGCTGCAGTTGCTTTCCACTCTTCAGGCTGTGCTCCCCATTTCTGGCTGCTTTCCTTAGCTCCCTCCTTTTGCAGCTGCTGGCTCTGCCTCCCTCTCCTGTAGTCTGGATTCTCTCCTGTGCTGGCATCCATCTACCTCACAGCCCTGGCTGCCATGGCTGTGCTTCACCTTCTGGTTACCATTACTCCCTACTTCCCCCATCCTGCTGTGAGTGTCCCTGTGCTGTGCCACCCACACCACCTTTTGCCTTCCCTCAGCTTCCTGTTCTTGCCTGCCACCAGGCCAGGCTTGCTTCATGGCTGTGCTTCAGCCCTTTTGTGTTACTAGCTTCCCATTTGGAATATGTGGACAGCTCGACCCGATTTGTTGTTTTGCTCTTCCACTTAGATTGGACTTTAATTTTCTGCTTCACTCATTTTACTATAGCAAGTCCACCAACCCTGACCAAGTGGTCATCAGGCCCTCTTCTCTGGGCTCAGCACTTATTGTACACACCCATGTTCTCAAAGAAATGTATCTGCTCAGCCAAGACTGAATCAGCTGTTAGCATGTCTTCATTCTTCATGGGGTTCCTTCAGTGGCCCAATTATTCCCCAGGCCTCAGCACTTTTCCAGAGGTAGAATCCTTCCATGTAGGGATTCCTTTTATTCTATGGCGAGACATGCAACACCTTCAGGAGGGTAGAAATCTTCAGACAGGAGATTCTTCATCATTCTAAATGAAGCTGCATGTCTGTCTTCTTTAGAGATTGCAAAGTCAGAAAAATCTGCTCTGCCAAATACTTTGGGAATTTGCGGCTCAATACCGCGGCGCCAGTTCATAATTTGGCAATTCTTCGAGTGAGGGGTCATCCACAAAGTGTGGAATTTCATGGGTGGAATGCCCTCTTCCCATACAAAACTACTTGAAATTTAATCGCTAGTGTATAAGTTCCCCGCTGTCAATGCGCGGGCCACAGTATAACTTTTTTTTTTTTTTATTAAATCCTATCCCTTCCTGGTGTCTAGTGGTCCTCCCACTCCTCGCCAATCACCAGACACAATAAATCCCTGGCACCCTGACCTGGTATCTAATGGTCATCCCCTGCCAGTCAATTGCCGTCCACAGTACTGTGTTAAAAATGTCATTTAATCCCTGATGTACATTTGACTCCCCACCCTGTCAGGCAGTGACTCCACCCCTCCCTCTGATCCCAAGTGACCACCAGCACAGCCCTCCACTCACCTTCATGGCTGGCAGCCTGACTGAGCTCAGTTAATGAGTGTGTGCCATACAAAGCACATGCTCATTCATTGACAACTCATGGTCATTATGGCAGTTTTCAGGGTTGTAGAGAAAGGGAGGGGCTGCTCTGATTGATAGTGGGGTGGCGGGATGGGGAATGGCATTGTGGGCTCTCCAGGGTCCACAACACCATTCACCCATCCACCCTCCCATGGGTGACGAGGAGCAGCCCTTCCCTTCTCTAGATTCCTGAAATACTGCCAAAAATGACCATGAGCTGTCAATGAATGATCATGTGCTTGTACAAGCACATGCTCAATCATTGAGCTTTTTCAGGCTGCCAGCCATGGAGGTTGCAGGCTGTGCCAGTTGCCCAGTTCGGGGTCAGGGTGGGGAAGAGCTGGTTTGGGGCACTTCCTGACAGGATGGGAGTACATAGACACCATGGATTAAATGAAATTTGTTGTTTAATACAATATTATGGATGTGGATGGCAGTCAGTGGGTGGGGCTTCTAGACACCAGGGCAGGGTGCCCGGATTTATTGTGGCTGGCTATCAGCAGTGGGGTGGGGCCATTAGACACCAGGGAAGGGATAGGATTTAATAAAAAGCTTATGTTTTTGATTGTGGATGGCAACTGTGGCAGCGGGGGCACTATGCACCAGGGAGGAAAGTTGGACTGCTGGCTATGGGAAGGAGAAGATGTGTCTTCTCCTTACTTTTGTTTTTATTTAAGTGCAATTTGCACTTTAAAAACCCAAAGCAATGCAAAGTCAATTTGGCAATGTTTTCTTCACAGGAGGCAACTCCACGAAATGCTCTGCAGAGGCGGATTTGGAGACTCGCCAAAGTTTCAATGCACAGTGAAACTGCAACATCTCTAGTCTTCTTCCAGACATAATAAGTCATTCTTAGCCTAGAGGGTGGAAACCCAGGCTTTGGTTCCAACAGAAATTTCCTCTGTAGTGGGGTTTTCTCACCCCATACCAAACACCATAGTAATATATTCCACCAAGAGTTGGAACTGGATTGTGAGCCTACCTTCCCAACACTGCTTCTCCTTCAGTTCTGGCATTTCCTGCCCCAGGATGTGTATCTTCCTTCTTATGGGAAGCAGGTGTTTTATTCATCTTTCATTAGTTTTTGGCTTCCTACCTATAAGGTACTTTTGGTCTATAGAGGCCTTGTTACTGCAGCACCTAGCAGGGGTGGAACCCTCTTCATGAGGGTTCCTGTGTCTTCTGTAATCTCTGCAGCACAGACAAAGGCAGCATACATCAAAGTTACACCCTGTACCTCACAAGCATACTACATACTACCACCCTTCAAGACTACCTCAGTACCTACCAGTCCCTATCACTCATCTGCTACTCTCCATCATTGCATCCACCAAACCATTCCAATTATTCACCCATGGTGTCTAAACGGTCCAGCATAAGTGACCTGATGATTCATTCTATTTAGTGATGCTGTGCCTCCATCTAGGAAAGACCCTATAAATACTTGCTGGCAGTCAGGAAACAATATTGTTACCTGTCCCACATAAATTCCCACTCTGCCTCCACAATGCAGTGACACCATAACCCAACAATAAACAGTAGTATACAAGTAAAATGTGAACTAGAGTAGTATTTATTGGGGAATACATAAACAAGGCTCTCAGAGGGGAAGGGTTAAAGCAAAGCAATAAACACAAACAGTGATCATCCTCGCTGTTCCTCACCACCCACCATCAGTTGCACAATGTTTCAAACTATGTAGTCTACCAGTGTTGTTATCCCAAATGTCCAATGGCAGCTACCTCTTTCATAGTTATTGGGTACCACAATCATTGTATCATTGCAGGCCCAGTTCATAAAGTAGATGAGGATATTAACCATGCACAACTAATAGCTCAAAAAATATTAAAATGATCACTATTTGTAATTACAAACAAGGCCCAATGGTCTAAATGTAGGTTTTCTGCCTGGAAACTGTCACAGATTCAGTCCTTGTAACGTTTCTCTGCAGCTTGCCTCTTCACTGAGACACACTGAAAAGTTACTTATTTAGAGTCCTGACCCTGCTCCCTATCCCAGGAGACTTTATTTCTGTGGGTGCTGGCTCAACTTCTCCCTCTCCATGTGGTAGAGGTGGTGCAAACATCAAAGGTACCACCATGCCAACAAAAACCTTTCTTGCTCCTGTTTACCTGCCTAGTCCCCACTGCTGTTAAGTCTTATGAATGAGGACCAGGAGGTAAAGTGGATATTGATGCTCATGGGGAGTTCTGAGGGATCCTGAGGAGCCATTAAGGTAATCACCATTTGAGAGACTGCATACTCCTCCCAAACTCTTGATGGGCTTATCAAGATGAATGTCTCTAATGTCTTTTGACATTTGCAGCAAAACATTTACATGCCTAACTAACACCTGAGTCTTTTCTAAGCTATGCAGTAAAGGTGGAAACACAGTGCAGTACATTACTAACTAGACAGCTGATGTGTATCTGTCAGCTAAGAACAATTGTAACTAAATGGACATTAGAAACAAACACATTTCTCAAACCTGGCTTGAGTGTAGCATAAAGGGATGTGTTACTGTGACACTTTTATGTACTACCAATGTAGGGGTATAGGGAGGCCTGGGGAGTCATAGAGGAGAGACTGATAGACTTTACTTTGCCAGAGTATCTAAGTAACACTGGGTCTTCTGCTGAGGTGGTTGCACAGGTCCATCTTCCATCTCAGTCTCTAGCACAGGAGCCTTCTCAGGTATAACTGGTGCCATATCAACATCTGGTTCATTCTCCTCTACAAGGTCTCCATCTACAATATCTTCCTGATTGTAAGTGACCTTTCCCTTGGTCATTTGCTTTGCTGCAAAACCTGGGTCCAAGGCTGTTGTGATTACATCTGTTTTATTGTCCACCTATGGCGTTCCATTTGGTTGGGGCTCAGTACATTGCCATTCCATGACTAACACTAGAGGAAACTGCAAAATAGCATCCATTCAGGGATATACCATATCCTGAACCTTGTCAGAAATATCCAGAGAGGGTGGATGGATCAGTTTTCACCAGTTACTGGTGCATCTGAATGCTGTTTGTGGCTCCTAACAGTCAGGTTATATCTGGGAGATGGGTATCTCCAGTTGCCTGTCTGGGATTAACTGTCCAGTATGTGACAGGTGGTTGGAGAGGGTGGTTTTCATAATTCCTCTTCCCTGTTCCTGCTTCATCTTGCAGACCTAGCAGCTGTTCAGGTTCAACACAGGGCACAACAAACCAGTGGTCTGCAATTCTATGCTTACTTTGCTGTCCTAAGTTCCAGAGCAGTACCCAGTCTCCTAATTGCAAGGTTTGTATGGCACCCACTGAGTGTACCAGTGTGTGTCTGCAAGCTTATTTTTCCTTGTGTTTTCTGATGCCAGACAATAAGTTTCTGGCAGTCGCAGTTCATGCAGTATTGCAAGTAATTTTCAGAAAGGCTCCATCTGCCTAACCTCCAAAACATAATTCCACAGGTAGTCATGCCTCCCTTCAGAACATGTTAAATCAGTGAAAATACCTTGACATTCTTCAGTACTGTGACCCCGGGTCGCCATGTCAGGGTTCACACTTCTGTTGGTCACGATATAGGGTCCACCTAGTTGAGGATTGGCTTCATTCCTCCTGCTGTGGTAGGAGGTTCATCCCAGAACAAATAAATAGTGTGGTGCCTCCACCCAGAGAGAATAAGTGGGTCAGGTGTTGCATGCAGTCACCTCCTGGGGTACAACATGGTGTCCCATGGACTACAGCGAGTCAATTTTGGCGAAAATCAAAATAGTGATTTCAAATGGGCTATGCACTCTTCATAGCACGTGCTAAATTCAGCGAGTTGGTTTCTGATGGAATAGGTCTATTGTGCACTATATGAGGATTTGTTTGTCAGACTACTTTTGAGCTGGCTGTGTGGTGCTGTGATTAGAGTCACTGCCTGTATTGCTCAGGGACCTGTGTTCAAGGCTGGGTGTGTGGAGTTTTTGCTGGGTGTGCGGAATTGTTGTATTTTTTCTTCTGTTCTTGTGCTGCCATAATTGTGGGGGAGTTGTCTTTGCCTCCATTCCACTCACCCTCAGCACTTTGTTTCCCTCACCTGCAGGTTGCTCTCACCAATGTTTCCTTACAGTCTTGTCCTCCTCATAGAGTAACCCCATCCTGAGTTTTCTCCATTCCCCCAATGTCATCCCCCAGTTAATTATATTATTTGTGGGGTGCGGGGCATATTCCTCACATAAGGAGGATCTGTACATCAGCCCCCCCAGAGAAAGTAAGGAGCTGTCGCTGTCTTTGTGGCTCGCTATAGTGCACATCATCGCTTGGGGTTTGGCGATGTTCACACACTATTATTGTCTTCGCAATTTTTCCCTTGCTAATATCATATAAAACCATGCAGCACCTACCACCTCCCTACACTGGACTGCACCATGCCATGAGGACCAATAGGATGGTTGTTACCTTCACCAATAAACACTTCAATCAGGTTACACAAAGTGGTGGAAACACAGAAGTGAAATTCAGTAAATTAACCATGCTTTTATTTAACAACTAAGGCCTGAAGCTGGTGGAAAAGAAGGGTTAGACGATTGCAAGTCACCTTCAGCACTCCCACATTCTAGCAAAGCTTCCTGGGAGCCCTTGCACCGCGGGTCACTACCACCTTCTGTAACCTAACACAGACTATGAAGCACCACCCCAAACAAGGGCAAAATAAGATGAATTATGTAACGGCAAGAAAATTTCCAGGCTCTGATTGGTCAGTGTGTGTTTGAGACAGTGATGTTATTACACAATAACATCACTGTATTGATTTTTTGATGATTGTTTGAGCTACTTTTAAGAAACAGATATATTGCTACACTAAAAATCTACTAAAACTTTTTTGAATATTTTTATTTTGTATAACATCGAGCCATTGTATAATTGCAATAAGGCACTCCAAAGTGTGTGTGTATTCATTAATAACGTCCTCCTGGGGTGGTGGAAGCACTCAGCTTCGCCGTGCTTCAGCCCACCCCAGGAGTGACATTATTACATGATAATACACACCTGTCATGCCTTATTGCTTAATTAAGTAACTGTAATCTCAGTCTGAAAATACAAAATACCCCAGCCAGCAATGCCAGCTCTGATGTGACCTATGGATGCAGCAGCTCAGTTGAGATGGGATCAGCACACGCAGCAGGTCGGGCAGCACTCAGGAACGGGCCCGGTGGCCTGGGGATGAGGCACTTAAGACTCTCACAGGTGTTTTGCAGCAGTACAGCCGTTCTGGCTCACATGTCTCAAGACACAGCCCTTCTTGATATCCTACAAGGGGCATGCCTCAGACAGTTAGTGTTGGAACTCACTTGGGAGGAGCAATCTTAGACCAGGTACTTCAAATGCGGACTGGAGATAGGATCTTGGAATTAGAAGTGGGTAGCTATCGGGGAACAAGTGACCACTAAACTGTGCTCACAATAAACACAGCCATAAAGACAAGCCATACAAAAACAAGAGTATTGGACTTCAGGAGGGCTGACTTTGGGGAAAATGAGGAATGCCTCAGAAAAGCACTAGCAAAGGGCAAGAAGGAGGGATGGAGGAACAATGGGGAATAATTAAACAGCCATCATAGAGGCAACAAGCCTTTGTGAAGCGAATCAATAAAACAAAATGAAGGAAAAAACACCATGGTTCTCAAGAGGTGGCAGAGAAGGTTAAGGAGAAAAGGATAGCATTCAGGAAATATAAGGAAACACAGATGGAGCAGGACAGAGAACATTATCAGTTATAGCAGAAGGAGGCAGGAAGGCAGTCAGAACAGCAAAGGCCCAAACCAAGGAAAAGATGGCCAATTCTGTTATAAAGGGGATAAAACCTTGTATAGGTACATTAGGAGTGAAGAAAGATGAAGGGAGGGATAGTGAGACTTAATAAAGGGAGGAATGTGACAGAGGGTGATAGTGTAAAGCAGGGATACTGAACAAATATTTCTGCCCAGTATTCGCAATAGAAGAGAAGGGAGAAGTATCTAAACCAAACAAAATAAACACTCTGGATAGGGGTTGATACCAGTCCATTCACAGAAGAAAGGGTTTTGAAAAACTCCTGCAACTGAGGGTGGGCAAAGCAATAGGGCCTGATGGATTCACTTCAGAATTCTAAAAGAACTAAGGGTAGAACTAGTGACACCACTGACTACTCTCTAAAAAGTCATGGGAGGATGGGGTGGTACCTGAGGACTGGAGGAGAGGATGTGATTCCATTTCACAAAAGTGGGAGCAGGGCAGAGGCAGGAAACTATAGACCAGGTAGTTTGACGTCAATGGTAGGGAAAATGATCGAATCACTTCTGAAGGAAAGAATTGTTGAATATCTAGAGGCCAATGGGGCACAGGGCCCAGGCAGCATGGATTCACAGCGGAAGGTCATGTCAGACGAATCTAATAGATTTCTTTGACTGGGTGACCAAAGTAGTAGACCAGGGAGGGGCTGTGGATATGGCCTACCTAGATTTTATTTTATTTATTTATTTATTAGCTTTTGATGATGGGGTAACTGCGCTAGGCAATAAACCTGCCTATTTTCATGCACGACCCGGGAGAAGGGTCAAGGTAGCAAGGCATCTGACACAGTCCCACAAATAGATTAATATAGAAGTTAGCCAGCCTTGGAGTGGTCCCAAGGTGATAGCCTGGATAAAATTGGCTGGAAAACAGGATGCAAAGGGTAATAGCAAACAGAGTTCACAGTGAAGAAAGGAGGATAACTAGCGGGTACCACAGGGTTCAGTACTGGGACCAGTCCCCTTAATGTCTTTATAAGTGACATTGAGAGCACCTGGAAGGAAAGGGGACATAATAGACATTTTCAAGTACCTAAAAGGAATTAACAGAGTCCAAGAGGGTAGCATCTTTCAGAAAAAGAGATGTGCAAGAACAAGGGGGCATAATTTGAAGATGAGGGGACAGCTCAGAGGTAATGTTAGAAAGTATTTTTCATGGAGAGGGCTGTGGATGCATAGAACAGCCTTCCTGAGGAAGTTGTGGAGTCAAGAACAGTGGAGAATTCAAGAATGCATGAGACAGACATAAAGCAATTCTAGTGGTGGGTAGGAGGAAGTAACTGTTAATTAACTGGAATCTGCAGCTTATCCATCAGTTAGGGAAATGGGCAGACTAGGTGGGCCAAGCTGTCCTTATCTGCCATCAAATCCTATGTTTCTATGTTCTAACTCAGCTTTCAGTCACTGAAGCACTATGAAGCAGTTTTCAGTTCTGAAGGAGTCCAGACCACAGGAGCAGCCCCATGGTCCAACTGCCCCCTGGATCAAGAGTACCCACATACTCTGGGCACGTGCCCCATGATTTCCTGTTCCCAATCTACCCCACTAAATAAGTGCTAGCAGGCCTCTTGTTTGGTTCTGAAGCAACCTGGGTAGAATGTAGGTTTCTACTTAGTATAGAGATCAGCAGCTTCATGTAATGCCCCATATTTACAGAGTCTCAGTGGTTTCATCTGACAGGTGCTTGTTTGTGTTGTTGAGGCACAGGTCACGAAGCATAGAAAAAGCAGAAGCAGCTATAAATTCACAACAAGAGTATTTATTTGTACTAGTAGTAACATAAAAATAAAATTGTTCAGTATAACTATTTACAAAGGACAAGTAAACAGAAAAGTCCATCTGAGTTTTCCTTCAATCTCTGTGTCCTCTTTGCAACCAATTGCAGCTCATCTGTCTTATAAGTCCTTCCAACCCCATTATTAACAAGCATCCTGTTTCTTTCGAAGTGTTCTTGTATGTTTCAGGCAGGTGCTGCAAGAACACAGTGTCCCAGAACTGAGGCCCTTTTCACAGCTCTTCTGCAAAAGGCTTAAAATTGCACTTTTTGTAACTTTGATTTTCCAATAACTTTTTGCAATCATCTCAAACTATAATTATATACATTTCAAAATTAACAGTATATAATTTCTAAATAAAAGTGATCCCGATATCAGTTACATTTCCACATAATGATTTACATATATTTTATACCAGCAGATATGCAGGAGGAAAAGACAAACAGCAAGGGAAGACTGAGAGATAGCAAGAGGCAAATAATTGCGAAACTATTGGGGTGATCAAATCCTAGGTCTCACATGAAAATTTGGTTGCAAACCAGACAGAGAAAAACGAAAAGGAGAGAATAGAACAGATACCTGCATTCAAACTCTTTCCATAACAACTGGGACAGGGTCCTGTTCCACCCTGTCACATACACCTCCCTTACAGGAATGTGTTTTATCAAACAGGTTTCCAAAACATTCTATTAATTCTCTAATATTATTTTCTAACTTTTAGAAATTAAGCATATGTGCATTATCCATTTTTCTATAACAGTACAACAAACAGTAAAGTTCAAACTCATACATTTGTTTTTCAATCTTCAGAACCCTCAAGTCCTGATCTATATCTTGACAGAAAATCAGCATTGCTGTTCTCTTTACCAGATTTGTGTATCACCGTAAATTTAAATGGCTGTAGTGCCAGGTACCACCTTTTGTGATTCTGGAATTTGTATCTTTCATTTGGTTAAGCCAACAGAGAGGATTGTGATCTGTTATAATTACAAAGTCAGTTCCTAGTAAATAAAAAGTAAGGGACTCCATGGCCACTTTGCTGCTAAACATTCCTTTTCAATGGCGGAGTACCTTTTCTCTCTGTTATGCAGCTTCCTACTTATGTACAGAATAGGATGTTTCGCTTCATCTATATTTTGACTCAGGTCTGTATCCAGGCCTACCTCTGATGCATCTGTTTGTAACAAAATGGTTTCTCAAAGTCTGAGCTTCTTAAAACAGGGCTGGACATAATGCAGCCTTAATGGCTTGAAAAGCTTCATCACACTCTGGGGTCCATTTCACATTATTTGGGCACTGCTTTTCATGAGTTCAGTGAGGGAGTAGATAGCTCAGCAAAGTGGAGAACACATCTCCATAACCAGCCAGCCCTAAATATGACCTGACATGTTTTTTTGTTTTAGGAACAGGGCTGTTAGCTACAGCTTCTATTTTAGAAACCTCTGGCTTAACTTCTCCATTTCCCAACACATAGCCCAAATATCTGGTTTCTGATGCCCAGTGCACCTTTGGTAGGATTAATAGTCAGACCTGCATTTTTGATAGCTTGGATAACTACTTTTAGGTGTTCCAGGTGGCTTTTCCAGTCTGGACTGTACACCATGACACCATCCAAGTATGCAGCAAAATAGCCAGTGTGAGGGGATGTAAACCAAGTGGCATGGTGGTAAACTGATAGAATCCAACAGGAGTGATAAATGCAGTTTTATCTCTGGATTATTTAGCTAAAGGTATTTGCCAGTAACCCTTGGTGAGATCGAGGGTACTGATATACTTTGCACTCCCCAGTCTGTCAACCAAATCATCTATTCACTGTGCAGGGCTATAAATGTTTTGTAATGCTTGATGCCACTGTATGCCTGATGTAACATATTGTGTTTTGGCATTATTCACCCCCATCTTTTGAGCTGTGATAGCTGTATGGCCCTGCTGATAGGAAGAGTGTCAGAGAAGGAGGAGGGAGAGTGAATGAGAACTGATGACTAAGCACTGGTAACTGGGCATGTTGGTGTTTAGTAGAGGTATCCCCACCCATTGAATTATGGATGGGGCCCTTCAATTCACTGTGTGGTGATATAAATGTTTTGGAACGCTTGATGCCACTGTATGCTTGATGTAACATATTGCATTTTGACCTTACTCATTCCCATCTTTTCGAGCTGTGATAGCTGTAAGGCCAAAAATTAGAAATCAGAAATTCATCTCCTCCAATTCACAGAGAGTGTACCTGGAAGCACTCAGGAGAGGAAAACCCTTTATAGGAGGAAACCTCTGAGGAACCATGGCCACTTGGTTGCCCTCCTTCTGGGCATACTAAGAGGAGATGGAAAAAAGCTGAACATAACTCTAGTTTAGGATTAGAATGTAGGTCTCAAAACAAGACAAAGTCCATCTTCCTTGGCAATTGATACTGTAAGCTGGAATTTTCTTTCTTGAAGTTGATGTTGCGTTCCTACGCAAACGGAGTGTCCTGAATAAACAACAGGGTTATATCCTAGGTGTTGTAGTAGAAGTTGAACTAAATCTATGAATTCTCTGGTAGTTAGAGGTAGTTGCTTGGTCAATGGTAACAGAGGAGAATCAGGTGAAGAATGGCATGAAGATGATGCAACTGGTCTTGAAAGTGAACAGCACACCAAGCATTAGCGTGAGAGAAAACAAGGTATGTCTACACCTTTCATAAGTCTATCTGTTTTGGATGAGGAAGATGAAGGACATAGTGCTCAGAATGTTTACTGAGATGCCTGACTTTGAGGAAGTGAGTTGTTGAGGAGACTGAAACCGTGAACTCTCCTGGTTGTAAAAATCCATAAACTGTGAGAAAAAGGGCTGCTGAAAGAATGGTATTAGAGATAGAGACTGGATCAAATCTCAGTAAGTCAATCAGTTGTTTGAATATTCCCGCTACCTATTGATGATGGAAGGAGGCCGTTGATTGAAGACTTGTGGATGTCTGTGAGCAGTAGTTTGACTGCTGGGTGAGACATGAAGGAAATGGAGGCTGGATCAGACTAGCAAAAATGGAATTGAACACCTGCCAGATATTGAGGATGGTCGTATAGGATAGCTTATGAGTTGTATGGCAGTAAGTAATGAAAGCAAGGATGTTAGTCAAGGAAACTGGTATTGTAGAAGTGGCTGTAATAGCACAAAATGATAGATATTTCCTTCAAGCTGTGTATAGGCCAGTTGCGTGCTGGTAGACAGGGTGGACCACATAATGGTGTTAGCTGCCTTCAGGTAACCAGTTATGTTATGACATGATTAGGTCCTGGAGCCAAGCATAATACTTAGGAACTCCAGTTCGATTACGGAACTGACTGTTTTCTTCTGATATAGGCATGGCCAATTGCTGAAACAGAGAGTGCAATGAAGTAAGCGCTGAAGGATGTTCGATAAGAGGGAAGTCATTGAGTAAATGAGTGACAGAGGTCACGTGGCAATGATTCAACAATAACCAGCATAATGCATTTGAAAAAATGTCAAACAATTTAGGACTGCTTTTGCATCTAAAGGTAACCCACAGAGTGAAATAATAGGAATCATCCACTTGATACCATAGAGGTGCTAGAGAGATGAGTGGATAGGCAGTAATTTGAAAGTATCCAGAATATCGGCCTTAGCTAGCCATGCACCTTTGCTTAGTTGTTTAATGGTGACAACAGCATTGTCTATTCGGGCATAAGCCAGAGAAAAGTCCTGAGATGGAAAAGCAGTTTATGCTGGGAATGCAAGAAGCATGTGGAGCTGACAGGTCAAATATGAGTCTCTTTTACCCAGAAAATTTCCATGTGGTTACATCAGTGGGGCTAACATGAAACAAGGGAAATGGGGATGTTTGAAAGGTCCAGTGAGGAAGCCCGTGTCCAGCTCTTTCGGAAAAGTGTCTTGACCACATCGGGCTGGCAGACCGCAGGCAGATTGGAGCATTCATAGGAAACCTGAGGAAGGGAACATACTTCAGTATGGAATCCAGATGTAAATCCTGAGAGACAAGAAAAAGACCAATGGCAAGAGAGGGTGACCGGCTAGCAATTGGGATAAAACCTCAGCGTTGATGGGAGTTGAGGATGCTGAAATAGTCAGGACTTCAGCCGCAAAGGCAGGGCAAACAGACTTAGAGGGCGTCCCGAATGGTTGCAAACATGCAAAAGGAGACAGCCATGTACATTGCATCCCATAGCATTGAAATTGTTATAAACAGGTCTACCAGCAATAAAGGTGACAGGGGTAGCCATACCTGTCATGGGAAAAATGGGTAGGTGCATTCAGATTGGAATGGTTTGAGTGATGGTTGGCCAGAAGAGAGGTACTTCAAGACATGGAAGCATCAGGCACAGACAAGGGCAATAGCAGCAGCATGGGAAAAGGAGACACAGAGTTGACAGGTGAGCGTTGTTGCCCAGCAAAGTGGCAGTAAAATAATTCATTGTCAGAGATCCCCAGTGTAGACAGACATTGGATTGACTTAATGCAGCAGCAGCCTTAGCAGAAAAGGATCTGTGGTAGTCAAAATGTGAGTACTGTCACAAACAAACTCTGCAGGTCAGGCCCTCTGCTCCACAGTGCCAACCTCTGGAGTGCAATAGTGAACAGGTAACAGACAGGGTAACCCTCCTGTCTGCTTTTGTGTCCGAATCACCTTTAGTCTCAAGTTCTGGGAGGATTCAAACTGGAAACTTATGCTAACGTACCTAATGGACAGGCTCAGATATGTACCCTCTTCGGGATTGTGTACAATCTTTCACCAGGGGCACAAAGCTAGGCTTCCAAATGAACCCTTAAAACTCTGTAAAAGACCATAGATATATTCTTACCTTTCCCCAGTTTAGTAACACCATCAAGCTGTCCAGAACAGCTGTCAAACTTAACCACATATACATCACATGCAAAAAACTTAGAAAACACACCCGGCAGTATCTTTCAAATGAAGATTTTACTAAAAGATGATATAAACATGAACAATGTAAACACAGAACAATTTATCAAAGAGCTGCAATAATATAAAAAGAACAAGGAAGAGCACAAAACAAAAACTCCTACCACAATACAGTTAGACTTTTTCTATCTAATGTATTACCTCTGTACAGTGCTTAAGTTATATCAGAGAGCCCTGTCTCTTTGAGCCCCAAAATGATATGTCATATTCCCCAGTTATAAGGATACATTTCAACTCCATCTCCCACCCCTTGGTGAGTCATCTAGTTCCTCCTTTTAGAATTAAAAACAAGACAAATAATGATTTCCTGTCAGGAGATATATTAAATAATGTGACATCAGCAAAACTCCACTTCCTAAATATGACTCCTTAATTAAACATTTTCTCTTTGATCTGGTGTAGTTCCTATTTCCAAGGCATATCAAAGGGTTTTACAACTTTTAGCACCATGGTGGTATCAATGTTCTTCCTATAGGAATCATATAAAACTTTACAAGCCCTATATCCTGGCAGCTGGGTCAGTTCTATTTAGACAGAAAAATAGGACAACCTTAATTAAGTCTCTCTGGTCTTTTAATTACCTCCTGGTTTCAGGTCACTGTAGCTTCACTGAAACCTTGGGGGAACACCCATAAGCACATCTTGTCTTAAGTGAGTCAATCACCTACTATATTTTTATATTACAAATATCATACAACAGTCATAACCAGCTGGCCAAGCATCGCCAATCCTCACCATCTAGACTGAATTTGGGGCTCTATCTCTGCATGAGATGAGCTTTCCATGTCAGTTCACTCCTCATATAGACGTGATAAGCCATCTGTGCCCTGATTGATCGCCTAGCCCTATGTAAGACTGTCATGTCATACCCTTGCAAGGCAAGATTCCATCTTAATAGTCTACCATTAGTTTTTCCCATTTTGTCAGCCAAACCAGGGTTGTGGTCAGTTTGTACATCAAAATGCTGCCCATATAAGTATGGCTCTAACTTCCTTAGGGCCCACACTATGGCAAGACACTCTTTTCCTCAGTAGAGTAAGCCTGCTCCTGGGAAGTAACTTTTACTGAGGTACTCTACAGGGTGATCTTTCCCTTGGTTAGATATCTGACTCAGTACTGCCCCAATACCACCCATGTCCGAGGTGTCAGTCTGGACTATAAAGGTCTGCTATAATCAGCACTTGTCAACCCAGGAGCACTGCACAGTGCCTCTTTCAGTCTGGTAAAGGCTTTTTCACAGACTGGTTCCCAGGTAATTTTCTTAGGTATCTTTTCTGTACCATGTCAGATAGGGAGCAGCCAGAGCACTATAATTGGGTACAAATTTCCTATAGTACCCTGCTGTCCCCAGAAAAACTCCTGACCTGTTTTTGTGTTTCTGGTCTGGGCCATACCTTCATCACCTCTATTTTTACTTGGTTAGGATGGAACTGTCCCCAGCCTACAACACGCCTGAGGTATGCCACTTCAGCCATGGCCACCTGGCACTTCTCAGCTTTGACAGTGAGCCCAGCTTCTGTATCCTGCCCAGCACTTCCCTAAGGTGGGACAGGTGTTCCTGCAGCCGGAACTAAAGATGGCAGTGTCATCCAGGTAAGCCATGGCATACTCTTCAGCACCATTTAACACCTGGTTCATCAACCTTGGAAAGTGGATGGGCATTCTTCATTCAGAAAGGCATTACTTTAAATTCAAAAAGCCTATCAGAGTGATGAAGGCCAACCTCTCCCTAGCTCTGTCTGTTAACTCTGCTTCAATACCCTTTGTCAGGTCAATAGTTATGAGTATGTCGCCCTCCCAACTTGTCCAGGGGTCCATCCGTCTGGGACATTGGGTGGGCGACTGACTTCGTGGACTGCATTCAGTCCATGATAGTCCACACAGAAATGAGTAGAGCCATCTGGCTTGGGCACAAGGACTACAGTGAGGTCCAGGGGCTGTGGGATCTCTGGATTACCCTAAATCCAGCATTTCCTCCACCTCCCTCCTATTGTCCTTTTGAACAGCCTCTGACACCTGATATGCTATCTGCTGTATAGGCATCTGTGCTCTGTCTCTCGTCATGCATTGCTAAGGGGTTAGTCCAGGCTTGGTGCTAAAATGTGGGAAAAGTCTGCTAAACCTCCCTTACTTCCTGGATCTTGTCTGGGGCCAGCTGGGGTGACAATTTAACTGCCTCCACAGGGACTCCCACTTGCTTTCTTCCAGTAAGTCCAGAAGGGGTCTCCTTCATCCTGTCCCCTCCCCAGGGCTACATTGCAAACACATGTCAGCCCTATTTGCATATGGCTTCATCATGTTGACATGGTACATTCTTTCTGTATGTCTTCTGTCAAGTAATTCTATGATATAGTTCACGTCATTTACCTTTCTAACTACTTTTTACAGTCCTGTCCACTCAGCCTGCAGCTTGTCTTTCCGGACCAGAATAAGGACCATGACTTCCTAACCCACCGTGTATGACGAGCTCTGGCTCTCAGGTCATACCAAATTTTTGTTTCTATTGGGCAGCTGTCAGGTTGCCCTTGGCTGTCCCCATAAGCTCCTTCAGCCTTTCCCAAAACTAAGGACATAATCCACTATGGGAGATCCCTGGTGGCATGCTTGCCTTCCCAGTCCTCCCGGATCAAGTCTAGAGGGCCCACATACCTGTGTCCTTTATAAGAGCTCAGGGGAAAATCCTGTGGACTCTTGGGACACCTCTCTGTATGAAAACAGGTGGGAAGGTATTTTTCAGTCCATCCCATGTTGTTGAGCAAACGCTTGGAGCACTAACTTCATGGTATCTAAATCTTTCCACAAGCCCATTGGCTTGCAGCTGATAAGGTGTCATGCACCTCTGCACCACCCACACTTCTCCCACAAACATTTCATCAGGTCCAACATGAAGGAACCCCTCGATCAGTGATAACCTCCTGCAGAAACCCAAGACAGTTTTCATGTTTACCATCACCTCCCTGTGCTCGTTAGAGTCTGCCCAAACCCTCAGCTTCTCTAGACTAGGGTCACTTTTCTGAGCAGCTGCAGAGCTCCCCACAGATTCTCAGGCATGGGACAGGTCCCTTCAGTCTCTAAACTAGGGTCCCTAGCACTATTATCAGGGCACTCAGGATCACTGTCATCCCTAACCCTCTGACAATGGGTCACCCCTCCTTCGGAGTAACCCTCCTTAGCTGTGTGGTTAACTGCTACTGGGGAAATTTCTGCCCTTTTCATTAGTCTCTATATCAGGAGACACAGGCTGGGGAACCAGCCTCCCAGTGATTTCACAATGGCTTCTGTGGGGTCCAGGGAACTACAGTTTTCCCTTGCTGCTTGGCTATGGGTAACTGCACACCATCCCTGTTTGAGATTGTTGCCAAGGATGGCGCCAACTGCTAAGGTTTTGCTACAGCCACCTGTTGTACAGTTCTCCCTGTTTCACCCCAGTCTAGGAGAACACTAGCAAGTGCCAATGTTTTCTCCTCACCAGTGAACCCTTGTACAGTTACAGATGTATTGGGTATAAGCTGACCAGGCTCTACAGATCCCCTTTACCTATGTCACGGATGCCCCTGTGTTCCTTAACCCTTGTGTCTGTACACCATTCACTATGACTGGGTGTATGTGTTCCCTCATGTTCACAGGCATGCTTCCAGGAAACACAAACAACCCATTTTCTTTCCTCATGTTGCATATTGCTCATCCTTTTGGAACACTGACAATATGCTCAGTTTCTTTGCAAACCCGACATTCGTTTCTTTTCTCAGAGAGCTCTTTTCTTTGAAACCTAGGGCTAACTGGTTTCGTGGAGGCAGTGAGGTTTTAGCTGCCCTGAAGGTGCGCTTTTCCCTTTCTGTGCTGCATTGCCCACCCATTTGCTCTCAGAGCAGGTCTGCTCTTGGCATAGCGGTCCAAGAATTCAGCAGCCTCTTGAACTGTTTTGGGATCTCGGTCCTCCAGCCAGGTTTTCAGCTCTGCTGGGCATGCCCAAAAACTGTTCTAACAATATAGCATTTTCAATTTTATCTACAGAGTTTGCTTCAATTCCTTCCCTCCAACATTTTAAACACTGACGTTGTTTCATGGCTAGCTCCTTGTAGCTCACGTCAGGGCTTTTCCTGAGCTTATGGAATTTAGCTCTGTTTGTTTCTGCGTTAAACCAAACTTTTTTTAAAGTGCAGCTTTAAGTTTGCTGTAATCATTAGTGTCCTCATTGTCCATTTGACCCAATACATCCTGAGCTTTCCTAGTAAGAAGCGGGGCCAGCTGAAAGCTCCAGGACCCTCTAGGAATATTGTCTGAATGCAAACGTTTTCAAAGGAATTTAAAAGGCATCCATATCCTTCCCCTCTTTAAATTCAGCTATCAATTTGGAATTTAATTTGTAACCCAATCCTGTAGTTCCAGTTAAACCCAAGCCACTTACCTGCTCTGGTGCTGGTGGTTGAAGTCATAGCTTCTCCAGTTCATGTTGCCTCTGGCACTCCACTCTTCACAGTCCACCTCTCACTGTTCTCTCCTCTTCAACTCTGTGGCTCATTGGCGCTCATGCTCTTCACAGTCAGCTTCTCGCTGTGCTGGCTCTGTATCTCTTTGGAACTCCAGCTCCATTCTTGCAACACAATCTGCAGCCTGATTGGTTCAGACTTCAGAATGCTGGTGATCTTCCCCTGCTGCTGTGACCCTTCATTTACACTGGTCCTGTTACCCTCCTCACCAGATCTGGACACTTCACTGGCGCTGGCCTCCGCCATGAGTTTGGTCCTTTACAGTCACAGTCTCTGACTTGATGCAATGGGCATCTGCTGCCATCAGGGCATCCACAAGGTTCTGCTTGGGTGCTCTTGCCTCATGCAGGACTCCTCTGTCCTGGCATAATTGCCTCATGTAGTCTGCAGTGTACCTGCTGTGGTTGGAAGCCATCTTCTTCCTTAACTCATGCTACTCTAACTTGCGCTTTAGAAAAAAATTAAATAGGTAGAAACTTGACTGTAAGCAAAATTATATAGTTCTGTTTTCTTTTAAAAATAAATCACTGCCTTATTTTGCAAGTGAGCTGTACAGTATTAAGCTGACACACTGAACAGTTAAAGCTTGTGTTACCAATTTTATCACACGCTGCTAACCAAATCTGTCACAACGCACTCCACAGGTCAGGCCCTCTGCTCCCACAGTGCAAACCTCCAAGCACAATAGTGTGAACAGGTAACAGACAGGGTAACCTTCCTGTCTGTTTTGGTCAGAATCACCTTTAGTCTCACGTTCTGGGAGTCAAACTGTGAACCTTATGCTAGCATAGCCAATGTGCAAGCTCAGATACGTGCCCTCTTCGGATGTGATTACAATCTTTCACCAGGGGCACCAAGCTAGGCTTCCAAATGAACCCTTAAAACTCTATAAAAGACCTTAGGTATATTCTTACCTTTTCCCAGCTTAGTAACACCATCAAGCTCTCCAGCACAGATGTCACATAACCACGTATACATCACATGCAAAAGAACTTGGAAGACACACCCAAGCAGTATCTTTCAAATAAAGATTTTACTAAAAGATGATAAAATATGAAAATGTAAACACAGAACAATATATCAAAGAGCTCACAATTATCTAAAAGAACAAGGAAGATTACAAAACAAAACTCCTACACATATACAATTAGACTTTTTCTATCTAATGTATTACCTCTGTACAGTGCTTAACTTATATCAGAGAGCCTGTCTCTCTTGAGCCCCAAATGATATGTCATATTCCCCAGTTACAAGGATGCATTTCAACTCCATTTCCCCACCCTTGGTCAGTCATCTAGCTTCTCCTTTTTAGAATTAAAAAAAGACAAACAATGATTTCCTGTCAGGAGATATATTAAATAATGTGACATCAGCAAAACTCCGGTTCCTAAATATGACTCCTTAATTAAACATTTTCTCTTTAATCTGGTGTAGTTCCTATTCCCAAGGTATGTCAAAGGTTTTGCAACGTTGCGCACCATGGTGGTATCAATGTTCTTCCTATAGGAATCATAAAACTTCTCGAGCCCTATATCCTGACAGCTGGGTCAGTTCTAATTAAAACAGAAAAACAGGAGACCCTTAATTAAGTTTCTCTGGTCTTTTAATTACCTCCTGGTTTCAGGTCACTTGTCACTGTAGCTTCACTGAAACCGGGGGCACCCATAAGCACAGGCTGTCTTAAGTGAGACAATCACCTACTATATTTTGTATTACAAATACCATACAACAATCATAACCAGCTGGCCAAGCATCACAATAAAGTGAGTACCACCATAAGCGTACTCAGAGGTCCACCGCCAAATAGAGACAGGCATCCAGTTCCTCCCTGCAAGTTGGAAAAATGGAACATATGATGTCTCTCTAGAATAAAAGCCAAGACAAACTCTGGAATGGTCAACTTCTTGGATAGTCTGGGGCCCTTGGAATGTAAGACAACTGAAACATCGCCACACAAGATGACTCTGTTTTTGTAGCATCATGGGAGGAAATAAATAATGAAATGAGACTGACATCCTTTCCGTCAATTATATCCTTACAGAGATGACTGGGCACCAGATCAATGGGAGACACAGCAGGGAGTGAGGAGCAGGAACCAAGCATACCTGGCATGTAAGGAACTTTGAGAACAGGCATATGAGGCATGGACTCTGGGAGCAGAAGCCAGAGGAGGAGTAGGCAGAGGAATAGCTAGAACACTCGGAGGCTGAGCAGGAACTTGAGACTGAGGAGGAAGAACAGGAAGGGAGTGTGTCTGTTTTCAAGCACAGCAAGATGATTGGAACTGTCAATCACAGATGTGGCCAGTTGGGAAAGGATGTCCTTTAATTCAGAAAAAGCATCTGCATCAGGACTCGAGGGAGGAGGAGGTAGAGCAGGAGAACCTCGTTTTTGTTCTTCAAGTAGTGAGTCATATAATTCATGTTGCTTAGCATGTGCATCGAAAGTGATACCAAATTTTTCGATTCAGCCATCAAGCATGGGACAGTCAATCCTTCAGGGAGTGCTTAGTCTTGGCAGTGCATTTCCTGGGGACAGTAGGAATCAAAGCAGGCCCCTCATCCAGATTTGTTGATGCCATAATAGGGGAGAAGGAGGCCCTGAATAGAGCGACCTAGGCTAGGGAGTTTGCAGTAAGCATGGCCAGTGAGTGGCAGATAGAAGTATGAGGCACCAGACACAGGTACCGATGAGACACCCTATGAGGCACAGTAAATGAAATGTAGCAGCTAATAGGAACCACATGAAGGTACTGCTAGCTGAAGCCTAGCATCTATGAGCCTCCAACAGGCCAGGAGTGTTAGGCAGTGACAGTAGAGCAGAATGCAGACTGTGCCAGACATAATAATGAATGGTAACCAGGCCTTAGAAGAGCCAAACAGCAGTGCTCAGAAAGTACACATTGCACCAGTAAGCAGAAGCACTATACATCCTAATGCAACAGGCAGGATTGGAGAAATGCAGAAAATATGAGTTGGAGGGCAAAATTGAAAGGAGAATACCCTGCAACACTAAATCAAATTAAGTGCAGTAGTTCATTTGTCCAGCACTGCAATGCAGAGATTGCAAAAAGCATTCAAGGTAGAACTCCAGCATGGTCAGAGGGAACAGACTGTCAGGGAACTGCACATGGACAGCCACCACTTGACAAGTCAGGCTGTGGAGGAAGGGAGTAGAGAGGAGCTGGGCGGATGCAGCACCCAGAAATGAAGCAGCAGAAAAACAGCAACCAGGTCCCCAAAAGAATAGCGTAGCAGCAGAGAGAAATGGGAATGTGAGAAGGGAAGAAAGAAGGAGGAGGGACACTGGCAGAAAACCACAGCAAAGGAGCAGGGCAGAGAATGAGAGAAGTGGCAGAGTCACAAGAAGGAAAGGGACTACCAGAAAGGAGGCAGCAGGAGCTCACAGGAAGCAGGTAAACAAGAAACAAAATGAAAGCAAACAAGCCAGTAGCAGCAGGAACAGCAGAAAAGCAAGCAGAAACCACACATCCGGCCCAGCGTCAAGAACTGATGACTAAGCACTGGTAGCTGGGCATGTTGGTGTTTTGTAGAGGTATCCCTGCCCATTGAACTACAGGTGGGACCCTTCAATTCTGAGCATAGGATAACTGTTAAATTCTGACAATTAAGTTTCCTAAAACCAAGGCAGATTCTAACACCCCTTCTTTTTTGTTTACAACTACCATTGCAGATGACCAAGCACTCCTCCACTTCTCTATGATACCCAGTTCTTTCTTTTTATGTTTGCTTGCGCATGTGCAAAAGAAACATAATGCCATCATCGGAGATTTCGGAGTTGTGTCACCTCCTCCTCCAATTCAGGCGCTGTGCTGCTTGGTATGACCTGTAAGCTAATGCATTTTGGGCGGTCTATGACACGCTCCAAAATGCAGTGGTCTAAGAGTTGAAAGGGGAGCTTCGAGTGAGCAGCGGCAAGAAGCTGTCACGCAGCAGCTCCTCCAGCCGCAGGCATGCGCCGCTTCGCATGCAGCATATAGCCGACGGGTTCCCAATCCCCGTCTGCTGAGCTGCACGCCTCGTCCCCCTGTAGTTGATGCCACGCTGGGAGCCACCCCAACATGGCAATGTCATTTACCGATGGAGGTGCCCAATCCCCGTCGACTGAACGCCCAAAGTCCTGTGCCACGCTGGGAGCCCACCCCAGCGTGGCAAACCTCACGAGGTTTTTACATTGTTTTTGCCGACAGGGTGCCCAACTCCCGTCGGCTGAACGCCCCCCAAAGTCCTTGTGCCACGCTGGGAGCCCACCCCAGCGTGGCAAGCGATCCACAATCTTTTTTTTTTTAACCTGTAAACAGAACGGTCCCATGGCTGCCTCCCAACCCCTCCCACAACCCGCACCCACCCACTGGCAAGCCAGTCTCCCCACCCCCTCACCCCATACTTACCTCCGGACTCGGCGCCGACGATCTTCGTGGACTGGGAACACGTCTTGCACTCTTCAAAGCCGAACCGCGAACTGAGGAAATGCCGGTAAGCTGTATAATGGGCTAGATAGGAGGGTTCAACTTTATTGCATATCTCAGGCATTTTGGGGAATTTTGCACCAAATTTTCAACATAGGGTTTTAGGACCCCTTCTCATGAATGATGTCACTGTCATGGCGTTATTCGGCTCGAAGGGTGATTTTGCGCAGTGACTGCGCGGTGACTGTGAAATCACCCTTTGGGACTCAATACCACCATGACAGTGACATCATTCATGAGAGGCCAAAACCTGTTGAAAATTTGGTGCCAAAATTCAAAAATGACTGTTTAACGAGCGTCGTGTGCAGTTCCTCATGAGCTCGTAAGTTCGGAAATTTCAATATTTTCACTCCAGATTTTCAACATTGCCATTTCACCACACCATCTTTATGAGTAGTACAGCTGTCATTTTCACATCTCACCCAAAATGTGTTTCCGCCCTTGTAGGCGCAGAATGGCGCAGTCGGTGTGCTGAAATCAATGTACGGGACAAATTAAGAAAATCACAGTGACACTGTTCATGAGCAGAGGTCTTGAAATGGCTATGTTGAAAATTTGGTGAAAAATTCTAAAAAGTGACTGTTTTCTGATGGATGCGCAGTTCCTCACGCTCATAGGTTTGCAATTTTCAATATTTCCACTCCAGATTTTCAACATTGCCATTTTCCACACCTTCTTATGAGTAGTACAGCTGTCATTTTTCACATCTCACCCAAAGCGTGTTTCCGCCCATGTAGCGCACAATGGCGCGGTCGTTGTCTGAACTCAGTGTATGGGACACATTAAGAAAATCACAGTGTCACTGTTCATGAGCAGAGATCTTAAAATGGCAATGTTGAAAATTTGGTGGAAAAATGCCTAAAATGACTTTTACGACGTGCGTTGCACAGTTCCTATGCATGCTCATAAGTTTGCAAATTTAATATTTTCACTCTAGATTTTCAACATGTCCATTTTATTAAACTTCCTTATGAACAGTACAGCTGCAATTTTTCATATGTCACCCAAAATGTGTTATTGCACATATAGCGCACAATGGTGCTGTTGATGTGCGAAAGCAATGTTTAGGACAGATTAAGAAAATCACAGTTACACTGTTCATGAGCAGAAGTCTTAAAATGGCTATGTTGAAAATTTGTGACAAAAGTCCATAAAATGACTGTTCGAGTGAGCATTGTGCAGTTTCCATGCATCCTCGTTAGTTCATGACTTTGTAATATTTTCAGTCTAGATTTTCACTGGTGGCATTTTTCAACACTTCCTTATGAACAGTACAGCTGCCATTTTTCACAACATGGCAAGTGTGTTTTCACACTTTCAGTGCAGAGATGCGTGGTCGCTGTGGGAAATCATTGTTCGGCACAGATAAAGAAAATCACAGTGACACTGTTCATGATCGGAGGCACCAAAATGCCTGAGTTGACAATCTGCTATAAAATATCCCCAGCCTACTTATATAACGGTGTGCGTTGCACAGTTTCTATGTACGCTGACTTCACCATTTTTAAATATTTTTACTACACATTTGCAACATAGCCATTTTACACCTTCCCATGAAAGAGTACAGCTGTCATTTTTTACATCCTGTTCGAATATTTTTGCACCTGTGGTGCTAAATCCCGTAGTCACTGTGCATAAGCAGCTTTGGCTACCAAACTGATATTCCCCTGTTCATGAGGTGGGGTCACAAAACAAACATGTTGAAAATTTGGAGTTAAAATACCAACGAATGCCTGAGGTATTAGGCTTTTCAACTAAATCGCCCAACCATAGAGAATGACAGGAGAATCAGGGGTGTGACTTGGGATTCTTGCCTGTGATGCTCTATACCATTCCACACCCTGCAGTCACTGAGAGGCATCAAGGTATGCCTTGGACTCTTCGACCCAAACTTCACCCCATTCTCCTATATCGCACCCATCTCACGTATTTCCTAATGAAATGGGTGCGCATAAAGACCAAAGACCCCAAGGAACACGTGACACTTGTCAGTCTCTGCAGAGTGGGGTGTGGTGTGAAATGGCGTGGCCGTTATGCCTGACCCAGATGCACACCCAATGCCTGTCACTCTGCAGGGTGGTGGTGGGGTTGGCTTCATTCAATACTTCACTGCCATTCCTATTATGCAGCTCTGTAACTTACACTACCAATGCCAATGCCAGTAAGCAAACATTCGGCATTGACAATGCTTTTTTGTATTTCCTTAACCACATCAACTCTTAACCACTCTGGTAACCTGTATGTGTTTTGTCTAGTAGGACAAGCATTCCTTGGCATTATTACGTGTTCAGACCCTTTTGTTAGACCTGGTACTGTGGTAAAAGTACTGTTAAATGTCTTTAGCAAGTTACAAATGTCTGCAGTTTGTTCTGAGGTTAAGGAAACACTCCCTTTACAACATCAGCATTTACAGTTTGCTTCACTCTATCATAAGCTATGTCAATATCTTCCTTATCAGTTTCTGGTAACACTAGCAAAGCAGCTGTTGGCATTGTTTCAACCCATTTCTTGAGGTCAGCATGGTATATCTCAGGTAGGATTTTTCCTATTGGGGTCTCAATCTCATAGTTAACAGTGCCAGTACATCTAAGAGCCTTATAAGGCCCTTGCCACTTCATTAACAGTTTATTTTCTGTTGTGGGTAACAGTAGCAAAGCCTTTTCGCCTGGCTTGAAACTTTTCTTTTACCCACGGTCATAATATACCTTCTCCTGGTTTTGTTTTTATTTATTTAAAGAACCAACCACATCCATTGCAATTCTCTCAAAAGGCTCATCTATCAAAGGTAGGGGCACCAGGGGCACCTTGTCTTTTCTAGTGACAGGGTCTACTTTCTGACACTCAGCACAGGAATTACAATAGGTAGCAACATCTTCATGAATTCCAGGCCAGTAAAATGTATACAGCAATCTGGCAAGGGTGCAATCCCTCCCTGGTGACCAGCCATTGGACTATCATGGGCTATCTGTAACAACTCTGTTCTATAGTTCTATGGTATAACCAATTGTTCTGTCTGTTCCTGTGTCTGAGGTTTAACCCAAACTCTGTACAGTAAAAATTATATTTTTAAACACTGGTCCACCCTGTTTTGGTTTCACCCCAGCTGCTTAAAATAACCCTGGAGAGAAACATTGTTAGCTTGATCTGAAAGAAAATCACAATCAGCGATCAGTTTAGTTTAGCATTTTCATGTTTTAACCCTTCATGTCCATCAGTCATTTGTTGCCACAGTTTCTTCAGGTATCATCTTTCTTTCCTGGATTTCTGGATCTTAGAGCTGTGCTCAAACACGTTTGAATCAAAATCGCTGAAAGGAAAAGTGTCCCCACCATCTGAGATTTTCTTTGCCTGAGCTCATCATCACAGCTGCTGAAACATCAGTATTTACTCCTCTTTGATTAACTCTACAAATCCTGGAAAGTCATTTCCAATAATCACAGGTACAGGTAACTTAGGTACTACCCTATTTTCATGTGGTGCAACACACCCTTAATGGTCAGATTCACTTGGGTGGTGGGATAGCATCAACTGTCCCCATGGATGCAGATGACACCAGTACCTGGTCCTTTTGCACAGTGTTTTCCCAGCACTCCAACATGCACTAGAGTCTGTCTGCTTCACAAATTAATGTGTCCCTTTACAGTCTTATCCTCACCTTCACATCTGTTAAGTACTTGCCCCATTTGCCAAGGACACATCTGCTCCAGTGCCACTCTCCCTACTAGGGCAGTTTCTTGCAATATGGCCTGGTTTATTACAGTTACAGCAAATAACATCTTTTGGCACAGATTTGTTACCCCACCAGAGTTGTTATCAGGCTTTGAGTTTACTTGCTTGGCTGTTACCTCACTGCTGTGGCATCTGTCTGGCCATGTGGTAGTCCTCGACCAAAGAAACAGCCTTTCCCCAATGTCTGGTCGGTGTTCCTTTACCCAATGCTGCACATCTGTAGGCAGGATGTTGATGAATTGCTCCATTGCAAATGTGTCATGATCTGTGGGACTGTTTTGCCCCTGGTTGGAGCCATTTTATCAGGAGTTCTCTGAGTCCGATGAAGGCTTCGAGGATTGGTTACTGAATTGAATTTCAGAGATAAAAATCTCCGCCAGTAGGTCTCTGCAGAGACGTCTATACCTTTTCAGGATTTTGCTTCTCACCAGGTCATAGTTTTCTGACTGTGCAGTATCCTTATTGTTGTAGGCAAGTTGGGCTTTCCCTGTCAGGTAGGATACCGGTCTTATATTTGGCCATTGGCAGGCTGTGGCAACTCCTTCAAAAGTTGCCAGGTATGCCTTGATATCATCTGAGGGATGCAGCTTGTAAGTTTAATGGCTTTTAAGTTGCTTGTGTTTTGTTGTCCATCTAGATTTGTGCCAGATCCTCTGCCTTTGATAGCTTGCAAGGCATCCAGCCATCACTGCTCCTGTTGCAGTATTCTTCTGTCATCTGCTGCATCTTCTTCTCTCCTCTGTTTCTCCATCTCTTTTGTTGTATAGCCCACCATTTGAAAAAGTCAACCAGGCTTTCAGGTTCTGTCACTGACTGTTCTTTTCCATAACTTGTGCTGGCTGTACAATCTCAGCTTGGACTTCTATCTCTGCTAGTTTGGCTGCCATTCTCCTGGTAACCACTCCTCAACTTGCTGCTGAAGAATCCATACCTTTCTCTGTGCTTCTCTGGTACTAGGTCCAGAACCCACACACAAACCTCCTGGCTTGCAGTATGCATGGCATAAATCCCATTTAGGCAGACACCATCTGTCGTTGAGGCACAGGTCAGGAAGCATAGGATAATGCAGGAGAAGTTGTAAAATTCGCAGCACAAGTATTTATTTGTACTAGCAGTAACATAAAAATAACATTGCTCAGTATTACTGTTTACAAGGTCAAATAAACAGAAAAAGTCCATCTGAGTTTTCCTTCAATCTCTGTGTCCTCTTTTTCTGCAAGCACTTGCAGCTCAGCTGTTTTACAAGTCCTCCCAACCCCATTCTTAAGCATCCTGTTTCTTCCAAAGTGTTCTTGTGTGTTTCAGACAAGTACTGCAAGAACACAGTATCCCAGAACTGAGGTCTCTTTTTCACAGTTCTTCTGCAAAAGGCTTAAAATTGCACCTGGGTAACCTCTTGATTTTCCAACAGCTTTGTGCAGTCATCTCAAACTATAATTATATACATTTCAAAAATTAACACTATATGATTTCAAAGGGATCCCAATATCAGTTACATTTCCACATAATGATTTCATATATTTTTATACCAGCAGATATGCAAGGGAGAAAATACAAACAGTCAGGGAAGATTGAGAGATAGCGAGAGGAAAATAATTGTGAGACTCTTGGGTGATCAAATCTTAGGTCTCACAGGAAAATTTGGCTTGCTAACCAGACAGGAAGAGACAGAAAAGGAGAGAATAGAACAGATAACTGCATTCAAACTCTCTCCATGACAACTAGGACAAGGAACTATTCCACCCTGTCACAGTCTGGCAAGTTTCAAATCTTTCACTAAACAGGTGCCTTTCCCGCACAATCTCCAAACAGTATAAGCTTAAGTGATAAGGCCCAAGTGGTTTCACAGGGTGAACCCTGGTGTGGGGCTTGCAGGATTTTTGGACTGACTAAACCACTTGATTGATCTCACCAGTGGTAGGTCTGAACACCCCAGTGTCTGTCTGACTCTCTCTCTCTCTCTGTCCCTCTTGCAGATTGCCATGAGCTCCTCCTGACACTAAAACTTTTTCCCAATTCAGCATCCCATTAGACAGGCAGATCTGTCCATAAGTCCTACTGCCCTGTTCTAGCCTCTGATTTGCCCTCATAGCCCACCATTTGGGAGGGTGCCTGACTGCATCATCCTTCCACAGTTCCACAGGATGCTTACTAGGCATTCTAGCCCTATAACTGGGTAGCCTGCAGGGTTAAATTTTTTGTTTTTGCTCCTCGGCAGTCGACCTCTTCACATCACATCTGCTGCCTGAGCTCTTCAACATTTTACAGTGAAAATCTAATTAGGCAGCCAACAATTTGCTGAACTTCAGTTTATTGGAGGAACTTTGCTTGTATGAAAATAGTCAGCCTTCTGATGCCTCCTTCCCTGCCCCATCGTTGTCTGCTCTGGCAGGATGGCTCAGATCTTTGGGGACAATTTGCAGGAAAATAGCAATTTGTCAAGTTCTAATATATCAGAGAATAATCTGTTATGGGCTTACAGCTACAGTATTTCTTCCGCTTAAATGTGCTCTGCTATGAATTCATATTTTTTGATAACATATTGGGTTCAATATTCTATTTTTATTGAGTGTTATAAATGGAAGATGTCATATTCCTCTATAACAATCAAAATTGATGTTACATTTTTATGTTGGCCCTCTATCAAGGATTGGTTTCTCTCTTCCATTAGCCCTTGCAGCGGTCAAGGGTTACATTGTGATGTCATCGCCAACCCTGGGTAGGCTTCAGTTGGGGGTTGACTGCTGGTTACTACCTGCCTTTCTTCCACTTTTGCATCAGTCACCTAAGCCAGTCTTGCTGGCTGCACTGCTTTGAGCCCCATCCTTTATCCCTGTGTCATTAATATCTGCTCCTCCCCATGTCCTGTTATGTTGAAGGAGGAGCAGAAAGACTGCCATGCAGCAAGTAGCTGGGCACCCACAAGACAGATGGAAACAGCAGGCTGAGGCAGACTATAAACAGGAAGGATAAGATAAGGTTAGGTAGCAATGTGGTCTGGGTGCGAAACTCAATAGTATCCAGTTGCAGGCAAGAATGGTGTTACATGCAGTAAGTCATGTCCACCACAAAATGCATCACTCTCTCTCTCTCTCTCTCTCTCTCTCTTAGCCCTGCCCATCACCAGATGAATTGACTGCCTTCCTCCTCATGCCTGACTGACCACATGGCACGTATCCTGCTGTCTCAGATAACAGGGCATGGCGTAGCAGCTTTATGCCCTGTAGCAGTTGAGTAGCCCTCAATGCATATGCAGGATTTTGCATTTGCCATTGTAAGGGGACCCTAGTACACCTTCCCAGGGTCCCTTATATGCCCAGTCAGACCCGGAAAAGGTCACATTAAATGTCAAGGACCACAAAGGGTCAATGATAACACTGTGGGAGCTTGGTATAAACAGTGGCCCTGATGATGCTCATATACACTGCTCTGCATGCTACACAGAAAAAAAATCATCTAGCAATCTAGCAGGTTGTCATGGGTTAGTATGCTGCAAATTGTTCTTTTTGTAATCAAAGTTTATTTAAATGTTTTGAAGTGAACAACATACAGCAACACACTACACAAAGACAGAAAAGTCAAAGAAAAATAATGGGTCTGTGTCTATACAATACAGACTTTGCTGAAGTTGATATCTGAGCGGCATTTTTGTTAGTGATGAATCATTCACAAACCTACTATCTATGCCCTAGAGACCCTCTGGTCCTGCTATCAAGCAGGGTGTGAAATGCTAGAAGACAGTTGTACAGTACAATAATTACATAAAAATAAGTTCAAGTGCCTTCAGGAGGATCACTACTGCAGTAGCAATGCAGAGGACTGGAGGTCATTGTCCATTTCGGCACAAATGACCTAGCCAGGGAGCATAAAGCAGGTACAGGAGGACTTCAGGGAGTTAAGAAGGCACCTTGGGGCAGGTAGCGGCTTTGGTGACATTCTCAGTGCTGCTGGCCCACGGCAGGAGGAGGCTAGGAATCTCCACACCCAAAAGTTTAGCAATTGGTTGAAAGGATTATGCAGAGAAAAGGGTTTTGGCTTCATTGGGGACTGGAGACCCCTCAAGCAATGTGGGCCTGTACAATGGCAATGGCCTTCATCAGTCCGGGAGGGACGGCAGTTCTCAATGAACAGTTTAATGCTTCCTGCAAGCATTTAAACCAGCTAAGGGGGGCTGACGATGGAGCTGGGAGACTAAGCAGCCCACTCCCACAGGCTGGAGAAGCCAGCAGGGAAGATCAGGAGGATAGGTTGTTGACAGATATACATGAACTCGTTATAAGAGATATGGCAGAGAAGGGAGGCAGCAAAAGAAAAAAAGGAGCTGGAAGGAGGGGACAAGAAGGCAAAAGCGGGACTAAAAGGTGGACAGGCAATGAAACATGGAAAGCCATGTATACAAATGTAGCCACCACCCCATGTCTAGGGGTAACCAGGTGTTGTGGGAAGGGCGGAACTACAGACCAGAAACACTCCATGACACTTCTTGTGACAGAAAGTATTAAATGAAGAGGTGGCCTACTTTATGACATCTTCAAAAATGCACAGCCTATCTAATCCCCGCCATAATTTTCAGCTCTTGAGCCCAGTGGCAATGGAAACCAGGACAGCACCATGATTTTGCAGCACAGTTGCACAACCCCCCAAGACCAAAAGGGGGGAGTCCAGACTGTTCTTTCTCCAGAAAGCAAAGTGACAATGGAGCAATTAAAATAGAATTCATTAATATCCACCTTATTAAAGTTAAGAAGGAATCACCAGCACCACTATTTCTGAAACCATGAAGTTTATTCTGGGCCTGAAAATTATTAGACCCAGACGGTTCAACCAAGGAATTAAATGGAGCAGCTTCATGGGGCTGAGAGCACAGGCAGTACACAAAGTGACACGTTCAGGTATTTGCTTTTTCTCACTTTGTTTTCCCAATCAGCATGCATCAGGATTCATTTAATAAGATCTAAGAAAATTAGACAACTCTGGCTCCTAGTATTCTGGCAACCTCTTCCACAGAAACCATTTTTAAGCAATCCCTTGATCACAGTTTCATATCCCTTTAAGCTCCTGCTGGGGAGTGCACTGCTCCTCCCATGCCAGCAAAGCCATAAAGGCCTCGGGGTGATCAGCAGCCTAAGCTTCCATGGCTGCTCCAAAATGTACCTCAGGAAAAAACAACTCCTGAGCCAAATGGTGCAGTTTATGTTGGGGCACTCCATACCAGCACTGGGCTGCAAGTGTAAACACATGGTGGCACCTTTCCTCCTCACGCATTACTCCCACGGGAAACTTGGCCCTTAATGGGTCTGACAAACCTACCTCAGACACGGGCATGGTAGGTCCCAGGGTCTGCCCCAGACACGGTCATGGCAGGCCCCATGGCGAATTCAGGCCAGCATCCCCTGACCCTCAGTGCTGTTCCCCCAGACAGCATGCCACACGGGTAGACACCCCAGAGCTGCCACCTCTGGGTGCTCTGCACAGTCCTGCAATCACTGTAACAGCACCACTGCCTGGGTACCCTTTATCTTGAGCTGGGAACCGAGACCCCCTTATCTCCTCCACGAGGTCAACCTTGCATCCCACATCTTGCTTCTACCACCTCCTGCATTTTCTTCCCTCCACTGCTGATGTCCCGAATGACAGGGGAATTCCTCCCAGAACTCACATGACCACTGCTACCTTTACACACCCTCCCTGATGGAGCACCATACTCCCATAACACCAATGCTGCTGCCTGCCAACTGCATAGGCCAGCACAACTTCTCGGACACTATCCCTGAAACCACCACCAACTCCTGCTCTCTCTCTCTCTCTCTCTCTTGTTCCCAGGCAAACCAGGGTTTTTCCTTGCTGCTGGCCCCTGGTGGCAGCACATTTAGGCAAGGCTGGGGGCACCTTTCAGACTGAGAGAACCACTGAGGGACGGGACAGAGGATACCAGAAAATAGATAGTAAGCCCACCCCATGGGGGCTTATGCAATGCCCGCAGTCTGGGAAATAAAATCCCAGATCTGGTGACCTTGATGACAGGGGCTTACCTGGACATAGTGGCAATTACTGAGAAGTGGTACACTGGCAACCATGACTGGGAGGTAAGTGCACCAGGTTATGCTCTATTCAAGAGGGATAGGGAGGTAAAAAGGTGCCTTTACATTAGTGAAAGTATAAAAGCAACAGCAGTACAGGGCAGGCAGGGGAGGCCGAGATACTGTGGGTCACCCTTGCATTCGGCAATGGCACAACAATTTGCACAGGCATGATCTACAGACCTCCAACACAGGGAAGGAGGTGGATAGGGTGCTAGTGGAAGATATACATGGAATGGCAGCAAAGGGGAGGTGCTGCTGCTAGCCAATCTTAATATGCCAGACATGGATTGGAACATCCTGGTGGCTGCCTCAGCCAGGAGCCGAGACATCATGGAATCCTTGCAGGGGCAGGCCTCTGGCAGTAAGTGCTAGAGTCCACCAGGGACAAGGTGATTCAGGACCTAATACTGACCAGTGGAGACTGAATCACAGAACTCCGGTGGATGGCCACCTAGGGTCTATGACTACCACACAGTGTGGTTTAATATTGGTACAGTGTTGCAGTCGGGCCACACAAAGGTGAGGATCTTGGATTTCAGGACAGTGGATTTTGCTAGGATGAGGATACATATCAAAGAAGCCCTGATGAGGAAAGATGCAGGAGGAGGTGTTGAGGACCAGTGGACACACCTAAAAGGAGCCATAATGGAGGTGAAAAATCAGTGCATTAGGCTGAGAAACAAGGGTAAGAGAAGAAATAAACCACTATGGTTCTCAGAGGAGGTGGCAGAGAAAGTAAGGGCCAAAAATGTGGCTTTCAGAAAATACAAGGAGACACAGAAAGAAGAGGGTAGGACAGTGTACCTAAATAGACAGAGGGAAGCAGAGAAAGCAGTTAGGAGCACAAAGGTGCAAACAGAGGAAAGATTAACACAGACGGTAAAAAAGGGACAAGATGTTCTATAGGTACTGTACTTTAATGAAAGAAGGAAGGTAAGGGGTGGGATTGTAAGGCACAGAGGGATGAAGGGGAGTGTGTGGAGGAGACCTAAAAAAGCGTTGATACTGAATAAATACATCTGTTCAGTATTCACTGAAGAGGGGTTGTACAGGGACCACAATTAGGCATCAGAAACAAAGTGGGGTGGGAGGCGAACACCAGTCCATTTACAGAAGAGAGCATCCTAGAGGAACTCACAAAACTGAGGGTGACCAAAGCAATGGGACCAGATGGAATACACTTAGATATTAAAGGAACTGTGATGGTGCTAGCAGCACCACTGGCAGCCCTATTTAGTGAATTGCTTAATACAGGAGTGGTTCCAAAGGACTGGAGGAGGGCACATGTAGTCCCTCTTCACAAGAGTGGAAGCAAGGAGAAAGCAGAAAACTATAGTCCGGTCAGCCTCACCTCAGTAGTGGGCAAGATTATGGAGACGCTGCTTAAGGAAAGGATTGTGGAACACTTGGAATCCAGTGGAGCACAGGATCCAAGGCAGCATGGATTCACAGCAGGAAGGTCATATCAAACAAATTTGATAGACTTTTTGATTGGGTGAGGAAGGGGAGCAGTGGATATTGCCAACCTCAATTTCAACAAGGCCTTCAACACCATTCCACATAAAAGGCTGGTTAACAAGTTGGGTTGCTTGGGTATGGGCCACAATGTGGGGAATTGCTTTAGAAACTGGTTGAGAGACAGAAACGACAGGGTGGTGGTAAATGGGATCCAATCCGAGGAAAAGGGGTGACCAGTGGGGTGCCTCAGGGATCGGTCCTGGGGCCAGTCCTTTTAATGTATTCATTAGTGACATTGCTGAAGGACTGGAAGGGAACATTTGTCTGATTACAGATGACACCAAGATCTGCAACAGGGTAGACAGTCCAGATGGCATCAAGAAAATGAGGAGGGACATAGGAAAGTTGGAAAAAGATCCTAATGGTGGCAACTAAAATTTAATGCAAAGAAGTGCAAAATCATGCACCTGGGTACAGAAACCCATGGAGAGCTATAGAATGGGAGGGAGGGCTGACAGTCAGCAGGGGAAAAAAGGATTTAGGGATAATCATCGAGATGATCTAAAGGTGGCCAGTGTACAAAGGCTGTGGGGAGGGACAGTGGCATGTTGGGATGCATAGGATGGTGTATCACTAGCAGAAAAGGGAGGTGGTGATACCACTGTACAAAACACTGATGAGACCTCATCTGGAGCAAGGTGTACAGCTCTGGAGGCCGCATCTTCATAAGGCCATAGACAGGGTGGAGGTGGTTCAGAGAAGGGCAACTAAGATGGTGCAGGGCTTGAACCAGAAGACATACAAGCAGAGATTAAAAGACTTCAACATGTATACACCGGAAGAGAGGTGGAAATGGGGAGATATGGTAGAAACCTTCAAGTATCTTAAGGGCATAAACAAAGTGAAAGTGGGGAACATCTTACAGTATAGGAGGTGTACAAGGATGAGGGGGCACGATATGAGATTGGAGGGTGCAGGATAAAAGGGAATGTGAGGAAGTTTTTCTTCATGGAAAGGGTGCAGGGTGCATGGAATAACCTACCCCAGGAGGTGGTGGGAGCTAGCACAGTGGGGGATTCAGAGATGCGTGATAGGCATAAGGGAACCCTAGAAGTGAGAAGCAGAGGCTAAAGCCGGTGACCAAGTAGGGTCAGCCACCACTGATGCAGGTAGGGAATACAGGCAGACTGGATGGGCCTAGAGGTCCTTATCTGCCATCAATTTCTGTTTCTAAAAGACAAATGGAGAATCACCGTAGAACAAGCATTTGTCAATGCCGAATATTGTCTTGCTGGTTTTGGCATTGGTAGTGCAGGAGTTAGAGAAACACATAATAGAAGTAGCAGTGAAGTATAGAACCGACATCAACTCCACCCCACCTTGCAGAGAGTGACAGGCATTGGGTGTGTGTTTGTCGCTGGCCATAACGCTCATGCTATTTCACCTCACCCTACCCTGCAGAGTCTGATAAGTGTTGCGCAGTGCCTTGGGGTCATCTGACCTTATGCTCACCCCATTTCATAAGGAAGTACATTGAGATGGGTGCAGCATAGGAGAATGGGTTGAACTTTGGGGCTGAAGAATCCAAGGCACACCTTGATGCCTGTCAGTGGCTGCAGGGTGGAGGTGGAGGACCAATGGCGTGAGTAATACAGCAGACAATCCAAAGACACACCTCTGATGCCTGTTGGTCTGTACAGGGTGGGATGTGATGGTTAGAAACCCTAACGCCCTGGGCATGTTGTTGGTATTTGCACTCCAAATTTTAAACATGGCCTTTTGTGACCCCACCTCATAAAAGCATTTGGGACCCTGTGATTTTGTTAATCTGTCTCGAACGTTGATTTCCCACAGTGACCGTGCCATTCTGCATCACATGAAAATGTCAGCTGCACCATTGATAAGGAGGTGTAAAGAGATGGCAATGTGGGAAATCTGGGTGAAAATATTAAATATTCTTGAAGTTACGCGATGTGTAGAAAACATCATCATCACGCTCGTAACACAGTCATTTAGTGGAATTATTTCACCAAATTTTTAACATAGTGATTTTGGGATCTCTGCTCATGAACAGTGGCGCTATGATTATCTTAATCTACCTGAACGTTGATTTCCACAGCGACCGTGTGATGAAAGTGCCAGATGTGCGAAACTGCATTTTGGGCAGGATGTGACAAATGATAGCGGAGCTATTCATAAGAAGGTGTGCAAAATGACAATGTTGAAAATCTGGAGTGAAAATATTACAAATTTTTGAACTTAGGACTGTGCATGGGCACTACGCAATGCACGCTTGTGACATAGTCATTTTATGGAATTTTTTCACCAAATTTTCAACATAGGCATTTTGGGACCTCTGCTCATGAACCGTGTTACTGTGATTTTCTTACTCTGTTCTGAACATTGTTTTTCTATTAGCGACTGCGCCATCATGTGCCGATGTGTGAAAACACAGGTCAGGTAGGGTGTGAGAAATGAAAGCTGTACTGTTCATATAGGAGGTGTGAAAAATGGCAATGGTAAACATCTGGAGTACAAATATTAAAATTATCGTATTATGAGCGTGCATGGAAACTGCACAATGCACGCTTGTAAAACAGTCATTTTATGGACATTTGTCACCTAATTTTCAGCATAGGCATTTTAGGACCTCTGCTCATGAACAGAGTCACTGTGGTTTTCCCAATCTGTCCCAAACACTGATTTCCCACAGCGACCATGCTATTCTGGCCGAAGAGTGAAAACACATTTTTGCCAGGATGTGAAAAAATTAGGAGGGTGCGTGAACACCCAACGCACGCTGATAGACACAGTCATTTAATGGACTTTTGTCACCAAATTTTCAACATAGGCATTTTAGGACATCTGTGATAAACAGTATCAGTGTGATTTTCTTACTCTATCCCACACTGATTTCCATAGCTACCTATGATATTCTGCACCAGAGTAGTACTTTGGCTTGTGAAATGAAGCTGGCTTTTTACCTCATTAATTGTTGTCTTTTCTAGTGTCTGCAGACTTCCATTATTTTTCCAGAACATTTCCATCCCTACTTCTTTTGTGTTCAGTGATTGAGCTCCCCAGCAACCTGCATTGGTTTCAGAGATGGGTTTTCTTCCGATTAGAGGCATATGAAATCAAGTGGCCCCTCAAGACTGCTTTTAAACCATCCCAAATATATTTTAATTTTGTGTTAGCATCTCTGTTAACCCTGAGTTACTAGGTGATCTTTTCTAAGTTTAGCCACCAGATTTTTATCCACTAGCCAATTATCATTAAGGCACCAGACCAAGTCTCGTCCTATGGCCCCTATAATAGCAAATTGTTCTTTATATAAGAATCTGTAAGAAAATGTGCTGAGAAAAGGATATTGCAATATTGCAACATGCCTTCCATTTCCCATACCTAATCCCCTAGGACAATATCAAGAGGTCAATGGATCTATGTTGTCATCCACTCACAGTGACAGAAGAAGGGTTCCTAAATGGAAAGCCAGTGCTCTTCTTCTCTGTGCCATCCCTTCACTTGGTCACACAAGCATGTATCCTTTCCTATACAGAATGAGGTAGGTGGGAGGGGGACCTGGGACAGAGAGATTCAGAGGAGTGCCACACTAGCCTTGTGGGATTGGCCCTGATTTACAAACAGAGCCCTGACGGCTGGCACATCTGACTACTATACAGTATACATTATCTTAGGGTCACCTTGGAAATTAGAAACAGGCCAAACTCCTACGTGCATCTGGCCTACAGAGAGCAGAAGCAAATCTCCTTGAATGCTAAGAGGTCAGCATCAAATTGCTTTTTTCCAATGAGCAGATTATGACTCGTGACTTCCACAGCTTTCAGCATGGAATTTGTAACAGAAGATATTACTAACAGAGCTGCTGTGCTTTGCTGACTTCTAACTGAACAAAGATTGGCTGTGTCATCGGTATGCACTTAGTGAGAAATTATAAATCACAGAATTCCATCAGGAGACTTGAAATGCTACAAGAGACCTGATAATTCCTAAGAGAAAGGTCTCTATTGATCATGGCACTCCTAAACTAAGCCGATCAAAAGGAAGGCACGCACACACACAAGTGAGTTGGAGACTTTGAAAGATACATTTGTTTAAAAGCATACATTTAAAGGTACATCTTGTACCTTTATCTTGATTAGAGAGAAAGTAGCTGTAAAACAGAGGTGCCCTTCCCTTGCTTTTTAACAGTCCACTCTCATGAGAGACCAAACTCGGCCACCAAGAAAGTTACATAAAATATTACCTTTAAACTTATATATCAATGAGAAGGAAGCCTTTAAGGTACTGGTCACATAGTCCATCTTCCCCAGTTTTTTTAATTATATTTATTTGTTGTTAACCGAGTGCAACAGGGTTGCCATAGGTGTTGTCAGTTATTACCTTTGACTTGTGGGCTCAACAAGGTTGAAGGGCATGTGTTGATAAACTCCTGGTTGGGTGGGGCGGGGATGTATCAAATGGCTGAAATAAAATGTGCTGCGCCTCCACCCAGAGAAATGTTTTAAGAGTGCCTTGTGTCAATAGGGCACAATCCCTGGGATGTAGGCCCTCCCACTAGATTACTGCTCCCAGAAACCGCCCAACGCTGTGGCAATCACACAATGCATGCACTTTACCAGCTGTAAAACAAGCAGTTCTCAAATGAAGACTTCAAACAATAATAATAAAGTTTACTTAGGGTCTGCAGGTCCATAGGGAAAAGTATGGGTTTAGCAATGAAGTAGATTATACAGTATTTTGGCTGATCTTCTGTACCCAGCTAAGCCCAGCCTATCCAGTAACAGCACTGTTCTTCAGTGCCCACCCAGGTGCAAGCAAACAATAACCTTGGGATGTGCTTTGCTACTCATTCAGGCTTGGCCTCAAACTATGCCTTCCCCAGTCCACACATGCACAGTACAGGTATTCTGTAAGCCTTCCTGTACTGGGGAGGGGCTGCTCTCCTTCCCACTGCTACCAGTGTAGCCCAGATATTTATTGGCAGCTCCTAGTGCTTCACTGGGTACACATCAGTGGAAATGTTGTAGGCCCAATGACATTGCACATGGTTGGCAGTAGCTACGCATTTTAACGGAGTAGCAATGCCTTGCAAAGTAAAACCCCAACTCGAAGGCTTTAAACTCTCCAAATGAGCTACTTGTACTTCTATCCAGATGGCCTAGACCATTAAATGATTCACAGCTATTGTATGTTACAGATTTGAGTCACAGGGCAAGACCTGAGCTTACTCATGGTTTTTGCATGCAGGGTCTCCTTTATGTGCAGGAGATGATGGTGCAGTTTGCACTGATCATGCTCTGACTGGTTTCGCTGTCACTCACCACTCTACTCTCCCTTTCTGTACACAGGGTCTCCCTTTATGTGCAAGGGATGATGGTGCAGTTTGCACTGATCATGCTCTGACTGGTTTCGCTGTCACTCACCACTCTACTCTCCCTTTCTGTACACAGGGTCTCCCTTTATGTGCAGGGGATGATGGTGCAGTTTGCACTGATCATGCTCTGACTGGTTTCGCTGTCACCACCACTCTACTCTCCCTTTCTGTACACAGGGTCTCCCTTTATGTGCAAGGGTGATGGTGCAGTTTGCACTGATCATGCTCTGACTGGTTTCGCTGTCACCACCACTCTACTCTCCCTTTCTGTACACAGGGTCTCCCTTTATGTGCAGGGGATGATGGTGCAGTTTGCACTGATCATGCTCTGACTGGTTTCGCTGTCACTCACCACTCTACTCTCCCTTTCTGTACACAGGGTCTCCCTTTATGTGCAGGGGATGATGGCAGTTTGCACTGATCATGCTCTGACTGGTTTCGCTGTCACCACCACTCTACTCTCCCTTTCTGTACACAGGGTCTCCCTTATGTGCAAGGGTGATGGTGCAGTTTGCACTGATCATGTCTCTGACTGGTTTCATGTCACCTCACCACTCTACTCTCCCTTCTGTACACAGGGTCTCCCTTTATGTGCAGGGGATGATGGTGCAGTTTGCACTGATCATGCTCTGACTGGTTTTGCTGTCACTCACCACTCTACTCTCCCTTTCTGTACACAGGGCCTCCCTTTATGTGCAGGGATGATGGTGCAGTTTGCACTGATCATGCTCTGACTGGTTTCGTGTCACTCACCACTCTACTCTCCCTTTGTTGGCACTGGTCACAACATAGCCAACCACAATGCTGTTAAAGAACAGCGTGGCAAAAATGCTGTCATTTTATTTTTGCAGGGGCTGTGCCCACAGCACAAAGGGGACTAAAATAAACCAACTCTGGGGAGCGGATAACAGGGCAACATTTATTTATTTTATTTATTTATTTTTGCTGACCGGTAAGTGCACTAGACAAATTCTGCCTACTTTCAGGCACGCACCGGGGAGAGGGATACAGATGAATGTCAACTGACTTGAATCAGATTAAGCTGTTGTGGTATTTTTAGTGAATGGGGAAATTTGGCCAGGGCACCAGGGAAATTCCCTACTCTCCTGTAGGGGAACCGCTTGTCTAGCCTCAATGGCCATGTGGAACAATCCTCCAGATGGGATAGACGTGACTGAGGTAGGAGAGTGGGCCTCTCTCCAACCTCAACTTACTAGAGGCTGTCAATGGTTCTATGGATTTAAATGAAGATGAAGCTAGCGATTTATTTGTATCTACAGAAGATTTAACAGTCATCGAAATGAATATGATTACCAGATCAACTCTGATTGCTTCCCTTAAAACTCTGAAAACAAGATTCTGTTTGCTTGAAGACGAAAATTTACAGTCACTTAACGAGCTTGCAGCTTTAAACCTCTGTGATGCAGCTACTAACTTTACTCGGATATCGTTGCCTTGACCCAGCTGTCAAGAGAATTTCTGATGCAGTCACTTCAAAAGGCCTGTTGGGTCGGGTGAGTCACCACTTTTGAATGTTGCATTTTCTAACATGACTCCCCAGATGAGCAAGTGGCTGGCATGTTAGGCACTGCTACTAGTGCATGCCGACAGCCTAATTTACAGGAAACAGAGAAAAATTGTCTTGACAGACTCCGGGCTGTCAGTTCAATACCGCTTGCAGTATGTGCAGAAGCCTGCTGCATCAGGCTCGCCTACTCCTGTAATTGAGACCGCAGTCGAACGGTCTACAGGAGCCGGTATTAAATGCCACACTTGGCCCAACTCCTCAACCTGAAGCCACGGCCTTTTCTTTCTCATTTAGGCATAAGCCTCAGTTTTGAGGAACAGAGATCTCGATCTGTTAGTCCCAACAAAAATCAGTTAAACGGATTTAAACAATTCTTTACCTACCTTAAAAAGGAAATGGGGGTCTTGGTATGATAGAACCAATCATTTTTTCCATTCTCTTTTCTTTTCAGACAGTAAATTCTGGTATCTCCACTATAACAGCTGGAGCTCATGGTCTGGTACAATCTGTCTTAGGTCATTATTTAACAGTTTGGCAAACTGTAGCACCTAAAATACATTCATGGTTACAAATGCCACAGTATTTTCGACCTGCTGCTCAAAAGCTGTTCAAATGGAAAATCCAAAAGACGTAGATTTCACAGTGTACTAGGAAAACTTTTTATCATACGATATTGGCTCAAATATATCCGACAGCACCCACTTTTAAAAATTGTCCTCATGATTCTAATCCACAACTTTTGAAACAATTAATGAATAGAAGAATACCACACCGCATGTGGGAAACCTTATGGCTCACAGGATATGGTAGACTAAACATTAGAGGCAATGCCAAACATAAAAACTTGATGGATAGGAACTGCTCTATACAGAATGCATTAATCTTAAAGAAACTACGTATCATTTTTTCTTTTCATGTTCTTTTCCAAACCGTTATGGCTCTTTTTAAGTATAAAGTGGAATATGGATTGGTTGCTAAATTTAAATTATGAACCCTTTGTGTTAGATTTCCTTCCTATAATTTTCTCATCTACATCTTGACACATATATGCTCTTGATTTGTTGTTTACTATATTTGTGGCAAGCTAGATATCAGTGGGTGATGCACCAAAAATGATGCCATATGCTGTTTTTTCCTGTCTTGTATCCCAAGCAATGAACACTGTGTATCATTCAGATTTAAAAACTAGCCTGGTCATAAAGTATATAGATGGTGGAAAGGCTTTCAAATGTTTATTAAATATAAGTAAAATGAACATGTACTGACACCTTAAGAAATGGGATATTATTATTCTTCCTTTTTACTCCATTTACTGTATGTATTAGTGTCATAATGTTTTGTTTCTTTATGTTTCTGTTGTAATGGATTTCACCGCTTTATGTATTTTTTTCCACATTTACTGTATAAAACACTGTATGCAGTATGTGATTTCTCAATAAAAACTCCCCTACTTTTCGAGAAGTGCCATGGGATCTTTAACATCCACCTGAACTACTACCAGAGCAGGAAGGTGGGACCTCGGTTTAATGTCTCATCCAAAAGACAGCACCTTGGGAGTGCTGCACTCCTCATGCTGCACTACAGTGTCAGTATTGGGATATTAACCCAGTGCCTGGTGGGGATATAACCCACAGCTTTCTGATCTCCCAGACTCAGAGGTGAGTGTATTGCCTGCTGAGCCACTGACACTAACTGACTGTCACTACATGACATTTTTGGGGCCATGGAATATTGTTTCCATTGCCCTTGCAACAAAAACACAAGTTCTGATCTGGCAAATGGTCAGAGACCAGGATTAGAACCCTGGTCTCCACTGCCTCATGACAAGCAGCTCTATGCCCCAGCCTCCATGCCACAGAAGCAGGTTGACCAGCTCCTGGAATTCTGCTGCCCATGTCCTGTGGCAGCACCGTGACAGTGACCAGGAGTGCATATAGCTAGCGCTGTAAATCCATGCTCACTGTCCATAGCACTATAGGGACTAGTACTCACTTGACTGGCACTATTAATGTAGCACTAATCTAACCAGGTACCTTTTTGTTGGTGTCAGTGATTGGTGTCACAGGCTCCAGTGGTACATCGGATGCTGTTAGGGCTCTCCTGGATTCAGCAGTTGGTTGCTGACTTTTCCTTCACTGGCAACTTTTCTTGTGTAATCTCAGTGAATCCACTCCACCCAGCACATCCAGGCATCCAGTCCCATAGGGATGACAATAACCATTTGGCACTGGTGCCTGCTGGATATCAGTTGTGATCTCTGACTGTACTGCAAGCAAGAAAGTCTCTTCCAATCTACAGCTTTTAGTGTCAAATTCATGCTGCACTCAGCACGTGATTACTCTCTGTGTTTTAGGCAGAAATTATGCTTCAGTTTACAGTCTTGTCTCAGGCAGACTGTCTCTGCAGCAAGTTATGTCACACACCAGCATCTGCAGCACAAGCTTGCCTTGTTGCAGTCACTTGCAGGTCTGCAGCAGACTGACTGAGTTCTGATAAAAAAAAAAAAAAAAAAAAAAATTTCTTCACATGGCATTCTGCATCTCTGATTGGCAGTGGAGTTGTCAATCAGAAATATAGAAACATAGGCGCTGTTGGCAGAAAATAACCTTTTGGCCCACCTAGTCTGCCCTAGTCCCTACTCTACCCATCAGCCACCACAGACCGAATTGATCTCTGGCCTTAATCCTCCCCCAGCCTCATACTGAGGTCCCTTGTGTCTATCCCATGCATGTTTGAGCCCTGTTACCATTTCAGTACCCACTACCTCTGCTGGAGGCTGTTCCAGATGTCCACCACTCTTTCTGTAAAGAAGTATTTCCTTGCATCCCTCTAAGTCTCCCACCTTCCTGCTTCAGACATGCCCTTTCTCCTTGAGCATCTCTTTCTGTGCAAAATGCCTTCTTCCTGTACCTTACTGATACCTTTGAAATATTTTAATGTTTCTATCATGTCACCCCTTCCTCCTTTCCTCTAAAGGTTGTGTGTTTAACTCCCAAAGTCTTTTCTGTAGAACTTCTGATGCAGGCATGCACCATGCACCATCTTAGTTGCCTACTCTGTACTGCCTCCACCCAATCTATATCTCACCATTGATCTATACAAAGGTATCACTACCTCCCTCTTTCTGCTACCCCTTCCTATGCACCTCAGCATTCTAATAGCCTTTCCTACTTCTTTATCACACTGCTTTGCTACCTTCAGGTCGTCGGATATGATGACCCCAGATCCCTTTCCTATTTTGTGGTTGCTAACTCACCCCCCAATGATACATTGCCCTAGGGTTACTGTCCCCTATGGGCATAATTTAGCACTTTTGGCATTGAAGCCCAGTTGCCAAACTGTTGACCAGTCTTCCGGCTTTTTTAGATGTTCCTCATTTTTTTACACCCTCATCCTGTGTGTCAGCTCAGTTGTAGATTTTGTGTCATCCGCCAACAAGCATATTTTCTTCCAGCCCTCTGCAATGTCACTAATAAAAACATTGAAGAGGACTGGTCCCAATACTGACTCTTGAGGCACTCCGTTGGTTACTTTTCCTTCTTCCTAGTGAATGCCATTTACCACCACCTCTGAGTTCTGTTACTTAGCCAACTTTGTACACATTTTACTATCTTCGGACCCACTCCCAGCTGCCCAGCTTGCCTACCAGTCTTCTGTGCAGAACCATGTTGAAGGCCTTACTGAAATCCAGGTAAGCTACATCCACCACCCTCCCTAGTAACCCAGTCAATCAGTTACAGGCAGTCCTGGAGGTCTGTCACTCAGTAGGTGATTGGTGAATGCAAAGGCACCTGAATTAGCTTGGTCCTTCACTAGTCCAAGAACCTTTGTGACTCCTTCTCCGGCAACTTTACCCGATTGCTGCAGGAGATGAAGGCAAGCACCCAACTCTTTTCACAGAAACAGCAACAGATGAAATGAGCACTCACAGGCAAGATGGTCTTAGTGTGCTGTCAGCATTTATTTTATTTTATTTGTCTGACTATATATCTATCTGTTCATTCATTCATTCAGAAAGTACATTACTGCTTAAATATTGTAGCACAATACAAAGCTTAGTCTAAAGGTACCAGAAGGACTAGGACAAAACACTATGGTGCTTTGAGGTCTAAAACCTCTTCGTCAGATGTCAGGGCATCAAGCACAATGAACTACTTAAATAATACTTAGATTGTAAAAATAAAAAAAAAGCCCAGATTGCACCATTTAGCAAGGTTTTGAAATGAGTTTGTTAATTAGGCAAAATACAGATATTTAATAGGGGAAAACATCAACTGTTACAACCTCAACAAATAAAAACACTCTTTGAAATGTAAGGAGAGTAAAGAAAAATTAAACCAACAAGTGAGAACAAAAATATGGAATAATGAATCCAAACTTGATGCCCACCGACAGCATGATACAAGGCATGTAACTGCTGAGACAGCAAATTATTGTGATGCTGTCTGCAAAATGTACTTAGAAACTACACCAACAAAATAAAGCACAACAAACAAACAATAATAAGACCAGCCAAATAATAAAAAGCCTGAGTTAATGCAAGGTAACAAAATGCAGTGACATTTATCATAGAATGCAGATTTTGGGTAATGTCTGCAATAAGAGATAGAACTGGTGAAATATATGACCCCTCAAGAAGGTGGTATATAATGTGATCCGCCAATGGGCTTATAATAAAATATAACAAAGGTAAAGTGAAATGGAGCGAAACAAAATGGTATTACATGAGATTAAATGGATCACAAAAAGCAATGCACAGGAACACAATGGTGACTGACAGAACCTAGCACACCCACTCAGACTGAAGTACAAAGTTGCTGAAATAAAGCAAGACACCAGAAATCAGCAACACCAGAACTGTAGAGGAAGGAGTTCAGCAGAGTATGTAAGTCCAGTTTCAATTTAAAAGGACATCGAGGACAAAATCCTACGTATGGCAAGTGCCATCAAAAAGCTAAGCCAGTTGTGATGGGATATCGAACTCAAAGTATGCCTAGTATCATTTGATAAACTGACAGTCTTAAAGGGGAGAACAGTTTAGTAATGGAAAATCATGTGGTACAGAAATGAGGTGGACACTGCTAATTGTGCTGTAAAAGAAACAACAAGTAAATAAATTGGACTAGGTGACAAGGGCAAAATTAGATCAAAGAAAATGAACAACATAACCATGATGAAACTAGCAGAAACCATGAAAATTATAATTTAAAGGAACACTGAAATCAAAATCATAAATAAATGGAAACAAAAAAAATAAAGGTACATGAAAAAGTGAATATGATAGTGTAAACCATAAGAAATAAATAAAGATAAAATGAAAAAGAGAAATTAAAATAAGACAGCAACAGCAATTAGGGGACACCATGGTAGCATCGCTAAGGCAAAAATAATACTGACTAGTAAACAAAAAGAAATATGGAATGCAGGAATCTGTGATGCAAGAAGGAGGTAAGAGATTGAGAGAAGCAAGGGCAGCTGAGGAGGAAGACAGAGAGCAAGACAAATGTGGAATGGAAAAGTAATTTGGCTATGGGGTTCAAACTCAAAAAGTATCTACAAAGGTTAGAAACCCAAATGGAGTAGACGTGTATGGGCAGGCAGCATAACTACAGACTATAGTGCAGAAGGAATCATGTAACATGACACAGGGCTTAGACCAAAAATTTATTGGTTATCTAGAAAATAGCAACATCCCATTGTGTTAGACAGAAAAGGAAGTGCAGAAGAAGGAAACCACTTTGGTTCTCAAATACAGTAGCTTGAAAGGTCGGAGCCAAAAGGCTGGCCTTCAGGAAATATAAGAGAACACAGCGGGATGAAGATAGGAGGCATACCAAACTGCCCTAAGGGAAGCAGGTAAGGCAGTAAGGCAGGCAAAGTCCCAAACTGAGGAAACACTAGCACTAACAGTAAAAGAAGGTGACAAGACTTTCTATAGATACATTAGTGAAAGGAGAAAGTCCAGAGTGGGTATTGCTAAGCTTAATGGAGAAAAGGGAGCATGTGAGGAGGAGGACCCTGTAAAGGCATCTATCCTAAATAGATACTTTTGCTCAGTATTTACAGAAGAGAAGGTAGGCAGGGCCCACAGCTCAGCATCATGGACACAGGGTGGAGGAGGTGAGCACTACTCCCTCACAAAGAAAGGGTCCTACAAGAGCTTGCTAAGCTCAGGGTGGATAAGGCAATGGGACCTGATGGCATACATCCCAGGGTACTTAAGGAGCTAAAGGAGAAACTAGCAGAGCCATTAGCAGAATTGTTTAGTGAGTCTCTGAGCACAGGAGAGGTCCCAGAAGACTGGAGAAGGGTTATGTGATCCCGCTACACAAGAGTGGTAGCAGGGAGGAGGCGGGAACTACAGACGGTCAGTCTTACCCCAGTAGTGGGCAAGATTATGGAGGCACTCTTAAGGAAAGGATAGTGCAACACCTGGAATCCATAGGGGCACAGGATCCAAGACAGCATGGGTTTACAAAGGAGGGTCCTGTCAAACTAATCTCATAGATTTCTTTGACTGGGTAACCAGAGTGGTGGACCAAGGGGAGCAGTTGATGTCGCCTACCTTGACTTCAGCAAAGCTTTTGACACTGTTCCACATAGAAGATTGATAAATAAGCTGGGTAGGCTCTGGTGGGCAGAAGTTGGTCAACTGGGTGGCAGACTGGTGACAGGCAGAAAACAGAGAGTGGTGGTAAATGGTATACAGTCAGAAGAGATGCAAGTCACAAGTGGGGTACCTCGGGATCAGTCCTGGGGCCAGTCCCTTCAACATCTTCATTAGCGACCTTGCAGATGGACTAGAGGGTAAGGCTTGTCTGTATGCAGATGACACCAAGATCTGCAACAGAGTAGATGATCCAGATGGGGTGGGCAGAATGAGAAGAGATCTGGATAAACTAGCAGACTGGTCAGAAGAGTGGCAACTGGGATTTAATGCAAAGAAGTGCAAAATCATGCACATAGGGAAGAGAAACCCTGAAGCCACCTATAGGCTGGGAGGAGTTGCTAGCAGTCACAAAGGAGGAAAGAGACTTGGGCATCATCATCACTGATGACCTAAAATCATCCAAGCAGACCTCTAAAGCAGTAGGTAAGGCTAGGGGGTGTTAGGGTGTATTAGTAGGGTATCACAAGTCGTAAGAGGGAGGTAATAATCCCTCTGTACAAGACACTGGTTAGGCCCCATCTGGAGTACTGCGTGCAGTATTGGAGGCCACACCTTCACAAGGACATTAACTAAATTGAGGCAGTCCAGAGAAGGGCAACCAAAATGGTGCAGGGACTGCATCAGAAGACATATGAGGACAGATTAACGGAGCTCAATATGTATACCCTTGAGCAAAGGAGGAGAGAGGTGATATGATCGAGGCATTCAAACACCTTAAGGAATAAACAAGGTGAAAGAGTCTAACATGTTTAAATATAAGAAAATAGCAGGACAAGAGGACACAGCATGAGATTAGAGGAGGCCAATTAAGGGGAATGTGAGGAAATTTTTTCACAGAAAGGGTGGTGGATGCATGGAATGGCTTACCACAAGAAGTGGTGGCTATGAATACAGTGCAGGGCTTCAAACAGGCATGGATAGGCATAAGGGAGCAATACAAATGACTATGAATAGATAGGCCACTGACAGAGCAAAGGCCGATGGCACATTTATAAGGTAGAAAAGAAATGGGCAGACTGGATGGGCCTTATGTCCTTATCTGCGTCAACTTCTATGTAATAGAGTGTAAGCTAAATCCTCTCTGAGGCCAGTAGGTGACAGAGCAGAGAGCAAGAAAATACATCTGTTCTCCTTTTGGAGTAGCAGATGCAAGCAGTCTCCTCACCAGTGAATTAGGTTGCCAGCCTCAACCCCATGTATCTGAATGCCTTAGCATTTCCACTGTGTACTTCATTAAAATGTCTGGCAACAGAATATTCCTTTTGATGTTACAAATGGCTCTGAAGTAAGTATTCCTGGAGCCTTTCCTTGGCAACCTACTAGTTCTGCCACTGTAGAGGCAACCACACATGCACAACAGGGCATGCATAATAAAAGCCATAGTGATGAACTTTTTAATCTCAGTGTTTCAAAAAGTGCCAGGATGGTCAAAGATTTTGCCTGGACAGTGTGAGTGCAAATATTACACGGACACATGGAAAGAAATCACAATGCTTTGGAGGTAACCATGTGGTGGGGGCAGTGGACTGGTAAGGACTCTAGTGAGCAAATCACCCAGGTTTGATCCTTTGCAAAAGAAGCTCAGGGAGGTGCTAATACCCTTCAAGTCAGGATCTGCTTCAAACAAGTGCCAATATTTAAGAATACCTTCCTTTATTTGCATGGCAAATGAATTGTATTTGGTAATGCAAGCGATGCATTTCACCTCATTGGCGATGTTTTGTCCACAGCAAACTTGATCTATTGAGGGATATAGCTCTGTCTAGGGCAAGATCTAGGTCAACTTTCTTATAGCCTCTGGCTACAGATCTTAAGAGCATGTCTTGTGCCTGCTTCGTAAAGTTAATGCTGTCCAAGCACTTGCATCAGACACAAACAAAATGTCCGTACACCATACTCCGATAAGGTGCCCAGGGTGTGTGCTCTTAGCATGCAACACAGCATTGTAGCAGGGCTTGCAGTAATCCGAGGTAACAACAGAAGCAACAACGATTCCAGTTAGCCAAAGATTTAAGCAAGCAATGCCACTCTTTGCTCAAAACATGGGTACATTTTAAACCAACATAATCTTCATTCAGGTAATTAATACATTTGTCAGTATCAGCTTCAGCTCCATACCATTCAAAATGAAATGGTCAAGGCACCTTCTAAAAATGTGATGTTATCATGGAATAAATTCCAGCTTCACCTGATTAGTTGCTCTGTCGCCTCCAAGGCTCTAAACCATGCCATCTTGGGTCAGAGGTGGTGAAAAGGCCTGCCAACTTGTAGTCCCATGGCAGACTTCATAAAGTCCATATTTACGAGACAGTACAGTTCCAGCATGAAACCACAGCTGAACCACCCTGCATGAGTGCAATGACACATCAGGTCCAGGTAATGCAAAGATCAGGCGAGTCCCAGTCCAGTCAGAATGCTGCAGTGTCGACTCCATAGGTGGCAGCTGGTGCCTTCATGTACAGGGGAGTCTTAATGGCACAGTAGCCCCATGGGGGTCATGTGGGTAAAGTGAGCAAGACACAGTCTTTCAGCCATGACACTCTCATGACTGTAGACAAAATATTTAAAACATAAAACTGGGAGACATAGTATCACAAAAGACAACAGATCAGTTTAAATAAGAGCATCAGGCAAAATTGCATTTTATTCAATCATTCATTCATTCATTATGTTTATTCAGAAAGAATCAGAGATCATTGAGACAATCTTATTTACAGCAGCATCCAGAACAAGTGCAGGTATTAAGTCTGCTGGAAACCAGAAAATATAATAGCATATACATGCAGAATATTCCAATAGACAGGTAAAAAATTATGATAAAAAATCCATTCTATGACAAAATACATTTTTATCATGTATACATAGATGATCTGATTTTTATGTGGAAAGGTGATGAAAATGAACGTAGCAATTTCATACTTTTTGAAAGCAAGTAATCTGAATCTACAATTTACTGTCAATAGTAGTAAAACACAGAGTAATTTTCCAAATCTGCTTATATTAGTCTCAGGTGCAGGAATTATAGCCACAGATCTCTTTACAAAGACTAGTGACTGCAATACAATTTTGTAAGCTGAGAGTTAACTTCAGCAGTGATGATACTTTCCAAAAGGGATGAAGAACTTTCAGATTGATTAATGAGAGGGCATTCAGAATAAGATATTGATTGGGTAGAATTTTCACTGCAGAACAGGACAAACAACATCTAATACATAATTGTAATTATTAAAAATATCTGTCCCTTTGCCCTATCTGTGCCCCGTTGACCCACCATTGCTCCCAGGCTGAATCTCACAATCCTCATTTTGTCTCCTCAACATTGGCTGCACTATTGACAAACTCATCAGAACCAGTACACCTGCTAGACTGCTAGCATGTTCAAACAAACTGATCAGGCTTACCCCTTATGGTCCAAAGACATGTCATTACTGGTAGTACTGAAATGTATTTAAAAATGGGAGAACAGGCTTTTCAGTCTTCGCCCTATGCTTTTTGAATTCATTCCTGTGAATCTCAAGTACTGTCACACTCACCTAGTTTTTAAAATGAGCTTCACAAGGTCTTCCTGTCATTGGATAAGTGTTCCTGTAACTGATTTGTATTTCTGCCAGATTAATTTGTGTCTCATGTCTGCTTTTCTGTAATTTGTAACTGCAATTGCAACTCATGGATGCTCAAATTGTTGACAAAGGTCTCATCATTTCAGTACTGTTTTCCAATGCACTAGTGAGTTTTGTAACAATGTTTATTTATCACTTGTACTTCACCCGTGTCATGCCTAAAATAGACATTGTATTTCTCTAGCACACCTACCCAGTAAACAGAAACTAAATAAATAAAATAAAGCAGCTAGAATAGCACCAGCTTCATTACCACCTATACACTGGCCTCCTGGAAAATAAGAAAGGTTGTTAAGGAGAATTGGATAATGTTTTCAAAATCCACTATTCAAGGTCCAAGGTTTGTATATCATAGAGGTAAGAATATATGTAAGCCCTAGGTGGCACTATCCCAAGGGCTACTACCCCTGCCTGCTTGGCTGGTAGCAGGGTAAGGGCCTGGGTACTGAAACGGGTGCCTCCACCCAGAGGACAGGGTCATAATAACAAGGATAACCTGGGTATAGCCCTCTGGGACACTGTAACACCCTCTCTTTCCCTCTAGTAGCCTAGGCAATATTCAACAAACACTTTCCACAGCAGCCCCTATTCAGCAAACAAATCCACACAGTTTGCACTTACCACCAGGGCTGGTTCCACCAGTTTGACCCTGGACACCCCTGTAAAACAAGGTTAGGCACAGCAACAACAGTACAGTGCTTTTGGTACAAACTGGAACCACTGTCAGATTAAATGCAAAAGAGTTAGATCTGATTTATTCAGGGAATTGAACAAGGAAGGGTGTAATCAGGTTGATTGATTCTAAAACTGATCTAGTCAGGCAATTATGCATGCACTTTTAGTCCTTGCACAGTCACACGCTCTGGGTACCCAGCTGGAAGTAAGGTGGGCTAGCCTGGAACATTGCCCGGGATAGGCCGGCGATCGCAGCTGGTTGGGGCCCTGTGATGAAAAAGAAGGCATGCACAACCACACACAGTTTGTAATCCGGAGCCAGGAGGCTCAGTTCGTGAAGATTAGGCAAAACAATTAAATCAGATGACACACTTTGATTGAGCTATTGTTGCAGGGAGTTACCCTGGTGTTTACTCACACTACCCAGTACAGGACACAGGATGGATACAGTGGAGACTGCAGGATGACTTGCTGGTTTGCCAGGAGAAGCAGGGCCACAATGATTCACGTGGATTAGTTCCTGTTCGTGATGTTGAGCAGGAGGCTGATCCCCAGGCAGGTCTGTCATCGATGGTCTTCTGTGGCGTGAGTAGCTGGCTGGGCCAAAGTGTGGAGGCCCAGACCAATTGGAGATGAATGTGGATTTAGTCCGGTAGGTGCTGGATGCAGCTTCCAGCAAGCAAGGCACAATTAAACAGTGGGGAACCAAATTGGACCCACTAGCAGGTTATAGCACATTTATAGTAAAGCAATCACCATACCACCAAGCGGATAGCAGTCCAGTCACAATATCAGTGTCTCTGAGCAAAATCGAAGTTGTATGGTGAATGGATCTCCTGACAGGATGATCGTATACAGCAAATCTTCGGTCTTCTTCAGGCTTAAATCTGGTCACTCTTCAGTGGCTTTATCACACTCTGATTCGGATATAGTCTGATTACCAAGCCTTTTAAAGGATTCCCTCTCGAGTGACAGCAGGCAGACAGGCCAAACTCAGCCTTTTCACCAATCTCCCATGTGAACTACACAAAGCAGCTGCTTGAATCACCTGAGCTGTTCACTCTCCAAGCTCTACCTCCAGACTGACTGACTGCAGCAGGCAGCTTGGGAATTTCCTTCAGTCCAAAAGGTTTGATTCATTGATTCATCTGTCTGTCAAAAGCAAGGGCTCCCCTCCAGGTGCATTTAGGTGCCAAAGACTCAAAACTACAATTCCTACAGAAATTCACTCCCCACAAGACCCCTGGGGCAGACTTCATATTAGGCTCCAAAGGTACTGACTGGTCCAAATAAGCAGTCCAGGACCACGATGGTGGGTGATAAACAGAACTGTCCATGCAGCAAAGAAGGCAGGTTAGACAAACTACGATATCATTACTATACTAATAGATAATCAGCCAGTAAGTACAGCTTCTAACAGAGCTCCTCTGCACAAACAGCAATGGCAGAACGGAGCGATTATCTGGCAGCCCAAGTGGGACTTGAGCATAGAAACACTCAGCCCTTCCCAGATTAAATAAGCAGCACATTATAGGCAGCTCTTAAAGAGACAGAGCATAGAGGCATTAAGGCACCTCTATACAAACACTTTTAAAATACTAAGACACAGGATACACACCTGGCAGTGGGCATTTAGGCACACCCAAGGAAGACTTTCGAACCCCATTTGTAGGGGTCACACCTTCTCTGCCTGGAAAAATATGGCATCCCCATCAAGTCTACACCTTCACAATATTGAAGAAGCAATATATACAAGACATATGTGACATTAGCATAGTATGGAATAATATCTGATGCATCAGTAAACGTAAACTTATCACATTACTATACATTTCACTATACCATATCTTCATTGACAATACCATGCATGTTTCAGACACTCTATGCTGATTCTATTATGATTAACATACTATGAACAGTTACCTATGACGTCACATTATGACTTCTTGTACAGTAAACAGTGTAGAAGGGGCCCTTCCTGTCAGCTCATTTGGGGCTAGATGGGACAGGGACACCATGTTCTGAGGAAGGACAATTAATCGGAGGTGGCAGTCAAACTCAGTCTGGTCAGTGAGCTCTTAAAACATAAACACCTTTATGGACCACATTGAGAGGCAAGTCTACAGGCCTCCCAGGGAATCATAACTAAAATGTAGCACTGGTTTAACAGGTCACCCAGTCCTTCTGGGAGGTACAGACACTGGCTCTGGATTGTCATTACAGGCATTGGACACTTCCTTTTCTTCTTTCAGGAGGGGCTCTGCACTGGACAAGAAGTTTGGGTTAGGAGCACTGGCAGCTCAGGGCTCAGTAGCTTTGGTTTCCAAAGTACTTTGTTCATTAAGGTTTTCTACAGGATGCCCTAACTGGTCATCCTCAGGATACCTGGACACACTGAAGCTTTGTGGCATGGAAAGGGCACTGTCCCTCTTTCTCTTGGCTCTGTTAGTTCTGGTGTGTCACCAGAAAGACTCAGAACACCAACCCCTTCTTTGGGCAAGCCAGACAGTTCTGCAAGACACAGAGAGTCTGCAACCTCAGGCGTGATACTTGCACCCCACTTTCAGGAGGCATTGGGTCCAGGGAAGAAGCTGGGGGTTAGGCAGTTCTGAAGGCCCAGCTTCATCCCCACGATTCTGCAGAGGATTGCCTCGAAACAACTGACTCAGTTCATATGAGGGATAATAGGCATTATCACAGTCACTCTCATCAGAGACAAATGTACTGTCATCACTGTCAGTCTGGGCCTGCTAAGGGAAGGCCTTAGTTCTGGAACAACATGGACAGGTTGGCTTTGTTTCCTCTTTGCAGCAGCATGAGTCGCTGGCCCAGGAAAAGTGTCAGGTGTTGGTTCAGCATCAATAATAACTTGGCGATGGGCAGTAAGTGATTATGGTGCATGGTCTTAACAGTTTGGAATTATTTTCTGGGTGCACCTTGTACATCGGCAGATCATCCAATTTACCAACTACTACATGAGAAAGATGGTGCTATCTATCAGCAATTTTGTGTTTTCCATGCAGTCCCAAATTGCATTAGTAGTACCTATCTTCAGGCAACAACTCCTGGGCTTTTACTCGTTGATCATGTCTTTCTTTGTTGGCAAGATTTACGCTTAGCAGCCATAGTTTGAGCTAGCTGATAGGCATGATTCAACTGATCTTTCAATTTCTGTATGTACTGCAAGTAGTTGTTGGCTCGGACCCCATCTGGAGAGCCCCCAAAGCAGACGTCAACTGGCAGTCAGGCCTCTCTTCCAAACATGAGATGGTAGGGGAGAACCCAGTTGCATCACTTTTGGTGCAATTGTACGTGTACCAAAGTGCTAATCTGCTAGATACACTTATGCTTGTCTTTTGGGTGGAGGGTGCCCAGCATATCCTGAACAGTGTGGTTTAAGCGTTCTGGTTGAGGTACCCTGCTGGTGATAGGGGTGGTTCTTGACTTCTGCACCCCACAGAGAGCATTTCTTTGATTAACCTACTTTCAAAGTCTCTGCCTTGGTCAGAATGGATCCGCTGGGGCACCATAGTGGACAAAAGAATTTTCTACTAGCACCTTGGCCACGGTAGAGGCCTTTTGATCTTTAGTTGGGAAGGCTTGTGCGTACTGTGTAAAATGATCAGTAACTACCAACACATTGCCAGTGTTTTTTGGTCGGGTTCTAAGCACAAGAAGTCTATCCAGACCAATTCTAGCGGAGAGCTGGTAGTGATATTGACAAGGGGCAGCCTTCTGTGACAGGACTTTTCTTTGGAGGCAACAACTGCAGGTCTTTACATGGTGCTCAACATCTACTCCCATCCTTGGCCAGTAGAATCGGGATCGCATCTAAGTCAAGAGTTCTGTCAATACCAAGGTGCCCCATGTGACTGTGGAGGGACCTCAGTACCAGCTGTTTAAATGTCATGGGTAGGACCAACTGTTGCTTGTCTACTTGACCATGATGATCCACTGTCTGTATAACAATTGATCATGCAACTTTAACCTGGGGCCTTCCTTGAGCAATAGAGCAGTTCAGCAGGTCAAGGGAGCGTAACTTGACACATCTTTCCCTGCACACAGGTGTCAAGTGCAGGTTGAATCATGGGATCTTGGGATTGAGCCCACTGAATACTGTCATTATCGAACTGAGGTAGTGCACTAATGTCTAATGCAGAGAATGGCGCAGTGGTTTAAGGCTCTGAGCTGCAAATCTGGAGAGCTGGGTTTGAATCCCACAGCCCCACTTGCATACTGTGTGACCCTGAGCAAGTCACTTAACTTCTCATGCTCCCAGGTTGCTCCTGCAAACAAGCTTTCAGCTTAGTGTGTCTCACCTGGTAAAATAATTGGTAAAAAAAATGGCAATAGGCAGCCAGTGTGCAGGTATCTGGAGGGCCCAAGCCATCTACTAGGCAGTCCACTGTGTCTGCAGACATTTGTTCATCTTTATCAAACTATTGGCATAATGCTTTGATGTCAGGTTCAGACAATCTAACCCAATTATCCTTGGAAGCTTCGCCTTAATGACAGGGTGTCAGCATCAATGTGGTTTAGTCCGGTCTGTATTCAACAGCATAGTCATAAGTTGATAAGGAGAAAGTCAACGGTGCCCAGTGGCATCCAATTTAGCTGACGTCTGCACATACAGTAGGTCAGTGGGTTATTGTTGGTCTTCACTAATATCTTTGCCCCATGGAGGTACTCATGAAACTATGGCCCATTTTAGGGTGAGGAATTCCAACTTGTGGACCGGATAGTTCCGCTCTGGCGGGTCAAGCTCCTACTGGTGAAAGCCTACAGGTCTCAAGCCATCTTCATAGTATTGATATAGCACAGCCTCAAGGCCCTGCAAACTAGAATCTATATGCAGAACACAGGGCTTGGTAGGATCAGCATAGGCAAGGACTGGGAAGTGGGTGAGCTGGTATATGACTTCAAAGAAAGCTGCTTCACATTCTGGTGTCCAACAAGTCCCAAAAGGCTCACCTGTTCAAAAATACATTTTCTCTTGGTTCTTTGATAGCCCCTTTTGTAATTGCGGTTGGTGGGGGTAGCCTTGGGTAAGGTTAAGGAGCAGTCGAATCACCTTAAATAGTCTTTGATGAATGTAGTAGCCACAGGAAACACTGTAGCTCTTTTAGGTTATTGGGCTAGCCAAGTGGTCAGAGTTTCAACTTTACTGGGATCTGTTTGTATCCCTTCTGCAGGCACTATGTGTCCCACATATTTCACAGATGTTTGAAAAACTGGCACTTGTCTATGGATAACTTGAGGCCGAATTCTTCCAAACGATCAAGGACTTTGAACAGTCTGGTCTCATGTTGCTCCAGCGTGTGTCCAAAACAATGACATCATCCAAGAACACTAGACATTTCAGCAAGTTCATGTCTCCCACCGCACATTCCATCAATTTCTGTAAACTGGCAGAGGCACCCAAAATCTCCTGTGGCATCCTAAAGAATTGTAGAACCCCAAAGGACAGATGAAGGCTGTTTTCTCATGGTCCTCCGGGCCATCAGAATCTGATATCTGCTGCAGAGATCCAGTACTGAGAACCACTAACCCCATTCAGGCAATCCAGGGCATCCAGTATGCATAGCATGGTGTATTGAGCTGGGATAGTCCATCGGTTTAGAGTCTGATAGTCCAGACACATCCTCATGGATCTGTTCTTTTATGCACCACTACAATGGGGATGCATATGGGCTTCTTGATTCTTGAATAATACCAGCAGCGAGCATTTCCTGTAGGTGCCTCCTAATATTGTCTAAGTTCGCTGGGGCAAGGCATGGACCTCTCTCGAAATGGTCGGTCATCATGCAGGTGTATGTTATGCTCGGCACCATGGACACACCCACGTCCCACTCTTTAGTGAGAACACTTGGTCTCTCTGAGCAAGTTTCCTGCTAATTCGGTCTTCCATTCAGCGGACAAGGGAAACACCATAGTCAAATAAGTCTGGGTTCACTTTCTCCCTTTCACCAGAGTACTTGTTACTGGGTAATGCTGCAGTGTTCTGCAGTGTACCATAGCCAGCATATATCCCCAATTCACATGAACTTCCGTGTCTGACGTGTTTCTCACTTACACCATTACTCGACGCGATAGGCATGGGCATGTGCAGGTAGTATACTGGGCTTAATCTTCAACCCTCTGGCAGCTTCCCTTCACCAGGGCATCTGTCATCAATATTTTGTTCTTTACATCTCTTCTTAGGCGGACTTCTCCATGGATCATACACTGAGCATTGGGGCCAACACCAAAGAGTCTGATCCTTTTGCCACACTATCCCCACTGGCTCATCTTGGTCCACTCCATCGGGTTTCTGTTGCAAGTCATAAGCCTTTTTAATTAATGCTGGAATTTTAGGGCCCATCCAGTCTGTTGCCCTTGTTTCTCATGGCAGAGTTGTGCTAGTCTCCCAAACATGTGGGCATTTGTTCCATTAACAGGGGAACCCCATCATTCAGTCTGGTGGGGACACACTAGGGCAAGTGTCTCAACTTGTTCACCTACCCCAGCCACTGCGGTAGGGAATGACAGCCAGATCCAGATATACCCCAAGTATGGATAGACTTCTCACTCAACCCCACACATGCAGACCTTCCAAGGGTTGTAGGGCACGTAACGCAGATGCTTCTGGTACCAACCTTTAAATACTATGGTTACTTGAGATCCACTGTCAAGCATGGCCCGGTAGGCACGCCGCTCACCGTCACTGTAGTTTCCATTGAAGGCCCACTGCCTCAGACCACTCAGATGACATGGACTTGGGTGTCAACTTTACAGCTGCCTTGGATGAGTAGCTTTTCGGCAGCCCCACCTTGCGCCATGTGTTGCTCCATCTAATCAGTGCCAGCAGCCTAGTAGTAACTTTTCTCAGATTCTCAGGTGAGCGGCAGGTGAACCGGTGTGCCCATCCTCTCTGCAGTGGTAACAGAAACAGGTTCTTTAGAGTCTCTAGGGAAGAGGAGCTGTTCCCTGCTTGAACATAGTGGGGAGTCTCAGGGTCTCTCTCTGGTTGGGGTTTGTTCTCCTGGCTCTCTGAGCCCTCCAAGGGTCAGTATCTCAGGTAGCTCGGGTCAGAGTAGGTCTTCCACCACAGACCTCAGTTCTCATACCTCTTCCCACAGGCTGTTTTCAGGCATGGGCTCAGAGGAAATGACGTGTACCCCCACCCCTCTTGGCGGGGCCTCGCCTTTAGCCTTGGGGTGACTGGACAGGAATTAGAATCTCTAGTAGCCTCGGCTGCTTGCTGGCTGACCCTCCACTCAGTCAGCTCCTTGATCAGTTCTCTCAACTGTTGCAATTTGGCCTCCTCATCCCTCTCGGAGGCCTGGCAGGTGTGGGCAGCCGCAGCATAGGGCTCCCATCCCTCTTCATCATTCTCTATCTCATGGATTTCTTTCATTAGGTCACAGTATTGGGAGATTGCCCTCCTGTCTTGCAGTTTAAGCTTCAACAACATCATGCTAGAGTACCTTGCTGACTTTAAGATGGATCTAGTCGGATCCTGTTCAATTCACTGAGCACCCCTCCTTTCCGTGAGCTCATGCAAAGCTCGCTTAGTTCGGGTGACAAACATTGTTAACTTTTCATTTTTCCACTGTTTTGCAGATTTAAACTCCACATCAGATCATCCCCCGACTCAGTGCTACCAAATACTCCCTCCAAGACAGAGAGGTATTCAGCTGCCATGGCCTCTGGGCTGGTGGATCGAGGAAGCAAATGGCCTCCATTGCAGGGCCCTCAAGCTTTCCATGAGCCTCTTCCTCTTTCTTCTTCAGCACACTGCCACTCCTGGACTAATGGGGTGGCATAGTCCATCCACGCTTCCAGATCGCGTCCCCCACGGGCACTGGGACCATGTCAGAAAAGAGCCTAAGTCTGCAGTAGGAGTCCAAATGCACAGTAGGTATTGTGATGTAGACAGCCAGCTCTGAGTGCTGTATCATTTATTTTAATATAAAATGTATTACTGAATGTCTCCTGCTGAAAATGAAATGCTCTAAGAGTAACTTCACCATCTCCCCCAGATTTTAGCTGAGAGATGGAAGCCATAAGAAAAATGCTGACAGCAGTGAGTTCACACACACTCAGTTTTAGAGACAATGTGTTACATGGAAGACTTTAATCAAGGATCCTGTTTTCTGAGTTAATTACAGACTTGTTTAAGTTAATTTTGTTAAGAGAGAAATCATAAAGAAGGCTTATGACATTGGAGAGGAACCTAGGTTGTTACACAGGGGTGCAAGGTTGTAAATGTCCTTGTGAAGCTTGTGTGAGGGAGGATACTTTATGAGATCAAACGAAGTGTCATTTGAACGACATGAATTATGCTGAAGTTGCAGAATGTAATACTTTTGTAATAGATATACTGTATATTTTCATATATCCTGAGAGGGAGGAGCTAGGTGACCTCCTGAAAAGTGGCGGGTAAAAGCCAGCTTTTAATTTAGTCTGTTTTACTTCACAGAGAGACATTTTTACCTAGACTCTGACCACAAAAACATCTTGGGAGCACTTTTAAGCAAGTATTTAGAGACTAAGTACTGTAGTAGGAATTTGCACTGTTTAAACCTTGCTCTTTTAAAAGATTTGTATGTCTTGTGATATAACAGTTCTGTATTTTGTGGTTTGACATATTTTTACTATTTTAGTAAAATTCTTTTAGAACTTACTTGGTCTGTCTTTGACTTCTTTTCAGTTGTAAGAAAAGTGTATGCTTATTGCAGATACTAAACATAAGCTTGTATGGTGGTACCAAACTGGAAAGTGAAGCGTTTTAAATCTCTGAGATCTTTATTAAAGTTTTAAAGGGTTGATCTCTGTATACTTGGTTGGGTGCCTGAGGCAAGATATCTGGCCCCCGAAGACAGATATGTCTGAGCCTGTGCATTGGGTATGCTAACAAGAGGTTAACAGTTTGAATCCTCCAGAACTTGAGACCAAAGGTTGATCTGAACTCACAAAAACAGACAAGAGGGTTACCTTGTCTGTTACACTGTTCACAAGACTGCGCTCAGAGGTTGGCACTTTGGGAGTAGAGGCCTGACCTGCTGAATGGGTTTGTGACAGGTATCACTATGGGGAAGCAACTGTAGGGGTGGCAGGAGAAGCTATGGGAGACTGCATGGGAGTGACATCCTCAGAAAGCTCTAACATTTTCACTAGCTCTGTAGCAGAGTGCCTCTCAGAGGCTAATAATTTAAACAGCTTGTCTTTGAACCCCTCTTATGGGGACCCTCCAGGAGCAGCCAGAATGCTACGTAAGTGAATGACCCTCCACCCCTTTTGGAACCCTTCAGGCAAAATGATAGTGGGTACCTTCTCTCGACTCAGTGGGCAGGCTGCAGGAGAGTAGGGCCACCACAGTTTAATCAAACAGGTGAATCCCTTCCCTTTCTTCAACCTTCCCAAAACAGTTCATTAGTTCAACCAGTTCCACAATAGTGGCATTATTAGTCCCCAAAGGGACGTCCATTAATAACAGAGCTTGCGGAGGTACACCCCTCTGCCTCACTCCACCCCATCATACGGTGCACTAGCAGGTTGTAGGGGAGCAAGTTTAAACTTAGGCGCGGTGATCGCCTCCATTTTACCACAAGTTTTAAGCATGGGGTTGTAGTATCCACTTCTGACCACTAGAAGGTGCAAATCCAAGTGGTGCCTCCAAGATGTAACCCCTAGGTGGCGCTATCCCAGGGCTACTACCCCTGCCTGCTTGGCTGGTAGCAGGGAAAGGGCCTGGGTACTGAAACGGGTGCCTCCACCTGGAGGACAGGGTTGTTAGTAACAAGGATAACCTGGGTACAGCCCTCCAGGATACTGTAACCCCTGTTTCCCCTCTAGTGGCCTAGACAATATGCAACAAACACTTTCACAGTGGCCCCTATTCAAAACAAATCCCACACTGTTTGCACTTAACCACCAGGGCTGGTTCCACCAGTTTGACCCTGGACACCCCTGTAAAACAAAGTTAGGCACAGCAAATAACAACAGTACAGTGCTTTTGGTACAAACTGGAACCACTGTCAGATTAAATGCAAAAGAGTTAGATCTGATTTATTCAGGGAATTGAACAAGGGAGGGCGTAATCAGGTTGATTGATTCTAAAACTGATCTAGTCAGGCAATTATGCATGCACTTTTAGTCCTTGCACAGTCACACGCTCTGGGTACCCAGCTGGAAGTAAGGTGGGCTAGCCTGGAACATTGCCCGGGTAGGCCGGCCCGCAGCTGGTTGGGGCCCTGTGATGAAAAGAAAAGGCATGCACAACCACACACAGTTTGTAATCCGGAGCCAGGAGCTCAGTTCGTAAACATTAGGCAAAACAATTAAATCAGATGACACACTTTGATTGAGCTGTTGTTGCAGGGAGCTACCCTGGTGTTTACTCATGCTACCAGTACAGGACACAGGATGGATGAAATGGAGACTGCAGGATGACTTGCTGGTTTGCCAGGAGAAGCAGGGCCTACACGATTCACCATGGTGTCATTCCTGTTCGTGTTGTTGAACAGGGGCTGATTCCCAGGCAGGTCTCTTGTCGATGGTCTTCTCTGTGGCATGAGTAGCTGGCTGGGCCAAAGTGTGGAGGCCAGACCAATCAGAAATGAATGCTGATTCAGTCCAGTAGGTGTTGGATGCAGCTTCCAGCAAGCAAGGCACAATTAAACAGTGAGGAACCAAATCATGACCCACTAGCAGGCTACAGCACATTTATAGTAAAGCAATCACCATGCTACCAAGCAGATGGCAGTCCGGTCGCAATATCAGTGTCTCCGAGCAAAACCGGGAGTTCTGTGGTGACTGGATCTCCTGACAGGCTGATCGCATACAGCAAATCTTCGGTCTTCTTCAGGTTTAAATCTGGTCACTCTTCAGTGGCTTTATCACACTCTGATTCGGATATAGTCTGATTACCAAGCCTTTTAAAGGATTCCTCTCGAGTGACAGCAGGCAGACAGGCCAAACTCAGCCTTTTCACCAATCTCCCATGTGAACTACATAGAAGCAGCTGCTTGAATCACTCGAGCTGTTCACTCTCCAAGCTCTACCTCCAGACTGACTGACTGCAGCAGGCAGCTTGGAATTCCCTTCAGTCCAAAAGGTTTGATTCATTGATTCATCTGTCTGTCAAAAGCAAGGGCTCCCCTCCAGGTGCATTTAGGTGCCAAAGACTCAAAACTACAATTCCTACAGAAATTCACTCCCACAAGACCCCTGGGGCAGACTTCATATTAGGGCTCCCAAAGGTACTGACTGGTCCAAATAAGCAGTCCAGGACCACGATGGTGGGTGATAAACAGAACTGTCCATGCAGCAAAGAAGGCAGGTTAGACAAACTACAATATCATTACTATACTAATAGATAATCAGCCAGTAAGTACAGCTTCTAACAGAGCTCCTCTGCACAAACAGCAATGGCAGAACGAGCGATTATCTGGCAGCCCAAGTGGGACTTGAGCATAGAAACACTCAGCCCTCCCAGATTAAATAAGCAGCACATTATAGGCAGCTCTTAAAGAGACAGAGCATAGAGGCATTAAGGCACTCTCATACAAACACTTTTAAAATACTAAGACACAGGATACACACCTGGCAGTGGGCATTTAGGCACACCCAAGGAAGACTTTCGGAACCCCCATTTGTAGGGGTCACACCTTCTCTGCCTGGAAAAATATGGCATCCCATCAAGTCTACACCTTCACAATATTGAAGAAGCAATATATACAAGACATATGTGACATTAGCATAGTATGGGAATAATATCTGATGCATCAGTAAACGTAAACTTATCACATTACTATACATTTCACTATACCATATCTTCATGACAATACCTATGCATGTTTCAGACACTCTATGCTGATTCTATTATGATTAACATACTATGAACAGTTACCTATGACGTCACATTATGACTTCTTGTACAGTAAACAGTGTAGAAGGGGCCCTTCCTGTCAGCTCATTTGGGGCTAGATGGGACAGGGACACCATGTTCTGAGGGAAGGACAATTAATCGGAGGTGGCAGTCAAACTCAGTCTGGTCAGGTGAGCTCTTAAAAACATAAACACCTTTATGGACCACATTGAGAGGCAAGTCTACAGGCCTCCCAGGGGAATCATAACTAAAATGTAGCACTGGTTTAACAGGTCACCCAGTCCTTCTGGGAGGTACAGACACTGGCTCTGGATTGTCATTACAGGCATTGGACACTTCCTTTCTTCTTTCAGGAGGAGCCTCTGCACTGGACAAGAGTTCGGGTTAGGAGCACTGGCAGCTCAGGGCTCAGTAGCTTTGGTTTCAAAGTACTTTGTTCATTAAGGTTTTCTACAGGATGCCTAACTGGTCATCCTCAGGATACCTGGACACACTGAAGCTTTGTGGCATGGAAAGGGCACTGTCCCCTCTTTCTCTTGGCTCTGTTAGTTCTGGTGTGTCACCAGAAAGACTCAGAACACCAACCCTTCTTTGGGCAAGCCAGACAGTTCTGCAAGACACAGAGAGTCTGCAACCTCAGACGTGATACTGCACCCCACTTTCAGGAGGCATTGGGTCCAGGGAAGAAGCTGGGGGTTAGGCAGTTCTGAAGGCCCAGCTTCATCCCCACGATTCTGCAGAGGATTGCCTCAAACAACTGACTCAGTTCATATGAGGGATAATAGGCATTATCACAGTCACTCTCATCAGAGACAAATGTACTGTCATCACTGTCAGTCTGGGCCTGCTAAGGGAAGGCCTTAGTTCTGGAACAACATGGACAGGTTGGCTTTGTTTCCTCTTTGCAGCAGCATGAGTCACTGGCCCAGGAAAAGTGTCAGGTGTTGGTTCAGCATCAATAATAACTTGGCGATGGGCAGTAAGTGATTATGGTGCATGGTCTTAACAGTTTGGAATTATTTTCTGGGTGCACCTTGTACATCGGCAGATCATCCAATTTACCAACTACTACATGAGAAAGATGGTGCTATCTATCAGCAATTTTGTGTTTTCCATGCAGTCCCAAATTGAGTAGTAGTACCCTATCTTCAGGCAACAACTCCTGGGCTTTTACTCGTTGATCCATGTCTTTCTTTGTTGGCAAGATTCGCTTAGCAGCCATAGTTTGAGCTAGCTGATAGGCATGATTCAACTGATCTTTCAATTTCTGTATGTACTGCAAGTAGTTGTTGGCTCGGACCCCATCTGGAGAGCCCCCAAAGCAGACGTCAACTGGCAGTCAGGCCTCTCTTCCAAACATGAGATGGTAGGGGAGAACCCAGTTGCATCACTTTTGGTGCAATTTGCACGTGTACCAAAGTGCTAATCTGCTAGATACACTTATGCTTGTCTTTTGGGTGGAGGGTGCCCAGCATATCCTGAACAGTGTGGTTTAAGCGTTCTGGCTGAGGTACCCTGCTGGTGATAGGGGTGGTTCTTGACTTCTGCACCCCACAGAGAGCATTTCTTTGATTAACCTACTTTCAAAGTCTCTGCCTTGGTCAGAATGGATCCGCTGGGGGCACCATAGTGGACAAAGAATTTTCTACTAGCACCTTGGCCACGGTAGAGGCCTTTTGATCTTTAGTTGGAAGGCTTGTGCGTACTGTGTAAAATGATCAGTAACTACCAACACATTGCCAGTGTTTTTTGGTCGGGTTCTAAGCACAAGAAGTCTATCCAGACCAATTCTAGCGGAGAGCTGGTAGTGATATTGACAAGGGGCAGCCTTCTGTGACAGGACTTTTCTTTGGAGGCAACAACTGCAGGTCTTTACATGGTGCTCAACATCTACTCCCATCCTTGGCCAGTAGAATCGGATGCATTCAAGTCAAGAGGTTCTGTCAATCCAAGGTGCCCCATGTGACTGTGGAGGGACCTCAGTACCAGCTGTTTAATGTCATGGGTAGGACCAACTGTTGCTTTCTACTTGACCATGATGATCCACTGTCTGTATAACAATTGATCATGCAACTTTAACCTGGGGCCTTCCTTGAGCAATAGAGCAGTTCGCAGGTCAAGGGACGCAACTTGGACATCTTTCCCTGCACACAGGGTGTCAAGTGCAGGTTGAATCATGGGATCTTGGGATTGAGCCCACTGAATACTGTCATTATCGAACTGAGGTAGTGCACTAATGTCTAATGCAGAGAATGGCGCAGTGGTTTAAGGCTCTGAGCTGCAAATCTGGAGAGCTGGGTTTGAATCCCACAGCCCCACTTGCAAACTGTGTGACCCTGAGCAAGTCACTTAACTTCTCATGCTCCCAGGTTGCACCTGCAAACAAGCTTTCAGCTTAGTGTGTCTCACCTGGTAAAATAATTGGTAAAAAAAATGGCAATAGGCAGCCAGTGTGCAGGTATCTGGAGGGCCCAAGCCATCTACTAGGCAGTCCACTGTGTCTGCAGACATTTGTTCATCTTTATCAAACTATTGGCATAATGCTTTGATGTCAGGTTCAGACAATCTAACCCAATTATCCTTGAAGCTCGCCTTAATGACAGGGTGTCAGCATCAATGTGGTTTAGTCCGGTCTGTATTCAACAGTATAGTCATAAGTTGATAAGGGAGAAAGTCAACGGTGCCCAGTGGCATCCAATTTAGCTGACGCCTGCACATACAGTAGGTCAGTGGGTTATTGTTGGTCTTCACTAATATCTTTGCCCCATGGAGGTACTCATGAAACTATGGCCCATTTTAGGGTGAGGAATTCCAACTTGTGGACGGATAGTTCCGCCTGGCGGGTCAAGCTCCTACTGGTGAAAGCTACAGGTCTCAAGCCATCTTCATAGTATTGATATAGCACAGCCTCAAGGCCCTGCAAACTAGAATCCATATGCAGAACACAGGGCTTGGTAGGATCAGCATAGGCAAGGACTGGGAAGTGGGTGAGCTGGTATATGACTTCAAAGAAAGCTGCTTCACATTCGGTGTCCAACAAGTCCCAAAAGGCTCACCTGTTCAAAATACATTTTCTCTTGGTTCTTTGATAGCCCCTTTTGTAATTGCGGTTGGTGGGGGGTAGCCTTGGGTAAGGTTAAGGAGCAGTCGAATCACCTTTAAATAGTCTTTGATGAACTCATGTAGTAGCCACAGGAAACACTGTAGCTCTTTAGGTTATTGGGCTGAGCCAAGTGGTCAGAGTTTCAACTTTACTGGGATCTGTTTGTATCCCTTCTGCAGGCACTATGTGTCCCACATATTTCACAGATGTTTGAAAAACTGGCACTTGTCTATGGATAACTTGAGGCCGAATTCTTCCAAACGATCAAGGACTTTGAACAGTCTGGTCTCATGTTGCTCCAGCGTGTGTCCAAAACAATGACATCATCCAAGAACACTAGACATTTCAGCAAGTTCATGTCTCCCACGCACATTCCATCAATTTCTGTAAACTGGCAGAGGCACCCAAAATCTCCTGTGGCATCCTAAAGAATTGAGAACCCCAAAGGACAGATGAAGGCTGTTTTCTCATGGTCCTCCGGGCCATCAGAATCTGATATCTGCTGCAGAGATCCAGTACTGAGAACCACTAACCCCATTCAGGCAATCCAGGGCATCCAGTATGCATAGCATGGTGTATTGAGCTGGGATAGTCCATCGGTTTAGAGTCTGATAGTCCAGACACATCCTCATGGATCTGTTCTTTTATGCACCACTACAATGGGGATGCATATGGGCTTCTTGATTCTTGAATAATACCAGCAGCAGCATTTCCTGTAGGTGCCTCCTAATATTGTCTAAGTTCGCTGGGGCAAGGCATCGACCTCTCTCGAAATGGTCGGTCATCATGCAGGTGTATGTTATGCTCGGCACCATGGACACACCCACGTCCCACTCTTTTAGTGAGAACACTTGGTCTCTCTGAGCAAGTTTCCTGCTAATTCGGTCTTCCATTCAGCGGACAAGGGAAACACCATAGTCAAATAAGTCTGGGTTCACTTTCTCCCTTTCACCAGAGTACTTGTTACTGGGTAATGCTGCAGTGTCTTGCAGTGTACCATAGCCAGCATATATCCCCAATTCACATGAACTTCCGTGTCTGACGTGTTTCTCACTTACACCATTACTCGTGCGCGATAGGCATGGGCATGTGCAGGTAGTATACTGGGCTTAATCTTCAACCCTCTGGCAGCTTCCCTTCACCAGGGCATCTGTCATCAATATTTTGTTCTTTACATCTCTTCTTAGGCGGACTTCTCCATGGATCATACACTGAGCATTGGGGCCAACACCAAAGGTCTGATCCTTTGCCACACTATCCCCACTGGCTCATCTTGGTCCACTCCATCGGGTTTCTGTTGCAAGTCATAAGCCTTTTAATTAATGCTGGAATTTTAGGGCCCATCCAGTCTGTTGCCCTTGTTTCTCATGGCAGAGTTGTGCTAGTCTCCCAAACATGTGGGCATTTGTTCCAATTAACAGGGGAACCCCATCATTCAGTCTGGTGGGGACACACTAGGCAAGTGTCTCAACTTGTTCACCTACCCCAGCCACTGCGGTAGGGAATGACAGCCAGATCCAGATATACCCCAAGTATGGATAGGACTTCTCACTCAACCCTACACATGCAGACCTTCCAAGGGTTGTAGGGGCACGAACGCAGATGCTTCTGGTACCAACCTTTAAATACTATGGTTACTTGAGATCCACTGTCAAGCATGGCCCGGTAGGCACGCCGTTCACCGTCACTGTAGTTTCCATTGAAGGGCCCACTGCCTCAGACCACTCAGATGACATGGACTTGGGTGTCAACTTTACAGCTGCCTTGGATGAGTAGCTTTTTCGGCAGCCCCACCTTTGCCATGTGTTGCTCCATCTAATCAGTGCCAGCAGCCTAGTAGTAACTTTTCTCAGATTCTCAGGTGAACGGCAGGTGAACCGGTGTGCCCATCCTCTCTGCAGTGGTAACAGAAACAGGTTCTTTAGAGTCTCTAGGGAAGAGGAGCTGTTCCCTGCTTGAACATAGTGGGGAGTCTCAGGGTCTCTCTCTGGTTGGGTTTTGTTCTCCTGGCTCTCTGAGCCCTCCAAGGGTCAGTATCTCAGGTAGCTCGGAGTCAGAGTAGGTCTTCCACCACAGACCTCAGTTCTCATACCTCTTCCCACAGGCTGTTTCAGGCATGGGCTCAGAGGAAATGGCGTGTACCCCCACCCCTCTTGGCAGGGCCTCGCCTTTAGCCTTGGGGTGACTGGACAGGAATTAGAATCTCTAGCAGCCTCGGCTGCTTGCTGGCTGACCCTCCACTCAGTCAGCTCCTTGATCAGTTCTCTCAACTGTTGCAATTTGGCCTCCTCATCCCTCTGGAGGCCTGGCAGGTGTGGGCAGCCGCAGCATAGGGCTCCCATCCTCTTCATCATTCTCTATCTCATGGATTTCTTTCATTAGGTCACAGTATTGGGGAGATTGCCCTCCTGTCTTGCAGTTTAAGCTTCAACAACATCATGCTAGAGTACCTTGCTGACTTTAAGATGGGATCTAGTTGGATCCTGTTCAATTCACTGGAGCACCCCTCCTTTCCGGTGAGCCTCAGCAAAGCTCGCTTAGTTCGGGTGACAAACATTGTTAACTTTTCATTTTTCCACTGTTTTGCAGATTTAAACTTCCACATCAGATCATCCCCGACTCAGTGCTACCAAATACTCCCTCCAAGACAGAGAGGTATTCAGCGGCCATGGCCTCTGGGCTGGTGGATTCATGGGAAGCAAATGGCCTCCATTGCAGGGCCCCTCAAGCTTTCCATGAGCCTCTTCCTCTTTTCTTCTTCAGCACACTGCCACTCCTGGACTAATGGGGTGGCATAGTCCATCCACGTTTCAGATCGCCGCCCCCACGGGCACTGGGACCATGTCAGAAAAGAGCCTAAGTCTGCAGTAGGAGTCCAAATGCACAGTAGGTATTGTGATGTAGACAGCCAGCTCTGAGTGCTGTATCATTTATTTTTAATATAAAATGTATTACTGAATGTCTCCTGCTGAAATGAAATGCTCTAAGAGTAACTTCACTCATCTCCCCCAGATTTTAGCTGAGAGATGGAAGCCATAAGAAAAATGCTGACAGCATGTGAGTTCACACACACTCAGTTTTAGAGACAATGTGTTACATGGAAGACTTTAATCAAGGATCCTGTTTCTCTGAGTTAATTACAGACTTGTTTAAGTTAATTTTGTTAAGAGAGAAATCATAAGAAGGCTTATGACATTGGAGAGGAACCTAGGTTGTTACACAGGGGTGCAAGGTTGTAAATGTCCTTGTGAAGCTTGTGTGAGGGAGGATACTTTATGAGATCAAACGAGTGTCATTTAACGACATGAATTATGCTGAAGTTGCAGAATGTAATACTTTTGTAATAGATATACTGTATATTTTCATATATCCTGAGAGGGAGGAGCTAGGTGACCTCCTGAAAAGTGGCGGGTAAAAGCCAGCTTTTAATTTAGTCTGTTTTACTTCACAGAGAGACATTTTTACCTAGACTCTGACCACAAAACATCTTGGGAGCACTTTTAAGCAAGTATTTAGAGACTAAGTACTGTAGTAGGAATTTGCACTGTTTAAACCTTGCTCTTTTAAAAGATTTGTATGTCTTGTGATATAACAGTTCTGTATTTTGTGGTTTGACATATTTTTTACTATTTTAGTAAAATTCTTTTTAGAACTTACTTGGTCTGTCTTTGACTTCTTTTCAGTTGTAAGAAAAGTGTATGCTTATTGCAGATACTAAACATAAGCTTGTATGGTGGTACCAAACTGGAAAGTGAAGCGCTTTAAATCTGAGATCTTTATTAAAGTTTTAAAGGGTTGATCTCTGTATACTTGGTTGGGTGCCCGTAGGCAAAGATATCTGGCCCCCGAAGACAGATATGTCTGAGCCTGTGCATTGGGTATGCTAACAAGAGGTTAACAGTTTGAATCCTCCAGAACTTGAGACCAAAGGTTGATCTGAACTCACAAAAACAGACAAGAGGGTTACCTTGTCTGTTACACTGTTCACAAGACTGCGCTCAGAGGTTGGCACTTTGGGAGTAGAGGGCCTGACCTGCTGAATGGGTTTGTGACAGGTATCACTATGGGGAAGCAACTGTAGGGGTGGCAGGAAGCTATGGGAGACTGCATGGGAGTGACATCCTCAGAAAGCTCTAACATTTTCACTAGCTCTGTAGCAGAGTGCCTCTCAGAGGCTAATAATTTAAACAGCTTGTCTTTGAACCCCTCTATGGGGACCCTCCAGGAGCAGCCAGAATGCTACGTAAGTGAATGACCCTCCACCCCTTTTGGAACCCTTCAGGCAAAATGATAGTGGGTACCTTCTCTGACTCAGTGGGCAGGCTGCAGGAGAGTAGGGCCACCACAGTTTAATCAAACAGGTGGAATCCCTTCCCCTTTCTTCAACCTTCCCAAAACAGTTCATTAGTTCAACCAGTTCCACAATAGTGGCATTATTAGTCCCCAAGGGACGTCCATTAATACAGAGCTTGCGGAGGTACACCCCTCTGCCTCACTCCACCCCATCATACGGTGCACTAGCAGGTTGTGGGGAGCAAGTTTAAACTTAGGCGCGGTGATCGCCTCCATTTTACCACAAGTTTTAAGCATGGGGTTGTAGTATCCACTTCTGACCACTAGAAGGTGCAAATCCAAGTGGTGCCTCCAAGATGTAACCCCTAGGTGGCGCTATCCCAAGGGCTACTACCCCTGCCTGCTTGGCTGGTAGCAGGAAGGGGCCTGGGTACTGAAACAGGTGCCTCCACCGGAGGACAGGGTTGTTAGTAACAAGGATAACCTGGGTACAGCCCTCCAGGATACTGTAACCCCTGTTTCCCTCTAGTGGCCTAGACAATATGCAACAAACACTTTCACAGTGGCCCTATTCAGCAAACAAATCCCCACACTGTTTGCACTTAACCACCAGGGCTGGTTCCACCAGTTTGACCCTGGACACCCCTGTAAAACAAAGTTAGGCACAGCAAATAACAACAGTACAGTGCTTTTGGTACAAACTGGAACCACTGTCAGATTAAATGCAAAAGAGTTAGATCTGATTTATTCAGGGAATTGAACATGGGAGGGCGTAATCAGGTTGATTGATTCTAAAACTGATCTAGTCAGGCAATTATGCATGCACTTTAGTCCTTGCACAGTCACACGCTCTGGGTACCCAGCTGGAAGTAAGGTGGCTAGCCTGGAACATTGCGTAGGCCGGCTTCGCAGCTGGTTGGGGCCCTGTGATGAAAAGAAAAGGCATGCACAACCACACACAGTTTGTAATCCGAGCCAGGAGGCTCAGTTCGTAAACATTAGGCAAAACAATTAAATCAGATGACACACTTTGATTGAGCTGTTGTTGCAGGGAGCTACCCTGGTGTTTACTCATGCTACCCAGTACAGGACACAGGATGGATGAAATGGAGACTGCAGGATGACTTGCTGGTTTGCCAGGAGAAGCAGGGCCTACACGATTCACCATGGTGTCATTCCTGTTCGTGTTGTTGAACAGGGGCTGATTCCCAGGCAGGTCTCTTGTCGATGGTCTTCTCTGTGGCATGAGTAGCTGGCTGGGTCAAAGTGTGGAGGCCAGACCAATCAGAAATGAATGCGGATTCAGTCCAGTAGGTGTTGGATGCAGCTTCCAGCAAGCAAGGCACAATTAAACAGTGAGGAACCAAATCATGACCCACTAGCAGGCTACAGCACATTTATAGTAAAGCAATCACCATGCTACCAAGCAGATGGCAGTCCGTCGCAATATCAGTGTCTCCGAGCAAAACCGGGAGTTCTGTGGTGACTGGATCTCCTGACAGGCTGATCGCATACAGCAAATCTTGGTCTTCTTCAGGTTTAAATCTGGTCACTCTTCAGTGGCTTTATCACACTCTGATTCGGATATAGTCTGATTACCAAGCCTTTTAAAGGATTCCTCTCGAGTGACAGCAGGCAGACAGGCCAAACTCAGCCTTTTCACCAATCTCCCATGTGAACTACAGAGAAGCAGCTGCTTGAATCACTCGAGCTGTTCACTCTCCAAGCTCTACCTCCAGACTGACTGACTGCAGCAGGCAGCTTGGGAATTTCCCTTCAGTCCAAAAGGTTTGATTCATTGATTCATCTGTCTGTCAAAAGCAAGGACTCCCCTCCAGGTGCATTTAGGGCCAAAGACTCAAAACTACAATTCCTACAGAAATTCACTCCCACAAGACCCCTGGGGCAAACTTCATATTAGGGCCCCAAAGGTACTGACTGGTCCAAATAAGCAGTCCAGGACCCGATGGTGGGTGATAAACAGAACTGTCCATGCGGCAAAGAAGGCAGGTTAGACAAAGTACAATATCATTACTATACTAATAGATAATCAGCCAGTAAGTACAGCTTCTAACAGAGCTCCCTCTGCAAAACAGCAATGGCAGAACTGAGCAATTATCTGGCAGCCTAGGTGGGACTCGAGCATAGAAACACTCCATGTGGAGTAGGATGCTTCTGAGGAGGTGGCAGCCTAGTTGGGAGAGCAGGATTAAATAAGCACCACGTTATAGGCAGCTCTTAAAGAGACAGAGCATAGAGGCATTAAGTCACTCTCATACAAGCACTTTTAAAATGCTAGACACAGGATACCAGCCTGGCAGTGGGCATTTAGGCACACCCAAGGAAGACTTTTGGGAACCCCCATTTGTAGGGGTTACAAATAGTTGATTCAATTGTACAAAGCTTTTTAGATAGGAACCATGCATTACTTGGTTAGGTTGCCCCAATGTGGATGTCACTGTTGTGGCCACTATATTCAGTGCCACTATACATAAAAACTGTAAGTCTATCTTTACTGTATCATGTGGCAACAAAGTTGACATTAAAAGTAAAAAGTGATAGGATATGTGTTTTATATATCATATTTTGTAAATGTTCAACATTTTATATGGGCTGGACTAAGACAGTATGAAAAAATATACGCTGAAAATGTAAGAGCAATCAGGAATATTAATGTTACTTATGTCTTTGCAAGATATATTAATATGTGTGCTGATAAGAATGATCATTCCTCAGCCCATTGGCATAGAGGCCTGAGGCACAATGTACCTCACCTCCTGCCATGCCAGCTACCTGGGTTTGGAAAGGGACACAGGTCACGTGGGGGCTAGGTAGGTGAGAGAGGACTGAGCATCCATGGGACTGCTCTCCTCCTTCAGGGAGGGGTTGCTGTGGCTCGCTGTTTGACTGCCACCCAGTGGTAACTAAGTGGCAGCACACACACAATATCAGCAGAAGGTAGGGAACCCAAGTTCAGGGCATCGGGGCATTTCAGCAGAGGAGGAGTTAGTACATTGCACCCATTGCATATCCTGTGGGCCCAGGGAGAAACTGGTGGAAACCACCTCAGCTGCAGGCTGACAGCCGAGCCACACAGACCCGTACCAGTGACGGGCACCCCACATTCCTGTGGCAGAGGATGATGGACAGAAGGTACAGTAATCCCAGAGAAGGCAGGTGACGGCACTGGGGAGTCAGTATGAAGGGGCAGCTTAGGAGATAAACAGATGATGGGAAAAAATAATTATCATTCCTTTTACTTCACAGGATCGGAAAAGATAGAAAAGCATCCCAGGGGTGGCAACTGGGAGACTTACCTCAATCAGAGAGAAAACTTTAGGATTTTTAATTTTAATGCAGTGAAACCACCAGGTTTAAGTGGTAGACTGGAAATACTGCATTTTTGTAGGGGTAAAATAAATTGGAATTTTAGGCCTATACATATCAAATGCTGTTGCTATATCTTGCCTAAGGCAATATCTAATCTCTTTCTTTTGGATAACATGCAGTACAGTTAGTGAAATGGCTTGAACCTTGAACCTCTGAATTCTTTGTGACCTGTTGCCTTATGTCTTGGGTTCAAACCCTGCACTAACCTTTACCCAGGATATTATTATTATCATCATCATTTTACATGAATACCATATTATTATAGACAGACTATTTAATGGACCTTTGGTCAGTCGAACATAGATCTAGTAAATCTAACATCAACGTTCCTTTTCATCATATTTTAAAATTTGGTCTCTTAAGGTAAATGCATTTTTATTTTTATGGAAATTATTAATAAGTGACACACTTTATGTTTCTTTTTGATACAAATTTGTTTTGGTGCCTAGATAAATCAAAGTATTTGCTTAGGCCATGTTGCCCTGGTAATGCAGAAGTATATACATGGCCTCATATGCACGTAGTTGCAGGTCTGAATCTGACATGGTCTTCACCATGTTACTGGTATGTTTCTGTCTAGTCCTATACAAAGACTAAACTTCATGTGTTTGTCTCTTCTGCTTTTGTACTAGAAGAGTTTGAATAGAAAATTGCATTTGGTCAGGTCTTGACAAGCTGACTACAAATACGATTCCAGAGAAAATCAAGACAAGATGAACAATATGAATTTAACATCATGATGGACTTTGTCATACTCTGTTTTAAATATTTGTACAGCTTTGTTAAAACTTTAAATATTAAGACTGTTGACTGTGTGATTTCAACTAAGATTACATAGTAATTGTGTTTACTGAGTTTCTGCCTTGTGATAATTGCTATCAGTTTTTTACATAAATAATTTATTCACACTCACTTAATTGTTGGTACTGTAAAACACTGTTTTTTGGCACAGATATTCAGCCTCTGACAAAGACTTTAGAACAAAACATATAAGGCTGTTCCTGACTTGTAGCATTCACCATGTATTATCTGTGAGTGTTTATTCTTTTCATATGATAAATAATGGGATACTATCTATATGGTTATGGCACAGGGTCATAATGTCAGAAGACATTATGCCACATGCAAAATCACACTGCCAATACAGCACGATTACTGCCATGCAGCACAAGTCTTTTTCTGTGGAGGGTCGCCCCTGGGCTGTTCTCGAACCCTCCACCAAGGACTCTCAACTCGAGAGGGGGAGTTTACCTCGGGAGCGTACAGTGTGTGAAAAATATAAAATGTCTGGGACCAGATCAAACCAGGTCCCAGACATACGCCTGATTCTTGCTACTGTGGCTCAGTCCAGAGAGCCACAGCAGCTGCTCAGTGGAACTCACTCCCAGCAGAGGTCTTATCCTCTGCCTGGGATTGTGAATGGTGCAATACGTGTGCAGCAGTATACATGGTATTGCACCATTCGCTGTATCTGACAGGGCTGTTTAGGTTAGCTATAATGTGTATGCTATATAATGCGACATTATGACCCGTCAGGTATGGTTATCCTTCTTGTTTTGGGGTATGTCCCCTCTGAAGTTGTTATGAGTGCTGTATTATAATATTTTGCCACAGTTCTGATCATTTACAGCAGCACACAGACCCCTGCCTGTCCTCATGGGCAGGCATTTCCAAACATTTGAATTCTGTGTTTGAGCACAGTTGTCTGAGGCATCCACAGTGCGCCTCCGCACACCGCATTCTCCTGCTCAACCTCCCAAATGGCAACCGTGTCAGTCTGAAACTATGCGCACACCCTGCTCTGATCAGGGTTTTAACACAGTTTTTAACTCATTCAGACCTAGATACGCCTGTAGGTGGCGTCTGAAAGCATAGCCACTCAGGCCAATAACACCTGTAGAGCGTACTCAGCTGACTTTCACTCCAGGCCAGGAAACGCCTGAGGAAGTCAGTAGTTTGTACCAAATATTAAACAAACCAAATTGTTTAGAATTGATTGTATAGCACCATTAGAAAGGTAATTTTGTGCCACTTTTGCTGCTGATACTTTATGTCCATCATGTATACTTCAGGAGTTATTTGCATTTGTTTAAGTATGGTGTGCATGGCTGACATTTGTCTCTCAAACCTCACTTAGCACCTTGTATAAATCTGAAAAAAAAAAAAAAATTGTTTGGTGTTTCAGCTAGCACAAAGTAAAACTAAATGGATTACAATTGATTGCATAGCACTGTTAGAAAGGTAATTTTGTGCTGAATAATTTTGCCACTGATACTTTCTGTCTATCATGTATACTTTAGGAGTTATTTGCATTTGTTTAAGGTATGGTGTGCATGGCTGACATTTGTCTCTCAAGCCTCAACTTAGCTCCTTGAAAAAATCTGAAAAAAAGTTTTGAATTTCAGCTAGTATAAAATAAAAAAAAAATTGATTACAGTTGATTGCATAGCACCATTGGAAAGGTAATGTTGTGCTGACCAACTTTACCACTCATACTTTGTGTGTAGCACTTACAGTTCAAGAGATATTCACATTTGTTTGTGGCATGCTGATTATGGTTTGATTTTGCTTAGAAAGGCCAAGGATGCAGTGCTAAGAGTATACAGGGCACAAGTGGTGGAAGTCTCAAAGAGTTCTTGTGGTGTGAATGAGTTAAACACAGTTCACAGCACGTTGCACCGCAGGCCACAGTGTGGGACATGATCATTCTCATAACATTACGGACTGCTGGTAATGTTACAAGAATGCAAGTGTGGAAGGGAGTAGCTTTTTATGTTAAACAGACAAAATATTTCAATAAACAAACCTATACATACAGAGCATTTCAATCTTACAATGCAATAGACTGGAGGACTAGTACTATTCAGTATTACAAGTCAATTCAGCAGCAGTCATAAATCACTTTCTAGATTCCTGACCCAGTGGGTAGTAACAGTAGCTATTAATGGGCTGGCAAAAACTTAGTCAATTTCTGATGGGGTATTCTGATTAGTTCTCATTATTTATAGATATTTGAATAAATATCTTAAATGCATTAAAGTGGCCAAACTCTGTAATATTAAAACAGAGGGCCAAAAGGAATACTTTTATTCATTATCTGTATGAAAAATGAAGTAAAACTGCTAATGTAGGAGACAAACAAGCCAGGCAGTTACACCATGTTATATGGCCAAGTCAATGGCTATCATCTTATAAATTTTTTTGTACTGTAACAGCAGCAGTGTGTGAATCAAGGGCTATATGGCTTTATATTTCTGAGAAATGTGGGCAAAGTGATTGCACCTTGCTTGCCCAGGATTTATGCCTGAGTGCAGTATTCAAAAGGAAGAGTGGTGCACTCTGAAAGGGTTAGTGCATGTGCAAATAAATAAATAATGTATGGCAGGCAAAGGGAGGGTGAGGACTTGAATTCAGGCACAGTACAATATTCAGCATGGTAGTGTTGCAATAGCTAGGTCACCTTGGGCTGCATAGTTACCACCAAGAAAAAGCTGGACTTATTCCAGGCAACCTAGCAGGCCACAAAGCCACTGCAGCCAATAACCACATTGGCATTGGGGAGCACACCTGCTCCCTGGTGCCCGTGGTCCCCCAGCCTCTGATCCTCCTCTCTGTTAAAATGAACTGTTTCCCTGGTGTCCAGTGGTCCTTGCATCCCCGATCCCCATCCTCATTAAAATGTACTGTTTCCCTGGTGTCCAGTGGTCTCCCATCCCCGATCCCATCCCCATTAAAATGAACTGTTTCCCTGGTGTCCAGTGGTCTCCCATCCCGATCCCATCCCCATTAAATGTACTGTTTCCCTGGTGTCCAGTGGTCTCCCATCCCGATCCCATCCCCATTAAAATGTACTGTTTCCTAGTGTCCAGTGGTCCTTGCATCCCCGATCCCCATCCCCATTAAATGTACTGTTTCCTGGTGTCCAGTGGTCTCCATCCCGATCCATCCCCATTAAAATGTACTGTTTCCTGGTGTCCAGTGGTCCCCTATCCTCAATACCCATCCCCATTAAAATGAACTGTTTCCTGGTGTCCAGTGGTCCCCATCCCCGATCCCATCCCCATTAAAATGTACTGTTTCCCTAGTGTCCAGTGGTCTCCCATCCCGATCCCATCCCCATTAAAATGTACTGTTTCCCTGGTGTCCAGTGGTCCTTGCATCCCAGTCCCCATCCCCATTAAAATGTACTGTTTCCTATGGTGTCCAGTGGTCTCCCATCCGATCCCATCCCTTTAACAGTAAATGTGTCCCTGATGTCCAGTGGTCCCCCAGCCTCTGATCCTCCTCCCTGTTAAATGAACTGTTTCCCTGGTGTCCAGTGGTCCTTGCATCCCCGATCCCCATCCCCATTAAATGTACTGTTTCCCTGGTGTCCAGTGGTCCTTGCATCCCCGATCCCCATCCCCATTAAAATGTACTGTTTCCTGGTGTCCAGTGGTCCTTGCATCCCCGATCCCCATCCCCATTAAAATGAACTGTTTCCTGGTGTCCAGTGGTCTCCATCCCGATCCATCCCCATTAAAATGTACTGTTTCCCTGGTGTCCAGTAGTCCCCATCCCAGTCCCATCCCTTTAACAATAAATGTGTCCCTGATGTCCAGTGGTCCCCCAGCCTCTGATCCTCCTCCTGTTAAATGAACTGTTTCCCTAGTGTCCAGTGGTCCCTATCCTCAATACCCATCCCCATTATAATGTACTGTTTTCCTGGTGTCCAGTGGTCCTTCTATCCCCCAAACCCCATCCCCATTAACAATAAATGTATCCCTGATGTCCAGTGGTCCCCATCTCTTGGTTCCTATCTCTCTTAACAGTAAATGTGTCCTTGGTGTCCAGTGAGTCCCCTTTCCTCCCAATTCTGTCCCCATTAACAGTTAGTGGGTTCCTGGTGTCTAGTGGCCCCCATCTCCTGATCCCCATCCTCATTAAAATTAAGTTTTCTCTGGTGTCTAGTGGTGCTTCCCCACCCTCCAGTCCTCAGCCCTGGTAAAACCAACCCATTCCCTGGTGCCTCGTGGTCCCCCACCCTCTGATCCCTATCCTGGAAAACTAAACAAGTCCCTGGTGCCTAGTGGTCCCCTCCACCCTCCAAACTCTGGCGCAGTAAAAGTAAACTATTCCCTGGTGCCTAGTGGCGCCCCAATCCCCAGCCCCAGTAAATGAAAATATTCCCTGGTGCCTAAGTGGTCCCCTCCACCAACAAACTCTGGCGCAGTAAAGTAAACTATTCCTGATACTAGGTACCCCAATCCAGCCCCAGTAAAATGAAAATATTCCCTGCGCCTAGTGGTCACCTCCACCTTCCAAACCCTGGCACTGGTAAAGTAAACTATTCCATGCCCCCACCTCCAATCCCTGCTCTGGCAAAATTAAAATAGTTCTGGTGCCTCCTGACCTCTTCCACCCTCCGATCCTCAGCCCCTTTCAAGAGAATTACTCCTAGTGGCAAGTGCCCTCCCCTCGTCTCAAACCCCGACCTTCATAGAATACAAACATTCCCTGGTGTCTAGTGGTACCCCCCACCCCCCTTACCACTTCATAGTTACATGCAAAAAATCCCTGATGTCTAGTGGCCCACCTAACCAGGTACACCAACCTGCCACCTCTTACCTTACTTGTGGGTGCTGCAGGGAACCCATAAGGTGATCATCACAACCCCTCCTCTCACCATCTCTGCACACCCTCTACAGCACGCAGAACACGTGACCCTGTCATTGCATACAGTGGCTGACCAAGGTGGTGAAAGCAGGGCTGTGCCAATCACTGTATGAGATCCCTCGTGCACTGGCGAGTAAGGTCAGGGGAGGTATGGTGGTGCACCTGTGTGGGGCAGTGTAAGGGAGGCCACTAGATACCAGGGACTTCTTGTATAACTCCAACGAGCAGTCAGGGGTGTGGGGTGTCACTGGACACCAAGGGAAGGTTTGCATTCTACCAGGGCAGGGGATCAGAGGGCAGTGGGGCATTGCCCGCTGGGAATAATTTCCTCCTGAACGGGGCCAGGGATTAGAGGGTGATAAATCACTAGGCACCAGGTACTATTTAATTTTACTTGGGTGGGGGTATCAAGGTGGGGGGGGATCCACTAGGCACCAGGAATAGTTTACTTTACTGGGTTCAGTCTGGAGGGTGGGGACCACTAGACACTGGGGAAGACTTAATTTTTAATTGAGACTGGAATCAGGGATGGGGGATACTGACACCAGAGGAACCATGCATTTTAACGAGGATGGAGATCAGGGAACATAGGGACCATTAAACACAAGTATTTATTTTAACGGAATTAAGATTAGAGTGGGTGGGCAGGCCACAGAAGAGGAGCAGATCTGTTGCTGCTTCCCATGCAAATTAGCCCATTATGGGCATGCATACAGCCCCTTAAGACCTTGCATGCCCAATAGGCTCATTTCCATGATGCCAGCTGAATATCATGCCAGGAGCTCCCAGCGCTATCGGTCCTGGGTGAGCTGCTCCCTGTACTTTCAAGATCCTTTTCAGAGCAGTGCTACTCGACTTAGTGCTGTGCTAACATGCCCCTGCATTCAATTGGGTAGCGTCACTGAGCCATCCAACTGAATATAGCATCCTTGGGGTCATGGGCACTGAACACGGCATGATGCAAACCTTTATACTCCACTTTGCCCTTTTTCCAAGATCAGGCCCATGGTCACTATCAGTAGCACTGGGGGTCATTGAATGGAAGGAAGTGCGGAGCTGTTTCTGTATTGCTCGTGGCAGCTGCCACCACTGTCATCTATTGGAGTTACCCTGAGTGTAGTGAACTATCACCACTGTCTCTTTCTCATCTATTCTCAAAAATGGGTTTCTCATTAGTGCTATGACATTTGTCTTTCGGTGCTGAAGTTCCCAGTGCTCCTTTCTTTTTATGTAGAAAGCCAAAAGAGCAGCTCCCAGTGAACACCAGTTGCACACTGTGTGTTGGAATATATATAGAGAAAAAAATAGTGACAATATAAGTTCTGTGCTCTGACAGGACCAGACTATCTATGAAACTGATCTTCAGCAACAAGCTATATATGGACTGGAAACCAGTCAGAACAATCTGAATGTTGTTTTTAAAGTGGACTTTTTAAATGGGCAGTTTTAACACAGTGAGGTGTTCAGTGCATGGTACCTTGCCACCAATGTATTTACTGGTATATTTATTATGATTCTATGTTTACTATCACTTCAACTAGTATGTAAAATGTAGGCTAGTAAAACAATTAACACTGTCACTTTAAGGCACTTTGGGCTATACAAGAATCTCCACTGTGTGGCACAGCACACCTTGAAAAAGTGCTATGTTTTGCATAAAATGTTGGTGGACTGCAGGTGAAGAGTCTTCATTTAAGTGCAAATAAAGGGATTTTTACCACGTACAACTGTTTTGTGAGGATATTCTTTCTGTTATAGCGGTATCTTTAGTGCTGAGCTTTTGGTTTGTTGTCCATTCTTTTCTACCCCTGCTGATTGCCATTTACAAATAGCGTATGTTACCACTAACTCATTAAATGCACTAATGGAAGTATGACAAAACAAAATGTAACCCCATACAAATGGGGTTCCGAAAAGTCTTCCTTGAGCTTGCTTAAATGCTCACTGCCAGGCTGGTGTCCTGCGTTTAGCAGTTTAAATGTGATTGCCAGAGATTCTATATAGCCTCTGTGTACTGTCTCTTTAAGAGCTGCCTGGATTGTAATCATAACTAATCTGAGAGGGGCTCTGTTGAAAGATGTAACTATTTGCTGAAAATCATTTAGAGGATAATGATAATGTAGTTTGTCTAACCTGCCTCCTTTGCAGCAAGGACTGTTTTGTTTATCTCCACTGTCTTGGTCCTGGACTGCGAATAGGACCAATCAGTTCTGGTGGGACCTAAACTGGAGCCAGACTACAGGAGCTGTCTGAAGTCAAAATCTGTAGGAATTGTAGTTTTGGGCTTTGGCGCCTTTTTGCACCTGACGGGCAAGCTTTTGTTGTGACTGACAGGCAGATCAGCCAACCAAACCTTTGAATCTTGGGAAATTTCCAGGTTGCTGCAGCTAGTTTTCAGTTTTGAGCTGAAAAGTAAAGAAGTAATAGCTCAAGTGATTTTGAGCAGCAGTTCTGTGTAGGTTTGCATGGGAGAACTGTGAAAGGCTGAGTTTTGGCCTGCCTGTCTGCCTGCTGTCACTGAGGAGGAAAATAGGGTTTATTGCACTGAATCCGAGTTGTAGGGACTATTTAAGCCACTGGACTGTGACCAGGCTTTAACCTGAAGAAGACAGAAGATTTGCTGAATGCGATCAGCCTGTCAGGATTTCCAGCTGCTTTTGAATCCCGGTTTGTGCAGAGACTTTGCGATCATGACTGGAGAGCGGTTTGCCTGGTACAGTAGAATTTCCAGACATGTAAATGTGTGTGTATTGAAAGTGGGTTGTGATTTGGTTACCCACTGTGTGAACGTGTTCTGCTTGCTGGAAGCTTTATCCAGCCTAATTGAACTGAATCTGCATTCATCTCTATTCGGCCTGGGCCATACCACGCTGGCCCTGCCAGACTACCCCACTGCACAGAGAAAGCCACCGACAAGAGACCTGCCTGGGGTCAGCCCCTGCTCCACGCTTGAACAGGAACAGCGCCTTGGTGAATCGTGTGAGCCCTGCTTCTCCTGCCACTCCAGACTAACCACCTGCTGTCTCGATTTTTGTCCAGTCTGTGTCCAGTTTTGGGTATTGTGAGTAATCATCAGGGCAGTTCCTGCAACAACTCCTATTCTAAAAGTGTGTCATTTTATTGTAGTGTTGTTTTCTCTTCACGAACTGAGCCCTCTGGCTCTGGATTACAAATAGTGTGTGTTCTGCATGTTGTTTTCCTCCATCACAGGGCCCCAACCAGCTGCAATGTAACTGGCTAGCCCACCATTCTCCATCTGGGTCCCCAATAGTGCGTGACTGTTTATGCACCCTGAAGTGCATGCATAACTGTTTGATAGAGCCTTTAAGCAAATTAACCTGATTATACCCCTCCTTGTTCAAGCCCCTAAATAAATCAGATCTAACTCTTTTTGCATTTACCCTGACTGTGGTTCCAGTTTGTGCAAGAGTACTGTACTGCTGTTATTTGCTGTATAACCTTATTTTACAAGGGTCCCAGGGCCGGGCCAGAGGAAAGCCCTGGTAGTCAGTGCAAACAGTGTGGGAACTTGTGTGGTGTATCAGGGGTATTGTGAAAGTGATTATGGTGTATTGTTCCGGCCACTAGTAAGGAAAGAGGGTGTTACAGTGTATCAGAGGGCTGTGCCCAGTTAGCTTGACCACTACCAACCCTGACCTCTGGGTGGAGGCATCCGTTTCAGAACTCAGGCCCCTTAACCTGCTGCTAGCCAAGCATGCAGGGTAGTAGCCATTGGGATAGCGCCACGTAGGGGTTACATATTGAGGCTCATCGCTGGGATTTTGTGCCTTCTAGTGGCCAAAGATTATGAATTAATGTTAAAAGATTAATGGCTACCCCAGTAGAAATGGCTGTATACCAGTTGGTGGGGTGCTGCACTGGGCAGGAGATTGACCCCAAAATGCTCTACTTATACTGGATATCCCATGGGTACCAGTAAAGACACTGTAGAGGGAGCACTCTCCAAAGTTGAATGTTTAAAAAGCCTGTGGTGGTGGGGTTGACAGGCTGATTTTATCTCCCAAACTTTCATAGCCTTGGTAGAGTGTTGTGACCTCGTGGACAGCTCTAAAGTGCCACAGACTGTTGCCCTAGAAGGGGTTCCAGCTGCCTGGAGAGTGATAACAAAGACAGTAAAGGCCCCTGGGAGGATAAGCTCTCACCATTATCTGAGACGTTTGAGGAGAAATTTGCTAAGTTGTTGCTGGAGGAAGGGAAAACCATAGAGGACTTTAATAAACTATTCCTGCCACCTGGGGTGTTCCTTCCCAACACCCCTCCCACTCCAACACCTGTTACTGCCCTGCCTTCTGTGCCTGTGCCAATGCTGGCACCTATATCTCCTACCTGCCTTAGTCATGACTCCTGTCATGGTGGAGAATCTTCTTGGACACCCTCCCCACCCCTCCCAGGGGAGGATGACTAGGGACACCTGGATAGACTATGTTGCCCTCTTGTACTTGAACAGCAATGCTCAGAAGCAGAGAAATGAAGAGGCTGGTGAGAACCTCTCAGATCTTGCCCAGGCTATCATCCGTGCTAAGCGGGCCAATAACCCCAAAGCAACTGCACAGGACTATCTTGATGCATTGGAAAATGTGTGGGATCCCGGATTCAGATGAGGATCTTTGGTGGAAGTAAGAAAGCGCTCAGCAGTACCCAGGAGCCATTTTCTGTGTAGTACCTCGGCTTGAAAAGCTGCTACAATAGTGCCTCAGAAAGGGTAGTTTGCCGTCAAATGAATTAGATTGAACTAGACTGGACTGGATCCTTAAGTCTGCTCCTTTTGGAATTGTTACTGCTTCAGTTGCACCTTGCCACCCGACTGGAATTGCCCCTCCTATGAGCTAATGAAAGAAATTCAGGGGTTGAACACCCATATCTGCTCTTGGCTGCCAAGTGACCAAGAGTGATATCAGCCAAGTGAGGCTCAGGGGCAAAAGTCGGCACTTAATGAGCACTCTGAGAATGCAAAGACTTCCACCCTGGACCCAGCATTGGAAAGACAGGGCTACTAAAGGAAGTCCAAGAGTTGAAGATGGGTGCCTCTGCAAGGGTTTCCCCTATGGAACAAGATTCTGATCCCTTTCAGGATGCAACTGCCATGGGGGTGCATCCTCGGGCATCTGCTACCAAGGGTGGCTCCGAGGCTAAGATCACCGGATTGACTGCCACTCTAAAGGAACTGTTAAGACACATTGCACCACTCTCACCGCTGCATGCAGATACTAGACCCCAATCTCTACTATTGCTTCAGTTCCTCATACGATGTTCTCTCCCAGGATGACCCAGGAGTCTATCATTTGTCACAACTGTGGAAAGGATGGCCATATGAAAGAGAATGCTGGTCTCAGAAGGACTTAGAAAGAGTAGTAAACAGACTCCAAGGGAGCTCGAAAAGCAAATCAGTGGCCAAGGGTGCCCAAAATGAGCATAGTGAGGGTTTGAGAAACCCTAACTCAAACATTTCTTTGTGGCTAACTCGTCTGTCCAGGCCTCTGCTACTGCATCTCCAGACTGGTCCAAAATAGTGGGCCCTTCAATGGAGACTACGGTGACTGTGAATGGTATTCATACTCGGCTGTGCTTAACAGTGGGTCTGCAAGTGACCACTGTATTCCAGGACTGGTATGATAAACACTTACCTGATGTTCCTTTGCAATCCCTGGAAGGCCTACATGTGTGGGGCCTGAGCAACAAGTCTTATCCCTACCTAGGGTATGTCTGCCTCGGTTGTCTTTTCCTGCAACTGTAATGGGTGTAGAAAAGCGAAGTAGAGACATTGGCCCTAGTGTCCCCCCACCGGACTATGGATGGGGTCCCCTGTTAATTGGGACAAACGCCAATATGTTTGAGAGACTGGCACAACTCTGTCATGAGAAACAACGCATGACGGACTGGGAGGGCCCTGAGAATTCCATCTCTCATCAAGAGGCGTATGATTTGCAACAGAAACCCAAGGAAGTAGACCAGGATGAGCCGGTAGGGATTGTGTGGAAGAAGGATCCGATTCAATGGTACTGACCCTAACGACCAATATACCATTCAAAGGGAGGTCCGCCTCGAAATATGTCACAAGCAAAATACCAATGTTGGATCGCCAGGCAATGGAAAATTGACAGAAGGATTATTGGTCAAGCCCAGCATCTTACCTGCTCATGCCCATGCCTATGCACAACGAGTGATGGTCCAGATTCACAATGTGTCAGATCAGGAGATCTGGGTGAACAGAGGGTGCACCCTAGCTATGGTACACTGCGCAGATACTGCAATATTGCCCAGCAACAAGCACCCTGGTGAGAAGGAGAGAGTGACCCCAGATTTGTTTGACTTTGGTGACTCCCCATTGCCAGCTGAATGGAAGGCTAGAATTAGCAAGAGACTTGTCCAGAGAGACCAAGTGTTTTCATTGAAGGAATGGGATGTTGGATGTGTCCAGTGTGAGGAGCATCACATATGCCTGCATGATGAATGGCCATTTGAGAGAGGTCCCAACACCTAGCCCCAGCAGACATAGATGATGTGAGAAACACCTGCAGGAAATGCTCACTGCTGGGTGTGATACAAGAATCCAGGAGCCCATACGCCTCCCATTGTGGCTGTGCATAAGAAGAATGAGTCTGTGAGGATGTGTGTTGATTATCGAACCTTGAACTTGGACCAGCCCAGACCAATATACTATGCCTCGTATACAAGGTGCCCTGGACAGCCTGAATGGGATCAAATGGTTCTTGGTGTTTGGATCTTCACAGCGGATACTACCAGATCCCGATGTCCCTGGAAGACCATGAGAAAACAGCCTTCACCTGTCCATCGGGTTCTATGAGTTTCTGAGGATGCCACAGGGATATCGGCACCCGGCCATCTTTCAGTGACTGATGGAACGTCGGTGGGAGACATGAATTTTCTAGAATGCCTGATGTACTTGGACGATGTCATTGTGTTTGGGAACACTTTAGAGGAGTATGAGAACTGACTGTTTAAAGTACTAGACCGACTGGAAGACTTCGACCTCAAGCTGTCCATTGACAAGTGCCAGTTTTTCCATACCTCTGTGAAGCATGTAGGGCATATAGTATCTACAAAGGGATAGACTGACCCCAGTAAGGTTGAAGCACTGACAATGGTCAGCAGCGCCATAATCTGAAAGAACAACGACGCTTCCTGGGGTTCTGTGGATACTACTGCAGGTTCATAAAAGACTATTCCAAGGTGATTTGCCCACTGTTGAACCTTACCCAGGGTTACCCTCCTTCCAATCATAAATATAAAAAGGGCCATTAAAGAACCAGAAAAAGTATACTTCTACTCAGGTGAACTCTTCTGGCCCGCTGGACACTGACTGTGAAGCAGCCTTCCAAGAGATCATATACCAGCTCATGCATGCGCCCATCCTCACCTATGCTGACCCCACCAAACCCTATGTGCTGCATACGGACACTAGTCTGCAGGGTCTAGGAGTAGTGCTGTATCAAGACCATGAGGATGGCCTGAGACCAGTAGCTTTGCCAGTAGGAGCTTGACCCCGTCTAGACAGAAACTGCCCTGTGCATAAGTTGGAGTTCCTTGCGCTAAAATGGGCCATCCTGACCAGTTTCATGAATACCTCTATGGGGCAAAGATATTGGTGAAGACTAACAACAACCCGTTGACCTATGTACAGACTTCAGCTAAGTTAGATGCCACTGGCCACTGGTGGCTTTCTGCATTATCAACCTATGATTATGCTGTCGAATACAGACAGGGCCTGAACCATATTGATGCTGATGCCCTATCACAAAGGCCCACTTCCAAGAGTGATTGGGTCAGGCTGTCTGAACCTGACATTCGAGCATTGTGCCAAAAGTTTTATAGAGATGAACAGATGTCTGCGGATACAGTGGACTGTTTAGTAGATTGCTTGGGCCCTTCTGATACCTGCATACCAGCTGCTTATTGTCACTTCTCTGCTCTAGATATTAGTGCACTACCTCAATTTGGCAATGACAGCATTCAGTGGGCTCAATCCCAAGATCCTATGATTCAGCCAGCACTTGATGCCCTGTGCGGGGAAAGATGTGTCTAAGTTACATTCCACTGACTTGCGAACTGCTTTATTGTTTAAAGAAGGCTGCAAACTGAAGTTGCTCAATCAGTTGTGTAGACTGACAGTGAGATCGTAGTGGCAAAGTAAACAAGTAACAATTGGTCCTACCCATGACCTTTAAAGATTTGGTACTGAGGTCCTTCCACAATCACATGGGGCACCTCAGTATTGGCCAGAACCCTTGACCTGGTACAGTCTTGCTTCTACTGGCCCCAAAATGGGGCCGATGTTGAGCATCATGTAAAAACTTGTAGACACTGCTTGCAAAGAAAAGCCCTACCTCAGAGGGCTGCTCCCTTGTTAACATTTTATTTATTTATTTAGTTTTTGTTGACTGGGTAAGTGCACTAGACAAATCCTGCCTATTTTCAGGCACGACCCAGGGAGGGATACAGATGAATGCCAACTGACTTTGAGCCAGATTAAGCTGTTGGTGGTATTTTTTAGGGAATGAGGGAAATTTGGCCAGGACACGGGAAATTCCCTACAGTCAGAGAGGAACCTCTGTCAAGATGGCAGACTCACCCTTGTCTTCTGAGGAGGGAGCTATGGAGGTGGTAGATTTGGTCTCTGCTTCTACCTCTGATCAAATGGAGACCACAGTGCCAACAACTGATGTTTTGCCTGTTGCTATTCCTACTCAACTTTAAGTTTTGCTGCTCATACTAAGGATGCTATACACTAGCCCTTTACTTCTTATGGAACTGACTTGCTGACTTGCGTGCCTACAGTCGACTTACAGAGGATTTTACTTCATCTGATTCTGAAAACCACTGTTTAACAGCACAAGAGATCGGGAGCGTTTTGCAATGGCGAGCACTGTTTTGCTAGTGCAAAACTGAAAATGCACAGAGATATGCAACGCCTGAGAGCCGACAGCACAGATGCATCTTCCACTGGGTGGAAGCTCTTGAAGATTTACCTGACTCGTCTCCTTTACTGCCTGTTGCTGTGACAGGCTCTGATCCAACTAGTGCATCGGTAGCTGAAGCCCTACTGCCTACTCCTGCCGCCTGCAGTACAAACAGATTTGGTTTCCTTTTCACAACCTGCTTCCATTACATCACAGAGTTCCTCACATGTACAAGACTTATCTACAGTAAATGCTCCCTGCCGCCTGCAGTACAAACAGATTTGGTTTCCTTTTCACTACCTGCTTCTATTTCATCACACAGAGCTCCTACATGTACAAGAATCATCTACAGTAAATATTAATAAAGCGCCTACCTGGACTGTTGAATCGGCTCTGAGAGGTGCTGGCTGGGTTCAGGGTACTGTCCCAGGAAGTTGGAAGTCTGGTCCGTCTCAATTCAGTCCCCCTGCCCTGAAGATTTTCCAGAGCTACAGTGCAAGATAGGTGCTTCAAAAGTCACTACTGACCCATTGTGTCTCCCTCATGAACTGGAACTTACACAGAACCCTGTGCTGGATTATCTGAAGGGTTCTCACCTCAGGCTTCTCTTTCTACTATTTCTATAGAGGCTGTGCTCCCCCACCACCACAGCCACCCCCACCAAATATCGGGACCAAGCCGTTCATATTATTCATTCTTTAAATTTCCAATCCAGGCTGCTAAGAGACACACCGCTGTTCGCTTGGCATACCGAAGTACCTGAGCCACCTGATCAGGTCTATGTGGCACGACGCTTCAAAGGATTCTTTAAAATTCTTTTCCCATGAAATATATGCGTTAATTCATATCTCTGGTGAAACCACGTTTGACATTAGTTTCCAAACATCTAGGGACTAGAGCGTTTTTGGTCAAAGTATAATTCTCTATGGACTACTGCATTATGGACCCCATTTCAGGCTATTCCTCTTTCTAAACCTACTTTTAAGATGATCACTATTCTGTTTTGTAATGAGGAGTTGAGGTGGTGAATGTTGTGTATTGGCTGAAACAGCATTGTGACGCTCAGGGACAGCCTGAAGCCATTTTGATACCGAGAACATTTGGACTGGGGCTGGAAGTTTAAAGTCTTGTTACGATCTAATGATTCTGGGGTTGTACATCTGCCTAACTCTTTTTCATAGGCCGAGATAGGGGGTCTTGTTCTACCCGGCCAGCCGAGGCTTGCTATCAGTGTGGTGACCCTGCACATCTTAGTAATGTATGTGATAAAATGAAATGCAACGCCTGTGGAGAATTGGGCCAGTAAGGAGCACACTGTTTGAATGAATGTAGATGTAACCTGTGTGATGAACAGGGGCACACTTTCAGAATTGTAAATGGCTGCGCTAATAACCAGAAATTTCACGATGGTGAGTGGACCAGCTTTATTATTACACAGGCGCAGAAGGCCTGTCTCCGGACCACCTTGGCTGTACCTCCCCTAAGGCAGCCCAGCCCTTACTGCAGGCTTCAGTGCCTGTTGTATCCTCTGGAGTCGTACCTCAGACAGTTTCCTTCACAGATGACCCTTTGCTTGAGATTTCTCCTGTCCCTGATCCTGCCAGTCTAATTTTCCTGTTCAGGACCCATTCCCAGGTCCAAGTACTATGCCCCCCAGCGCTTACAAGTGTCATAACGTGAAGGTCACTGAGAAATAACCTCGGTTGCACCATCTCCTGTGAGTGGTTCGGAACCCCCAGTTCCCTTATCTAATTCTTTTGAACTTCACCAACCCCTTTCTGATGACGCTGGAGGTGATTTGGACTCTTCCTCCATAGCTTCTTCTCTCCCTGATGGTACCACTGACTCTGAGTTACACTACACTGGCCTTCTCAGAAGCGAAAGGCCAGAGTAAAACTTAAAGGAAGAAGGTGGTTGGGAAAAGGAAATTGTAAAATGTATTTTTGTCTGTTTTCCTTTTTTGTTGCTATGTTTCACTTTTGTTTGCCATACTATTAATGTAAATAGTATGAAGCGTATAGCTAAAAGGAGATTGTTTTTTCCTTTCATGGCTTTTACCTTTGGGTTTAATTTTATTACAGGATACAAGACTTCATACTACACATGAGATCCGACAAGCACAACAGGACTGGTTACTGGGTCCTTCTTTTGGTCGATTGGTCAGGACCTTGTTCGGGACTAGAATTTTAATTAATATCCCAGACTTCCGCTTGCTAAAATTGTTTGATGTAGCCCTGGTAGGGCGCTGCTTATAGATTTTGTCATTGGGTCCTGTCCTTACGGTGATAAACATTTATGCCCTCAAATCAAAACTGAACGCATAGCTTTATTTACTTTTTTCGTCCTTATTTGCATACTTCCTTTCAGGTATTGTTTACTGGTGACTTTAATTGTGGCCTGAGTCTTCAAGATAAGAGCTCCTTTGTTGCTACAAAGAAACTGTTTTGTGATTCCCACGTAATTGGTCAATTGTTTCGAGTCGCCCAGTTAACGGACTCCTATCTCTCCTTTACTACACAACACACCCTACCCATACCTCTCAACCTCCTGCCTCATAAATCAGGGACAAGGCTTAAAAAATCAGGGACAAAGGACCAAAATCAGGGACACTACTTCAAAATTGGAGATATCCATTCAGAAGCTGGTAGAATAAAGGGCTTAGTGTAAAATGCATTTTCTAAAGAAAACAAGCCTGAAACTTTAATGTTTGACATTAGTTTGTGCTTATAACCCCGTTGTTTGGTCACGGAAACACAATTTTTAGGAGGGACAGAGTAACATTTTGAGGCAAAATCAGGGACATCCCTGAAAATCAGGGACAGTTGAGAGGTATGCCCCTACCTTCAAAAAGGGTAAACAGCAATAACGTATTGATTATGTGTTTTCCTGTCCTACAGTACCAATTATTTCTGCCAAAGTTCAAGCGTTGAGTTTTCTGATCATAAGCTGCTTTCTGTTGGTTTTGGTTCTGTTGTCTCTTCCCAGAAGGTCCAGGTATTGGAAATTCAACACATCTTTGTTGCAGATTCCAATGTTTATACTGTCCCTCCTGTCCTTCATACAAGCCCGTAAATCTGTTTTTATTTGTTATGAAGATCCTGTTCAGTGGTGGTTAGACACGAAACATGATCTGGTCACTTTTTAAAAACTTAGTCGTTTAAAATGTAGGAGGGAGTACCTAGACTATTTGCAGAAGAGGGTACATTTACAGTCATTATTAACCATAGCGTATTAACGACGGGCAAGACCTTACTCAATAAATAAAAGTCCTACAAAATGATATGTTGACTTTCCAGTTATGGCAATCACAACTTTATTACCAACATAAATTCTGTACTGTTGGAACACGTGATGTTATTTGTCCTTTTGAATCTAATTCCCATCAGACCGCCCGAAAAAATATGATGTGTCTTCTAAATTCAGAAGGACTTTATGTTCCTCACAAACTGAGATTTGTCATGTTGTAACAAAGTATACTACAGCCCTTTTTTCTCCCTCCCTGCTGTGGCTGGTAACAGTGCGACTTTGTATAGTGGCCTTGATATCCCAGCTCCCTCACAGCTATGTCAGGACCAGGCTTGTTCTCCTATCACGGAGCAGGATTTGACATTGGCTATTTCTTCATTACCTGTACAGAGAACTCCTGGTCCAGATGGTCTCCTGCTGGCTTATATAAGGTGCTGGGTGACCATTTGGCCTCAGAACTTACATCTGTGTTTAATTCTCTGTTAACATGTGAATCTTTCCCTTTGGAATTTACTAAGGGTACTTTGATTTACATTTATAAACAGAAAGGTGATATCCATTCTCTAGAGAATTGGCGACCTTTATGTATGTTGAACACGACTTTAAGCTCTTAACGAAAATTATTGTGAAGCGCTTGGTGAGGATAGCAGAGGTGGTTTTGCATCCCGCCCAATCCTGTTCTGTGCCTCAAAGGAGAATTTCTGATCATTTGATCCTCTTACGAAATTATTTTCTCATGGCTATGCAGGTCTGGCTTTGGACTTGTTGTCTCGTAGATCAGAAGGCTGCTTTTGATTCGTTAGGCATGATTGTTTATGGAAGCACTTTGTTTTCTGCATGTACCTGATGTTGTGGTATGCTGGATCATGCTTTCTATAGAACGGCTACTGTTGTGCCTGTAGTGAATGGTTGGATAGGACCCATGATCCCCATAAAAGGGGGTTTGTCAGGGCTGTCCTTAAGCCCGTTGTTATATGTATTTTTCTTGATGTTTTGCTCGCCAGTTGAATACTAATTCTCAGATTCAGTCTATTTCTAGTTGTGCCTTATGCTTGCCTTATAAGGCAATCGCATATGCAGATGATGTTTGTTTTCTTGTAGCTGATGCAGCCTCAGTGGTTCATTCTCTCCATGAGTGCTCTATTTTGGAAACTTCTGGTGCTGTTTTAAATTACACTAAAGTCTGGTTATTCGGATGGTTCAGTAACCTCCCTCGGACCGTATTGGCCTGTTACGCTTTAGTTGAGGGCCTTATTCACATTTTGGGAATTTTTTTTGGGACACAGGACTCAGATTTTTAACTGGAATGTTAAACTGCAACAAGGTAAACTTCAGGTGGCCTCCTGGAACCGGGGCAGATAGGAAAAGAAACGTGTTTTCTTAATTAAAACTATTTGATCTCTACTTTCCTTTTTCTGAGTTATGTATTCCCTATTCCATGACAGCAGAAACTGCTGTCTTTAGCCTGTTTTTCAGGCTCTTTGGGGTAGTAGGTTAAACCCGATAAAGCGGAATATCACTTATTTACCTATCCTTGAGGGTAGGCTTGTATGATTAACCCTTTGTTATTTTTTTCTTGTATTTTTTTCACTGCAAACCTTAGGCCTTTATTGATTCATGCCCAAGGGGGTGGGAACCTTGGTTTTATGACTCTTGCAGGATTTGGTTTCATCAATGGGAAGCTAATTCCTTAACTGTGTTAAGACAAACTGTTGGTATACCAACTTACGTAAAACATATGTTTTACGTCTCAAACAATGGAAGGTGTCTGTTCAGATGTTATTAAATCATTCACATAAAGTTTTATATAAGAAATTACTCCTGATGGTTTGTGCTGTATCAGTACCCTTTGATAAGTGTCCTGGTCAACACCTCCTTCCCTTTTGTTATTGTGGAAATGTAAGAGGGTTCCACAAAATGTGGGATTTTCATTGGCTTTCATGCCATGAAAAGATTAATGTAAAATCAAATCATAAACATTAGCAGTCCCAAGATAGAATGTGTTCTCCTTATTATGTATTACAGAACTTGAAACTATCCCTCATTTATTTTTTGACTGTTCCTTTATCAAAATTGGTGGTCCTTTTGGCACAGGCATGGGATTACCCCTTGCTTCAGTCGTTACTTATTTGAATCTTGTATATGGGTTTTTCTCCCCAGTGGTCAAAATGGCACCAGGACACTTTAAACCTTGTTTTTGTCTGCATTAAATGGAATATTTGGATGGTGCGTTGCATGTTTTCTTTACAGCAAAGGACTGCTCCTATTTGAGCTCGAAAAAAAGATTGTACAAGATTTAAAAGAAATTTATGAGCATGAACGCATTTCATACTCAGATATGACACTTTGGAACTTTGGAAAGCTCTTCCTTGGATCACTGACTCTGATTTTGCAGTTACCTGAATGATTGTATAATACTTATCCTGTTTTTCCTTTGTTTTGTATTATGCTTAGTGTACTATTGTGCGATTTTTGTCTCAATAAAACTTTCCCTACTCTTTTCAATAAGTACCATGGGATCTTTAACATCCACCTGAACTACTGACAATCAAGCAGATGGGACCTCGGTTTAACGTCTCATCCAAAAGACAGCACCTCAAAAGTGCAGTACCTCTCTCATGCTGTACTACAGTGTCAGTACTGGGATATTAACCCAAGTGCCAGTTGTGGGAACTGAACCACAGCCCTCTGATCTCCTGGCCTCAGAGGCGAGTATGCTACCTACTGAGCCACTGACACTGCTTATTACTACCTACTACACTGCATACTATACTAATATATTACTACCAGTGCTCCCATGGAACTAGTCTGCATAGACTTCCTGTGTTTAGAACCTGATTAGCTGAACATTGGCAATGTGTTGGTGGTTACAGATCATTTCACATGGTATGCATGCTTTCCCAAAGATCAAAGGCATCTACCATGGCCAAGGTGCTAGTGGAACATTTCTTAGTCCACTGTAGTGCCCCCCAGCAGATTCATTCTGATCAAGGCAGAGACTTTGAGAGTTGGCTAATCAAGAATATTCTCTCTTATGGGGAGTGAAAGTCAAGAACCACCCTATCACCTGCGGAGACCCCCAACCAGAACGTTTTAACCACACCCTTCGAGACATGCTGGCACCCTCCACCCAAAAACAAGTATAAATGGAGCCAGCAGATTAGCACCTTGGTACATGCATATAATTGCATGAAAATGATGCTACTGGGTTCTCCCCTACTGCTTCATGTTGGAGAGAGGCGCCAGTCTGTTGGTCTCTCCAGATGGGGTCTGAGCCAAAAACTACTTGCAATATGTACAAAACTGAAATCTCAATTGAACCATGCCTATCAACTGGCCCAGACAATGGCCGCCAAGAGAATCTAGCCAACAAAGAGAGGTATGATAAAAAGTAAAGGCTCAAGAGCTTTGACCTGGAGACTGTGTGTTGTTACATAATTTGGGACTGCATGGTAAACACAAAATTGCTGATTGGTGGCACCATCTTCCCATGTATAGTAGTTGGATGATTTACCTGTGTACAAGGTGCTCCCAGAGAACAATTCAAAGCTGTCAAGACCATGCACCATAACCACTTGCTACCTATCAGCCAAGTCATGATTGAGGCTGAGCCTCCAGAAATTGAGCCCCTTGGCTGGTGACTCGTGCTGCTGCAAGAAAGAGACAAGTCAACCTACCCCAGTGGTCACAGATTTGAGATTTCCTCCACAGCAGGCCCATGATGATAGTGACTGTCCAGTCCACTTCTGGCCAAGTAAATCGACATACCTATTACCCTCTTATGAACTGAGTCAGCTGTTTCGAGGTAACCCGCTGATAAATTGTGGGGATGAAGCTGGACCTTCTGGACTGCCTTACCCACAGCTTCATCCTTGGAGCCAGTGCTTCCAGAAAGTGTAGTGCAAAGTATCATGTCTGAAGATGTTGAGTCTCTGTGTTTTGTGGAACTGTATGATTTGCCTGAAGAAGGGACTGAGGGTTTGAGTCTTTCTGGTGACATACCAGAACTTGAAAACACTATGAGAGTGCTGATCACCTCTTCAGTGCCTCAAAGCTTGATTGTGCCTGAGCCTTGCAAAATGAGTGAAGTGTTGTAGAAACAGAGCAAGAAGCTGACAGTGCCCCAAGTTTGATGTTCCCACCCAGGCAGAGGCATACCTCACAAGTGGTGAGAGTCCCCAGACCAGTGCCGAGTACAGAGACTGTACTTGTCCCCTTCAGAAAGACTGGCCGAGCTCCAAGCCAGTAGTACGCCTCAGTTATGATTCTCTGTGAGGCCAGTGGATTTGCCTCTCAATGTGGTGCACAAAGGTGTTTATGTCTCACCAGCTCACTGCCTAAATTGAGCTTGACAGCCAATTCAGGTTACTTGTCTTTCCTCTCATCATGGTGCCCCTGCCTCTAGCCCAAGTTAGCTGATAGGAAGGGCCCCTCTTGCATTGTTTAAGTTACAAGAAGTTATTACCTGATTTAGTATTTCATGTATACAGTATACTGTTATTACTATCTATGTTTGTACTTTAGTGTTTATGTCACAGGACCTCCTTGAGAATGAGCTTGCTCAATGGAGTTTTCCTGCAATAAACTTGAACTTGAACTGAGTATAGTAATGTTCAATTTACCTGTGTGAAATATGCACAATGTGTTGTCAGAATGGATATAGTATCATGAAGTGTAGTGAATATGTATAGTAAAGTAATAAGTTTGTTAACTGATGCATCATGGTACAGACTTGATGCGGACACCAAGTTTTCTCCAGGCAGGGAAGGGTGTAACCCCCTACAAATGGGGGTTCCCAAAGTCTTCCTTGAGCTTGCCTAAATGCTCACTGCCAGGCTGGTATCCTCGCGTTTTAGCAGTTTAAATGTGATTGCCAGAGAGTGCCTGTATAGCCTCTGTGTACTGTCTCTTTAAGAGCTGCCTGGATTGCAGTCATAAGTAATCTGAGAGGAGCTCTGTTGAAAGATGTAATTATTTGCTGAAAATCATTTAGAGTGATAATGATAATATAGTTTGTCTAACCTGCCTTCTTTGCAGCAAGGACTGTTTTATTTATCTCCACTGTCTTGGTCCTGGACTGCGAATTGGACCAATCAGTTACTGGTGGGACCTACACTGGAGCTGGACTACAGGTGCTGTCTGGAGTCAAAATCTGTAGGAATTGTAGTTTGGGGCTTTTGCGCCTTTTGACCTGAAGGAAGCCTTTGTTGTGACTGACAGACAGATCAGCCAACCAAACCTTTTGGATCTTGAGGAATTTCTCAGGCTGCTGCAGCTAGTTTTCAGTTTTGAGCTGAGAAGTGAAGAAGTAATAGCTCAAGTGATTTTGAGCAGCAGTTCTGTGAGTTTTGCATGGAGAACTGTGAAAGGGCTGAGTTTTGGCCTGCCTGTCTGCCTGCTGTCCCTGAGAGGGAAAATAGAGTTTATCGTGACTGAATCGAGTTGTGAGGACTGTTTAAGCCACTGGACTGTGACCAGGCTTTAACCTGAAAAGACCAAAGATTTGCTGCATACGATTGGCCTGTCAGGATTTCCAGCTGCTTTTAAATCCCGGTTTGTGCAGAGACTTTGCGATTGTGACTGGAGAGCGGTTTGCCTGGTACAGTAGAATTTCCTTACATGTAAATGTGCTGTGTATTGAAAGTGGGTCGTGATTTGGTTCCCCACTGTGTGAACTGTGTTCTGCTTGCTGGAAGCTTTATCCAGCCTAATCAGACTGAATCGCGTTCATCTCCATTCGGTCTGGGTCATACCACTCTGGCCCTGCCAGACTACCCACTGCACAGAAAGCCACTGACAAGAGACCTGCTAGGGATCAGCCCCTGCTCCATGCTTGAACAGGAACGATGCCTTGGCGAATCATGTGGGCCCTGCTTCTCCTAGCACTCCAGATTAACCACCTGCTGTCTCGATTTTCATCCAGCCTGTGTCCAGTCTTGGGTATCGTGAGTAATCATCAGGTAGCTCCTGCAACAACAGCCTAATCTAAAAGTGTGTCATTTGATTGTGTTGTTTTCTTTTCACGAACTGAGCCCTCGGCTCCGGATTACAAATAGTGTGTGTGCATGTTGTTTTCTTCCATCACAGGGCCCCAACCAGCTGCAACATTCCTGGCTAGCCACCATTCTCCATCTGGGTACCCAGAGTGTGTGACTGTTTATGGACTCTGAAGTGCATGCATAACTGTTTGATTGATAGAGCCTTTAAGCAAATTAACCTGATTACACCCCTCCTTGTTCAAGCCCTTAAATAAATCAGATCTAACTCTTTTTGCATTTACCCTGACTGTGGTTCCAGTTTGTGCAAGTACTGTACTGCTGTTAGTTGCTGTATATAACCTTGTTTTACAGGGGTCCCCAGGGCGGGGCCAGAGGAAAACCCTGGTGGTAAGTACAAACAGTGTGGATACTTCTGTGTGGTATCACGGTATTGTGGAAAGTGATTATGGTGTATTGTTCTGGCCACTAGTAAGGAAAGAGGGGATTACAGTGTCCTAGGTTAGCTTGACCACCAGAAGAAGCCAGAAGAAGGAAACATATTCAATTCAGTGTCTTACAGTAACTGGTAATTGCTATTTTTCTTTCAAACTTAGATTGTGGGCTTTAGTGACTCTGTACTTTTTTTGTTGTCTTTACTTAGAATTGTTTTTGGGCTGTTGAAAATTTAAAACGTAGTGGTGGTATATTTCTTTGCTGTCTTTAATTGCTGCAAATTTTCGCCTCCTCCCCTTCCCCAACTCTTAATTATATGCCCTGTTAAATCTGATTGACAGGAGCTAAACACAGGGTATAGTAAGGAGTGTGTAGTAGGAGGGGCATAAGGGAAGAAGCCCACCCTCAGCACAACAAGTGTTTTGGCTCATTTCTTTATAAATTTTTTCTTGTTTTTTTTTTTTTTTAAGAAAAGTATCTGAGGATTAGTGGCAGGATTTTTAGGACAGTAAATTAATAAAAGGGAACTAGGAGAGCTTCAGTAGCAGACAAGTAGTGGAATAGCAGTATAATTGCAGTATAATGGGGAGTGGTGCAATGCAGTGGCTGTGGAGCAGCCATATTCAGGCAGACCTTCTGGACACTGAGGTGCTGCCTATCTGCATGCATCTCTCTGGACTCTGGGATGATGTAGCCAGACTCAGAGCAGAAGTAAACTGGGTCAGGAGTACCATCACCCCTATCCAGAGACCACCCAGTCCAATGCAACTGCCTTAAAGGATGCTGAGAACGAGGAGAACTTGGATGACAGTGGGCTCAGGGAGGTTAGAACAGTCAGGCAGAGGCACATCCCAGATCCTGTTCCACTCAAGAACTCATATGCCACACTGGCAAATGGGGACAACTAAATAGAGGTACCCAGAGAAGTGGAAGGAAAGGATGTGGAGGTTAGCCAAGGAGGTGACCTCAGCGGAAAGCAGTGGACCCCAGAGGATGAGAAGCGAATCCTGGTGGGGACTCCATCATAAGAGGGATCCAGCTAGGAACACAGGAGGGAAGGACAGGAGGTGAGGTGCCTACCAGGTGCCATGGCATGGAGGATGGAAGGAAGATCCTGGGATCACTGGGAAGGCAAGATGGGAGGGTGAGCTGGATGTCATTATCCACCTAGGTACTAATGACCTGGCAAATGGGAGCCAAAGGAAGTTCAGGAAGAGTTTAGGAAATTGGGGAGGGTCTCAAGCAAGTAGCTACTTCTGTCACTTTCTCAGAAGTACTACCTGTGAGAGCAAGGAGAGCATAGGAGTGCATGCACCAGGAACTTTAACTCATGGTTGAAGAACTGGTGCTGTGAGGAAGGGTTTGGATTCATTGGTGACTGGGGACTCACCTGGAGGGATGGAGTTTTTTCAAGCCTGGCGGCCTGCATCCATCCTGGAGGGAATCCAAGCACTCAATGATAAGTTTAAATGCTACATTGACAAGCATTTAAACTAGCAAAAAGGTGGCAGGCCAGCAAGGAGAGTACCTACTTGCTCACCCCCACAGCTAGCAGTGAACCAGGGAGTGGCTGTCTCTACAAAGCAGTGTGCAAAAGATGGAGATTAGCTACCCAAGAGGTGGATAGGCAGAAAAGGGGCAAAATTCAGCAGAAGGGCAGACAGCAAGGAGAACCAGGGATAAAGAACAACCAAGGAAGGGGCTGGAGTAGAACAGCGAAACAGTCTAGGGAGGTCAAATCATGGAAAGCCATGTGTGCAAATGCCAGGAGCCTTAGCAACAAGATGGAAGATCTGGAGGCTGTCATGGTGCAGTCAGACCTGGACATTGTGGCCATCGCTGAAACCTGGTGTAATGATAACCACGACTGGTAGATGGCCATACCTGGCTACAACATATTCAGAAGAGACAGCGAGGCAGGAAGGGAGGAGGGTGGCACTGTATGTGAAAAATGACATAAGGGCCACAGAGATCCAGGAGGAACAAAATGAGGGAGAGATACTGTGGGTTAAGCTGGAAAGGAAAATGGGGCCAGCCATCCGCACAGGTGTGGTCTATAGACCACCAGCCCAGGAGGAAGAAACATGAGGGAGCTGATGCTAGCCATCCAAAGGATGGCAGACAATGAGGAGGTAGTACTGGTTGGAGACTTCAATATTCCAGACGTGGACTGGAGCATCCCAGCAGCAGCATCAACTAGGAGCAGATTTATCCTGGACTCCTTCAGGGTGCCTTCCTCAAGCAACTGTCATGGAACCAACTTGGCAGAAGGCAATGCTGGACCTTGTGCTCACAAACAGGGACAGTGTGATGGGGGGTAACAGTGGGGAGCACCTGGGAACAGTGACCACCAGTCATTGTGGTTTGAAATCACAGAAGAGCAGAACCAAACCACACAAAAACACATATCCTGGATTTTAGGGGGCAGACTTTGGGAAAATGGGGAGATACTTGAAAGAGGCATTAAGGGAATGGGGCAGGAATCAGGGGTTGAGGAACAGTGGGCAGTATTTAAAATGGGGATTACAAGAGCAACAGAATTATGCATTAAGCAGGTTAGCAAGAGGAAAAGGAAGAGGAGGCCATTATGGTTTTCCAAAGAGGTAGCAGAGAAAGTGAAAGCAAAAAGATTGCATTCAGGCAATACAAAAAGACACAGGCAGAAGGGGATAGGGAGAAGTACCAGGAGAAGCAAAGGGAGGCAGGGAGGTCAGTAAGGAAGCCAAAGCTCAGACAGAAGAACACATTGCAAAATCAGTGGGTAGAGGGACAAAACCTTTTACAGGTACATAAGTGAAAAAAGAAAGACAAAGGGAGGATAGTGAGACTGAAGGGGGAGGATGGGGGCTGCGTGGAGGATGACAGCAGTAAAGCTGACACATTGAACAACTGTTTCTGCTCAGTCTTTACTGAGAAAGAGGAGGGTAATGGGTCTGTAGGGAGTACAAGGGTGAGAATGGTGCAGAAATGGACACAAGTCCTTTACGAGAAAGGGTCCTGAAGGAACTGGAAGTAATAAGAGTTGATAAAGCAATGGGGCCAGATGGGTGCACCCAGGGTCCTAAAGAACTAAGAGAGGTGGTGGCTGAACCTCTGGCTATCCTGTTTAGCCGATCACTGGAAACAGGGAGGTACCCAAAGACTGGAGGACAGCAGATGTAGTCCCCTTATACAAAAGTGGGAACAAAGAGGAAGCAGGGAACTACAGACCAGTCAGCCTCACCTCGGTAGTGGGAAGATCATGGAAGCACTACTGAAGGAGAGATTGGTGGAACATCTGGTTGTCAATGGACTACAGGACCCAAGGCAGCATGGTTTCACCAAGGGAGTCATGTCAGACCAACCTCAATGAATTTTTTGACTGGGTGACTAGGGAGGTGGATCAGGGAGGGCAGTGGACATGGCCTATCTGGACTTCAGCAAGGCCTTTGACACTGTGCCACATAGAAGACTATTACAAACTGGGAATATGGGTGTGGGCAGGACAGTAGTGTGGTGGGTAGGTAACTGGCTGGGTGGCAGGACACAGAGGGTGGTGGTAAATGGCTGTCACTCCCACAGAGGGAAGAGTGACCAGTGGAGTACCACAGGGATCAGTGCTGGGACGGTCCTATTCAACATCTTCATCAGTGACATTGCACAGGACCTAGAAGGTAGAATTTCACTGTTCGCTGATGACACAAAGCTCTCTAACAGAGCAGACACACCAGAGGGTGTAGACAGAATGAGAAGGACCTGCAGAAACTTGAAGAATGGTCAGGGTTTGGCAGTTGAAATTCAATGCAAAGAAGTGCAAGATAATGCATATGGGAGACAAAACCCTGGCACAATATATCAGTTGGGGGGTGAGGATATATAAGCACCAAGCAGGAAAGGGATCTTGGGGTTATCATCTCTGATGACCTCAAGGTAAGGCAAACAGTGTGACAAGGCAGCAGGTAAAGCAAATAGGATGCTGGGATGTATAGGCAGGGCATCACCAGCAGGAAAAGGAGGTCATAATTCCACTATACAAGACACTAGTGAGGCCCCACCTGGAGTACAGTGTACAGTTCTGGAGACCTTACCTACGTAAGGACATAGACAGGGTAGAGAAGGTTCAGAGGAGGGCAACAAAGATGGTGCATGGATTGCATCACAAGTCCTATGAGGACAGGTTGAAGGAACTGAACATGTACTCCTTGGAGGAGAGGAGGGAGAGGGGATATGATAGAGACCTACAAGTATATTACAGGGAGGAACAGGGTGCAGGAATACACTATTTTAAGTGAAAAAAATTTCCAGGACTAGAGGCATGGGATGAAGTTGGAGGGAGGGCGATTCAGAGGAAACGTGAGGAAGAATTTTTTCACAGAGCGGGTGGTGGACAAGTGGAACACCCTGCCAGAGGAAGTGGTGGGGGCTGAAAAAATCGAAGATTTAGAATGCATGGGATAGACATAAAGGAATTCTGGAGGTCAGGGGTAAGGGCAACAGACTTCTAGGAAAACATAAACTGAACTTGCAAGCTCAAATGGGCAGACTGGGTGGGCCATAGACCCTTATTGCCGACACTGTCTATGTATTTATGTATCTATGTACTACCAACCCTGACCTCTGGGTGGAGGCAGCTTCAGAACTCGGCCGCTTAACCTGCTACTAGCCAAGCAGGCAGGGGTAGTAGCCTTGGGATAGTGCCACCAGGGGTTACAAAAGATGATACCTTTTAGATTTTTGTTCTGTTTTGTTTTTTTGCCAGATAGGCACTGCAGCTCTGTCACCTTTTCAGGCTTTTTTAACTAGATTTTCTTAGGCCTGTTCCTCTTGTGCTTTATTCCTTCCTCTAACCCACTGTCCTTGTCCCCCTCAACCATAGAAACATTTGCTTCCACATCTTTCTCATTTGCAGTTTCCATCTTCTCATCCTCCAGTACATCTTGCGCTCGATCGCTGTCTTCGTCATCTTTATCTTCACATTCTCTGGCTCAGTCTCAGAGGAATCAGATGTTGTCTGTGAGGGACTAATAGTAGCACAGTGTACAATTGTTCTTCACCTGTGCCTCTGCTGATGGTACCCACCAATCCTTTTGAGTTACCTAAAGAACTTTCTTTTAATTGGGACTGATCTGACAGCTGTGGGTTTATTAATGGATTCATGTGTTCGTTTGGAAGATGAAACTACAGAGTTACCAAGATCACGTTTTGAGTTTTGATTTTGTTTGCCCAGTGCAGGAGGATGATTGCTTAGCCCGGCCCTTGACACTCCTGTTGGTTGAAGCGAAATGCCTCCCTGAGACTCAGAATTAGCCTGAAAACTTTGATCCATTTTTTGTTTTGTTAATCTTTCTGCCCTGTCTGACCGGCCCCTTCTACGTACTGCAGTGTATTCAGGACTTATCTGTCACATCTTCTCGGGACTTACACCCCCAGTGGGGTCAGCGGAGTTCCTAACTCCACCATCGAACAGGATCGGGTTTACTGACAGGGCCTGGATAGGCAGTTGCCCGCCCACGGTGACCAGTGTCATCCTGCCATCTGGGAGATTTCTGTTCTGTCCCAGGAAGTACAGATATGTGATGTCATCATGATGCATGTCACAGACTTCCACATGATGTGCATCAATGGCCGTTCATCTCGTACCCTTCTGATAGCCCTGAACTGGCTTCTCCCTAGCCTACACTAGGGGTCAGGTGCATTCGGGTTCTGTGTCTCTCCCCCAGGAGTTTTACAAAACCTTTTTTTCTAGGTTTTCAGAATCTACAACTACTCCAGAACATCAAGCACTGTTTGACTCCTGCCTTTATCTATTTCCATCATTGCTAATACTTATAAAATAAACAAAAAGATATTAGAACTACTCAATTTAAAACCTTTTCCTACCTATGAAAATGTAAAAGTAAATGTACTAGCAACTGATTTTTGTGTGAATCAATTTAATTCACCATTGAGATTTGGCCAGCCTGTTTATGATCCAGGCTTGATCATTATGATTTTTACTAGCACTTAATAGCACATGGGATGAATTGTTGAAATTCTATTTAAATTTGAATACTTATTTGTATGTTATACGTCTTTAACCATTATGTCATACTGCATTATGTAAGAAATGTCTGTGGTCTTATTTGCCCTCCCCTGACGAGGAGCCTGAATGAGGCTCAGCGCTGGGGCTTGTCCTGTTCATTTAGTCTCTTTTTGTTGTTGTTGTTTATTAAAACCTTGTGCTCAGCATCTACCTACTTGACTTGGAGTATTCATTTTGTGCACCTCTTGTTTTGTTTTCTTTAAATAGTTGCCTAAAACATCCCCTGCAGGGAGTCTAGGATTTCTTTACTTCTAACTGATGCTGCAGCAGGTAGGCTCCATCCGCATCCAGTAGATTTAACTCCCCTAACTTTACCTTGCCCTTGTTAGGCATCCCTTGTATTTCATCTATCATATCCTTATCTCCTTCTTCCCTGTGTTGGAGGTCTGTAGATCACACCCATCCTAATAGCAGCCCTCCCTGTCTCCAGGGTAACCCACAGTGCCTCCATGTTACTCTGTCCCTCTTGTATTTCTGTGGCCTTTATGTTCTGTCTCACGTAGAGCCACCCCTCCTCCTTTTACCATCCTGTCCCTCCTGAGCAGCACATATCCTGGTATGGCTACTCCCAGTTATGGTTTTTATTGCACCAGTCATCTGCTGATGCTCTATCAATCAGGAATGGGGGGTTGCTGTACAACCACCTTCTTACTCCAGGTTCTGTTATCAACAGGACCATAAACAGCAGCCAGCTACCATGAACTTGGAACCAGATTCAATCAACCAAGTCCATATTTATTAGAGTCCATAAGTAAGTGCTGGATTTGGGGCAGAGGGTCTGATTCTTAATAGAACACTCCATCCAGCCCTATTGATTAACGTGGGTGTAACAAAAGGAGGTTGTTCACGTGTGAAAAATAATGATAACCTTATATTTGATATGGAGAACCTGGCTGAAATTCTGATGGTGTTAGTATTTAAAAGAAAATTTTGTTCTTTCCCTTTCTTTTCTTATTGACTTCTTTTAGTAATTCTCTTTAATCTTATTCCATTTTCTTCTTCTGCAGAGCTTCTAACGTCCTTTCATTTTATTTTCTTTCCCATGGTTGGAGGAATATTCACATCATGAGCACCATAGCTTGCACATCTACTAGGAGGGAAGGGGAAAGGGAAATTATTTAACCAGGAAAGGCACACTAAGCCAGAGTTTATTTCCAGGGGCAACCTGGGAGCACAAGGAAGTTAAGCAACTTGTTCAGGGTCACACAGTATGCAAGTGGGGCTGATGGGGTTCAAGCCCAGGTCTCCAGGTTTGAAATTCAGTGCCCTTAACCATTACTCTATACTGCCTCCTATTGAGAGGCACCAGTTTTCCTTCCTCCTGTCTCACCTTATATGTTTCATGTACTGTATGTATTTAAAGAAAACTTAATTCAGATGCACAAAACTGAATGCTGCTACTGTACAATTTTCCTCTGATTACAGTACACAAACCAAAGAAGTGCTCTGGTGCATACAATAGGGGACAAAACTGTGTCAAGTTTATACATGAGAGTGCACCAAAAGGTGTCATGTATACAACTGGGGTCTCATAAGGGTTACATATACAATGGAGGCACCAGAAGGGTATATAACTGGGATCCCCAAAAGGGTTATGTGTACAGTGGGAGAGGCACAAACATCTTTATGTATACAACTGGGATCCCCAAAGGGTTATGTATACAGTGGGAGAGCAGCAAACATGGTTATGTATTCAACTGGGATCCCCAAAGGGTTATGAATGCAATGGAGAGCGCAGCAAACATGATTATGTATTCAACTGGATCCCCAAAAGGGTTATGAATGCAATGGGAGAGGGCAGCAAACATGATTATGTATACAACTGGGATCCCCAAAGGGTTATGCATACAGTGGGAGAGGGCAGCAGATATGGTTATGTATACAACTGGATCCCCAAAGGGTTATGCATACAGTGGGAGAGGGAAGCAAACATGGTTATGTATACAACTGGGATCCCCAAAAGGGTTATGTATACAGTGGGAGAGGGCAGCAAAATGGTTATGTATACAACTGGGATCCACAAAACGATTTTGTATGCAGTGGGAGAGTACAGCAAACATGGTTATGTATACAAATGGGATCCCCAAAGGGTTATATATACAATGGGAAGGGCAGGAAACATGATATGTATACAACTGGATCCCCAAAACAGATAAATACAGTATACAGTGAGAAGGGCAGCAAACATGGTTATGTATACAAATGGATCCCCAAATGGGTTTTGTATACAGTGGTAGAGGGCAGCAAGCAAGATTATGTATGCAAGTGGATCACCAAAAGGGTTATGTATACAATGGGAGAGGGCTGCAAACATGATTATGTATATAACTGGGATCCCCAAAGGGTTATGTATACAATGGAAGAGGACATAAACATGGTTACTTATACAACTTGATCCCTAAAGGGTTATGTATACAGTGGAAGAGGGCAGCAAGCATGGTTGTGTATACAACAGGGATCTCCCAAAAGGGTTACTTATACAGTGGGAAAGAGCAGCAAACATGGTTATGTATACAACTGGGATCCCCAAAGGGTTATGTATACAGTGGGAGAGGGCAGCAAAAATGGTTATGTATACAACTGGGATCCACAAAACGATTTTGTATGCAGTGGGAGAGTACAGCAAACATGGTTATGTATACAAATGGGATCCCCAAAAGGGTTATGTATACAATGGAGAGGGCAGGAAACACGAATATGTATACAACTGGATCCCCAAAACAGATATGTACAGTATACAGTGAGAGAGGGCAGCAAACATGGTTATGTATACAAATGGATCCCCAAATGGGTTTTGTATACAGTGGTAGAGGGCAGCAAGCAAGATTATGTATGCAAGTGGATCACCCAAAAGGGTTATGTATACAGTGGGAGAAGGCTGCAAACATGATTATGTATATAACTGGGATCCCCAAAGGGTTATGTATACAATGGAAGAGGACATAAACATGGTTACTTATACAACTTGATCCCTAAAAGGGTTATGTATACAGTGGAAGAGGCAGCAAGCATGGTTGTGTATACAACAGGGATCTCCCAAAAGGGTTACTTATATAGTGGGAAAGAGCAGCAAACATGGTTATGTATACAACTGGGATCCCAAAAGGGTTATGTATGCAATGAGGAGGGCACCAAACATGGTTATGTATACAACTGGGATTCCCCAAAGGGTTATTTATACAATGGAGAGAGCAGCAAACATGGTTATGTATACAACTGGGATCCACCAAAAGGGTTATGCATACAGTGGGAGAGGAAGCAAACATGATTATGTATACAACCTGGATCCCCAAAGGGTTATGTACTGTATACAGTGGGTGAGGCACTTTCGCGATCCCCAAAGTGTTAAGCATGCAATGAGAGGGAACAAAAAGTATACACAACTGGAGTCACCCCAAGGATTATGTATACAACAGGGGCACCAACCAGTGTTATGTATATAGCTGGTGAGATAGGGGACACCAAATTCTGTCTAGAACTGGTTGGGGCAATAAACCTGGTTATGTACCTAACTAAGGAACCTAAAAGTGTTTTGGTGTACAATATTACCAATTTATATGGTGGCCAAAGAGTCTCTTTCATCTGTAAGAGTATCTTTTCACATGTTCATCAGTGAGAGATTGGGTTTGCAGTGTTTAGCTGGCCCTCTAAGGATGCAAGAGCCAGTGACACAAAACTGTAATAGACTTACTGGTCTCTGTGTAAAGATATTATAGGTAATCAAACACTATTTTCAGTTCAGTTTAAATTTATTTCACCAGGAAGAGCTCCATTGAGCAAGCTCGTTTTCAAGGAGGTCCTGGATAGGACAGTGTGCAAAATAACATAGGTACAATAGGATGAATACAGAAGAATACAAAAATGGGGATGCAATTGCAGTGCCATAGTATAAGGCCTATATATACATTATAATCCAGAACCATCTAATATATATATATATATATATATATATATATACACACACACACACTAGGGGTAATATATTTATAATTCAATTATCATACAGTATAGTACAGTGATAGAAATACAGAGTATACAAAAGAACTTTGATAAGGATCTAGCTAGGATACAGAGAATCTGAGTTGCCTAAAACTGGGTAAACATTAACATTCACCTGGTAGGGCATAGTATATAAGGTTGTCTAGCTACTCAAATATGTAAATATGTGTGTCAAGTATACAATTTTAACTGTTTTCCTAATGACTCAGGATATAGATACTTCATTGTTTGCGATTACTTTAGTTACAAGAACATAAAACTTTGCATACTTTTCCAGAAGTGATTTAAAGGCACTCAAGCTTACTAAGTTAATAGCTTGTATTTTGCATATTGTTCCATGCCCTAAGGATAATGTTACTGAAAGAGACTTTCCAGAAAAGGAAATACCTTGGTGTTTCTAGTAGCAAATAATTACTGCTTCTTATAGTGTAATTATGACTGATGAAACAAGCTCAGTGATATACTGTGGCAGTTTATTAGTTAATTTATTTATTTAACTTTTGTTTACCAGGTAAGTACACTAGACAAGACATTTGCCTATTTTCAGGTATGACCGGGAGAGTACAATGAAATACAAGTTCATAACAGAGGACAACATGATACAAGTTAGGCATTACACAGAATCAGGTAGAACCAGATGAACATAACACAGCGATCAGTAAACACAGTTAGAATAGGAACAAAATATATACATAGGGCCCAATTCTAGAAGGTGGTGCAAGTTGCCGCGAGCAGCAACTTGCCACCACTCCAATAATTGACCCTACACCTATTCTAGTAGGGGCAAGGGTGCGCAGCTAAGTCCTGCAACTTGCGACATGCGGACAGGTACACTGGACTGCGGGTGGCACCTGGCGAACATGTCCAAGCTGCAACACGCAGAGCTGCGCGGTCAACCCTCCCACCCGTGCCCCGACCCCTTAGTCACCAGCGCAAATGCATCAGATAGATAGCCCTGGTAGTCTAGCGGCCCCCCAAACTGTTTAATAAAAACTGTATGGTCCTGTATCCCTGGTAGTCTAGTGCACCCCAAACTGTACATAAATAAAAGAATGAATCCCTGTTTTCCCTGGTAGGCTAGTGGCCCCCCCACCCCGAACTGTACATAAATAATGAAAAGAACCCCATTTCCTGGTGGTCCAGTTGCCCCCACCCCAACCAGCCGTGCCAGCCACCCAGCACCCCCACCTGTCCCAAGCTGGCTAACTGGCACAGCCACTTCACCTCCGCGGCCCAGCCGCGACTGAGTGCAGTAATGCTGCACAGCCTGGGCAGGTGCTCAAGGGCGTTCTGAGCACATCTGTCACCATGTCTGCCTCATCGGCGCTGGAAGGCAAACGGCTGTGCTGTCGCGATGAGGAGTGCTGGTGGCACACTGCAATGAAACCGCAAACACCGGGAAACAGGACTCTTCGGACTGGCTGAACCAGCTGCATCTCAGAAACAATTTATTTATTTAGTACAGTTAACGAGCCACTAGACTACCAGGCAATAAGAGTTGTCTTCTTATTTATGTACAGTTTGGGGGAGGAGCCACTAGACTACCAGGGCTGAACTGATTTATTTTATTTATTTTATTATGTTAAACTCTAGTTATTGCCGCATATGCAGCAGGTGACTCATGATTCGAGCATGCATGGAGGGATGCGGCGCCCATCTCTGCCAATGGCTATTTTGGGGCTGGGGGTATGGGTAGTCCTGTAGGGCCCTGATGGGGTGTGCTGGGCATGGGGAAGAAACTGTGCACTGTCTGCTGGACAGCCAGCGGTCTGGGACCCCAGGGTATCCGTAGTTATACCAGCTAAATACTGGTATAACTTCGTTGCCGAGATCTCCTCTGGGGGTTCTTGTAGAATCCCAATGTAGGCACTTTATGGCTGCCCTTCTAGAATGGGGTGCAACTGCTGCCATAAACCCCTAGCACCATGTCGCGGGGGTTTATCGTGTAACTGCTGTTTAGCGTAAGCAGCCTGCGCCATGTCACAGGCCACCATGTAGAATCACGCATGTCACAATGCCTGGTGTAAGTTACTACATGCGCCATTCTACTGGCACAACTGCAGCTACGCCCAGGCGAACCCTTCTAGAATCGGGCCCATAGAGTCACCAAGGCTATGAATAGTGCATTATACAATTCTATGCAGCTCAGAGCCCCAACAGCAGAGCCACAGCCAAAGCATCACCTGAAACAGAGAGTAAATACATTATATACAGAGCAGAACCCAAGCAGGCAGAATGCATCAGCAGGACCTGTGCAAGGGTACCAAAAGAAGGACATGTAAGTCCAGTGCAGGGGACCAAGGTTAGTTATGGTGGTTTAGGACAACCACACGCAGAGGAGAGCTTCAGGTAATTCCACAGGTAGCTCCAAAGGCATGAGTGGGAGGAGGAGCGGACCTGGGTGGGAAAGGAGTTCCATACCCTGGGGCACATGAAGCAAAATCCTGTCCCCCATTTGTGTTGGAGTGGCAGGAACTTTGAGAACAGCAGGGCCCAATGACCTAAGGGAGTAAGAAGAAGAGGCAGCCGGTCTGAGGAGCTCAGCCAGTCCTGGAGGGTGCAGTTCTGAGAACCTGCCCGTGAAGCTGCCCAAGACAAAATTCATGTGGTTGGGTGGGGAGAGCCAGTCAAGTTTGTTATACAGGTCTCAGTGGTGGATGAGGCGAGGGCAGCAAGTGCAAAGCAGCAAATGTTATTATAGGCTATGTTCCACCTACAGCGATGAACTTTGGAGGTGCAAACAGGATGAGTCCAGAACAGAGAAGGAGAAACACACCTCTGGCCAGTGCAAGCGAGCAGCAAGTAAGATTGTTCTTCGCTGTGTAGGCCAGACACAATTTGCAGTTGACAGCTCTGCATGCATTTTGGATATGATGCCCAAGGTCAAGCTGGGGTCAAGTGTCACCCCAAGGTATTTGGTGGAGTCAGTGATTAGGACAGGAGTACCATCAATACCAGTAATACTCAGTGAGGAAGGGAGGCCTTTATCTTGGCCAGGGACCCAAAAGCATGGCCTGAGTTTTTTAAGGTTGAGGACCAGCTTGTAGGTTGTTATCCAGGACTGGATATTCCTGAAATGCTCACTCAGTTGATGGTTGATGACCTCAGTGTCACGGGAGTGGGTGAGGATAACCAGGTCATCTGCATATAGGATAGAGCTACAGCTGGAAGAAGTAGAGGAGATTATTGACAAAGATAGAGAAGAGAAGGGGCCCTAGGACTGAACCCTGGGGACACCGGAAGTCACAGGAGTGGTGGCGAGAGGACCTTACTGAATTTAGTAAGTTGCTGTCTGCCCTGGAGGTAATTAGTGAACCATCTTAGGACAGGTGGGGACAGAACAAGGGACCAGTTGAGAGCAAAGAAGACATGGTCAACTAGGTTGAAAGCCTTAGATAGGTCAATGAAGATGGCGCCTGAGAGCTTACCCTGGTCCATAGCTGCCCTGATCCCAGAGGAGACAGTGACAAGGGCGGAGGACGTACTGTGCCCTTTGCAAAAGCCATGCTGCACGGGAGACAGTAGCTCATGGGCCTGAATATACTCCATGAGTTGCCGAGCCACAACTTTCTCCAGAAGTTTACTGATAGCCGACAAGATGGCTATCGGTCGGTAGTTGTCGAGGACCTTTGGGTGGCCTGTTTGAGAACAGGAACAGTCCTCACCACCATCCAGAGGTCTGGGATAACTCCAGAGGCTAGGGACATGTTGAAGATATGGGCCACTGGGAGGCAATGTAAGAGGCACCAAGATGGAGGAGCTTAGGTTCCATGTTATCGTGGCCAGCACTAGATTGAGGGAAGAAACCAGAGAGAGTCTCTGCATCTCCTGTGCCATCACAGCCCTGAAGTAGAGTAATGGATGGGAGATGGGGGCCGACTGTGGGGCAGAGGCCGGGACACAACTATCACTCCCACCAGTGGAGAATAGGAGGTGAAGGCAGACAGATCCGAAGTGGGAGTTGAATGCATTGGCGATAGTTAGTGGATTGTTACAATTAGATCCATCTATGAGCATGTTAGAGACCCCATAGTTGGAGGAATCACTTACTATATTTTTAATGTTCCTTCAGAAATTCCTAGGGTCCTTAGCTGAGTTTAGTAAGGCAGTTTTGCAGTATTACTTTTGGGAGCCCTGATTGCTTTTTGCATTCATTCCTGAGCCTCCTATATTGCTGAAATATGGCCTGGTCCATCATGACCTTGAAGATGGCCCAGCACTTGTCTCTGGCCTCTCATGAGGGTTAGGAGGCTCCCATGCAGCCACTTAGTGGCAGACCCACTTACCCTCCTCCTGATAAAGAGGCATGCTTGTCCTGCAGTGCCCCAAAGGTGCTGAGAAAATGACTAACAGCAATGGAAGAGTCCTGAGCATTTACCACTACAGACCAGTCCGTAAGCCTCAGAACCCCATGGAAGGACCCCAGGTCAAACCTGGAGAAATCCCTTACTTGGATGATTTTGTGAGGAATTTCTCAGAGGAGATCATCCATACGCAGTACACAGGGGTGTGTTCAGAGATAGAGTCAGGAAGGGTACCAGAGAAGCTGATCCTCTCAGGTCTATTGGACAGGACCCAGTCCAGGAGGGAGCTAGTACCGCCAGTGGTAGGCTACCTAGTCGGCCCTGAATAAGTTGAGACAAGGAGAGGCCAGCAAGCAGAGGGTTCATACAGCTTGGTGTTTCCTCCAAGCCAGTTTAAATTAAGATCTCCCAAGATCATTAGCTCACTATCCCCAGTCTTAGCACCAACAGTATCAAGAGGTAGGATAACTCTGACAGACCACCCTTGGGAGTTGTATGTACAGATGATGTGCAGCTTCTTAGTGTTCCTGAGTAACAGGACTGTGTGAAGCAGCTCACAAGAAGACAGTAAGGGCTGTTGGTGGGATACAAAAGACAGGTTTAGGTGACTCTTGTAGTAGACCAAGACACCACCCCACACTTTTCCCAGGCTGATCTTGCCTAATGAGATCAAAGCCAGGAAGCGACAGGCCGAGTCAGGGTGGAAGACTTCAGCCAAGTCTCAGTAATACCAAGGATGTCAGGCTTGTAGGTGACCCAGGCAGAGAGTTCAACTAGATTGGGCAGGAGGCTGCTGGTGTTGTGGTGAGCTATTTTCATTGCATTGCCTGACAGCCAGCCCACAGGAAATGAGGCTTGATAAGTAGGACCAGATTTAAGCTCAATGTCCCCAGCCAGGGCTAGCGTCACCAGGAGGAGCCAGAGGAGATGCCTTATAGGGGAAAGTCACCTCCAGTCAAAGGCTTGTGAGCAGGATGCCTGACCACTATGGCAGGATACAGAAAGCACCTGAGGTCAAGACAGCAGATAGGCCAGAGGGGCTGTCTGCCACAGACTAATAGATTGGAGAAGGTGAAGTCATGCTCCTCATGCTGTTCGAGTGTAACAGGCCCCAGGGAGGGAGCAATCAACAATAAGTAGAGGAGGCATAAAAGCAGTGAGAAGGCCAATGGTGAGGGCACTGATAAATAAGAAGGGGCTTAGCAATCTCCTGTGGAGCTTAGGAACCCCCATGTCAAAAGGACCTGTCCCTGGGACTGACCAGGACACTGAAGGTAGAAGATATTGTGTACAGGTCAGGTAGGCAGGTCAAGGCTTCCCAGAAGCCAGAGAGGCTATTTTATCAAACACTAGGAAGGCTCTAAGGAGTGAACCAAGCAGTGATTGCCCATCAGACCCCCTAAGCTGTCCAAGTAGGCCCCAGAGGAGCACCCAATTTGTGGAGGTCTGTCCTACAGATGTCCCCACAGCAAGGGTCAGTAGACAATCCCCTTATGTAGGAGCACACCACCAGCTACTGGAAGGATTACCAGGTTCCGTGGTAGTAAGTCTCACTGGAGCAGGCTAGTAGAGCTGGTTAGTGAGTACAATACATTAACAAGCTAACAGAGACATTTTCTGACTAAAATTGCTGAGTCATGATGGATAGAGATGCAGAAATTATTCAGTAGATTGCAGTCGATTCCCCACGATTAATTGCAGTCAACTAGTCAACAGTGGTTGTAAAAATATATACTTAGCCAGGCCCATTTGGGGTAGAATAAGCTAGGCTCAAGCCTGAAACTAACTCGGGATAAAGATTACACTGTACTGAATACACCAAGAATATTAGCTGCAGTAAACATCTGTCAGACTGTGAATATGGTCACATAGCAGAAGTATGTTTACTGGGGCAGAACTGTGACTCTTAGCTATACATATCCAGCAGGTTAATTAATAGTTTGTAGGCCCACAAATAGAGATTTTTAATTCTCCTTTGAGGTCAGCGATGTCCACTCTTTTGCCGCATATAACATACAATGGTGGTTCTGGGTGAGTAAGTTGTAATAAATTGAAGGCCCTATGGTATAAAACATCTAGTTTATTCAAATGAGCAAGAGGGCTGCAACCATAAACCAAGTTGGTGTAATCCAGTAAAGGTAGAAATGTGGCTTGTACCAGCCTTCTTCTAGCATCTAAAGGAAAACATCTCTCATTCTTAAAAATGAAACCCAATCGGATTCTTAGTTTTTAGCAAATATTGTCTACATGAGTAATCGAAGGACAGGCATTGGTCAAGCCAAATGCCGAGGTATTTATAACTGTCCACTATTTCAATTGATTCACCCATTAATGTGGATGTGTTAGGGGTATAATTGAAGGTGCTGCCCTGGATGTTGACTGGAATATCATGACATTTGTCTTTTTCTCATTTAATAACAATTTGGATTGGAAAGATTAATTTGTAAATAGTTAAATTCTGCTTGGAGTTCGGTATAAGCACTGTCTAAGGTACTGTAGGTCTGGATATATACAGGACTGTATCATCTGCAAAAAAGTGTAATTTGGTTTTGTCAATATTTCTTTTGGTGTTATTTATATAGATTGTAAACAACAGGAACCCAGGATATATCCTTGAGGTACACCTCTAGGTAGCAATGCTAAGGAGGAAAATTTCCTGTCTGCTTTGATTTGCTGTTGTCTATTCATAAGGTATCTTGCAAACCACAAGAGTGCAGAGTCATCCAGTCCAGTTTTATTTAGTATATGTAACAGTATATTGTGATTGATTGTGCTGAAGGCTTTACTTAGGTCAAGAAATACAGCTCCTGTTGATTGTTTGCAGACTAATACCATTAGCCAGTCACTGGTGACCTTAGCTAAGCGGAAGTGGTACTTATGCTTGGGTCTGAACCCAGACTGCATCAGATTTATTTGGTTGTTATTCTCAAGATAATCCTTTAGTTGGGCGTTGGCTAATTTTTCTAGTAATTTGGCTAGGATAGGAAGTATTAATATAGGTCTATAGATATTTAAAGCAGCAGTGCAATGAAAAGTTATTCCAAAAAGCCAATTTTCTGCTATGGTTATAAAAATATTGCAGAACTGTTCATTTAGGTTTTAGGATGCTTCCTATGTTGTGTACTGTACATCTGCATTTTGTTTCAACTCTTATCCTCCTCGGTCCTCGTATTATTTCTATGGGAAAAATGAGGCAGCCATCTTTTTTCTTGAGAAATAATTACTTTAAAACTTTCATAAAATTCTTAAATAATAATGAAAACTGAAACTTTCACCACCAAAATAAACTGGAAGACATCTGGCATCAATTAGGAAGAAAAAGGTGGGGTCAAATTTTAACCCATTTTCGTTGCACTGCTACTTTAAGCTGCATGGGTCTCCGGCTTTGAAAAGAGGTATGATATGTGCAGTTTTTCAAATTAAAGGAGTTCATTACTGACAAGTGACAGGTTAAGTAGGCAGGATATAGGTGCTGTGAGATGTTAATAACAATTCTCAGAAGTATGGGGTGTAACCCATCCGTAATTATGTCTGAATTTTGGGAATGAATATGATACTGTGCAGCAGGTGAATTATCAAAAGCCAATCCTGCTGTGGTAAAATGTAAATTTAGTTTTTCCATAATGATTTGCCTGTCTGATACTGTTTTACCCTGCCAGTCAATCCTGGAAAGGAGGATGAGGTGTTTTTGGCTATTGATATCTTTTGAAACTTTCCAAACTTTGGCTGCATTGCCCTTAGAGTTATCTAAGCGTTTAGGTAAAAGTTGCTTTTGTTTCCCGTATGAGTTTGATACATGAGTGTCTCGCTTTCCTAAAGGCTATCTAGTCTGCTTTGTCTTAATGTGTCTGGCTGTTGCCATCCCTATGGTGCAATGCTCTTTTAAATTCCTGTTAAACCATGTGCAGGAAAACTTTTTGAGACTGTTTCACCAGTGGGGCATGTCGATTTATGACTTTCAATACCAGTTGGTTGAAGAGTGAGTTACTTCATGTATTGTATTGGTAAGATATATATTTGATGACATAGTATAAGAAAACATTTTAAAATTACATTTTGAAAAAATTACTAGCTAAGCAGACTCTCCTTTAAAACAGTGGAACATTCATGTTTTCAAAACACCGCACATTAGTTCTTCTTATGCTTATCATGAATTCAGATATGAACTTTACAACTATTCATATCATTATCAAACTGTCCTTGTTCAATATAATGACTCACTGGGAGACATACAACAGAGCAGATAACAAAGCTCCTAGCCTTCAGAGAAAAGCAATTGTATGAAATACTTAGAGTGGTAGGGTGGGTAGGTTGAAATGAGTGTTTTTGTGTGTTTTGGCATTTCTTTAACTTTTAGTAGACAGTGTAGGGAAACTAGCTTGGAAGAATATTACTGCCTGTTGTGGGTTGAGTGATTATGATTACTGTCTGTGAAGGGTGAGGAGCTAAATCAGGCTCAGTGCCTTCTTTTACATACAGTGGTGAACTAAGAAAATCTGATTACCTTGCAATCCAGGGACCAAAGTCCAAAATGAGGGCTGGCAGGGCCAACTTTCTTAGACACATAGACATGTAAAGTGAGCTCTTCCAGGTCAGGTGGAAAGAGTTAGTAAACAAGCATTTGTCAATGCCAAATGTTCGTCATGTGTAGCGATAAGGAAGTGTGTGAGAGTGTCGTAATGCAGGTGGATTTGTATTAATAATGAGCAGTAGAGCCGACCAGTAGTGTTGAGGGCTGAGGCGCTGGACGCCTTACCTCGCACCATGCTGGTGACCCATGTTCGGAACAGCGGAGGAGAAGGATTGAGCACCCAACGGCTGCCTCCTTCTCCTAGACTAAACATATTTCTCAAAGTGCAGCCAAGTGTGGCATGCTTGGGTAATTTTGTAAGCCAAAATAAGCTTTCACCACCAGTTTAAGGCACCAATATGGTCAGGTTCCCATGTCTGGCACCCTCATCCCTGAATGCCACGGCCATCTTCTGTGACATGCCTGCCTCCACCAACATGGTCATCTCCCACACATATGCCTGGTCCCTTCCACTGTCAACATAGCCAGTACCCCACACATACACCTGGCGCCTCCTACAATAGCCACCATCCCCACCAAGATACACACAGCCTGCTCCCCAAACCCACACACATACCGCCCACCCTACCAACATAAATACATGCAAACACAAGACGCACATGTGCACGCACACGACACTGTATCACTCTCTCTCTCTCTCTCTGAAAGAATATGGCTAATGAGTTCCCATTCCCAGTGAGATCCCCTCCATCAAAGTATCTCACTCCCCCAAATGATCACAGCCAGCTCCCTCAGCCACTGCTGCAACATAAACAACCCTGAGCAACAATATGGCCAATCTACCCCCCAGCAGCTCCACACCCAAGTGAACACAACCCTAGCACCAAAACTGCCGACCCCACCCCACCCAAGAAAACACAGTCACCCCAGGAACCAACACTATCAGTGCAGCCCTCCCAACAAATCCAAGTGAACACTAATGGACCCAGCACCTACATGGCCAGTCACCCCACCCAAGCAAATAGCCCACCTCATACCAACACTGCCAACCCCTTGCACTATCCAAGTGAATGCTGATGACCTTGGCACCAGCACATCCAGTCCCGCCCCCACAAGCTAACACAGCCAGCCTCAGCACCAATCTGCAAGCCCCTACTCCACCCAAGCAAACCTGCCCAGCTCTCATACCCACAAACCTAAGATAGACCATCCCTAGATTGGGGAGGAAGCAAGTAAGGTTTTTTATTCTTTGGTAACCAGGTAGGCCTACTAGGCACAAGTGCCTGTTTTCAGGGTGAGTTGGAGCACTGAGGAGATTATGTGACTTGCTCAGAATCACACAGCATGCAAGTGGAAGTTGTGGGAATCAAACCCAGGTCTACTGTATGCACCAAATTCCTTCACAGGCCAGCTTGTTACTCTAACCTCCAGGCTATACAGTGCTAGGCCAGCCCAATTATACAACTGCTGCCCCTCTCTTGTCCATGCCAGATATAGGCAGCTCTTGTAAACAGGCTTCTCATTAGTCAAGATCAGATCGTAGTGTTGAACTGTTTGAACACTCAGCCAAGTCTGAATATCAGAATGCAGTCTGCTCCAGGCGCCAAGAGTTAGGACCGCCTGTAGAGTGCTATCCTTCGCCACCTCCATCTCTTCCCTGTGGAACTCACTACCTTCCTGTATGCAAGCCTCTGCTTCCCTGAGAGGCTTCAAATAAGAACTCAAGTCTGACCTACTGAGTTTGAGCCAATGTTATTAACATATTAACATACTATGAAGCCAGCAGAATAGGCCCTATGGTCTATCGAGTCTGCTGAATGGTCATTGCTTATGCCGGGCACAGATTTTTAGCCCTCCCTCCCATCCACACAAGGACCCCTATTTCCAGCAGGGCTCCTGGATGTACCCTCCCTTACACCTATCCCAGCCTTCTTGAACTCCTCCACCGTAATGGCAGCCACCAGCTCTCTGGGCAACATGTTCCAGGGCTCCACCTCTCAGTGAAGTAGCGCCTCCTTGTTTTCCCTTAACCTCCCCCATCCAGCTTCATGAGGTGTCCCATGGTGGCCCCGGTTCCCTTAGCTGTAGGACCCTCATGTTCTTGCACATGTTCCTGTTACAAATGATGAAGGTACCAATTCTGCTGACATGAACCTGTTTGTACTTAAATCACAATGTATATACTGTCTCTGACTCCCTGTTACTGTTGATTGTTAGATATGTGTTACAACCAACTAGTATTGATTTATCTCTCTGTATGGCCTGTCTCACATGCTCAGTGATATGTGTAATGTACATATGTAATGCTTTTATGTTACCTGTAATTAGCATAAGGTTGCCCTGAAAAGGGACCCTGGTCTCAGTGAGCCTGCCCAGTTACCAAAAATAAATAAGAGTTTGAATATAATAGAAATGGCCCACAACAGTTTATAAAGTGGGTAATTTATTAACGTTACTAAGTTCTGTAATGAATCTAAATTTTACATGACACCTCAGTTAACAGGATCTGCAGAAGTCTGCTCAAGTTTAAAAGTAACCTACTATTGCAGTTTATTAGGGGATTTAAACCTATTCAAGCAGTGTGCTATGTCTTAAGTTTGATGTTGGATCTCTGCAGCTCTTGGCAGTAATAGCCTATCTTGGTATATCTTCGCTAAAATATCAGATGTTGATAACCCTCACATGCTGTAACACGATCAGAAGTATGACCAACACTAACTGTAATGATGACTTGTACAATATGCCTATGTACTTGCCTGCTGAAATGACTTTTGTCAATTGAGTTATAATCGATAAATATAAGTTTAAAAAACAGGCTTCTTGTTTCTCTTCTTTTGCAGAAATAAACTGACACACACCGATTCACCAGCACAGAGTCATGTCAAGGTTAGCTGTAAATCATTCGGCTCTCTTGAGTCGGAGACTGCCACAGAACATAGATAAAACATAGTCCTCCATGCTGAAGCTGATTAGCAGGGTTGCAAGTAATTTTAGTTCAATTTAACCCCTTCACATCACACCTGAATTATGTAGAAGTCAATGCAAATTGAGTTTCAAAAGTGTGTCTTTGTTAGGTGAGGGTTAAATAAAAAATAAAAATACATCCAGAGTAGAAAACAAGCATTTGGCAATGCCAACGTTTGTTGTTTGGAATTAATGTTGGTATGCACAGATTGGTAGGACTACGGTTCCCAACAGAAAAAACAAGTTATTTATTTAGTTTTGTTGACGAATGCGTGCACTAGACAAATTCTGCCTATTTTCAGGAATGATCCGGGAGGGATACAGATGAATGCCAACTGACCTTGAACCAGATTAAACTGTTGGTGGTATTTTTAGTGAATGGGGAAATTTGGCCAGTACACTGGAAATTCCCCTACTCTTTTAGAAGTGCCATGAGATCGTTAACATCCACCTGAACTACCACCAGAACAGGCAGATGGGACCTCGGTTTAACGTCTCATCTGAAAGCGGCACCTCAGGAGTATAGCACCCCCTCATGCTATAGTACAGTGTCAGTATTGGGATATTAACCCAAGTGGCTAGTGTAGGGATAGAACCCACAGCCTTCTGATCTCCCGCCTCAGAGGCAAGTGTGCTATCTGCTGAACCACTGACACTGCACCAAGTTCACATTATGCCGCCAAGTTCACATTCCGTTGCAATACAGTGAAATGCATACCTGTTTCCTCAGTTCATGATCTGACTTTGAAGAGTGAAGATATGCCCAGGGTTCAGAGAAGATGAGGGCACTAGGTTGGGTTGGGAGGGACATTATGGTTAGAAACCCTAATGCCTGGGTGTTTGTTGGTATTTGCACTACAAATTTTCAACATGGTCTTTTGTGACCCCCACCTCATGAATGCACTTGGGGTCTCTGCTCATGAATAGTGGCACTGTGATTTTGTTAATCTGTCCCAAACATTGATTTCTCACAGCAACCACGCCATTCTGCACCACATGTGCGAAAATACAGTTCAGGCAGGATGTGAAAATTACAGCTGTATCATTCATAGGGAGGTGTGAAGGAAGGCAGTGTTGAACATCTGTAGTAAAAATATTAAAATGCTCGCGCATACATGGAAACTGCACAGTGCATGCTTGTAACAGTCATTTAGTGGAATAATTTCACCAAAATTTCAACACAGGAATTTTGTGACCTCTACTCATGAACATTGTCACTATGATTTTCTTACTCTGTCCTGAATGTTGATTTCCCACAGCAGCAGCTCCATTGTGTGAAAACACATTTCAGGCAGGATGTGAACAATGACAGCTGTACTGTTCATAAGGAGGTGTACAAAATTGACAACGTTGAAACACTTGAGTGAAAATATTAAAATCCTTGACGTTACGGTGTGCGTGGAAACTTGCAATGCTTGCTCATAAAATAGTCATTATATGGACTTTTGTCACCAAATTTTCAACACAGGTATTTTGAGACCTCCGCTCATGAACAGTGTCACTGTGATTTTCGTACTCTGTCCCAAACACTGATTTCCACAGTGATCATGCTATTCTGCACCAGAAGTGCAAAATGCATTTCGGCCAGGATGTTGAAAATGACAGCTGTACTGTTCATGAGGAGATGTAAAAAAAAATACCAGTGTTGAAAATCTGAGTGAAAATCTTACAAATTAAGTAGAAGTTATGGCGTGCGTGGAAACTTGCGTAATGCAAGTTAAGTAAAACAGTAATTTTTTCAAATTTTGTCACCAAATTTTCAACTATAGGCTTTTGGAAGCCCACCTCATGAACAGTGACACTGTCATTTTGTTAATCGGTCCCGAAAGGTGATTTCCCGCGTGACTGGAAAAATCCTTTGGGACTGATTAACAGATGACAGAGACTGAATTCATGAGGTGGGGTCTCAAAGCCCATGTTGAAAATTTATTTTATTTTATTATTTGAATTTTGTTGACCGGGTAAGACCACTGAGACAGTTACAGTCCCTTTTCAGGATTGACTCGGGGTCACATAATACACAGCAGTACAACAAATATCACAGAGCAGTACAGCATACAGACAGGTACAGTATAATGCATGTCATCAGTAAAACATCAATTCCATGTACAATTGGTATATAGCCATACAGAGCTATGCACAGGCATAAATGCTACACAGAGTCAGCTCTGTGACAAGTGGATACATGCATTGTGCTATAAGTGCATTAAGGAATAGAGATTGGGGAAGGGGAGAGGAGTGGGATGGGGTGGTAGGGGCTGGAGAAGAAGAGGTACATCAGCGAGGGCAGGAGCAGGAGATGTGGGAAGCAAGGGAGGCATGTAGGCTGGTCTTAAATAGAGGTAGAGAGGTACCAATACCAATACCAATACCAATTACAGCAGTGTGAACATGCTGAGCCCAGGCCTTCCCAAAATTGCCGAGATATGCACCAAAGTTGAAAAAAACTATTTATGCCATTATACAGTTTACAGAAATTTCTTCAGTTCGCGGTCAGCTTTGAAGAGTGCAGATGTGTTCCTGGCCCACCAAAGATCACTGCCATGCTCCAGAGGTAAGTATGGGGTGAGGGCGTGGGAGGGTTGGTGCACAGAGGGTGGGTGCGGGTTGGGGAGGACCACTGGAATCAATGAGGGACCATTTTCTAGTTTACAGGTTTAATTCTTTTTATAAAACCTTGCGGGAAGGTTTTCTTTTACAGGGACATTTGGCATGCTGGGGTGGGCTCCCAGTGTGCCACCTGATGTATGGGGGCTGTAGCCGATGGGGATTAGGACCCCTATCAGCACATACTGAGTGCTGGAGGGAAACAAGAGCCGAGGGGACTGGACACCCCGCACACAAGAAATTGGTGGGGCATTATGCTTCTGACGAGGGGGCTCCCCATCAGCAAATGAACTGGAAGGGGCATGCCAACAAGGGATTAGGCACCTCCATTGTCACATATAAGTCGGGGGCAAGAGCAGGGGATTGGACACCCCTCAGCACACAACAAATTTGGGAGGGACATTATGCCGATTGGGGAGTGGGCTCCTCCATTGGCAAAATGAGCAGGAAGGGGCATGAAGGCGGGGATAGTGTACCCCGTCCATTTTGTTTTGTTTTTAACTGTGTGGGGCAAGGCCTGGGCTCAGCACATTCGCACTGCTGTAAGCTACAGCAGTGTAAAGGCACAACCAGGAATGCAATGCAGGAATGCAACTTCAAAGGACCAAGCCACGCTACTATTGGTGCAGCTCCAGTCTTTTGAAGAGTTGTCCTGCTCAGTCAAACAGCTGAATGTGAGTCAGTGCCAGCCTGCTGAATAATTTGCCTGCCGCTGACCTGACCCTACAAATGGAGCTCTCTATTGGTACACCTGTAAAAGCACCTTATAGCAATGAGTTCATCTGTGCCTGCATGCCACAGCGAACTCAAAAACGAGATGTCAGCCCTCAACAGGGTCCGTATACAAAGACATCGGTTACTCCAAGCTATTTCTGGACACTTTGCACAGATTTCAGGATGTAAAATACATCTAAAATCCACACAACTCAACTCTAGAGACAAGCCTAAACACAATTTTTGCGTTTATACAAAAGTTACTGTACTTTTATTCACCAGACTGTTTCACATGGATGGCTCTCAGACAAGCACTTGACCTGAACTGAATCACAGGAAGAGTTCAGTCTTTACTGATAGTGGCTGACAGAAATGGCTTTTCACTCAGTGCCAGCATGTAACATTGCCTTATTGTGTATGAACTAGCCATTTCTGTCAATCTCACCTCATAGGAGAATCTATTGCCTGCCATCTCTGTGCAACACCACAATCTGTCCTCAGGCTCTCAGATGGCACAGAATACAGAAGCTGCTCCGTATGCTAGAGTATGCTTCTTAAACTGAGGAAAATATTACTAAAATTATTTTTTTATAAGAACTCTTTAGCATAATTTGACAAGCTTGGTCCTGGATTTTCCACGAGTTCAAATTTCCAGTGGACTGACTTCATAAGCCTTAAAGATCAATGGCAATGCTATATTTTTTAAATCACATTTCTGATATTTTGTGTGATCATTAACAAAGAATCATTTGTTAAAACATTTGAACATTGTGTCTTGTCTCATTTCACATTAAACATTATTTACACATTAAAATCCCCAACTGAACATCAGAGCCAATCATTTTTCCCTCACAGGACCTCCTGGAACTGATAGCCATGACATCATTCAAGGAGTGACATCGACTGCAGGTGGAGGAAAGAGCATCTGTCAGAAAAGACTATCTGAAGACAAAGCACCAGCATTCTCCCACAAAAAAATGTCTTGTGTGTTTTTTTTCTGAAGTGGGCACTAGTACAAGGGAGAGAGAACAAAGAGAGAGTGAAAGATTCAGATACTATTTATTGACACACAGAAATGCACAGAAACAGAGCTTCTGTTCAGTTTTCATGGCTCATGAAATCCTACTTTAAACAGGCAAGCCCTGAGGTTCATGCTCAGAATCGTAACATTTTTAATCAAAATCCCTGTTTAACTGAACTGCCGAGCGTGGAAAAACAGCGCTTGTTAGGGTAGTGATGATCTGTTATGTATCCCTGATGCTGCAACTACCCGTCAACCCTTAGTTCCTATCTCTGTCTTAGGCTTCCTGTAAGAAAAAATGCCATCCCTCTCTTAGTGGATCTAGGGCTAAGGCCACTTTTAGTATTTAGTCAAAATTTTTCCAGTAAATTACTCACTATGAGTTCCCTGAATGCTGTCTGATCCTTGTCCCAGTCCAGTGCAGATGCGGTTTGAATTTCCCACTTCCCTGGAAAGTGACAAAGAAGTGGCTGAAATTTATTTTTCTTTGTTTACAAATCTACCATGCTTTCTTTTCTCTCTCTTTCTTCAATTGTTTGTAACTGAAGAGAAATGGAAACAGAGGATGTTGCAATCTGAGAGGAGAACGAGTCAGAAGCTGCAGCAAGCTCTGAGTTTTTCCTTTACCCCTCATCTTTCTTTCATTAGAAAAATTAACTACACAAGTGAGAGTGAGGGCACTGTACCAATTGTGTAATTGCTGTCACAAATACACTCAGCAGGTCAGGCCTTCTGCTCCCACAGTGCCAACCTCAGACCTCTCCCTAGCTCTGTTGGTTAACTCTACCTGCCAATTCCTTTTGTCAGATCAATAGTCATAGGTATATACGCCCCTCCCAGTTTGTCCAGGAGTTCATCCATCCAGGGCATCAGGTAGGCATCTGACTTAAGTGACTGCATTCAGTCCACAATAATCCACACATAAGCAAGTAGAGCCATCTGGCTTGGGCACAAGGACTACAGGTGAGGCCCAGGGGCTGTGGGATCTCTAGAATACCCTAAATCCAGCATTTCCTCTACCTCCCTCCTAATGTCCTTTTGGACAGCCTGTAACACCAGATTTGCTTTCCACCGCATGGCGCCTGTGTCCCTGTCTCACATTGTGTGTCACTAAGGGGTTAGTCCAGGTTTGGCACTAAACAGTGGGGCAAAGTCTGCTAAAACCTCTCTTACTTCTTGGATCCTGTCCGGGGCCAGATGGGGCGACAATTTAACTGCCTCCACTTTTTAATGTAACATGGAACTTCATTGAAAATGAGCCTTGCTCAATTGAATGTATCCAATTATTCGTATACTTAATAAAAATGATTTACTGCTACTACTACTACTACTACTCCACAGAGGACTTCCACTTGCTTTGTTCCAGCAAGTCCAGAAGAGGTCTCCTTCATCTGTCCCCTCTCTAGGACTACATACTGCAAACACCATGTCAGCCTTATTAACATATGGCTTCATCACGTTGACATGGTACATTCTTTCTGTATGTCTTCTGTCAGATAATTCTATGATATAGTTCACATCATTTACCTTTTGACTACTTTGTATGGTCCTGCCCACTCAGCCTGCAACTTGTCTTTCGGACCAGGATAAGGACCATAACATCCTGACCCACCGTGTACAAGCAAGCTCTGACTCTGCAGTCATACCACACTTTTTGTTTTGGTTGGGCAGCTGCCGGGTTGCTTTGGCCTATCCCATAAGCTCCTTCAGCCTTTCCCTAAACCTAAGGAGATAATCCACTATGGGAGTTCCCTGGGTGGCGTGCTTGCCTTCCCAGTCCTCCTGGATCAAGTCTAGAGGCCCATGTACCTGGCGTCCATATAAGAGCTCAAAGGGAAACCCTGTCAACTCTTGGGGCACCACCTTGTATGCAAAGAACAGGTGGGAAGGTATTTCTCCCAGTTCCTGCCATGCTGTTCAGCAAACACTTGGAGCATTGGCTTCAGGGTACCATTAAATCTTTCCACAAGCCCATTGGCTTGTGGGTGATAGGTGTTGTGCATCTCTGAACCACCCCACACTTCTCCCACAAACATTTCATCAGGTTCGACATGAAGGAACCCCTCAATCGGTGATAACCTCCTGTGAAACCCAACATGGGAGAAAATCCCAAGTCAGGCATCTGCCACTTTGTCTGTCCTCAGTGAGGATGGGGCAACTGCCTCTGGATACCGGGTGGCATAATCCACCACAGTCAGGATGAACCTCTTCTCCAGAGTAGCTGGGGGCATTTAAAGGCCCACAATATCCATTCCACCCTCTGGAATGGCTCCTCCACTATGGGCAATGGAATTAGGGTGGCTTGGTTTTCTTACCTGCCTTCCCTATTTCTTGGCACCAGTGACAAGACCTGCAATACTTCTCACCTACTGGGTGAAATTGGCCCAATAGAAATTCTAGGCCAACACGCTGCATAGTGCATGCGATTCCCAGATGACCAGACAAGGGAATATCACGTGCAATTTTGAGCAACTGTTCACAGTATCCGTGGGGAGCGACAAGCTGCCTGCCTACCACCTCCCTCTGTCTTAGCATCCTGAGTATACATCAGTCCATTTTCAAAAAACTTATGTTTTCTGTCACCCCTGTATCCATCAGAGTTTGCCCAAGCTCTCAGCTTCTCTAGACTAGGGTCACTTTTCTGAGCAGCTGCAAACTCCTTATACATTCCCAAGGCATGGGACAGGCCCCTTCAGTCTCTAAATAAGGGTCCCTTGCTCTAGTGTCAGAACACTCCGGATCACTGTCATCCCTAACCCTCTGACAATGGGTCACCCCTCCTTCTTCAGAGTAACCCTCCATAGCTGTTTGGTTAACTGCTACTGGAAATTTCTACTTACATTAGTCTCCATATCAGGGGATAGAGGCTGGAGAACCAGCCTCCCAGTGGTTTCTACAATGACTTCTATGGGTCCAGGGAACTACAATTGTCCTTTGTCAGCTTGGCTACAGGTAACCGCGCACACCATCCCCTGTTAGAAATTGTTGCCAAAGATGATGTCAACTGCTAAAGTTTTGGCTACAGCCACCTGTTGCACAGTTCCCCTGTTTCACCCCAGTCTGGGAGAACACTAGCAAGTGACAATGTTGTCTCCTCCCCAGTGAACACTTGTACAGTTACAAATATATTGGGTATAAGCTGACCAGGCTCTACCAGATCCCTTTCACCAACATGAGGGATGCCCCTGTGTCTCTTAACCCTTGTGTCTGTACACCATTCACAGTGACTGGGTGCATGTGTTCTCTCATGTTCACAGGCATGCTTCCAGGGACACACAAACAACCCACTTCTTTCCTAGCCCCATTTTGTATATTGCTCATCCTTTTGGGACACTGTCTGGCAAAATGCCCAGTTTCTTTCCAAAACCCAACATCCGTTTCTTTTCTCAGAAAATCTTTTCTTTGATACCTGGAGGTAACTGGTTTTGGTGGAGGCAGTGAGGGGTTTTGCTGCCCTGAAGGAGTGCTCTTCCCTTTCTGCACTGCCACACCTGCCCCATTCGCTCTCAGAGCAGGTCTGCTCTTGGCATAGCAGTCTGAGAGTTCAGCAGCCTCTTGCACTCTTTTGGGATCTCGGTCCTCCAGCCAGGTTTTCAGCTCTGCTGGGCATGTCCAAAAACTGTTCTAACAATATATCATTTTCAATTTTATCTACAGAGTTTGCTTCAATTCTCTCTCACCAATAGTTTAAACATTGACGTTGTTTCATGGCTAGCTCCTCGTAGCTCATTTCAGGGCTTCTCCTGAGCTTACGTAATTTAGCTCTGTTTGTTTCTGCAGTTAAATCAAACTTTTTTAAAAGCACAGCTTTAAGTTGCTGTAATCATTACTGTCCTAATTGTCCATTTGACTCAATGCATCCCGAGCTTTCCCGATAAGTAGCAGGCATAACTGGAAGCTCCAGGACCCTCTAGGAATATTTGCCTGAATACAAATGTTTTCAAAGGAATTTAAAATGCATCCATACCCTCCCCTCTTTAAATTCAGCAATCAATTTGGAATTTAATTTGTAACCCAGTCCTGTAGTTCAGTTAAACCCAAGCCACTTACCTGCTCTGGTGGTGGTGGTTGGAGTCGTAGCATCTCCAGTTCATGTTACCTCTAACACTCTTGCTCTTCCCAGTCGGCCTCTCACTGTTCATGCTCCACTTCTTGCCATTCTCGCTCCGCCTCTTGCTGTTCTCATTCATCTTCCCTCTGGAACTCCAGCTCCATTCTCAGCAACTCAATCTGCAGTCTGATTGCTTCTTGCTCCAGAATGCTGGTGGCCTTTCCCTGCTGCTGTGGCCCTTCCTTGCACTGGCCCTGCTGTCTTCCTCACCAGATCTGGACACTGCACTGGCCCTCCACGTCCAAGGTTTGGTCCTTTTCAGTCACAGTCTGTGACTTAATGCTCTGGGTATCTGCTGCCATCAGGGCATCCAGGAGGTTCTGCTTGGTGGCTCTCCTCGTGCAGGACTCCTCTCTCCTTGCACAACTGCTTCAGGTAGCATGCAGTGTGCTCACTGTAGTTGGAAGCCATCTTCTTCCCTAACTACAGCTACTCTAACTTGCACTTTGAAAAAATAAAACAGGTAGGAACTCTGTAAGCAAAGTGATATAGTTCTGTTTTCTTTAAAAATAAATCACTGCCTTATTTTGTAAGTGAGCTGTACAATATTAAGATGACACATTGAACAGTTAAAGCTTGAGTTACCAAATTTATCACACAGCTGCCACCAAATCTGTCATAAAAAGGTAATAAAATGCCATTATGAAGGAAGTCAGTTAACCACTAAATCTGTCACAAATCACTCAGCAGGTCAGGCCCTGTGCTCCCACAGTGCCAACCTCAGAGCCAATAGTGTGAACAGGTAACAGACAGAGTAACCTTCCTGTCTGCTTTTGGGTCCAAATCACCTTTAGTCTCAAGTTCTGGGGGATTCAAACTGTGAACCTTATGCCAGCATACCCAATGAACAGGCTCAGATGCATACCTCTTCGGGATTGTGGTACAATCTTTCACCAGGGGCACCCAGCCAGGCTTCCAAAATGAACCCTTTTAACTCTATAAGAGACCATAGGTACAGCATATTCTTACCTTTTCCCAGTTTAGTAACACCATCAAGCACTTCAAACAGCTGTCAGACTTAACCATGTATCCATCACTTACAAAAGAACTTGGAAGACACACCCAGGCAGTATCTTAAGAAAATGTACTTTACTAAACATGATAAAAATATGAAAATGTAAACACAGAACAATATATAAAAGAGCTCACAATCACATAAGTGAACAAGGAAAAGTACCAAACAAAAACTCCTACCACAATACATTTAGACTTTGCTGTCTAAGGTATTACCTCTGGAAATGCATTATAAAATGAGATCAGAGAGCTGTGTCTCTCTAGAGTCCCAAGATGATATATCAGACATTTCAGACACAAGTATCAGTTTAAACTCTGTCTCCACACCCCTTCTGTTAGTCATCTAGCTTCTCCTTTTAGAATATAAAATTACAAACATGATTCTCTACCAGGAGGTATTTTAAATAATGTGAACATCAGCAAAAACATTTCCCAAATTATGAGTCTTTAATCAACCAGTTCCTTTGAGGTTTACAACCCTGCAGTCCATCACCCAGGTGTGAGACAGCAAACAGGAATCAGCTAAATGATGTCCTTTCCAGATGTAATAAAATGTATATTTAGTTTCCAACTTCAAAAGCATGAGGTCATAAAAAGGCTATAAAATGCAATTTCTCAAGGAAGTTAATAACATTACAGAGCTCTCCTGGTCAGTTTACATATCCTGTAGCTTCACTGAAACCTGGGGTGGGGCACCCTTGAAAGCACAGGCTGTCTTATGTGAGACAATCACATACTATATTTTTATATTACAAATATTATACAATAATCATAACCAGCTGGCCAAGCATCTCACTCACAACTGGTGATTGTATCAGAAATTGTGCAATCAGCACCAGCAGGTGGGCAGATGGGTCTTCTGTGTCATTTCTCACTGCTTACTTTTTTCTCTTACTCTCCAGGGAAGTGGGAAACTCAAGTCACACTTTCATCAGACTGGGACAGGGATTTGGCAGCAATCGGTGAAACTCAGGAATTTTTTTTCTTACAGCAGTACAAAGACAGGGGTCGGGAACTAGTTGCAGCAACAAGGATATGTAACAGATGGTCACTGACTAACTAAAAGATGCAGTGTAACTGTAACTAATCGATTCATTGTACTCGTGGGTTTGAATTTTGCAGGTGGCCTGTTCAAAACAGAACTTACAAACTATACAAACTGTCAAAACTGATGCTGTCTCTCTCCTAGTGGGTCTATGGCTAAGGCCACTTTTAGTATTTAGTTTAAATTTTTTCTGCAAATTACCCACTACAAGTTTACCTGAATGCCGCCTGATCCCTGTTCCAGTCTAATGCAGTGCCGTTTAAATTTCCCACTTCCTGAGACAGAGAGAGAAGCAGCTGAAATTTATTTTTCTTTATTTACACACCTACTATGCTTTCTTTTTCTCTTTCCCTCAATAGTTTGTAACCGAAGAGAAACAGAAACAGAGGATACTGCAATCTGAGAGGAGAGCAAGTCAGAGGCTACAGCAAGCTCTCAGGTTTATCTGTCACTCAGGCTCTCAGATGGCGTAATACAGAATCTGCTTTCATATGCCAGAGTGCACTGCCTCATCCCGTTTTAACTGAAAGCATCTGTGTGTCTGTGGCAATGAGCATGCAACACAGCTCAGACATTATTTTTGGGTGACCCGTCAAAATAAAAACTAAACATGAAATATCAATCTATGGTCACCTGACTGGAAAATGAAACAGTTGATCATGTTTCAGTCTACATAAAGATGCTACATAACCATCAGACACCATTCAATGGCAGTATAAACAAGGTGCAGTACCTTGACTTGCCAATGCCCTGTTGTTTGCCCAGTGTTTTGGGGGGCGGCAGTCGGGGGTTGTGAGGGTGTGGAATTCAATTATTAAGTGGAAGTACAGCTTAGATGAAACATCATTCAGCTGTACTCACTTTCTTCAGTTTGAACACATACACTCCCAGAGCACACTCAGGGTTTACTTTTACAATAGTACTGATCCTGACCTTTGATCAGAGGAACACATCAGTGCATGGAGGTGCAAGGTGCAAAATTAGAGTAGGCCTGTGGCAACCTGTAAACAAGCTGCATAACAAATGGGAACGGCATTCATTGAACACAAACATACTGTTCCTCTGATCAAAGGTCCAGATCGGTACTATCGTAAAACCACAATGAACAATCATCAAATCACAGGCATGGTCAACAGATTTCACTGCCAGTTCCTGCTAAGACACACTTTGGGTGAACTGTAAACCAAAAAAAATACACCACTCATCAACATTTTTAAAAGGCTGTTAACTTAAAATGGGCAATTTTCCATGTACCAAAATACCTCATTCCAGTGCATACCTGCTCTTAAGAAACCCTAAGCAATAATTTCATGGAAGGCTACGGTGTCTGAGAGGACCATATTTTGAGAGACACAGTGAGACAGAACGGTATCTCTGGTACTGTTACTGTGTCTGAGAGGACCGAACCTATTGTCTTAGTAGGTAATGTTGATTTCTAAATTGGCTGTTGCTACAGCTGCACTTTTCATGACAAGGGCAGGCTGTATTGTACAAATCAAAGAATTGAGCTACCAGTGCTATGCAGCTCTACAACACTTCTTGGCTGCTGACAGCAACCAGGCGTAATCTACAGATCAAAGGACAGAGCCGTGCCACTATTGGTTTGATTCTGGCCTTTGAAATCCTTACTCACTCCACCCCAAAACCAGAAAGTGTGTCATCAACTGCCTGCCGCCTGATTTGCTTGCACCAATCCTGCCCCTTAAACAGACCTCTCCATTGGACACCCCACCCTCTACCACAACTCTCATATCAACATGTTAATCTGCGCTTGCGTGCCACGACCAACATAAAAAGGAAACTCATTACAAGTTGAGGTGAGTCATGAGGCATATTGTGCCATTTGTTTCAGTGCTATAAGTGTAAGTGCCAGGTAACTGGAACTTACTGTAAGTGTGAAGGCAACCTAGGACAGAATTAATAACATAATTAATTTCTGGGATGCAGAAGGAGAGTCCTGCACAACATAGCCAAATAATAGCAATGTATACAAAGAACCAAACCAATCTGCAAAGCATGGGGCTACAGACTGCAACAGCGCCACTTGATCAAATCACATTTCTCATGGGGTGTTCCTGGTTTTGCAGCAGGTAGCAACAAACATCACGAGTCTAGTGCACACCCACCTCCTCCCTCCATGGTAAATCTTTGAAAAGTTAACTTCATGCTGACTAAATCAGCTATTTTCTTTCTTTATCTGCATGGAAAGAGGCTCTTTTAGTCTTCATATCAGAGCTCTCATGTGCATTAACGAAACTATCAGACACTGAGGTGGAACCCCATAGTTTCATCCTACCACAGCACCAGTGGAATGGTTCCCTTGATTATATAACACCCTAAGATGGTGTTATCAAACCCTCTATTGTATTTATGTAGATCTGTTTAAATGCAGTGTTTAACAAGCATTTGTCAGTGCCAAATATTGGTTGCTTGTTAAACATTTTTTTTGTTGTTGCAATTCTGACCCATTTTGAAGAGTTCAGCTCCTGCCCAAATTGTGGTTTCACAGAGGACTGTGAAATCAACTTTCAAGATGCAAAAAAATACACATTTTGGCCAGAATCTGAAAAATGACACCTGCCACGTTCATGAGGTGCTGTAAGAAATGGCTATGTTGAAAATTTGGGGTCAAAATATTGGAAATTCAAGTTACGAGCCTGAGTTCACAAATTTCAACACAGGCTCATAACTTTGTTATTTGTGAATAGTTTTGCCCCCAGATTTTTAACATACTCTTCTTATGACCCCACTTCATGAACAGGTGCAGAGAAAAGTTCAGCTCCTGCCAGAAGGTGCTTTCATGCAGCAACTGCGAAATCACCTTTCAGGATGCAAAACAAACATTTTGGCCAGGATCTGAAAAATGACACCTGTCACATTCATGAGGTGCTCTGAAGAAATTGCTATGTTTAAAATTTGGGTCAAAATATTGAAAATTGCCAACATTATGAGCCTGTCTTCAACTATTTCAATGCAGGCTCATAACTTCATTGTTTTTAATATTTTTACACCAAATTTTCAACATAGCATTTTTATGAGCCCACCTCATGAACAAAGGTGGAGAAAATGTTCAACTCCTGCCCAAAAGGTGATTTCAGCAGCAACCATAAAATCACCTTTGGGACAGAATTGACTACTGCCACTTTAATTGTTCTTGTAGTGCCCTTCACAAAGCGGTCCCAAGGATGATCCAGTGAATTACAGACCAGTCAGTCTGACCTCCATTGTGGGTGAGCTCATGGAGACCATGCTAAAGGAAAGGTTGGTGGAATATCTAGAGGGACATGGTCTCCATAAGGAGAGGCAGCATGGGTTCATGGAGGGAGATCATGTCAAACAAATCTAATTGACTTCTTTGACTGTGTCACTAAGAGTAGACAGGGCCAAGTGGAAGACATCCTCTGTCTTGATTTCCGCAAGGACTTTGACTCAGTGCCCCACAAAAGGTTGATGAGGAAGGTGGTGGATCTTGGAGTTGAGGAAGAGAAGGTCAGATGGGTGGAAAACTGGCTGAGGGACAGAACCGAGAGGGTGGTGGTGGGGGCAGAGTTATCTGGCACCAGAGAGGTAATCAGTGGTATCCCACAGAGCTCTGTGCTGGGGCCGGTGTTGTTCAATGTCTTCATCAGTGACACTGGGATGTCATTAAAGGCAAATGTGCCTATTCACAGATGACTCCAAGCTCTGTGGGAGAGGCGACACAGCTAAAGGGATACAGGACCTACAGGAAGATCCAGAAAAGCTGGGGAGGTGGTCCAGGATCTGGCAGCTTAGGTTCAATGCCAAGAAGTGCAAAGTTATGCCTATTGGAGCCAAGAATCTCTAGGACAGAGTACTACCTGGGTGGAGTTTGAATATTTGCATCAGAGGAGGAAAAGGACCTGGGAGAGATTATCACTAGTGATCTAAAGCACTCCACACAGTGCAAGAAAGCAGCAGCAAAGGCAAACAAGATGCTGGGATGCATATCTAGGGGATCAGTAGTAAGAGAGAAGAGGTTATACTGCCTAGTACAAAGTCACTGGTAAGGCCACGATTTAGAGTATGGCATTCAGTACTGGTGCCCACACCTCAAAAAGAACATTAATCTGCTGGAGAAGGTCCAGAGGAGGGCAAAAAAATGATAGTAGGTCAGCAGGGTAAGGCACATGAGGAGAGGTTGAGGGCACTGAACATGTACTCCCTGAAAGACAGAAGAAAGAGAGAGGGGCATGATTGGGACCTTCATATATATGAAGAAGCCAGCAGAAGAAGGCCATTTGGTCTCTCTAGTCTGCTTGTATTGCAGGGTCCACAGCCTGAGCTAATGTCCCTGCCCTCATCCCCACTCTTCTCATCCTCCCTACCCATGATACCTACCCCCTATGCCTATCTCAGCCTCTCTTAAAGCTGCCCATTGTGTTCAACTAGATGATTTCTTCCGCAGCACATTCCAGTGTCCACCACCCATATATATATATATATATATATATATATATACAGTGTGTGTAGTATGTGTATATATATATATATATATATATATATATATATATATGTATATTTATATATATTAGAGGCAAAAACTCAGTTTAATGCATCAGGGTTGTTCCACAGCGACAAAAGTGAGGAAATTCGTTGTTAGGGGTTGAAACCCCTTGGACCCCCCAAGCCCACCCCAACCAGCATTGGGGTGCACATTGGGGTCGTCTGCCTAACTCTTACCCCATCACATGTAAAGCAGCAGAAGTGTAGGAGAATAGGGTGAGAATGAGGACCGAACACCCCAATGCGCACCCCAATGCCGGTTGGGGGCTGGGGGTCCAAGGGGTTTTCAACCCTCAACACTGAATTTTCTCACTTTGTCGCTGTGGAACAACCCTAACTGATGCATTAAACTGAGTTTTTCCCCCACTTCCTCTTTTTGAGAATAACGAGAAATAGTGAATGTAATGCAGCGCGGCTCCATACGTGATGTCTTGTGACATAGTAACAGGAACAACGCAAACAGAAGCACTAACAGTGCCACACATGGTAATGCAAACGTGATAAGAACAGGAAGAGTAACGCGACACGGTGGCATAAACGGGAACGGTCTGCCATGTGATGTCTTCGTCGCATAGTAACATGGTGCCCGCAAGCGGAAATGTCAATGGGCATGGTGACTAAAGTGAAACAGAAACAGTACCGTAGACACAAACAGCAAAAAATAACGGAAACACAAGCGCAAATGAAACGCAAGGATAATGCCATGGTGGCATAGAGCGTGAACGGTAAGTGAAACGGGTATGGAACCGTAAGCGAAAGGGCAATGGTAACAGTAATGTAAGCTCACAGGCTGGTTTTCCTTAAAAGCTGCATAGAGAAAGATAGTGAGTACAAAGAATATATGCATAAAAATGAGGAGTTGGAATACTGAATAGCTTATATCTCAGGGAACCGATCGACGTAGAAAAAAATGTAAAGTCATATGATTTAAGACTTTCCTGGCTAGTTTTGGACTTAGCCTCCATTAGGGCTAAGCATTTTTTTCGACGAAGGTCCCGTTCTCGACCGCTTCCGAGATACGGCCCTGAAAGGCGCTGCGAACGCCATAATGTTATTCTATGGGGAAAAAGAAGTTTGAGTGCCATAGCTTTGGCTCCCTGTAATATTTTTCACCAAACCACTAAAAGGCACATCTATGGGATGTTAGCTGTATTCCCTCCAAATTTCAGCCCCAAAAATGAGCCGTTATATTGCAGCATGGCGTAAAGGATTGCTGCAATGCGTCGGATGCCGTAATGTTATTCTATGGGAAAAAGCATCAACTTTGGAGTGCCATAACTTTGCCGCCGTGTAATATTTTTGCAACACAATACTGAAAGACACATCTGTGAGATGTCGGCTGTGTTTCCTCCAAATTTCAGGCCAAAGCACCAAACCGTTCTTTTACAGCAGGGTGCCAAAGAATTGCTGTCATTTTCTCACACAGCCTGGAAAAGTATTGTCGTAATTTCATAAAGCTGCAAAAATTTGCAACACTTTCGTGAGTGCGACACTACTTTGTGAAAGTACTTTTCCAGGAATTTGAAAAACATATTTCTGGGGTGTTTTACCCCAAAAATAAAGACATGGCTAGCATCCTCAGGGCCCGACTAGGTGAATACAAACAAAATTAGGTTGCTAGAGGGTCCCAGTTTTAAATGCCAAGCATTTTCTGATCATTAACTGAAAACAAAATGGCAGATTTGTGACAGTAAAAGGGCCATTGCGACAGTAAAAGTGCATTTGCGACACTGTCAAACTTTTGTTAACTTTTCCCATTGACTTATAATAGGAAATTGTTTTTGAATAACTTTTGAACCGTTTAATATTTAATATCTTCAACAGGCACATCGGGGACCCCGCCACATGTTCCTGAAGATTCGGACGAGTCGCGCAAACCGTGCAACCTCTAGCGCTAACCGTAGAATTTTCAGAAAAGCGTAAAATGCACACGCAGATCATGCTTAATAACTCTGCAGCCGTAGTATCCCACTGATACGAAACGTGGCAGTTCCTAAGGTGTATGGGTCTTGATCACGTATTCCAAATTTCAGGTAAATCCGTCAAACAGTTGCAAAGTTATTAAGTTGCAAAATTTTGGGTTTAACATGTAAATGGCTCCTCAACCTAATTCATGGTAGCACTACCGTGCTACCATTTTATATATACATATATATATTAGAGGCAAAAACTCCATTTAATGCATTAGTTAGGGTTGTTCCACAGCAACAAAAGTGAGGAAATTTGGTGTTAGGGTTGAAAACCCCTTGGACCCCCCCACCCCCAACCGGCATTGGGGTGTGCATTGGGTCGCCGCCCTAACTCTCACCCACCACATGTGTAAAGCAGCAGAAGCATAGGAGAATGGGGTGAGAGTTAGGACCGACGACTCCCAATGCGCGACTCCTAATGCCGGGTTGCGGGAGGGCGGGGTCCAAGGGTTTTCAACCCTTACACCAATTCCTCACTTTGTCGCTGTGGAACAACCCTAACTAATGCATTAAACTGAGTTTTTGCCTCTAATTTCCCTTTTGAGAATGATAATGAGAAATAGTGAATGTAATGCAGCAGTGGAGGGCTCAAGGCTTCCCGCCACATGATGTCTTGTGGCATAGTAACAGGAACAGCAACGCAAACGGAAGCGCCAACAGTGGTGACATGGTAATGCAAGCACGAATGAGAACAGAAAGGGTAACGCATACGGTGGCGTAACGGAACAGTCTGCCACATGATGTGTTGTCACATAGTAACATGGTGCCTGCAAACGAAATGTCAATGGGCATAGTGATGCAAACTGAAACAGAAAGAGAAACAGTACTGTAGACACAAATGGCAAAAATAACAGAATCGCATAGCCGAAAATGAAAACGCGAAAGGATAACGCATGGTGGCGTGACGCCAACGGTAAGTGAAACGGGATGGAACCGCAAGCAGAAAGGCAACGGTAACAGTAATGTAAGCACAGGCTGGTTTTCCCAAAACCTGCATAGAGAAAGACAGTGAGTACAAAGAATGTATGCATAATAATGGGTATCGGAGCAGAAAACAAGGACTTGGAATACTAAATAGGTTATATCTCAGGAACTGTACGACGAGAAACAAAATTTAAAAGTCATATGATTTCACGACTGTCCTGGTTAGTTTTGTGCTTAGCTCCTGTTAGGGGCTAAGCATTTTTCTGATGAAAAGTCTGTATCTCGCACCGCTTCGGGATACGGCCCTGAAAGGCGCCGGGCGACGCTGTAATGTTATCCTATGGGAAAAAAGAGACGTTCGAGTGCCATAACTTTGCCTCCCTGTAATTTTTCACCAAACCACTGAAAGACACATCTGTGTGCTGTTGGCTGTCTTCCCTCAAATTTCAGGAAAAAGACCAAACCGTTATTTTGCAGCAGGGTGCCAAAGGATTCCTGTAATGCGTCGGCTGTAATGTTATCCTATGGGCAAAACCGTCAAATTTGGAGTGCGTAACTTTGCCACCGTGTAATATTTTTTCAACACAACACTGAAAGGCACATCTGTGAGATGTCAAAGCGTTCCAGCCAAATTTCAGCCCAAAACTCCCAACCGTTCTTTTACAGCGGGTGCCAAAGAACTGCTGTCATTTACCCACAGCCTAGAAAAGTACTGTCGTAATTTATTTAAAGCTGCAAAAATTTGCGACACTTTCATGTGCACGAAAGTACTTTGCGTAAAGTACTTTTCCAGAAATTTGAAAAACATATTTCTGGGGTGTTTTACCCCAAAATAAAGACATGGCTAGCATCCTCAGGCTCCAACTAGGTGAATACAGAAAGAATTAGGTTGCTAGAGGGTCCCAAATGTAAATGGCAAGCATTTTTCTGATCACTAACTGAAAACAAGATGGTGGATTTACTAAGAGTAAGAGGGCCATTTGCAAAGTAAAAATGCATTTGGCGACACTGTCCAACTTTTGCTAACTTTTCCCATTGACTTATAACGGAAATTGTTTTTGAATAACTTTTGAACCGTTTAATATTTTTCACGAAATCTTGAAAGACACATCGGGGACCCTGGCCGCCGCGTTCCCTGAAGATTTTGGGCTGATCCCGAAACCGTGCGACCTGTAAGGCGCAACTATAGAATTCCAGAAAAGGCGTGAAGGCATGCGCAGATCACACTTAATAACTCCGCAGTCATGTATCCGACCAGTGCAAAACTTGGCAGATTCCAAGGCTTATGGTTCTTGATCAAGTATTCCAAATTTCAGGCAAATCTGTCAAACAGTTGCAAAGTTATTAAGGTGCAAAATTTTGGGTTTAACATGTAAATGGTTCTCAACCCTAACTATGGTAGCACTACCATGTTACTCATATATATATATATGTGTATATATATATATATATATATATGTATATATACACATATATATGGAAAAAGAAAACTGTCCATCATTGTCCGCTGCACCGCTACTCCACCACTGCACGTGACCCTCTCACTCAGGACCCACCACCCCACACAGCCTCTACCCATACTTACCCATTGAGGTCTGTCGCCATAATCTTCCTTGGACTGCAGACATGCCTTCACTCTTCAAAGCCCAACCGCAAACTGAGGTAAGTGCTTCAGTGTCTTTCAATGGGGTTTTCAGTTTCAATGTATTTCAGTGGGATTTTCAACTTGGTGGCATAACTTGGCCATTTTTTATATTTTTGCCCAAAATTTTCAACATATCTTTTTGGGACCCCTCCTCATACAAGCATATGAACATATGAAGAAGCCAGCAGAAGAAGGCAATTTGGTCTATCAAGTCTGCTCATATTACAAGGTCCACAGCTTGAGCTAATGTCCCTGCCCTTCCTTCCTCCTCCTCCCATCCTCCCTACCCATGATTCTTACCTTCCCCATGCCTATCCCAGCTCTCTTAAAGCTGCCCACTGTCTTCAATAAGATTACCTGTTCTGGCAGCACATTCCAAGTGTCCACCACCCTCTCTGTGAAGAAGTGCTTTCTGATCTCCTCCTAAACCTCCCACCCACCAGCTTAAGACTGTGCCCCTTGTGATATGGTTGCCACTTAGCTTAAAAGGGTCTCCTTATCATCCTTATTTATCCCTTTCAAGTACTTGAGTGTCCCAATCCTGTCCCTCTTTCTCTCCTGTCTTCCTGGGAGTACATGTTCGGTGCCCTCAACCTCTCCTCATATGCCTTGCTCTGCTGACCGGCTGTCATCTTTGTAGCCTCCTCTGTACCATCTCCAGCAGGTTAATGTCCTTTGAGGCGTGGGCACCAGTACTGAACTCCATACTCTAGATGTGGCCTTACCAGTGACCTGTACAAGGCAATATAACCTCCTCTCCTACTACTGATCCCCCTTGCTATGCATCCTAGCATCTTGTTTGCCTTTGCTCCTGCTTTCTTACACAGATCAGTTTAAAAAAACAGCAAGGACAGTTTCTTTATTTCAGGGACAAGACACTGGGGGAGGGGAGGGATACTAGACTACCAGGGGCTGTTTTTTGTCACTCTGGGGACAGCAATTAACATTTTGGGATGGGCACCACTACACTATGGCAACATTATATGGCATATAGTATGGATGATCGGGAATGGGAGGGGCCACTACACTATGGCGACATTATATGGCATATAGTATGGATGATCGGGGATGGGGAGGGCCACTACACTATGGCAACATTATATGGCATATAGTATGGATGATCGGGGATGGGGAGGGCCACTACACTATGGAAAATGTTTTCCATTATCGGTGGGTGAAGGGGGTCACTATGCTACGGAATAATGTTTTAGGTTGAAAGCCAATCTGCTGGGTGGGCTGAACAGTCATGCAAATCAAAGGGCTGAAGCCCTCACAGATTAGAGTGGCATCAGTCCTCTGAAGTGCACGACCATTCAGTCCACCCAGCAGAGGGTTGCATCAGGACCACACTTAGTGGTCATTGGGAGTGAACTGCTGAGCTCCTGGTTCTGTGAATTGCAATGGGCTCAGCAGTGGCACCCTCTAAAATCCCATATTGCTATTAATATATTGTTTGCAAGCGCAACCAACATAATAAATTAACACAGGCTGTCCTTTTACTACTCTCATCCCATGACCTCTCTGCTCTTTTTTTTTAGTTGTTTAACCAGGAGTAGCACACTAAGCTGAAAGCTTTTTACAGGTGCGACCTGGGATCATAACCTGTGGGTTATAATGGTGAACACGCCGTCGGTTGTCACCTGTGTGCATGCACACGCTGTTTCGTAGTAATTGTTCCCTGAACTGCCGCCTCAGACTCTTGCTTCCCGCTGCATACTTCACTAACAAAACAGCACAGTACATTTTTAAAGTTTCATTTTACTCCTACATTTGCCGCACCACATTAGTACTGCAGCCACTACTACTTTAGGTGCCTCAGTCACACCGCCTACCTGACTCCTTCACACAGAGCGAACGGCAATCCTGGAACTGCTGCCTCAGTCTGTCAGGCTTCAGCTGATCTTCACAGATCAGGTTGGGGCTAATCTCGATCCTCAAGCTTTTATTTTTACCTGGTATTGAGGAACTAAGTAACAAAATACATTCTGCAGAAGTTTATGGAGTTAAAAAAAAGCTAGTTTAAGTTTTACACAGGAAACTCCACATGTGGCCAAACTTACTTAAAATGATACAGGCAAGAAAACACTCCCAGTAATTACATAAAACAATACATGGGAGGAGTGTAAACTCAAATTTGAAGACACCGGTGTGGGATGCTTTGATAACCCCTCGGCTTTGCCCCTCAGGGTTTATGTAGCATCCCACATCTTGGATATGCATAAAATTCTCATTATACAATCCTCTCCATGCATTATCCTATATGAAATACACTTCTGTTTATTCAAACCACCATGAATTACAGAGTGGAGGATAATAATCTACTTGGTTCCTCTCTGAATAACTGTGTTGTGCCATATAGAGTATACCACAAATGTTGTTTTATAATCTATTTAGCATGACAACTGGTATGCCTTTTCACTGATGAGACATATGAACTGTCATGACACATACTGTAGTTTATAAAACAACTTTTCTGGTGTATGTGGTATGGTGCAAAACACCTTTGTGATGTATGTCGATGGTGCAAAACACCTTTGTGGTGTATGTGGTATGGTGCAAAACATATGTTTGGGTATATGTGGTATGATGCAAAACACCATTTGTGGTGTATATGGTATGGTGCAAAACACCTTTTGTGGTGTATGTGGTATGGTGCAAAACATATTTTGTGGTGTATGTGGTACAGTGCAAAACACCTTTTGTGGTGTATGTGGTATGGTGCAAAACACCTTTTCTGGTGTATGTGGCATGGTGCAAAACATCTTTTTGGTGTATGAGGTATGGTGAAAAACACTGTTTCTGGTGTGTGTGGTATGGTATGGTGCAAAACATTTTTTCTGGTGCATATGGTATGGTGCAAAACACCTTTTGTGGTGTATGTGGTATGGTAAAAACATCTTTCAGGTATATGCGGTATGGTGCAAAACACTTTTGTGGTATATTAGTATGGTGCAAAACACCTTTGTGGTGTACAGTATATGATATGGTGCAAAGCACCTTTGTGGTGTATGTGGTATGGTGAAAAAATCTTTTCACATATATGATATGGTGCAAAATACCTTTGTAGTGTATATGGTATGGTGCAAAACACCTTTATGGTGTATGTGGTATGGTGCAAAACACCTTTGTGGTGTATGTGGTGTGGTGCAAAAATTATTTTGGGTATATGTGGTATGGTTCAAAACACCGTTCTACTGTATGTGGTATTGTGTAAAACACATTTTCTAGTATGTGGTATGGTGAAAAACATATTTTCTGGTGTATATGATACAGTGCAAAATGCCTTTGTGGTGTATGAGGTATGGTGAAAACACCATTTCTGGTGTATGTGATATGGTACAAAACACTTTTTCTGGTGTATGTGGTATGGTGCAAAACACCTTTGTGGTGTATGTGGTATGGTGTAAACCACCTTGTGTGGTGTATGTGGTATGGTGCAAAACACCTTTGTGGTGCATGTGGTATGGTGCAAAATACCTTTTGTGGTGTAAACCTTCCCACCTCACCCCACCCACCCTGGAAATAGTTCCTTTATACCTGGGGTTCTGACATCATTTCCTCAAGACGCAAGGTGCATATCACTGTCATATCCTCTCTAGCACACTGCACTGACAATATAAGCATACACATTATATAAATACATATATTTCTATATAACAAACCAATCACACACACACAAAAAAAACTAGGTAGACAGTTATGTGGGAGTAGTGTAATGTAATGGCTGTGGGGGCAGCAGTCTTCCTGGTAGTCTTTCTGAGGCTGAGATGCTGCCCTGTTTGCAGACAACTATCTGCCCTGAGGGAGGAAGTTGCCCTCTTCAGGGCGCACTGGACAGTAGTAAGGGAACCTCCCCATCCAGGGAGCACCAGAGCTACCACCACTACCTCAGAGGTTGCAAAAAGCACAGCAGTTGGACCACTGTGGGCTCAGGGAGGGTAAGGGTGGTGGAACAGAGGCACACCTGGTCAGTTGTTCCACTCCACAATCTATACACCATTCTGGGGAGCATAGTTCCCTATGGATGCACCAACAGAGGATGGATGCACCACAGAGGAGACTAAGGAGGGTGCAGACAACTGTCACAAGGGAGGCCCCTCAGGAAGGAGGCAGAGGGCACCACAGGGAAAGGAAGCAGCTCCTGGTGGGGGACTCCAGTTATTAGGGGATAGAACTGGGGGAGCAGGGAAAACTGAAGAGGTGCCTGCCTGGTGCCATGGTTTGAGGGACAGGAAGCGATCCTTAGGATCACGAGAACAGTTGCAATGGAGTTCGAGCTGGATGTCATTGTCCACCTAAGGACAAATGACTTGGCCATCATGAGATTAGAGCAGTTCAGAAGGACTTTGTAGAGTTGGGGAGGGCCTAAGACCAGTAGCACACACAGTATCCTTCTCAGAGGTGCTGCCTGTCGGTGGCATGGGTGAGGCGAGGGTACTTTGCACCATACAGTTTAACTGAATGGTTGAAAAATGGTGTGGAGCACAGGGTTTGGCTTCACTGGGACTGGGATTCCACCTGGAGGGACACCAGCCTATACTGGCAGGATGGTCTGCATCTGTCCAGAAGGAACAAGTCTTTGGGCAATCAGTTTAAATGCTTGCTGGAGCTTTTAAACTAGTCAAGGGGAGGCACTGATAAGCAGCAGGAAAATCCCAGCCTCCCCTACAAAACAGGGTACTAAATGAGAAAAAGACCAAGGTAGAAAGGTCAGTGGGGCGTCCTGCTACATAAGGTAAAGCCATCAAAAATGGAGAGCAATGAGTACCAATGCCCATAGTCTGGGTGACAAGCTTCCTGAATTAGTGGCCTTGATGGAGGAGGAACATCTGGATATTGTGGAGTCACAGAAACATGGTACACACAGAACCATGACTGGGACGTAAACATACCAGGATATACTATCTACAGGAGGGACAAGGAGGGTAAAAGAGGAGGAGGAGAGCTCTCACATAAGGGAAGGAATCAAAGCAACAGAACAAAGGGTAAACAGGGAGGAAGAAGCATTGTGGGTCAATTTAGAGGCAGGCAATGGCACCACAATCCTCTCAGGGGAGGAAATGGACAAGGAAATTATAGAAAGTATACTTAGAATGGCAGATAAAGGGAGATATTGCTGATGGGTGATCTGAATATGCCAGATGTTAACTGGAGTGCAGTTGCAGCACCCACTTCTAAGAGTGGGGTTATTCTAGATGCCCTACAGGGGCATGCCTTAGACAACTAGTATAGTAACCCACTCGAGAAGGAGCAATCTTAGACCTGGTCCTCTCAAATGGAGATAGAGAGAGGATTACAGATGTAGAAGTGGGTAGCCATCTGGGAACTAGCGACCATCGAACAGTATGGTTCACAATAAACACAGCAATAGAGTCAAGCCATACAAAGGCACAAGTACTGGACTTCAGGAGGGCTGACTTTGCTAAAATGGGTGAGTGCCTAAGGAATGCACTAGCAAAATGGGCAGGAAGGAGGGTGGAAGAACAATGGGGAATAATAAAACTGCCATCACAGAGGTAACAAGCCTTTGTGTGAAGCAAATAAACAAAATAAAACGATGGAAAAACCACTATGGTTCTCAAAGGAGGTGGCAGTGAAGGTTCAAGAGAAAAAGCATTCAGAAAGTACAAGGAATCACAGAAGGAGCAGGACAGAGAATTGTATCAGTTAAAGCAAAGGAAGCTGGGAAGGCAGTCAGAACAGCAAAGGCCCAAACTGAAGAAAAGATAGCCAACTCAGTTAAGAAGGGGATAAACCTTTTAGGTACATCAGGGCGTGGAGAGAGACTAAGGGAGGGATAGTGAGGCTTAATAAAGGGAGGGTTGGGCAGAGGGTGGCTGTGAAAGGCAGAGATACTAAACAAATAGTTTTGCTCAGTATTTACAAATGAAGAGGGGAGGTACCTAAAACAAACAATAGAAACACTCTGGATACAGAAGTTGATACCAGCCCATTTACAGAAGAAAGGGTTCTGAAAGAACTCTTAAAACTGAAGGTGGACAAAGCAATGGGGCCTGATGGGATTCATCCCAGAATTCTAAAGAACGAAGGGTAGAACTAGTGACACCACTGACTACCCTCTTTAACAAATCATGGGAGGATGGGGTGGTACCTGAGGACTGGAGGAGGGCAGATGTGATTCCCTTCACAAAGTGGGAGCAGGCAGAAGCAGGAAACTACAGACCTGTTAGTTTAACCTCAGTGATAGGGAAAATGATGGAATCACTCTGAAGGAAAGAATTGTCAAGTACCTAAAGGCCAGAGGGCACAGGACCCAAGGCAGCATGGGTTCACAGCAGGAAAGTCATGCCAGATGATTCTAATAGATTTCTTTGACTGGGTGACCAAAGTAGTAGATCAGGAGGGCTGTGACATGGCCTACCTAGACTTTAGCAAGGCATTTGACTCAGTCCCACACAAAAGATTAATGTACAAGTTAGCCAGCCTGGGAGTGGGTCCCAAGATGATAGCCTGGGTAAGAATTGACTGGAGAATAGGACACAGAGTAATAGTAAATGAGTCCACTCTGAAGAAAGGGGTTACTAGTGGGTGCCATGAGGAGTTCAGTATTAAGACGGTCCTCTTCAGTGTCTTTATAAGCTACATTGCAGAGGGACTGGAAGGAAAAGTATGTCTTTTGCAGATGACACAAAGATCTGCAACAGAGTTGATGCACAAGGTGGGGTGGAAAGGATGAGAAGGGACTTGGCAAGGTCAAATGTATGGCAGCTTAGATTTAATGCTAAGAAGTGCAAGGTAATGCACGTGGAAACAAAAACCAGGGAAGAGTACAATGGGGGTGAGATACTAACAACAACAAAATGGAAAGGGACCTGGGGGTAGTCATATCAGATGACTTAAAGGTGGGTAAGCAATGTGAGAGGGCAGTAAGGAGGGCTGGGGGATACTGGGATGTATAGGAGAGGCATCACCAGTAGAAAACAGGAAGTTGTTATCCCTCTGTACAGACAACTGGTGAGACCCCATCTGGATTACTGTGCAGTTCTGGAGACCCAGTCTCCGCAAGGACATAGACAAGATGGAAGCTGTCCAGAGGGAGGGCAACTAAATGGTGCAGGGTCTGCACCAGAAGACATATGAAGAGAGACTAAAGGAGCTTATATGTATAGCCTCAAGGAACGGAGGGAGAGGGGACATGATAGACACTTTCAAGCACCTCAAGGGAATCAACAAAGTCCAAGAGGGTAGCATATTTCAAAAAGAGTGTGCAAGAACAAGGGGCACAATTTGAAGATGGGGGTGGCTCAGAGGTAATGTAAGGAAGTATTTTTTCTACAGAGAATTAGGCTGGATGCATGGAACGACCTTCCAGAGGAGGTTGTGGAGTCAAAAACAGTGGTTGAAATCTGCTACGTATGGACAGTCATAAGGCAATTTAGGGGGTGGGGGGTGAAAGAAGTAGGCTGCTGGTTAACTGGGATCTGCAGCTTATCCATTAGGTAGTGAAATGGGCAGACTGGGTGGGCCAAGCGGTCCTTAACTCTGCGTCAGATTCTATGTTTCTATGTGGTATGGTGCAAACATGAGTTTGTGGTGTATGTGGTATGGTGCAAAACATCTTTTCTGGTGTATGTGAACTGTGAAAGAACTCAGGGAAGAGCTAAGCTAACACCACTGAGTACCCTTTTAATAAATCATAGGAGGATGGTGTGATACCTGAGGACCGGAGGAGGGCGGATGTGATACCCTTCACAAAAGTGGGAGCAAGACGGAGGCAGGAAACTATAGACCTGTCAGTTTGACCTCAGTGGTGGGAAAATGATGGAATCACTTCTGAAGAAAATAAATGTTGAGTACCTAGAGGCCAGTGGGTCACAGGACCCAAGGCAGCATGGATTCACAGCACGAAGGTCATGTCAGACAAATCTAATTGATTTCTTTGACTGGGTGACCAAAGTAGTAGACCAAGGAGGGCTGTGGACATGGCCTACCTAGACTTTAGCAAGGCATTTGACACAGTTCTGCACAAAGATTAATAAACAAATTAGCCAGCCTGAGAGTGGGTCCCAGGGTGGTAGCCTGAGTAAACACTGTCTGGACAACAGGACACAGAGGGTAATAGTAAATGGAGTCCACGGTGAAGAAAGGGAGTACCGCAGGTTTCAGTACTGAGGCTGGTCCTTTTAATGTCTTTATAAGTGACTTTGCAGAAGGACTGAAGGAAAAGTATGCCTCTTTGCAGATGACATAAAGATCTGCAACAGGGTTGAACGCAAGTTGGGGTGGAAAGGATGAAAAGGACTTGGCAAGGTTGGAGGAATGGTTAAATGTATGGCAGCTTGATTCAGTGCAAAGAAGTGCAAAGTAATGCACCTGGAAAACAAAACCAGGGTAAAAGTACACAATGGGGGTGAGATACTGACAACAACAAAAATGGAAAGGGATCTGGGGGTGGTCATATCAGATGACCTAAAGGTGGGCCAGCAATGTAGAAGGTAGTAAGGAGGGTTGGGAGATACTGGGATGCATAGGGAGAGGCATCACCAGTAGAAAACAGGAAGTTGTTGGCCCTCTGTACAGACACTTGGTAAGACCACATCAGGAGTGCTGTGCACAGTTCTGGAGACCCCATCCCCGAAAGACATAGACAGGTGGAGGCTGTCCAGAGGAGGGCAACATAAATGGTGCAGGGTCTGCACCAGAAGACATATAAAGAAAGTCTAAAGGAACTTAGCTGTATAGCCTCGAGAAAAGGAGGGGGACACATGATAGCATGATAGAAACTTTCAAATACCTGAAGGGAATCAACAAAGTCCAAGAGGGTAGCATCTTTCAGAAAATTAAATGTGCAAGAACAAGGGGCACAATTTGAAGATAGAGGGGGACAGCACAGAGGTAATGTGAGGAAATATTTCTTCATAGAGAGGTTGTAGATGAATGGAACAGCCTTCCTGAGGAGGTCATAGAGTTGAAAACAGTGGGGATGTCAAGAATGCATGGGACAGACACAATGCAATTCTAGGTGGGCAGGAGAAAGGCTGTTGGTTAACAAGAATCTGCAACTTATCCGTTAGGTAGAGAAATGGGAAGACTAAGTGGGCCAAGCGTCCTTATCTGCCATCAAATTCTGTTTCTATGTGGTATGGTGCAGAACATATTTTCTGGTGTATGCAGTATGGGGCAAAACACCTTTTGTGGTGTATGTGGTATGGTGCAAAAAATATTTTCAGGTATATGTGGCATGGTGCACCACACCTTTGTAGTGTCTGTGGTATGGTGTAAAAACATCTTTTTTGGTGTATGTGGTATGGTACAAAAACACCATATCTGGTGTATGTGGTATGGTGCCAAACACCTTTTGTGGTGTATGTGATATGGTGCAAAAGACCTTTGTGGTGTATGTGGTATGGTGAAAACACCTTTCTGGTTATGTGGTATGGTGCAAAACACCTTTGTGGTGTATGTGGTATGGTGAAAAACACCATTTCTGGTTATGTGGTATGGTGCAAAAACACCTTTTGTGGTGTATGTGGTATGGTGAAAACACCATTTCTGGTATATGTGGTATGGTGCAAGACATGTTTTCTGGTGTATGTGGTATGGTGCAAAACACCTTTTGTATGTATGTGGTATGGTGCAAACACATTTTGCAGTGTATGTATAGTGCAAAACACCTTCTGTGTTGTATGTGGTATACTGCAAAACACCTTTTGTGATGTACTGTATGTGGTATGGTGCAAAACATCTTTTCTGGTGTATGTGGTATGGTGCAAAACACCTTTTGTGATGTATGTGGTAAGATGCAAACACTTCTTGTGGTGTATGTGGTATGATGCAAAACACCTTTTGTGTGTGTGTGGTATGGTGCAAAACATCTTTGTGATGTATGTGGTATGGTGCAAACATTTTTGTGGTGTATATGGTATGGTACAAAACACATTTTGTGGTGTATGTGGTATGGTGCACAGCACTTTTGAGGTGTTCAGGTATGTGGTATGGTGCAAAACACCCTTTCTAGTGTATGTGGTATGGTAGAATTTCAACAAATTGTATGTTGGTAGTACAGTTTCACTGCACTGGGTACGAATCCAAATTCCAATACAGTTCCTGTACCAGAATGGTAAATTTATTTATTTAGCTTTTATTAACCAGGTAACTTGTACTAGACAAACTTTTTTTTTTTTTAATATTTACTTGTTTAACCAGAAGTAGCACACTAAGCTGAAAGCTTTTTTACAGGAGCGACCTGGGAGCACAGGGAAGTTAAGTGATTTGCTCAGGGTCACACAGTATGCAAGTGGAAGCTGTGGTATTCAAACCCAGGTGTGGTCTGCTGGAGTCACCAGATTTGCAGTTCAGAGCCTTAAACCACTGCGCTATATCTACCTCCCAATTTTGGAGGGTATTTATGTAGTTTCAGGCACAACCTGGGAAAATTACAACCAAAAACAATACCGCCGGTGATAATGACAGATAAATTCAAATTCCAGGATACAAACATTAAAACTATAGTGAGAAAATGCACAACAATGCAGAAATTAAGGTGTACATTCTGCATATTCAGTTCCAACGGACAAGTCAAACATACAGTGAAAACACTTAATTTAAAAATGGGAAGTTTAGGAATAAATTCAACATCACAGGTAAATGTGGTGGTGAATTCAAAATGAATATTGACGTGAACAAAAGTCAACTTAAAATTCAGCAGTTAGAAACAAGTACATACAGTCGTTCTATACAGATTTCGACAAAGCTTTGAGAGTTCTCAATTTTAAGAATTGACAAAACTTTGCTGAAAAGCATATTAAAATGGCAGAAAAAGGAGAAGTCATACTGATGGGAAACTTCAACCTCCCTGATGTAGACTGGTCCTCCTGCACAGCATCCACAGCCAAAAGCAGAGATTTTCTGGACATCCTGCAAGGGCTGGACTCAATCAACTCATCACAGCCCCCACTAGGGAACATGCAATCCTAAACCTGGTGCTCACAAACAGTAGCAAGGTCAAGGGAGGAGCAGGTGGGGACCACCTGGGACAAGTGACCACAAATCTACCAACCCTAAGCAACCATCCTGCTTAAGATCATGACAAGGTCCCTCGACTGCTTTTTCTGCACTTATACCACTTCACAAGTCCCCTCTTTCATGAATACTATAGTCCTCCGGGACTAATGCCTGCATCCCTTCCTGCTGTTGTCACCTGGCAATACATTGTGTTGCACCATTATTTTCACAGCACTACTGAACAGGATCGTGATTTCACTGTACACACTGCTTAACTGTTTTACTATTCATCTACCACTGAGACATTGTCCTCTTGTATAGCCTCCTTCAGTTATGTAACTGTATTCTATTCTGTATCACTGAGGTGTTGTCCTCCTGTCACACTTGTTGAAACCTTGTAACTATTGTTTGAAACCTGTAACCTGTAACTATTACTGTGTATTGAACTATGTAACACTGTCTGTCTTTGTACTCCATGATAGGGTTGTCACCTTTGGATGAGATGAAAACGAATACTAAACCACACCCCAAACTCCACCCCTAACCCCACCCCTTTATGACTAATGAGGTCATCGCTGGACTTTGATTCACTTGATTTATTCAGAATTGCTGCTGATATAACATTGTGTACAACTTCTTTAAATTACATCATGATTATTATTTTTGGTTTATTTGATTTAGATTTAAATATTTTAAATTTCAGTGTGTGTTAACATTTGGTGGGGATAGAGAGGGGGTTCAGGGACTTTCCATCCTGTGTACACAGCTTAGCTGACAAATCGAGTGACTACAAGAGCACCTCTGACAACTGGCTATTTTGGATCAGGTGGCCTTTTCTGGTAAAACTCTTTCAATAAATAAATAAACTACACCAATAATGGTGGATGAGATGTAATTACAAATATCATCTGCCATTTAAGATGTGCTACTGTCCCTCCCATTTGCTCCTACTCTAAATTTATATGTAATGTCAGAGAAGATTTTAAAAGTGGTAGGAACTATTCTATGCTGTTAAATATCCTATTTTGTTTTCCATGTCAGTCATACATAGCAGATAGCATGATATGTGATATGTAGCGTGGGGCAGTATAGCGTAGTGGTTTAAAGCTCTGAGCTGCAATTCTGGAGACCAGGGTTTGAATCCTACAGCCCAAACTTGCATACTTTGTGGCCCCTACACAAATCATTTAATTCCCTTGTGCTCTTAGGTTGCACCTACAAACAAGGTTTAGCTTATGTGTCTCTTCTGGTAAAAAAATTATAATGTTTTGAAAAATTTTTAATAAATTGCCTAAATTTACAGTGCCATCAAATCTAGATTGTGTTCCTGTCATCTCATCAGCTACTCTCTCTTCCTTTTCTCATTTCTGCAGTTTGGCACGACATTAGCCACATTATTCTGTGATGTTCATCTGAAAGGCCTGGATTGGTCTTCCTGGAATATCCAAGTACTATAGTATGAAAATTGACAACAATAACTACTGAGGAGAGAGATGCATAATATTGCTAGAAATGAAATAAAATGTTAGATTATTAATTTAACAACAAAAGGGCAACAAATATTAAAATACAGTGTAGGACAGACCCTAAAAGAAAAAAATGGTGAACATTTAAAAGTATAAAAGTATTCCTTATCACAGCAGTCAAATACCATACTCACAATGCAGCCTGGAAAGGATTAGCTTGATTTGCTGCTAATGGTCTTAATAGCCCTACTTTACACCTCTCAGACAGACTGGTATACAAACAAAGGTCTGCATGACATCACAATTTGTTTGTAATCTGACCATGCAAGTAAAATGGTGAAGGATTTAACAGAATCTGTTTTACAAGCATGTGAGCATTCAAAATGACTGAAAAGTACTACCTCTGAATAAAACTGGATTAGCAGGTAAAGTTTCTGAAACACATTGTACAGTCCATACTGGGACAGGAAGCTACCCTAATGTGGTGCCTGTCTGGTTTCAGAAAATGAAGGTGTTAATTAAGGTAGTATTGTTTACCCTTCCATGAATAATCTTCCAATTTGCTGGTGTGAAGTTAGAGGTGACAACTGAGCAGACAGGGATACATTTGGCTCTTTAGTGCCCTGCTCTTGAAGGCACTTCCTGACTGAGCATGCACTGCAAGCAAGCAATCACACTAAAATGTCAGACACTTGCTTACAGTTAGATGAGAAGAAATGAAACAGTTAGTGGGGAATCTAACAGGTGCTGCTTGATCCACATAAAAACGAATTTGCAATGGTGAAAACAGGAGGACCGAATCTGACCTAGAAAACCGAATCATTCGGTCAAAACCGAGTAGGTGGTAACCTTACTCCATGATGAGGTGCCTTGTAAACTAATCCTTGACTCAAAGGTCTGTAAATCCGATATTCTAAAATAAATAAATTGGTCTGGTTCAAGGTCAGTACTAAGGAGGAAACAAATCACTCTAAGACATGGGTCCTGGACTTCAGAAGGATGGATTTTGATCAGATGAGAATATGCTTTACAGATATCCTCAGGAGTAAACCAAAGAGTGGGGTGTACATATGCTGGACTAACATAAGAGAGCAATAGCAGATGCCACTGACAAATTTTCCAGACTCGTCAGCAAGACAAGGAAAGGAAACCCTCTGGTTCACAAGAGAGGTGGCATCTGTGGTAACAGGAAAGAGGCTAGCATTCAAAAATGCAAGGTCTCAATTAGCAACAAGAATAGGGACGCTACAAACAGCTTGAGGAAGGCTTCTAGGGTGATTAGAGCAGCAAAGGCACAAACTGAGGTGGAAATTGGACAGGGTAAAGGAGGTAAAAACCTTCTTTAGGTACACAAGTGACAAAAAGAAAACGTGGGTTAGACTAATAAGCAGTGAAGGGAAGAAGAAGATAAAGAAAAGGCAGAGGTCTTAAATGAATACTTTTGCTCTGTCTTTACAAAGGAGGAGGCTGGAAATGGGCACACCACTAAAGGAGTTAATAATTACATAAGGGTGTAAACACAAGCCCTTCTCAGTAGAGAGGGTAAGGACTGAACGTAATAAACTAAAGATGGATAAAGCCAAGGGCTGGACGGCATCTACTCACATACTGAGAGAACTTAGGGATGAATTGGCAGCACCTCTAGTAGATCCGTGAGAGAGGAATTGTTCCACAAGACTGGAAAAGGGCAGCAGTTCCCATACATAAAGGAGGGAGCAGGGAGGTGGTGGTAACTATCGCTTTGTCAGTCTCACCTTGATGGTAGGCAAGATGATGGAAACACTGCTAAAGGAAAGAATTTTAACTTTCCTGGAACAGACTGGACAGCTGGACAGCAGGCAACATGGCTTCATGGCGGAAAGGCCCTGCCAGACTAATCTGATTAAGTTTTTGACTCGATACTAAGATAGTGGACCAGGAGGAGCAGTGGATGTTATCTATCTTGACTTTAGCAAAGCCTTCACTCGGTCCCACACAGATGGCTACTAAGTAAGCTTGAGCATACAGGAGTGAGACAAGAAGTGGTATCATGGGTTAGGAGTTGGCTTAGTCAGAGGAACCAGTCGATGATGGTAAATGGAGCAGCATCAGGGGATGGGGTGACCAGCGGGTGCCACAGGGTGTCCATCCTGGTTCCTTTACGCTCAATATTTTCATAAGTGACATCACTGAGGGCTAAGCAGGAAGGTGAATCTGTTTGCAGACAACACAAAGATCTGCATCAGAGTGGACACTGCCCAGGAGTGGAACAAATGAAAAGTGACCTGCTCAAGCTAGAAAATTGTCCAACATGTGGCAGTTAAAATTTAATGCAAACAAATGCAAAGTGATGTATCTGGGCAGGAGCAGCCCAGGATAGTTTACTATCTGGGAGGAGAGCAGCTAACAGCCACCAAACAGGAGTGGGATCTTGGGGTCATTATCTCTGATGACTTAAAAGTGGGCAGACAATGTGAAAAGCAGAACAAAAAGCCAGCAAAATGTTGGGACATATAGGAAAGGGCATCACAAGTAGAAGAGGGAAGTGATCATACCACTATACAAGTCTCTGGTAAGGCCCCACTTTGAGTGCTGCATACAGTTCTGGAGGCCTTATCTCAAAAAAGACATGGATAGACTAGAGACGGTACAGAGGAGGGCAACAAAATGATACAAGGGCTCCATGAATTGCAATCTTAAAGCAGATTACGCCAACTCAACATGTACTCACTGGAGCAGCACAGAGATAGGGGTGACATGATACAGACATTCAAGTTCCTGAAGGGCATAAACAGAGAACCTACCTAGAACTCTCTCTGATCAATAGCTCCACAAGGACAAGGGTCATGAAATAAAATTAAGGGAGGGAGGTCTCGGGTAACATGCATAAGTTCTTCTTTACTGAAAGGGTGGTGGCTCCATGGAATAGCCTATCTGCAGAGGTCATTGACTCCAAAACAGTAGGGCAATTCAAATCTGGTTGGAATAGGCATAAGGGATTTTCTCTAAGAAATTCTAAGGCGGTAGCACTCAGGGCAGACTATATGGATCTTTGGTCCCCATCTGCCATCACTTTCTATGTTTCAGATGAGAATGATAATTATTTCAAAAGGTCTGAGCAGTAAAATGTTTTCTGATTTGAGATAGGATCGTATTCCAAAGTTATGGGGCAGAAACGGAGAAAGCCTTATCCCTAATTTGGTTCTGGTGGTGTGACAAGCAGTGCTCTGGAAGGGATCCGACATGGATGCCTGTAACATAGAAGCGCATTATTGCACATGACTTGGACCCAGGGGAACCAACAAGAACAAGCATTTGTCAATGGCGAATGTTTGCTTGTGACATTGGCACTGGTAGTGTAGAAGTTACAGAGCTGCATAATAGAAATGACAGTGAAGTATTGAACTGAAGCCAACCCACCACCACCTGCAGAGAGTGACAGGCATTGGGGCGTGCCTTTTGGTCATCAGGCATAACGGCCATGCCATTTCACCACACCCTACCCTGCAGACACTGACAAGTGTCATGGTGTTTTGGGGTCTTTGGCCTATGCGCACCCCATTCCATCAGAAAATACGTGAGATGGGTGTGGTATAGGAGAATGGGGTGAACTTTGGCTAAAGAGTCCAAGGCATACCTCAATGCCTCTCACTGGCTGCAGGATGTGGAATGGTATGAGCATTACAGGCAAGAACCCAAGTCACACCCTGATGCCTGTCATTTCTATAGGGGGCGTTCAGGTTGGAAACCCTAACACCTGAGGCATTCATTGGTATTTTCACTCTAAATTTTCAACATGGTTTTTATGACCCCCACCTCATGAACAGTGGCAATATCAGTTTGTTAGCGGAAAGCTGCTTATGCACAGCGACTTATGGCATTTAGCACCACAGGTGCAAAAACACATTCCAAACAGGATGGAAAAATGACAGCTGTACTGTTCATGGGGAGGTGTAAAAATGGCAATGTTGCAAATCTGCAGTCAAAATATTAAAAAACTGGTGAAGTCGAGCGCAGACAGAAACTGTGCAACGACGCCCGTAATGTAATTAGGTGGTGGATTTTTACAACAGATTGTCAACGAGGCATTTTGGGACCTCCAATCATGAACAGTGTCACTGTGATTTTCTTTATCTGTCCCGAACAATGATTTCCCACAGTGACCACACATCTCTGCACTGAAAGTGTAAAACACATTTCGCCATGTTGTGAAAATGTCAGCTGTACTGTTCATAAGGAAGTGTGGAAAATGACACTGGTGAAAATCTGGACTGAAAATATTACAAAGTCATGAACTTATGAGGTGCGTGAAACTGCACAATGCTCACTCGTAACACAGTCATTTTATGGACTTTGTCACCAAATTTTCAGCATAGCCATTTAAGACCTCTGCTTATGAACAGTGTAACTGTGATTTCCTTAATCTGTCCCAAACATTGCTTTTGCACACTGACTGCACCATTATGCGCTACATGTGCAGAAACACATTTGGGGTGACGTGAAAATGGCAGCTGTACTGTTCAAAAGGAAGTGTAATCAATGGCAATGTGGAAAATCTGGAGTGAAAATATAGAAAATTCGCAAACTTACGAGCATACATAGAGAACTGCGAATCTACGCACGTAAAACAGTCATTTTAGCAATTTTTCATCAAATTTTCAACATAGCCATTTTAAGACCTCTGCTCATGAACAGTGTCACTGTGATTTTCTTAATGTGTCCCATACATTGATTTTGCACACCGACTGCGCCATTGTGCGCTACATGGCGAAAACACGTTTTGGGCAAGATGTGAAAATGACAGCTGTACTGCTCATAAGAAGTGTAATAAAATGGCAATGTTGAAAATCTGGAGTGAAAATAAAAATTCAAGAACTTACGAGTGTGCATAGGAACTGCACAACGATGCCATAAAACAGTAATTTTAGGAATTTGTTCACAAATTTTCAACATAGCCATTTTAAGATCTCTGCTCATTAACAGTGTCACTGTGATTTTCTTAGTGTGTCCCATACATTGATTTCACGACAATCGATGCATTGTGCACTGACATGGGCGGAAACACGTTTTGGGCAAGTTCAGAAAAATGACAGCTGTACTGCTCATAAGGAGGTATGGTAAAATGGCAATGTTGAAAATCTGGAGTGAAAATATTGATAATTCATGGAACTTACGAAATGCGATGTGAGAACTACGAAATGCACGCCAGAAACAGTCAGGTTTTACATGATCTTCAACATAGGATTTTGAGAGCCCACCTTATGAACAGTGGCAGTGTCATTCCATTACTTTGTCCCGAAGGTGATTTTACGCAGTGACTGCGAAATCACCCTTCAGGCCTGATGAACACAATGACAGTGACATCATTCATGAGAAGGGTCCCAAAACCCCATGTTGAAAATTTGTCAAAATTCCAAAAATGGCTGAGATATGCAGCAAAGTTGAAAACCCTATTCATTACATTATACAGCTTACCAGCATTTCTCAGTTCGCTGTCAGCTTTGAAGAGTGCAGACGTGTTCCCGTCCATCAAGATCGCCGCCGGAGTCCAGAGGTAACTATGGGGGCGAGGGGGTGGGGAGGCAGGGTGTGCAGTGGTTGGATGCGGGTTGTGGGAGGGGGTAGGGAGAAGCGCCGAGGACAGTTTTGATTTGCAGGTTTTTTTCTTTGGGTGACAATGCGGGACGTTTGCCACGTTAGGGTGGGCTCCCAGCGTGGCACAAGAGCAACTGAGTAGGACAAGTAAATGGAGCTGACAGAGGTTAGGCACCCCCATGGCAATAGCATCTGTTGCCATGCTGGGTGGGCTCCCAGCGTGGCACCTGTGCACTGGGGGGACAGTGGAGCTAATGGGGGATTGGGCATCCCGTCAGCTATACAGTGTGCAGCCACACTGGGGTGGGCACCAGCGGCATATATAACTCTGCTGGGGGATAGCACACGACGGGGATTGGGCACCCCGCCGCCACACAGTGTGCGCTGGGGGGCCAGCACCCAGCGTGCCTGCCTGTGTGGTGTGTGTGTGTGTGTAGGGGAGCACGCATGAGCAGGTGATATCTGATCGCTGCTTACTGAAGCGTATCTCCCCTTTCAACTGTACTCCACTGCATTTTGAGCTGTCATAGACAGCTCCAGCAGGCATTGGAGAACTGGCTCGCGCCTGCAAACTCACTGACTGAATTGAAGAGGGCTGCCACATCTCCGAAAACTCAGATGATGGCACTATGTTTCTTGCACATGTGTGTAACCCCTGCAAATGGGGGTTCCCAAAAGACTTCAGGAGCTTGCTTGAATGCTCCAAGCCTGAATGGTGTTTGGCATTTAAGCCATTTATCAGTGAGTGTTTTAGAGCCTCTGGTACTGTCTCTTTAAGAGCTGTCTGCTTGCAGACATAATTAGTTTGTATGGGGGACTGTGTGCTTCTCTGAGTACCACTCGAGCTGCTGCCAATTCACTTCATTTTTGCAGTCACTAGGAGTGCAAAGGAACCTATCTGAAAGATGTAACTGTTTTAGAATTATTTAGAGTAATAATGAAATTACAGTTTGTCTAACCTGCTTTCTTTGCAGTCAGAACTGTGTCTGCTAGTTCCCCATTCTAGTTTTGAACTGCTGAACTGGACCAATCAGTGTGGTAAGCTAGCTCTAAAATGATGCCTTGGACGAATCAGAACTTGGACTCATAATCTGAGCCAGCCACAAGAGGATTTATGGGCAGTGACTCTGGGAGATGTAGTTTAGACTTCAGTGCCTTTTGGACCAACAGCAGCAGTCTATTGTGAGTGACAGCCAATCCAGTCAAGAACTGGGAGGAACTCAAAGGAAGTGCCCGGTTCAGTCAGTTGGAGTTCAGTTGAGCTTTGGCAGTGAAGAAGGAAGGAGCCCTGTGCTTTTCAGTGTGCAGTTTTAGTCAAAAAACGTGTAAGGGCCAGAGTTCCGGTCTGCAGCTTGTGTAACAGCTTGTTAGGACTGAATCCGTCCTGTGAAAAGAATCAAAGGATCTCTGAAGAGTAGAAACCAGGCTCACCCTGTAGAAGACTGGAAGAATTGCTGAAAATTGCACTCGGTCTGTCAGGAACTGAATCTGCTGTGTGTTCTCCGGTATTGTGCAGTAATTGCGATCGGATACAGATGCAGCCTGCCTGGTATAGTACTTTCTTTTATATGGATGTGTGAAGAGGTTTGTGTACCTCAAGTGAGCCCTGCTGACATTGAAGGACCCTATCTTATTTGGAGGTCGTGAGTACTAATTCAGGGTTGCTCCTGTTGAATTGCCACATTAAATCCAAATGGAATTACTGTACTGCTGACTGTTTAATTCTCCTTTTCTGTGTGAAAGGGCCCTACCAGCTGCCACGGTTTGGACTAGCCACTAGGGCTTGGGTACCCAGGGACAGTAACTGATAGGGATAGGCCTGCACAGAGCCATAGGTAGATTATTAGAGTGATAAGCTAATTAACCTGATTTCCCCTGTCCTTGTTATATCCCCTAAATAAATCAGAGCTGCTTGTTTCAGCAAAGTTATACTGCCTGAGTATTTGTCTATGTTAAAGTACTGTACTGTGATTGTTGCACTGTATCTCATTTCACAGGAGGTCCCAGTGCCGGAACCAGACCTGGGGGTAAGTGTATACTGTGAAGGTAATTCTGATATATTGTGTGGGCCACTAGTGGGAAGAAAGGGGGTTGCAGTGTCCCAGAGGGCTGTGACCAAGTTAGTTTAACTATTGCAAACCCTGACCTCTGGGTGGAGGCACCCGCCATTGGATCCAGGCCCTCAACCTGTTAGTGGCAAATCAGGCAGGGTAGTAGCCCCTGGATAGCGCCATCTAGGGTTACATCTTGGAGGCTCACCGCTGGGATTGTGTGTCCTCTAGTGGCCATATTTCACGAACCACTGTTAAGAAAAAAATGGGTACCCGACAGAAGTGGCTGTGCACCGGCTGGTGGAGTGGTGTACTGGGAGGAGATCGACCCTCAAATGCTATGCTTATCCTGGACATCCCCTGGGTATCAATACGGACACTGTGCAGGGAGTACTTTCCAAGGTGGAAGGTTTACAAACCCTGTGGTGGTGGGTCGGCATGCTAATCTGCTCACCCACACTTTCCTGGCCCTAGTAGAGTTTAAGGATCCCATAGATAGCTCAAAGTGCCACAGACCATTACCCAGAGGAGCCCTCACTGCTTGGAGAGTGATAACTAAGGACAGTAAAGACCGGGGAATCAGCCCCACCACTATCTGAAACTTTTGAGGAGAAATTTGCTGAATGGTTGCTGGGAGAGGGAAAACTGTGGAGGACTTGAAGAAACTATTCTTTCCACCTGGGTGTTCCTCCCCAACACCCTCTCCTGCTCCAGTGCCCGTAATGGTGGCTGAACCAATGCAGACTCCTATTTCTGCACCTGCCATTAGTCACGACTCTTACCGAAGGTTGAGGATCTTCTGGCACCTCCCACCCCCCAAGGGGAGGATGACTGGGAGACCTGGATAGACTATGTTGCCCCAAGTGCTAGAATGGCAATGCTCGGAAGGTGAAAAGCGAAAGAGGGTTAGTGAGAGCCTCCGAGGTCCTGCCCTGGCTACCATCCGTGCTAAACGGGCCAGTAACCCTGAAGCGACTGCACAGGCCTATCTTGAGGCCTTGGAGAATGTATGGGAGCCCAGATTCTGATGAGGACCTATGGTGGAGAGTAAGAGATGCACAACAGTACCAAGGGAGTTGTTGTCTGTGTATGTATCTCGGCTGGAAAAATTGTTGCAAGAATGCCTCAGAAAAGGTAGTTTGCCAGCGATTGAACTGGACCCGAACCAGGCTGGACAGGATCCTTAAGTCTGCCCCTTCTCAGAACTGCTGTTGCTTCAGTACACCTGGCAGATCGACTGGAATTCCCCCTCCTATGATGAGTTAATGAGAGAAATTGAGGAGTTGAGAAAAGACGACCTCGGGAGGGACCTGCACCAATAGCTGCTACGACCCAGTGACTGAGGGTGACCCATCAAGTGAAGTTCAGGGGCAGAGGTTGGCAGTCAATGAGTGCTCTGACAAGGAAAAGATATGTCACAATGGGCGAACTGTTGAGAGAGATCCGAGAATTCAAAAACAGTCCTTTATGAAGGCCACGCCTGCAAGTAACGGGCCCTGACCTATATCCGACTGCATCTGCTATGGGGTGGGGGTACCCACCCATGTATCTCCTGCTGATAACAGCTCCGAACTCGATTCCTTGACCATGGAAGTGGAGAACTGACGAGATGTCTCCAAATGCTTATCACGCCGCAGACAGAGATGGCACCAAGTTTCCAGTTAGTAATACCCCGCCTGGCTCCCAGTGTGGGCGCCCGGCCAGCTCAAACTCCAGAAAGTATGTTTTGCTATAATTGTGGGAAAGATGGGCACATGAAAGGGAATGCCAGTCCCCAAAAGACACTGACAAAGTTGCATATAGGCTACAAGGAGAGCTTCGGAGAAGAAATCAGTGGTTAAGAGGTGCACGACATGATCCCAGTGAGGGCACTCAAAATGCTAATTCACGTCCTTTGTGGCAAGGTCAGTTGCCCAGGCCCCCACTACCTCTCCAGACTGGTCCAGAATAGTGGGTCCCTCCATGGAGACCACTGTAAAGGTGAACGGAGTGTCTACAAGAGCTATATTAGACAGTGGCTCCAAGTGACAATTATGTTCCAAGATTGGTATCAGAAGCATTTGTCAGACATACCCTTACAACCATTAGAAGGACTGCATGTATGGGGGTTTAGTGAGAAAGGCCTACCCTATTCCGGGTATATCCGAATTTGGCTGTCTTTCCCACCTCCGTGGCTGGAGTGGCCGAACAAGTAGAGACCCTAGCCTTAGTGTGTCCCCCACTGGACTGTATGATGGTGTCCCTTTGTTGATTGGAACAAATGCTCATATGTTCGGAAGGCTGGCACAGTTGTGTTATGAAAAACAGGGGTCAAAGACTAGTAGAGCTTTAAGAGTTCCGGCTTTAATTAAGAAGGCCTATGAGGCACAGAGAGATGCTGAAAAAACAGAACCAGAGGAACCGGTCGGAATTGTATGGAAGAAGGATCCTGAGTCTCTGATCCTGGCGCCAAATGCCCAGTGTACCTTACAGGGAGGTCCGTATCAGAAAGGATGTTAAGAATAAAATATTAATGTTGGATGCACCAGGCGATGGAAAATTGCCAGAGGGACTGCTGGTCAAGCCTAGTATTTTGCCCGCTAGAGCCCATGCTTATGCCAGAAGGGTAATGGTCCAAGTTCATAATGTGTCTGAAAGAGACATTCGAGTAAACAGAGGTTGCATCCTGGCTAATGTGCATTGTGCAGACACTGCAGTGCTACCCAGCAGCAAGAGTTCAAGGAAGAATGACAGAGTAAGCCTGACTTGTTTGATTTCGCGACTCCCGCTGCCAGCTGAATGGAAAGTGAAGATCAGTGAGAAGCTTGCCCAGAGAGACCAGGTGTTTTCTTTAAAGGAATGGGATGTAGGATGCGTGCAAGGAGCTGAGCACAATATCCGGCTGCATGACGAAAGACCATTTATGGAGAGGTCTCGACGCCTGGCACCTGCTGACATAGATGATGTGAGACGGCATCTGCAAGAGATGTTAGCTGCTGGTGTAATACAAGAATCCAGAAGCCCTTATGCTTCCCCATTGTGGTAGTGAGGAAAAGAATGGAACAGTAAGGATGTGTGTGATTAATGCACCTTAAACCGGCGGACTATCCCTGATCAGTACACATGCCCTGAGATCAGGATGCTTTGGACTGCCTAAACGGGAGCAAGTGGTTCTCTGTGCTGGATCTCCGCAGTGGGTACTATCAGATCCCGATGGCCCCAGAGGACCGTGAAAAGACAGCCTTTATCTGTCCGCTTGGCTTCTATGAATTCATGGAGGATGCCTCAAGGATTTCAGGTGCCCCAGCCACTTTCAACGATTGATGGAGCGTGGGGACATGAACTTACTAGAGTGCCTGGTATACCTAGATGATGTTATTGTGTTTGGCAGCTCACTGGAGGAACATGAGAGCAGATTATTTAAGGTATTGGACCGACTGGAGGACTTTGGCCTTAAACTGTCCATTGATAAGTGTCAATTTTTTCAAACATCAGTAAAGTATGTGGACACATAGTATCCACCGAGGAATAGAGACCGACCCAAGTAAAGTTGAGGCCTTGACCACCTGGCCACAGCCCAAAATCTAAAAGAACTGCAAAGATCCTGGATTCTGTGGTTATTATCGGCGCCTCATCAAGGATATTCAAGAGTGATCCGCCCTTACTTAACCTTACCAAGGGTATCCCCAACCCACAAAAATACCAAAAGTCAGCATCCTCAAGACTGAAAGAGTGTATTTTCATCCGAAGGAAGTATTTGGGGCCCGCTGGACTCTGATTGTGAGACTGCTTTTCATGAGATCATATATCAACTTACCCATGCTCCAGTGCTGGCCTATGCCCGATCCAAGAAAACCTTACGTCCTGCACACTGATGCTAGCTTGCAAGGGTTGGGGGGTCAGTTGTACCAAGAGCACGAGAATGGCTCGAGACCAGTGGCCTTTGCCAGTAGAAGCCTGACCCCATCCGAAAAGAACTATCCTGTACATAAGTTAGAGTTCTTAGCTTTGAAGTGGGCTAGTCTGACCAATTCCATGAGTACTTGTATGGGGCTAAAATACTAGTAAAACTGACAATAATCCTTTGACCTATGTGCAGACCTCAGCTAAGTTGGATGCCACTGGCCATAGGTGGCTTTCTGCATTATCTACATATGACTATGCTCTCAGAATACCAGGCAGGTCTGAACCACATAGATGCTGATGCTCTCTCCCGAGGCCTGTTCCCCAGAATGATTGGGTCCGACTGGCAGAACTTGACATTCGCGGCACTCTGCCGGAAGTTTGACAGGGAGGAACAAATGTCCACGGACGCAGTGGACTCGTATGGTGGATTGCTTGGGAGCCTCTGAGAATTGCATACCTGCTGCTTATTGCCACTTTTCTGCAATAGACATTGGTGCACTGCCTCAGCTGGACAATGACAGTATTCGGCGTGGCTCAATCTCGCGATCCCATGATCAAAGCAGCTTTAGAAGCCCCTCTATGCAGGAAAAGATGTGTCCAAATTACGCTCCACTGATTTGAGAACTGCACTGTTATACAAAGAAGGTCCTAAGTTGAAACTGATCAATAAACTGTTATACAGAGAAACAGTAGACAGAGGGGACAAGTAGACAAACAACAACTAGTGCTGCCCACTGCCTTCTCGAGACTCAGTATTGAGGTCCTTGCACAACCACATGGGGCACCTTGGTATAGACAGAACACTTGACTTGGTGAGATCCAGATTCTATTGGCCTAAGATGGGGGCTGATGTGGAGCAACACATCGAACTTGTAGTCGCTGCTTACAGAGGAAAGCTTTGCCCCAGAGGGCTGCCCCTTGTTAACATAACCACCAGTGCACCCATGGAGCTGGTCTGTATTGATTTTCTAAGTTTGGAGTCAGATCAAAGAAATATCAGTAATGTGCTGGTGGTCACTGACCATTTCACGAGATATGCCCAAGCTTTCCCACCAAAGACCAGAAAGCATCCACTGTAGCCAAAGTACTTGTAGAAAACTTTTTGTTCACTATGGGCTCCAAAGAATCCATTCTGATCAAGGGAGAGACTTTGAGAGTCGTCTGATCAAAGAGATGCTTTCTCTGTGGGGAGTGCGAAAGTCCAGAACCACTCCTTACCACCCCAGGGGACCCACAGCCTGAACGTTTCAACCGCACTTTGCTAGATATGCTAGGCACCCTGCACCCAAAGGACAGCCTAGATGGAGCCAACAAATTAGCACCCTGGTACATGCTTATAACTGCACCAAAAGTGATGCCACTGGATTCTCCCCCACCGCCTGATGTTTGGAAGAGAAGCTCGACTACCAGTAGATGTGTGTTTTGGGGTCTCTCCTGATGGGGTTCAAGCTGACAACTATTTACAGTATGTGCAAAAGTTAAAGGCCCAGCTAACTCATGCGTACTAACTGGCTCAAACCATGGCTGCCAAAAGAAATCTGGCCAACAAAGAAAGGTATGATAAAAGGTGAAAGCACAGGAACTCCAGGAGGGAGATCGGGTATTGCTAAGAAATCTGGGACTGCATGGCAAGCACAAGATTGCTGACAGATGGCACCATCTCCCTCACATTGTAGTGGGCAAACTAGATGATCTGCCAGTGTACAAAATAAGGCCTGAGAATAATTCAAAGATGTAAAAACAATGCATAGAAATCATTTACTGCCCATTGGACAAATCTTAATTGAGTCTGAGCCCTAGAAGATGCCCCTCTGGACCAGTGACTAGAGCTGCTGCTAAGAAAAGATCAAGAAAGTCTGCACCTACAGAAGCAAAGTTAAAGTGTTCCCTCCACAAGTCCCAGTTGAGCATGACTGTCAGTCCATATCGGAAGAAAGTGAGAGTGACTTTGAATACTATCCTTCTTACGAACTGAGTCAATTGTTTCGGGCAATCCCCTAGTCAATACTGGAGACAAAGCTGGGCCTTCTGGACTGTCTCAGCCCCAGCTTCATCCCTGGAGCCAATGCTCCCAGAAAGTGAAGTGCAAAGCATCAGATCAGATGAAATGGAATCATTGTGCATGGTTGAACTGTTTGAGCTTAGGAGGAAAATGATAGATTGGGGCAGACTGGTGATACACCCGAACAAGAAGAGTATTTTGAGTGCCCTGACAGTCCACTGCCAGTGTCCGAAAGCTCTCCATGCGAGCCAAATGTTGTGGACTCAGAAACTGTAACTCCTGGAGCTGAAAGTGCCCCAGGTTCTAGCCTCTCTACCCCATGGAGACTCCCTGACAAGTGAGGACAATGCTGAAAATGAGGCTCAGAGTGCAGAGACTATAACAGTTCCCCAGAAAGACTGGTCGAGCTGTAAAGCCTGTGGTGCACCTCAGTTATGATTCACTTGGGAGGCCTGTGGACTTGCCTCTCAATGTTGTCCATAAAGGAGTGTATGTGTCCCGAGCTCATTGCCCAAACTGAGCATCAGTGCTAACTCCAAGTTACTTGTGTTGCCTCTTCTAGTATGGTGCCCTTGCCCCATCCAGCCCCAAGGTAACTGATAGGAAGGCCCCTCTCTTCAGGTTTCATGTACAAGAGGTAATAACTTGAGTTATGGTACAATGTGTATGTAATACTGTGTAAAGAGTGACGACTGCAATGTTTCAGAAATGTGTTCTTGGTAAAATGATATATTGACTGATGATTACATGTGAGCCTAATGCAAATGTATATGGTTGCAGTTGAAACTTATGGGGTACTTGCTTGACGCGACGCCAAGCTTTCCCAGGCCAGGAAGGGTGTAACCCTGCAAATGGGGGTTCCCAAAAGACTTCCAGGAGCTTGCTTGAATGCTCCAAGCCTGAATGGTGTTTGGCATTTAAGCCATTTATCAGTGAGTGTTTTAGAGCCTCTGGTACTGTCTCTTTAAGAGCTGTCTGCTTGCAGACATAATTAGTTTGTATGGGGGACTGTGTGCTTCTCTGAGTACCACTCGAGCTGCTGCCAATTCACTTCATTTTGCAGTCACTAGGAGTGCAAAGGAACCTATCTGAAAGATGTAACTGTTTGCCAGAAATTATTTAGAGTAATAATGAAATTACAGTTTGTCTAACCTGCTTTCTTTGCAGTCAGAACTGTGTCTGCTAGTTCCCCATTCTAGTTTTGAACTGCTGAACTGGACCAATCAGTGTGGGGTAAGCTAGCTCTAAAATGATGCCTTGACGAATCAGAACTTGGACTCATAATCTGAGCCAGCCACAAGAGGATTGTATGGGCAGTGACTCTGGGAGATGTAGTTTAGACTTCAGTGCCTTTTTGGACCAACAGCAGCAGTCTATTGTGAGTGACAGCCAATCCAGTCAAGAACTGGGAGGAACTCAAAGGAAGTGCCCGTTTCAGTCAGTTGGAGTTCAGTTGAGCTTTGGCAGTGAAGAAGGAAGGAGCCCTGTGCTTTTTCAGTGTGCAGTTTTAGTCAAAACGTGTAAGGCCCAGAGTTCGGTCTGCAGCTTGTGTAACAGCTTGTTAGGACTGAATCCTCCTGTGAAAAGAATCAAAGGATCTCTGAAGAGTAGAAACCAGGCTCACCCTGTAGAAGACTGGAAGAATTGCTGAAAATTGCACTCGGTCTGTCAGGAACTGAATCTGCTGTGTGTTCTCCGGGTATTGTGCAGTAATTGCGATCGGGATACAGATGCAGCCTGCCTGGTATAGTACTTTCTTTTATATGGATGTGTGAAGAGGTTTGTGTACCTCAAGTGAGCCCTGCTGACATTGAAGGACCCTATCTTATTTGGAGGTCGTGAGTACTAATTCAGGGTTGCTCCCTGTTGAATTGCCACATTAAATCCAAATGGAATTACTGTACTGCTGACTGTTTAATTCTCCTTTTCTGTGTGAAAGGGCCCTACCAGCTGCCACGGTTTGGACTAGCCACTAGGGCTTGGGTACCCAGGGACAGTAACTGATAGGGATAGGCCTGTGCACAGAGCCATAGGTAGATTATTAGAGTGATAAGCTAATTAACCTGATTTCCCTGTCCTTGTTATATCCCCTAAATAAATCAGAGCTGCTTGTTTCAGCAAAGTTATACTGCCTGAGGTATTTGTCTATGTTAAGTACTGTACTGTGATTGTTGCACTGTATCTCATTTCACAGGAGGTCCCAGTGCGGAACCAGACCTGGGGTAAGTGTATACTGTGAAGGTAATTCTGATATATTGTGTGGGCCACTAGTGGGAAGAAAGGGGGTTGCAGTGTCCCAGAGGGCTGTGACCAAGTTAGTTTAACTATTGCAAACCCTGACCTCTGGGTGGAGGCACCCGCCATTGGATCCAGGCCCCTCAACCTGTTAGTGGCAAATCAGGCAGGGGTAGTAGCCCTGGGATAGCGCCATCTAGGGGTTACATGTGCAAGCAAACATAAAATGGAAAACACCTGCAGCAGCTGCAGGATTATTTTCATGTCACTGCAGCCCTGCACCACCTACTTGGCCCTGCATCTGGACTGTGCGGAAGTATGATTGTGTGCCTGTGCCCTTGAATTCACCTATAGCACCTTAAAGTGCTGGTACAACCATTCAAAGACCCACTAAAAGTTTGAAGAAACAGACAGTTTGGAAGCAAACTGTGAAAAAACAAACAGCAAATATTTTGAACACTCAAATTGCAGTGACTTTTAGCAGTTTTGGAAGTATGCATCAATTGAAATCTCAAAATTGTAATATGTAACCCCCTGTTGGGGGCTTACCTGTGAGACCTCAGGGCTGTCCAGTGCTCTGGCCCCCCTTCAGATTCTTCCACTGCTAACCCAACTCCCGTGTCCTCCAATCTGTGTCCTGCCTCCTGGCTTGGTCCCCGTTCTGCCACTGAAGCCCTGTCTGACCCCACATTTGTTTTTCATTCAAAAGGGGGCGTGGAGTAAAGCATGGAGCCACTAACTCTTTTTGTATCACAGTACAGGGCTTGCCACTGCATATGTGCTGTAGCCCATTTCTGTTTTGGGCCATTCTTGCAGCCATCTGAAGGCTTTTCCAGTGGTCCCGATCCCAGTATAAAGCTAAATAGGGACCAGAGACCCAGAGGAGGTGAAAGGAAAACTGTAAAAGTGTTTTGGTTTTGTGGAACACCAATTGCGCTGCAGAATAGAGCCACCTCATGAATATTAATAAGGTGGCATCCATATTAATGAGCTGAGCCTGTCTGCTGCCTGGGGGGTACTCGTATTGGTGCCAGCGGTAGGCAGGAGGTAAACAAAATATCAAAGGGTGCAGGGGTTTGGCAGGGCAAAGAAGCTGCTATGAAACAGTGGGGCAATGGATAAATAAAATGTGTACTATGGCTGCAGGAGGATATTAAAGCTGGGACCATAATATGGACTGCAGTGGGACTATGAATAGGCTGCCTTGGGACAGTTGAAAATGGCAGCAGTCATGGGATAAGGGCTGAATAAAAATGTTAAATGTTGCAAGTGCTCAACAGGAAAAGGGACTGCTAACAGACTTTGGGGACATATGGAATTAAAAGTAATCATTCTAGCTGCACCAGGACATGGAAGTGGGGGCATTGGTGGACTGCATTTGAAATGTTTACTCTGCAGCCATGTTAGGAGCTTTGTCAACAGTTTCAGCCAATAGGAGTGCCAGGATTGCTGCCAAGGACTGTGGGACTGTTCAAAAGAATTATGGAGAAAAAGCTGGGAAATACCGGGTCGGACCTGAAAAGGGCCTTTGGTCCACTGTCCCTTACCCAGTTAACAAATGAATAAATAAATAAACACTTGGCGCCTTTCTCTCAACCAATCAAGTGTTGAGGAGCCTCAGACATATTAATTTCCCAAAGGGACAGTGACTTCAGCCAGTGGGGAGTTGCCAGAGAGCTCCCAAACCCAGAGACAGTTGGTTCTAGAGTCAGTTTGGCAGGAGCCCCTCCAGAGGGAGGGGCTCCAGCCCCTATGCAGAAAATGGAACTGCAAGGATGGGAAAGGGCCTTTCTGGGAGTTGCCAGACACTTGTCCCCAGAACCTGGGTATGCCTTTTCCCATGGTGGAGAATGTGAGGAAGGAGTGAGGTTTTGCAGCTCTGCTGAGAGAGAGAGAGAGAGAGAGAGAGCTGCTGGTTTCTCCAAAAGGCTGCTGTGGGAAAGGAGCTTCACCACAGCAGTGAAGGCTTCTGATCAGAAGTTTGGGAGAAAACAACAATCTGTTTCTGCACCTAAACAGTGAGAAGCCAGGATGGAAGAAAAGGATCAAAAGATTAAGTGAGGAAAAAGTTTATGTCTGTACCCTGGGTGGACTCAGCGTCAGGGATGAGGAAAGACACTGGTCTAATGTAATGGAAATGTCTGGTAATAGGTTATACAAAATGGATCTGGTTGTAGAACACTTGGTATGGGAGCCTCTGACTGCTGGGGGCTTGGGCAGTAAAACCTAGAAGTCTGAAAAGGAAAAAAGGTTCTGTAAGAAGAAGAGAGGCCTCTTCTGGTTAGTCCAAGTTCGTGAGCACCTGCACGGTGGAGAAAGTCTTTCAGAGTCAAGGGACTGGCAGAGAAAAGGTGTGTTTAATTTGCCCAATGTCTCACTTAGACCATGTGCTCAGTGAGAAGCTAGAGACTGAGTTCAGATTGCAAGGTCCACAACTGCCACACTGGTAGCGTGGCTGAAGAATGTTTCTTAAACTTCAACAATTAAAGATTGCCCAACTGAGCTGAGCTAAAGAGACTGAGAACCTGCTCATTTGTCAACCTGGAGCTAGGTAGAGAACCAGCCAACCTCTACCATATGGGGCCAACAGTATGCTGTTGTTACAGCGACAATTTTACCATGACTGACAGTAAAGCAACAACAGCAACAGGTCGCTGTAGTGTCGGCATGGGACCCTGGCACTGCTTTCTGGGGTCTTGCCCCCTCCCCGAATCAACTCCAGCTCAGAGTTGATTATTTTAGTTATGGAGGATGTGGGGGCAGATCCCGCCACATGGGGGGTTCGGGGATCTTTAACATAGTCTCCAGTTGACCGCTTTATGCGACTGCAATTGAGGTCGAGCATAAGGTGTAGTTGTAACGTCAGTCAACAACAAATTTGTTGACAGAATGTCGTGGATCCATGACTGACTGGGACACAGGGAGCCATGGCACATGCCCGAGTGCCAGAGCACTCTGATCCACTGGGGAGTTGGACCGTGGGGTCACTCCTGGGTCTGGGTTCCTTTGTGGTCCAGGGAGCCTTGTGTTTGCGTCTGCATCAGGCCTGGAAACAGGCTGAAGGGGACAAGCTGCAGACCTTCAATTAAGTCAGAAGATCCAAGCTGCAGGGTGCCAGCTCCACATCGCAAGTCTTTTCAAATCCAAAGATTCCAAGATTCTGTATTCCATCTTCCCCAGAGGTGCAGTTACCATGCCACCAGAGACTGTCAGCGGAACCATGAGTAAAGGCAGGAATTGTCCTACTCCTGGAGGATGCATAGTTTTGCTCTCAAGGTATGCCCACTGGTGTAGACGCCAAAGAGAGATGTCAAAGAGAAAGGAGAATATACATTGTTTTACAGTAAGTGTACCAGCTGGCTGACCAGTTGCACCTCAGGCCTGCAATTAATACTTGTGTTCCCAGTAAGTGGACAAAGAGGGTAAACTGGTACCAGCTTGGGGTTTGTTGCAACCATCTGCAGCAGTTAGCTAGTTAGAAGGGTTGGTCCTTGAAGCACTGAAATAAGGTCTAAATGTAAGGAGATATGATTGCTGTCTAAAATGCTAATCTCTAAATGTAAATACAAAATGTTTTTCCTAACCTCTACTCCATCTATCCAGTCCTAACCCTCCCCATGTAAATAAAAGAATGGTTTACTGTTTTGGAAGAATTCTGACTTTGTGAGCATATTATTAGCTTAAGTCAGTAATTCTAAGAACTAAAATGTGGGGTTTTGGTTTTATGGCATCCATGTCTGGGGTGATTTTATGGGGAGGGGTTTGGTACAACATCCCCTAGGGTTTTATTGTTAATGTCGAACCCACTTAAATTGTACTCTGGGTGAAGGCACCGTGCTTTATATTGCTCATCTTGGGACAAACTCCTGGTAACAACAAACTAGGAATCCAGGCCCCTCAACCTTGTTCAGGCCTGAAAGACTGGGGTAGTAGCCCTCTTGCAGGACAGCAGCAGGGCTACAAATCAGTTTGATAATTTAGCAGAATTTGAACCTTTGATCTTTGACCTAATATGCTGAAACATAGCACTTGTCCAGAAAGAATCCCTGAACCACCAAAGTTTGATGCTAGGGTTTGTTTCATGTTTAAATTCTTCTTTCATGTCCATTTTTATGTTTCTTTGCATGTACGCAAGAAATATCTTTTGGTAGAATGACATTTCGAGATGTGTCAGGGATGAGTCCAATGCAGAGCAATCTACAGTGGCCTTGTCCCGGACAGACCAATGAGCATGCAACCAGACTGTGACGCTTGTCAGAGTTTCACAGCTGGAAGCCATTCTCAGTTGAAAGAAATGAAGCACTCCAAGGAGAGTGCTTCATTTCTTTCATTTACATAATGCCAGCAAGCAGCATCACAGCATTAATGATGTTGGTGACGTATGCTGCCAGCTACCCAGGAAATGAGGAGCCCCCATCCATCCATACGCTCCCTCTCGTGCTTCTGCTACAGTCAGACTGGCCCTTCCATTCCTACCCCTGATATTGCATGGCGAGAGAGCAGCAGGCATGAGAGAGACACATGGGAACAGAAGGCAGCCATAGTAAAGTAACGCTGGGCCCCGATCACCCATCACCGATGCCCTGTGTCGGATGCCCCTACCCCTAAAGCCCATTTCAATTGCTCTTTGCCAGCATTGGGGTGCCCAATCCCCATGTCGACATTTACTCCCTCCCAGTAGTGTGCCATAATAACATTTTTTTAATCCTGTAAACAAGAAAACATTCCCTTGTCGTTCTCCGTCCCTCCCCCATCTCGACTCTCCTTCATGCACTCCACTTCCCTTTCTTACCCCATACTTACCACTGGAGGTCGGCACTGTCATCTTCTGTGGACCGGAACACATCTGCACTCTTCAGAGTCATGACTGCGAACTGAAGAATCAAGGTAAGCATTGTATAATGGCAGTCAGTGGCGCTTTTGAACTTATGTTGATATCTCAGCCATTTTAGGAATTTGTGCACGAAATTTTCAACATGGGGTTCTTAGGACACCACCTCATGAACACTGTCATTGTCATTTCATTAATCAGACTGGTAAGGTGATTTTGCAGTCCCTGCATGTAATCACCTTCGGGACTGATTAATGCAATGACAGTGCCTGTGTTCATGAGGTGGGATACCAAAAGCCCATGTTCAAAATTTGGAGAAAAATACCAAAAAGTCTGAGTTATGGGTGGTCATTGAAATTTTCCTATGTATGCACATAACTGCGCTAATTTTCAATATTTTCATTCCAAATTTTCAACATAGCTATTTTTCCACACCACCATGAACAGTATAGCTGTCATTTTCACATCCTGCCTGAAACTGTACCTGTGGCACAGAATGGCGCAGTTGCTGCATGAAATCACCTCTTGGGACTGAGTAATGAAATGATAGTGCCACTTTTCCATGTGGTGGGGTCCCAAAAGCCCATGTTAAAATTTGGAGTGAAAATACCAACAAACACCCGAGCTACGACACTCATTGAAATTTTCCACACAAAACCGTAACTTTGCTAATTTTATTTTACCCAGATTTTCAACATTAGCAATTTTCCACACACCCTCATGAACAGTACAGCTGTAATTTCTCACATCCTGCCCAAAACATGTTTTTCATCTGTGACATGGAATGGCGCAGTTGCTGCCCGAAACCACCTTTCCAGATTGAGTAATGAAATAATAGTGCTACTGTTCATGAGGTGGGGTCTCAAAAGTCCATGTTGAAAATTTGGAGCAAAAATACCAACAAACGTCCGAGTTATGCACACTCATTGAAATTTTCCTTCACACGTATGTAACTGCCAATTTTTCATATTTGATCAATTTCCAACACAGCCATTTTTCACATCACCTCACGAACAGTACAGCTGTCATTTCATACATCCTGCCCAAACGAGTTTCTGCACTTGTTGTGTGGAATCATGTTTTGCCACAGATTGACATTTTACCTATTGGGTTTATGAGGTAGCGTGATAAGAACTCTGTGTTGAAAATTTGAGTTCCAATGTGAAAACATTACAAGGGTGCATAGGTAGGGGTGTCACCAGCAGAAGGGAGAGGTAGTGATGCCGTTAAATAAAACCCGGTCAGGCTTCACAGCAGGTAGGTCATGTCGATAAATCTGACAGATTTCTTTGACTGGGTGATGAAGGAAGTTAATTGCATGGGGGTGGATGTTGCCTACCTCGATTTCAGCAAGGCCTTCGACACTGTTCCATATAAGTGGCTTGTTAACAAGATGGGTAGTCTGAACATGGGAAACAAGGTGGTAAACTGGGTTAGAAACTGGCTAACAGACAGAACACAGAGGGTGGTGGTAAATAGGGTACAATTTGGGGAGAGGGGGTGACCAGCGGGTACTGCAGGGATCAATCCTTGGGCTAGTCCTGTTCAATGTCTTCATTACTGACATTGCAGAGGGGCTGGAAGAAAGGTCTGCCTGTTTGCAGATGACACCAAGATCTGTAACAGGGTGGATACTCCAGAAGGAATGGAGAAAATTAGAAAGGACCTAGGGAAGTTTGAGAAATGATCTGAGGAGTGGCACTGAGATTCACTTCAAAGAAGTGCAAAATTAAGCACCTGGGGCATAGAAACCCCATGGACAGCTACAGGTGGGGATGGGGGAGTTGCTGGCAATCACCAGGAACAAAGGGACCTGGGGGTTATTTATTTCAGTCGCCCTGAAAATGTCACGGTACAGTACAAAAGAAGCAGGGAGAACCAGTGGCATGCTGGGGTGCATCGACAGGGGCATCACTAGCGCAAGGAGGGAGGTAGTGATGCGTTATATAAAACCCTGTCCAGGCTTCACATGCAGTACTATGTGCAATTCTGGACACCTCACCTTCAAAAGAATACAAACAGGATGGAGACAATCCAGAGAAGGGCAACTAAGATGAAATGGTGCAGGGCTTGCACCACAAAACTTACGAGCAGAGATTAGGACCTCAATATGTACTTGCTGGAGGAGAGGAGGTAGCAAGAGACATAATATAGACATTCAAGTACCTCAAGGGTACAAACAAGGTATGGGGAAACATCTTCCAATACAGGAGGAGTACAAGAACGAGGGGCATGACAAGAAACTGGAAGGAGGCAGGTTAAGAAGGAATGTGAGGACGTTTTCTTCATGGAGAGGGTAGTGGACACATAGAATGGTCTGCCAGTGCAGGTAGTGGGAGTGAGTACTGTTAGCAGATTTAAGCATGCATGGGAAAACCCTACAAGTAAAGTAAAGGAAGGGTCAGTAGCCATAATCAAGTACAGGGCTTACGGGCAGACTGGAAGGGCCTAGCGGCCCTTATCTTCTGACAATTTCTATGTTTCTATGCGTCCAACACCATTCTACCCAACCCCACCTGCAAACACTGACAGGTATCAGGGTGTGCCTTGCTGTGCTGCTCACTTAGCCTCACGCCATTCCATAAGTAAACACGCTGAAATGGGTACAGTATAGAATGGGTGAGCGCATGGCCGACGACTCAAGGCACGCCCCTGATGACTGCCAGTCCTCGCGGGGTGGTGTTAGGTTGGAAACCCTGATGCCTCATTTTCCTCCTTTTGCCGCTTATGGTACTCACCCTAACTGATGCATTAACAGAGTTTTTTACAATATTATATTACAGCTGCATGGTAGTGCATTTATAGTTAGGGTTGCTCGCCGCTTCTATGTTAAATCCAAAATTTGTATTTTAATAACTTTACAACTGTATGACTGAGTTGCCTGACATTTTGCATGTACAGTCTGGTACCATAGATCTCTGGATCTGGCAAGTTGGGTTATGGTCGGATGTGCAGTTGTGGAGCTCATGGAGCACCAAAAATACACAAAAACAGGATTTTTGCACATTTCTTTACTCGAGGCTACAGCCCAAACAATTTGTCCATCTGGTCTGAAATCTTCAGGAAAGATGCAGTCTGGGTCACTGATGTGCCTTTTGAAAATCTGGTGAAAAAATATTAATATGTTCAAAGGTTATTCAAATTTCAATTTTCCCATTGTTGTCACTGGGAAAAAATATGTGCATCTCAAAAGCTGCCATACTACATTTTACTGTCACAAATGGCCTCTGTAGTATTGTGCAGCCACCATCTTGTTTTCAGTTAGCATCAGACAAAAACAGCTCTAGTTTGAATTTTACTGTCCCTAGGTAAACACTGAGAAGTTGTGTTTACCTAATCGGGCATGAGAAACACAATGCAGATGTTATTTTTGAAAAGAACAGAAATGCTTTTCCACAATCGGCCCCTCCATAGTGTCACAAATTGTGACAGAATGGATGCGACACCTTCTCAAATTGTGACACTGTCACCCCCATACTTAGACACATTTTTGTGAAAGTGTCACAACTTGACACTACTGCACCAAAAACACCATTTCTTTGCTACCCCACTGCACCTAAATGGTTGGGGCTTTGGGGCTGACATTTGCAGAGTAACAAGCCCTGTGCTCACAGATGTGCCTTTTGATGGTTAGGTCAAGAAATGTACAATGGTTCCAAAGTTATGGTACTCAAATTTGAGAAATTCCCATAGGATAACACTGTTGTGCTCATATCTCTAAAACAATTTGAGATACGGATTTTCGCTTTCAGATGGCTTAGTCCATCCCTAAGTGGACTAAGCCTACATGGAGGTTTCCAAGTCATGAACTTTTTTCATAGTTGCTACAGTTACTGAGATATTGCCAAATTAGTGTTACAAGGATTCCTTTTCAGTACTATGGGTCTGCTGTATGGCTCCGTGTGCTTATGTGTAGGGAGTGGGAACACAGGGCCCAAGAGTGCTCAGCTCCCACACACGCATACTATTGAAAAAACAAGGCACACACATACCAGTTACATTACACTTTCAAAAAGAAGGGACATTCATTGCAAAACTGCATTAATGCATTAGTTAGTGTTGATAACACAGCGACAAAGTTTGGATATTCGATGTTAGGGTTACCACCTACCACCTGCCCCACCCTCCACACACCAACAGGCGTCAGGGTGTGCCATGATGTCATCAGGATTCTGTCACCCCATTCTCCTATACTGTAGCATGTCAGCTTTTTACACATGGAATGGGGTCGAGAGTTAGGCCTGATGATTCCCATGGCACACCCTGACATCTGTTGGTGTGTGGAGGTGGGGGCAGCACATTTCCAAGTTTTTCTTTTGTCGTGCTGTACTATTAACCTTAATTGATGCATTAACAGAGTTTTCTGCAATGAATTTCCTTCTTTTGAGAAAGTGTAATGTAAGTGGTGTGTGTTATGGAGTACTGGCCTCCAGGCCCCGCGCCTCCCTTCACATTGTCCGCTTTTTTTGGCATAATGGTATGTGCATGTGGGAGCATGTGCCTCCAGGGTGAACTGCTGCCAGTAGTGAAACTTGCATCTCGGCTTTGCTTTCTAGATATCGGGAGACCTAAAGACGCCACAGGTGCCGCAATGTTATCCTATGGGAAATTTCTCAACTTCAGAACTATGTAACTTTTTCCCTTGAATGTTTTGCCACAAAACCACCATCTGTATGACCACAGTTTGCCACCATGCAAATTTCAGCCCAAAAGACCCAACCGTTTTGTTGCAGGAGGATGGCAAAATTTGCAGTTTTTTTAAATACTCACAAATCACAAACGTTTACATAAAAGTAGCGCAAACTTTTGCATTTGCAAAAGTATTTCAGCCATTTCTTTCATGATTTGCAAAAGTATTTTTCCCTGATGTTTAAAAGGCATTTCAGGGTGGTTTTACCCCCAAAAAAGATAGGGCTAGCATCCTCAGGAGCTGACTAGGTAAACTCAACAGTCAGCGTTTACCTGGAGGGTCCTAAATTTAAATGCCAGGCATTTTTTCTCTCTCTAACTGAAAACAAGATGGCCAAATCACAAACATAAAAGGGCCATTTGCAAAAGTAAAAGTGCATGGGCCAGCAGTATAGCCTAGTGGTTAGAGTAACGAGCTGTGAATGAGCTTGGTACATCCAGCAGACCACACCTTGGTTTGATTCTCACAACCTCCGCTTGCATACTGTGTGACTCTGAGCAGGTCACTTAACTGCCCAGTGCTCCCAGGTCACCCCCTGAAAACAGGAACTTGTGCCTAGTGGGCCTTACCCGGTTACTAAAGACTGAAATAAAAATCTGCAAAACTTTCGTGATGCACATATTTTCCCCCATTGACTATAATGGAAATTTGTTTTTGAATAACTGTTGAACAGTTTAATATTTTATGCTAAATCTTTGAAAGACACATCAGTGACCTAGACTGCATGTTGCATGAAGATTTTGACTGAACGGACAAATCGTATGGGCTGTGGACGCAGAAGAAACACGCAAAAGCCTGAGTTTTTGGCGGTTTTGGCATTCTGTAGCTCTGCAACCATACATCCAACTGTAACACAACTTGCCAGATCCAGAGATCTATGGAACCAGACTGCGATACAAAATTTCAGATTTTGGACCGAACGGACAAATCGTGCAGCTTGTGGGCACAAGCAAAGAAATGCGCAAAAGTCAGTTTCTTTGCATTTTTGGTGTTCTGTAGCTCCACAACCACACATCCGACCATAACACAACTTGCCAGATACTGAGATCTATGGTACCAGACCATGCTTGCAAACTTTTAGGCAAATCCGTCTTACAATGGCAAAGTTATTAAGGTGCAAAATTTGAGGTCTAACATTAAAGTGCTTATACAACCCTAATTATACCGCGCTACCACGCCAGTATACTTTATTTATTTATTTAAGAGTTTCACCAGGAAGGCATACTGAGCAGAGTACCGCCAATTCCAGATGCATCCTGAGAGTAGAAGGGGAGGGATGTATACAATAACAAATAGTACACAGTACCAACAGTGCATAGCAACAATGACACAGTTATTGAAAGAAGAAAAAATTACACATGTACAATAACATCATGAATGGGGAAAACAGTTAGTACACAGAATACAGAAGTAAGTTAGCTAGCGAAGCAAGTCTTGCTTTCACAACTCAGCAGCACAGCTATGCCGTAGGAGCCTATATGACATGATGGTCGACCTTAGAATACAGGAAGAAATACAATGGCATAATAGAGAGAGAGGTGTGTGTGTGTGTGTGTGTGTGTGTGTATGTGTGTGTATATACACACATGTATATATATATATATATATATATAGAGAGAGAGAGAGCTGTGTGTGCGTGTATATGTGTGTGTGTATTGCACTGCTTTGTATAGTGCTTTTTATATTGCTGCAGTACAGGCTAACTCAGGAAAACAATTGGTGGTTTCTCTTCTTTGACATCATGCTGATAGGATAATTACAGTATAGAGAATCCTTTTAAAACACTATGAAAATATTACTAAAGCCTGTCCAGTGACTCTGTATGCCTGGCAAGCCCCCTTTCAAAACTCAGGTCTGCTGATAATGCTGATCCAACCACTATCTGTCCTCTCCTGCAGCTCTCTCTTTCTCCTGGCCAAACATCTGCTGGTAACAGTGATCACTCCTTCCGCCTGTCAGCCCAGATATCTCCCTCCTTATTCAACATACATAGAAATCATCATTTAATGTCCCCCACCCCACCCCAGTGCTGGCTCACCTACTCCCCTGCATTATATGCTATAAACTCTCTGAGGAGGGTCCACAGTTATCTTTGTCCATACATACTGTATTCGGGCAGGAATGTCTCACACACACACACACATATAAATCCTGGTGTTTACCAATATTGCTACTCCTTCTCTCCCTTACTTCAACTCAGAATACACCTTGCCACATACACCATGCAAGGAAACATTCAGCATTGACAAACGCTTGTTTTATCATGCTTTGTTTCCTCTCTGGTGCTTGTCACTTTCTTCAGGCCAGGCAACCACACTGCTCATCACCTGCTTCCTCCAGTGCTTCCCTGCCTACCCCATGGAGGGACCCCAAGTGAGAAACTGGCCCTACCCCCATCCTCTGGAGCAGGAGCAGGTCTGTGGCAATATCCATGGCATGGGGTCCACCATTTGGACACCACCTTGTCCTCAACCTCACCCCTGGAATAGGAGCTGGCTCATGGCAGGATCCATGGTGTGGGACCCACCATTTGGTCTGTACTGTTTTTTTTTTTTTTTTTTTTTTTTAACCAATTTCAGTTCTGTTTCCCTCCTTCACCCTCTTCCCACAAGATGGTTCTGCCAGCCTATGGGGCCTTGGTAGCCACAGCTAAAACTCGGGAGGACCTACTGTAGCTCTTAGGCTGACCACAAGGATACATAGATACATAGACAGTGTCGGCAGATAAGGGCCTATGGCCCACCCAGTCTGCCCATTCGAGCTTGTAAGTTCAGTTTGTTTTCCTAGAAGTCTGTTGCACCTTACCCCTGACCTTCAGAATTCCTTTATGTCTATCCCATGCATTCTTAAATCCTGATTGTTTCAGCCCCCACCACTTCCTCTGGCAGGGTGTTCCACTTGTCCACCACCCATTCTGTGAAGAAATTCTTTCTCATGTTTCCTCTGAATCGTCCTCCCTCCAACTTCATCCCATGCTCTCTAGTCCTGGAACATCTTTTTTGCTTAAAATATGTGTTTTCCTGCACCCTGTTCCTCCCTGTAAGATACTTGTATGTCTCTATCATATCTCCTCTCTCCTCCTCTCCGCCAGGGAGTACATGTTCAGTTCCTTCAACCTGTCTTCATAGGACTTGTGATGCAATCCATGCACCATCTTTGTTGCTCTCCTCTGAACCTTCTCTACCCTGTCTATGTCCTTACGTAGGTATGGTCTCCAGAACTGTACACTGTACTCCAGGTGGGGCCTCACTAGTGTCTTGTATAGCGGAATTATGACCTCCCTTTTCCTGCTGGTGATGCCCTGCCTATACATCCCAACATCCTATTTGCTTTACCTGCTGCCTTGTCACACTGTTTCCTACCTTGAGGTCATCAGAGATGATAACCCCAAGATCCCTTTCCTGCTTGGTGCATGCTATATCCTCACCCCCAACTGATATATTGTGCCAGGGTTTTTGTGCCCCATATAGGATCCCCAGGTGTCACTGTAAAACCCTTGTGGTGTCATTTCTCTCCAGGCTGGGATGTGCTACCATCAACAATACTATATCTCAGCTCAGAAACCTGCTCTGCATGCAATGGGTCTTCTTTCAAACCTTGGTAGCCAGCATGGAACAATGCCCTGGTCCAATGTGAGCAGTCCCCCATCCTGAGTAACTGCTAAGGATAGCCACAGTAGCCAGCAGCAAATGAAAATCAAATGTGGCTAAGAAAAATATAATGTGTCTAATGAAAAATACTGCACTTTTCTGTATGGTTCATCAGAAATACAGCAATTTGCAGATATGGCCAAACCTTTTTTCTCTATAGTGCTCACCCTGCCATAAGTTGTAATCTGTAGGAGCAGTTTAAGTATCAAGGTATAGTGTCCCATATATTTCGGGTTTATTAGACCTAGACTGTTGCCTTGAAGTTTATTAACGTGTACTTACATTATAATTTATCTACATGTATTCCAAAGAACTAATTCATACCATGGATTAGAATTAGGGATGGGGAACCTCAAAATGTTCTGAGGTTGTAAAAGGTTCTGATAAGTAAAAAGATTCAGATCATTATCTGAACCTTCTCTGAAACTTTTATGACCTTTATTGTTTTATGGTAACCATATGTTAAAAATCCTTCTAAACTGCTTTTAATCAGCATATCTGTAGGAAAAAACAATTAAGCCACTGTTTAGTAGTAGAGAATGCTCTCTAATCACTCTTCTGTTTCTGACATTTAAGAAAGTAATACAATACTGTGTATAAGTTATAATATTAACAGTAGTGATTTCTATATCTCAACAGGTACAGGCAGGCACCAGCTGTGTTTTAGATAGTTAAGTGATGAAAAGAAGCAGGAACACAAAACAGCACCAGGTCAGAGCAGAGGGCAGCCAGTCAGTGAACTACCACTTCAAGACTGCATTCTGCAGTCTGCTACTACCCCACCTACTACAATCAGAGGAAAACCAAAAGTCGTCTACTAGCACTGAAATCAATATGGTTAAGGCACATTTACCAAAATGACTACTTAGAAACTAACGAGAATGAGAAAGGACTGTGATTACAAGAAAGTCCCAGACCAGATCTCTAGTTTGTAAATAAATGGTCTCCTCCTGAGTCTGATTTCTTAGAAGGGATAACAGTGTGTTTAAATAATTGTACTTTGTAGGAGTACTATCACTACTACTAGAGGGAAAAACAGAGCTAACAATATTTATCAATGTGGTTATTTAATGGTGTGCATTTAGGAAAATGATCCCTTAGAATGACAAAGTGACTGTGTGTGTGAGAACAGGGACTGTTCTGCCACAGTTACTACCAGTATGTGATGACATGAACGTGATGTCCTGGCTGCACCTCCCACCCACAGGATGACGATGATGCAGTCGAAAGGCAGGCAAGTCCCAGATCTTATTTATTTTTAAACCAGTCTCCTGAGTCTGACTTTTTGTAGAAGGGGTCAATGGGTTTTTGTATGTCACCAATTATTTTAGCATATCAGTGGGTCTCGGTATAGAACGCAATGTGAAACAATGTGAAAGAACAAAAGCACCAGGCAGTCCAAAGTGACCACTTCACTGCTACTACTACCACTACTGTCAGGGGTTAATAAAACAGAGCTATGGTTATCTAAGAAATAATTATTCTTAGGTGCATTAGGCAATAAAATAAATGTTCTCGTCAGAATGAGAAAGCGACTATGTGAGATCAGGGACTTGTCTGCCACAGTTGTTACCAGTATGTGATTACATGAACGTGATGTCCTGGCTGCACCTCCCACCCACCCCCAGGATGACGACGATGCAGTCAAAAGGCAGGCAAGTCCCAGATCTCTATTTTTTTAAACCAGTCTCCTGAGGCTGACTTTTGTAGAAGGGGTCAGTGTGTTTTTTGTATGCCACCAATTATTTTAGCATAGCAATGGGTCTCAGTATGGAACACAGCGTGAAGCAATGTGAAGAGCAAGAGCACCAGGTAGTACAAAGTGATCACTTCACCACTGCTACTACTACCACTACTACCAGAGGAAAAACAGAGGTATGGTTATATAAGAAATAATTATTATTAGGTAATAAAATAAATTATCTCATCAGAATGAGAAAGCGACTGTGTGTGAGATCAGGGACTTGTCTACCACAGTTGCTACCAATACATGATGACGTGAACGTGATGTACTGGCTGCACCTCCCACCCACCCCCAGAATGACAATGATGTGGTCGAAAGGCAGGCAAGTCCCAGATCTCTACTTTTAAGCAGTCCGTGAGTCTCAAAATTGAAACCTGATGCATCACTACACAGCTGCAACACATCTACTGCTGTCAGTGTCATCTTCTTCAAGATCAGCATCACATATTTAGCCAAAGTTTAGCATGTTAACCTTCAAAACATTAGTTTCTCCACATTATCTTGTTCATTTATCAGTCACAACATCCCCAGTAGAGTTAAATAAATGCTTGGAACAGACACTGGAGGGGTAATGTGAGAAGTTATTTTTCACAGAAAGCGTGGTGGATGCATGGAACAGCGTACTTCAGGAAGTGGGGATATGAATACAGTGCAGGGCTTCAAACAAGCATGGGATAGGCATAAGGGAGCAATACAGATGAGTATGAATAGATAAGCCATTGATTGAGTACAGGCCTATGGCACATTCATAAGGCAGAAAAATGGACAGACTGGATGGGCTTATGGTCCTTATCTGCCACCAACTTCTATGTTTCTATGTGGGTGGACATCCAATATACTTACAAGCCAGGGTCGCCAACTTTGGCCAGCATGATTTTTTTTCTCTTGCCAATAAGCTAAGGGTCATCCTTAATAGTAATGTTGGGCTCAGACAGATATGCATCTTCCATGCTTACTGCTGAGCTTGCATTTTCTCCTTGTGGAATTTCAATGTCCTGCAGCTGACCCCAAATGTCATGCTCCTCATTGTCTGCTTCTGTACTGGTTTTTGGAGCAGTCTTTTGAATTCGAGGTGGTGTCATTGTAGTACTGTTTGTCAATCCTCCTAATGAAACCTTATCTACTCGAGCAATCAAAAGTTACCTGTAGCTCAACTCCTCCATATCATCAGAAACCACATCAGGAAGGTGTCTGTTCCAGAAACGTGGGTTTAGCAATGTTGCTAAGAGGTACTCCTTACTCTGTGTCATGGCTGATAACTCGCATCATTGCTAAGTCTGGTAAGCATGTTATTGACTAGAGATTGGTTTATATCTAAGTTGCTCCTCATTTTCTCCAACCTTTTTGAGAAATAGAATGAGCGGAATAACTTGGCCAAGGATACCTTTTCTGCACTGACCTCTTTTGTAGCACTCATGAATGGTTTCAGGATGTGACACTACTGTTCCATCAGAGACCATTGAGTAGAGTGGAGTACAATGCCTCCCAATATCATTGTACATGATATACTCAATGATAGCTACCTTTTGTTCAAGAATCGCTCAATCATAAAGTAAGTTGAATTCCACCTTGTTACTACATCCTGAACAAGCTGGAGATGAGGAAGACTGTTGTCCTTCTGGATATCAGCAAGGATGTCACGGACTTTACTGAATGGTTGAAGTGGCACACACTTTGCACATTGTACCCACAGTGGTTGATACGTGCCAGTTATTATCCAGGAAGCTTTGAACGATTAGGTTAAGACAATGTACAAAGCAGCGTATATGTGCATAGTTGCCATCGTGCTGTGCTTTTTAATATTTGAACCATTGTCAGCAACAAAAAACAACTTTCAAACCCTGTGAAGTGACCCGAGCAGTAAGTAGTCTTTCCAGTTCTTGCTGAATGTGCTGTGCTATGTGTGTGTCTTGAAAATGACATACGTGGAAGTGCCATTTTCTGAAACATGACAGGGTTTTTAGGCTCTGAGAGATAGTAGTGGTAGCAGTAGTACTGGTTGAAGTGGTGGCAGACAGACTAGTAGTACATGAGGTTGATGATGAGTTGCTCACAACAATGACCCAGTGTGCAGTAAGTGAAAGATAGGGAATGGTTTGTCTGCTGGTCCACATATCTGTAGTGAAGTGAACTACCTTGTCCTCAGGCTCTCGGAGACATGCCTTACTTGAACTACTAAGATGTCATATATCCTGGCACAGCGGTTACTAAGAAGTATTTTCTACTTGACATTAAATATTGTGGCTCTAAGTATTCCATAAACAAGCAATAAGACACGGTAGAGGTGGGATTATCTCCTGATAAGAGCTCGCCCAGGTGTTGTTAGGCACAAGGCGCTTTGTGCCAAATGCCTTATACACCTGGGCATGCTCTTATCAGGGAGATAACCACACCTTGGAGTTCTTATTGCTCTTATAAAATGGGTCCCAGCACTAAATTGAAAAGAAAGAAAAAAAATCCACAATTTATTTCAAAAGGGGCTTTTTAACAGTAGAAATAAGTAAAATAGCCCCTGTACTACTATACAATGGCTAGTAAAGGGCACTGTTCCACACAGCAACACATTAGTGATGCCTCCTGTTGTGTCTCCCTATGAAACAGTGTTTTGAACTTGCAACCCCCAATATCTATTTTAAATATATGAGTTGCTTTTCTTACTGAGAAGAATTTTTGTTTTATTCAGAGGGTTGGTGGTTTCATTATAAGGACGTTGATGTGGGCATTTTCTGCAGAAGCAAGTATGTTCACCCCACCCCTTCCTGACACATACACACATAATCCCGGATAATATATATATATTTTTTGCTGTATTAGTTTAGCCATGTGTTTTGTTGCATGTGGAGTATGCAGCGAGACCGAGCAAGAGCGAGTATGTTTCGATTCGGCTGCCATAGATAGCGCTTTCGTTTTCTTTAGTAGCGCTTTGCAAATGCTGAACTGATAGCTCGTTTTAAAAAGCATGTCTATTTTTTTAAAGAAAGGGTGGCTGTTTTACATGAATGAGAAATATTGTGCAGCTTAGAGGATTTACATAGCAGAGGAGCGGTTTCGGATTTGCTTTTAAACGCTGCATCGCGGGCGGCACGCTGCAACGCTGACTTGAGCGGCAAGTTTTTTAAGCAGAAGCAACAGAGGTGATATTTTTTATGATTTAATGAAAGGAAGTGAATTAACTTTTATATGGTGGTGCTGTTCTGGACTGTAACAGGCTGTAGTGACTGATTGTGTTACAGGGCCATGCTACCTCGATGTAGCAATTTAGGATGTTGGCAGGGTGGCACCATGATTTCTGGTGTGGTGAGTCCTGAGTGGCTGAGAGGTTGCGGTTGGCAGAATATGCTCTGATAAGGACACAGGCAAAGGTACCTCTCAGCCAATCAGGAACAAGAATATTTGAGACCGATTTTATAAGCCTTCTTAAACCCACATCTTCCACAACAGAGTATGGCTGCAAATCAAGTACAATTATTTCTGCTATTTTACCATTTATTATGCAGTGCTATGGGATGGTTTACGTGAATATTTAGACTTTCTTTCAAAATCTTCTTTTAACTTCAGTTGCTTCTTATTGGGGATGTTACATTTGGCTGGGGTGTTGTACTACTACATGCTGTGCTGGTAAAACAGATGACCTTACAGAATTATCATGACCGTGAGGCAAAATGGACTTTTGGATCTTGCCTGGTGTTCATCTGCCACTGTTTCAGTGGAATGTTCCTGTTCATTGAGAGCCCTGCTAGATTTCCAGCCACCAGTGTTAGACTGTTTTTTGAACCATATACAACAATAGGAAGAATTTGTGAAAGATGCCCTTTATTTTTTCCCTACTAACACGTGTTGCAATGCACACATATAGCTTGACAAGCATCCTTTGGGTTTATGTAAAAATGATTCCAAACAGTAGAGGTGGACTGTCTATGTCTAGTAATGGCCTCAGTAGGACTAGGAGTTGAGTGGCTGGGTTTATGCAGGAAGACATATCAACAGAGGATTCAGGTTCATCAAGTGAGACAATCATAGAATCCTCTGCAGCACTATTGTCATCATCACTACAGTGAGACTTTGTTTCACTTTGTGTGACTTGTGCCTTGACTTTTCTTTTTCCTTTTGACTCTCTACTATTGTTATTATTTTATCCACAGTGTCACTGTCAGGACCAGAATGAGACATCGCTAAAGGTGAAGTCACAAGCTCATCATCATCATCAGTCTCACCATGACCATGGTTGGCACCATCATCATCATCATCATCATCAGATTCAGTAGAGCTAACATTTGCAGTCACAGATTGAAGGTATTGATATGCATGTGTTGCAAATCGAGCAACTCCATTATGAGTTGTACCTGAAAGTGCTTTAACTTTATGTACAATTGGAATTGGAATACTCTTTGTTTTGCACTTTTTCTCAGACGACTTGCTATTGCCACTTTCTTTCGACACTTTTTGGCTGTACTACTGAGCCGTTCTGACACAGACAATCGATCAACCCTTGCTGGGTTTTCAGTATTTTGAGAGTTGGCCTGCACATGGATAGTGGTAGTATTTAGTTCAGCCCTTCAACAGACTGTGGTGCTTGTTGTTGTACTTTACTTTCTGGGCCACTTCTTTCTGGGCTCTTGAATAAACTTTTATGTTTATTACTTCCTTTGCAACTTTTGCTTTACTATTTTAGGAGTACTCATAATGCCATTCTGTCACTTGTTCAGGGTCAAAAGTGGTTATTATTGTTTTCTTTATTCCATTTGATGTGACAGTATGCAAGAAGTGGAACTGCACTGACAACTAGCTGACAGATTTTATATTTCACACACACACACACCACCTACGCTAAGGACAATGCCGTAGCGCTGCTGCTACCCACACAGTCAGGAACCCTGCCTGGCCAACCTCTCTGACACAGTACTTTCCCTCAAGATTTTTTTTATTATTTATTCCACGTGATGTGATGGAATGCTCTGCCCACTGAGCCAAAGCTTATACCCCACCAAGTGAACGCAGGGAGGAAGATGACAGATCACTGGCTTTGGGGGTCATACAGATCACATGCAAGAAGTGGCACTAGTGACTGGCTGGCAGATTTTATTTCACACACAGAATTTATTCCACACACCACCTAGGCTACAGGCCGATGCTGTGGGCATTGCTACTACCAACAGAGAATCAGGGACCCTGCCTGGCCTAATCCTCTCTGACACAGTACTTTCCCTTCAAGGATTTTATTTTATTATTTATTCCACATGATGTGATGGAATGCCCAGCCCATTGAGCCAAAGCTTATACCCCATTGAGTGAGCACAGGAAAGAAGATGACAGATCACTGACTTCTTTGGGGGTCACACAGACAGTATGCAATCAGGGACCCTGCCTGACCTAACCCTCTCTGACACAGTACTTTCCTTCAAGGATTTTTTATTTATTTATTCCACGAGATGTGATGGAATGCCCACTGAGCCAAAGACTGTATAATAAAAATAAAATAATAATAATAAATCCCCACTGAAGTGACTGAGCAGTGAGCACAGGCAGGAGAACTGAGAGCTGACTTGTTGTTGGGGGTAATTGGGCAAACAGCAAGAAGGCTAACTGGGAGTGATGTAGTATGGGTGGCACAGTTCACCCCTCTGCTGCTCCAAAAAAGGTGGCAGTCTGGCTCTGGCACTTCAGTCTTTTCTCTTCTTGTCTTTCTTCACACACACACACACACACACACACTGCCCCCAGTCTCCAAGTTCCTACTCTGCTTTCTGAGTCTTCTCTCCAACTCCCCAATCTCCAACTACTACATCCACACGACCCAGTCCTCAGCTCTAATCCTCTCCCGATCCCGAGTCCCAGACTCCCCACCCCCAAGTTTTCTTTTAGTTTGTTTTTAAATAAATATAAAAAATTTATTTCTTTAGCTGTTTTTTTATTCCACGAGTCAACATCTTTCTTGCCCAATGGGCAAATGCAAAACAACACACAAGCACAGGATCACGGAGAAGTCTGTAGAAGCTGTTGCTCCTTCTCTGTCCTGTATTCCTCTGTATAGCTCCTAAGGTGGGCCATGTGGGTTGCTAGAGCAAACCTAATCAGGTGCCACCTTAGGAAAATTGCTGCGGCCATCCAGTGAGGAACCAGAGTCTTGTCTGTGGTTCCTCCTGTAGGTTCCTCCTGCTTTGAAGCTTCTCACGCTGTATTTCCCATAATACTATGGCTATCCAAATCACTCTGAACAGCTGAAAGTGTTTGGAAGCCATTCGTTTCAGGTCGATTTGTATTTTTGATGAACCAGTTCATGCATCTCTAATTATAATGCAGTCATTGAAAGATAAAGTTATAGTAGGTTTCTGAAGTGTGACACAGACATCAGTATTGTAAGAACAGTATGCAGTGAGGTTTGAGCAGGTTGACAGAGAGAGAGAGACAGTTGAAGCAGCAGTATTTACTGAGTGAAAAATGTCATCATACTGAGCACTGTATTTCTAGCTATAACATCAATATATCCAGGTTTCTTTTCACTGTATGTCATTCCTGAACTGAGAGAGTTGCTTTTCAGAGCTTTTTCTTCCCATCATGTTAGTCAGAGATATACACTGCTCAGGCCCATTAACCCCCCATCCTCCCTGGGTCCTGTGCCCTCTGATATCTCCTACAGTTCTCCCCTCCATGGTGAGAGGAGGGTTTGGCTACATCATGGACTGGAGTCCTACCTGGGGGATGAAGGGCCTGTACAAGGGAAAAGGCCTGTTCAAGGGAGATGGCCTCCATCCATCCAGGAGGAAACAGCAGTCCCTGGTGGAAGATTTGAATATTACTTTGACAGGCATATAAACTAGCTAAGGGGAGGCAGAAAGAATGAAGGAGGCAGTGAATGTCCCCAGAGAGTGGAGCAGCAGAAGGGAGCACTCTGGGGAAATAAATTCCCCAGTAGAAGGCGTGGGAACAAGGGGGAGTGGACAAGAGGGTGGAAGGTGGTTCTAAGGATGAGAGAAGAACTAGGGATGGTGTACAAAGGGAAGATAATAAGGAGGAGGACAGTACCAAGGACAAGAGAAGGGTGAAAGATGGACTTGGCAACAGAGGGCAGAGTAGGGGCAGGGAGGGACATAGGAGTGGAGAACCATGTGTGCAAATGAAAGAGCCTAGGAAATAAAATTTCTAACCATGAGACTACCATTGCAAAGGTAGATCTGGATCTGATAGCCATAATGAGTCATGGTGCACCGACAGCCACAGCTGGGATGTGGCCATACTGGGTTACACCATGTTTCAGAAGAATAAAGCTGGGAGGAAAGGGGGTTGTTTTATATGTGAGGGAAAGGATAAAGGCCAAGGAGATTCAAGGACACAACAGGGATAAGGAAGGCTGGAGAGTCTTGGGAGGGATTAGAGACAGAATCCAGGGCCATTTCTATGTAGGGGTGGTGTACAAAACACAAACACAGGAGCAGTTGGACAGGGTTTGAGGGGCAGGCTATTGGCAGTATAGTAAGCAAAGGGAAGTAGTAAATATGGGGGACTGGTCTGGCCAGCGTGAACTGGGGCATTTCTGGTTGCAGAACAACTAGAAGGAAGGCCATCCTAGACTCTCTACAAGGGCATTTCTGAGGCAGCTGGTTACAGAATACACTAGAAATAGGCATGTTGGGTCTGGTACTTATGAACAGGACAGCACTGCAGATATCATGTGTGGGTAGCCCGGTACAGGCAATCATCATACAATGTGGTTTGTCATAAGGATTGTTCAGGAGAAAAAATACACTAGGACAGGGTCCTGGACTTCAGAAGGAAGAAAGAAAATGGAGACTGTCTTAGTAAATACCTTGATGGGAAGGACAGCCAGGGTGGAGTGGAGGCACAATAGAGAGGAAAACTGAGGCATAACTAAGGTAATGGCAAGCTGTTCAAGGAAATAAGTAAGGGTAAGAGGAAAAGTGGCAGGTGTGCTGTTGAACACATTTCCGGTAAACATGTCCTCCTCCAGCTCTGTAAGATATCTTAAATATCTATATTTTATTACAATTATTTTGGCTTTGATCCAGAATTTCGATACCAGTGGATTCAGGTACTTATGCTGAATTGATCGGTACAAAACTCTACTATGAGGAAAATGCAGAAAAATGCTCCAAGCGGCTCAAAATCTAAACCGCCAGCAGCGACTAGGCCACTGTTCCTGCATTAGCTGACAGCCATGTGGAACTCCTCTGAAGGCTCCTGCAGGTCTCAATGCAGGCCATAGACCATAAAGTAGAGACATTGCTCCAGCAATTTGGTGAACAAGACATAAAATAGAACAAGCCATGAAAACAGCAGCTATGGTGGAGAACCTTGCTGCCACTAAAGCCCTATCTACCATGTGAAACTGGTACAAGAAAGCACTCAGCTTCGTATCGCCTAGAATCACTGGAGAACACCAATCAAGCCCCTAATGTGTGGCGTGTGGGATTGCCTCAAGGGGTTGAGGAGCCAGACCTCCTATCTTTTCTGAGGAATTGGCTACTGGGTGTATTGCATCTGGATCCAGAATTAGAAACTCAGTTTCTGAATGCCTACAGGATTGCTCCCATTCGCAGATGCACTGACACCTGCTGTGCAGAGTCCTTTGATCACTGATGGAGCGGAAACTAAGGAACTAATCATGAAGGCTCTCGAACACAGACCACCTCAACTGTAGCGGATATACCCTGAATCTCTTTCCAGACCTGGCATATGCCACCCTGGCCTGACATAAAAAGTTTGATTGGGTCTGGGCAAACTGAAAAGTCTAGGAGTAGCACGTTCTCTCTTAATATCAGCATGCTTAAGGACCTGTTAAGGGGTCATACCTTTCAGTTTACTGACCCAGTGGAGACCGGTAAATGATGGAAAAATTCAAAAGAATTCAGGCTTCTCTTGCCTGGGCAATGGAATTTGGATCAGAGGATGAAATGGACACTTGACTTGGGTAAGCTGCATAGTCGGCTGCCATTAAGTTCGTTGCTGAACTTTGGTGTTGTGGATCCTGGCTGTTATATCAAGTTCAGGACAGTTTAACTCTGTTTTTATGTATCTCTGGATCAGTAGTATATACCACATTTGTTCACTTATTGAACCTTAAAAATTGAAATACTATTTAGTCAACAACAGCCACATTTACTGCATATTAGATATCAGAAGCTTATGAGGGGCATTAAATTGTTTTTGGACTTTAAAAATGGTTGGAAATGGAGTCAGATTGGCACAGGTTGTTGGTTCTTAAATTATTGTTCTCAAAATTGTATGATCTGGACTGACCTTCTCTTGTACTGTGTAGCTATTCTTTTACCTCATTTGTAAGTAAACACTTCGTGTAGGCTATCCCCCTATCTGTAACTAATATGTTTAGACTAACAATTGTCTGCACCATTGGATGGTTCCATATATGTGTAAATGTGATGTCTGACATATGGTAATTGTAACTGTATGTTTATTTATAAACTAATAAATAGAAAAGTACAAAAAAAGAGGAAAAGTGGCCTCTATGGTTCTCTCAAAGAAGGTGGCCAAGGTGGTAAGGGAGAAAAAACAACTTTAGGCAGTGCAAGGGAGCCCTAAACAGAGGGGACAGGGTGGTGTTTCTAGATAAACTAGGGAAGGCAGCTAGGAGGTAAGGACAGCAAAAATTCAAACAGAGAGAGGATCGCCCAGGAGGGCACAAAAGAAGCCAAGTCTTTCTTCAGATACAAGAGTGAAAAGAGGAAGGCAAGGGATGGTATAGTGAGGATCTGGAGAATTGGGGAGAGGCTATGCAGAGGATGAGCAAGAAAAGCTAATGTTTTAAATTAATACTTCTGCTTGATCTTCAGAATGAGGTGGACACACCAATATGCTAGCCTGCACCAGGAGGAGGAGGGGGGAGGGACACAAGTCCATTTTCAGAAGAGAATCTGTCGGAGATGGAAGCCCTAAAGGAAAATAAGGCAAAGGGCCAGAGGTGCTCCACCTAAAGGTACTAAAAAGAACTGAGCATGGTGCTAGTTGCCCTCTGGCAATGTTAATCAAAGCACTTCATTGGGCTAGTTCCAAAGGACTGGAGCAGGGCATGTGGTCCCTCTTCACAAGAGCAGCAGCAAGAGGCTAGCAATTACAGACCAGTCAGTCTCACATTAGCTGTGAGGGAAGTGTGGAAACCCTGCTGAAGAGAGTCTGATGGAATACCTGTAGGCAAATGGACTGCAGGATTATCAGCAACACAGTTTCACAGGGGAGGTCATGTCAAAGAAATCTCATGGCTTTCTTTGACTGAGTGACTAGGTACAGTAGGTGGATCCAGAGAGGCAGTGGATGTGGCCCATCTGGACTTCAGTAAGGCCTCTGACACTGTACCACACAGAAACCTAGAAACCTGGGGCTAGGGAAAAGGTGGTAAATTGGATAACTAACTGGTTGAAAGACAGAGGCAGAGATAAAGATAAAGTTTTAAGAAAAGAAAGATAGGACTGGAGGCAGAGGGTGTGGTAAACGGTAGTCACTCAGGGGATGAGAAAGTGACCAGTAGAGTACCACAGGGATTGGTACGGGTCCTGTCCTCTTCAGTATCTTCATAAATGACATTGTGAGGAACTGGAAGGCAAGATGTGTCTCTTTGTGGATAATACAAACATCTACAACAGAGTGGACACCCAGGAGGGACAAAGAGATACAAAGGATCTGGAGAAGTAAGGTGGTCTAGGGTGTGGCAGATGGGTTTCAGTGCCAAAAGTGCAAAGTCATGCACTTGGGGCAGGAAAAATCTGGGGCTCTGTATGGAAGGAGATATTCACAGCTACCAAGCAAGAGAGGCACCTTGGGTAATCATATCATATGTGTATAATAAATACTGTAAGTAGAGGTAAGGAGGGACGCCAGTGACCAAATAGGGTCCAGGATGTAGTAGTAGGCAAAAAAATAGGGCAGACTAGATGGACCTACCAGTCCTTTCTGCTAACCCATTCTATGTTTCTGGCAAGGACTTGTGGAGGAGGGACATCCTCCTTCCTGAGGCAGTCCAATGGTAGGTTAAGATCCAGTGGAAAGCCCAAGAAGTCCCGCCACCACATCGATGGCTGTGGGGTTTTCTCCCAGCTTTTCTTCCTGATCCTCCCTTCTCCCTGCCATGGATGTAACCCACTGAGTAGCCTTGGCTGCACATAGTAATGTCTGCAGAGAAAGCAAGCTCGGGTTGCTACAGCATTAGAGCCCAATGCCAACTCCACCCCAATCCCCCAGCCACAGTGTACTGCCGCGACAGCCTCCAGGCATGGCATAATAGCCTTTGCTCCCAAACTTGTTGCATGCACAGCAGCACAGCGCCAGCTGCTTGGGCATCAGGGTGTCCCAAGATTTTTTTTTTATGGAGCTTTTTCATATGAGTCACATCTGTCAACACACCCCACGCCCCATCACCTGCCTTCTCATAGAATTATTTATTTATTTCAAAAGTTTTACCAGAAAAGTCATATTAGCGTAGCATTAGTTCATTTCAGATGTGTCCGGGAGAGAAGAAGCAGAACAAAGTGCTATGCATAAAAACAGTGAATAATATGGAAATAAGTTTAACAAAATATACAATTACAAGAATGTTAAAGGATAAAATTGCCATGCAGTAAATTGCAGAAGGGCAAGAGAACATTAACAGTAAGCAACACAACAAAATATAAGAAACTGAGAAAGACTCATACTAGGGGAGTTGGGTATTGTTGATGTCAGTGAGGGGTAGCCAGGTGACCAGAGTTAGCCTCAATGTCAAGAAGCAGCTGCAGGAGTGAAGAGTGAACTCACAAAGGAGAGATTTATGCAGTAAGGGAAGGAGCAGAGAGAGAGGAAGGGGGAAGAAAGCCCCATAGTTTAGGGAAGCAGAACAAGAAGGCAGCTTGACTGGAGGGTATGCAAGAGATCAAAAGAAGCATTGTGAAGGGAATGGGGGAGAGAGAGGCAAGATATGAGGGAGAGAAACAAACCAGTATTTGGAGACAAAGGAGACACACTGTGCAAGGTGCCTGGCATCAAGACAGGGAGGGAGAGGAAGAATGCAAAGTACAGTGGTGAGTATGTAAAGGTTTGTCAAGAGCAAATTGACAGAAGAAGTAAAACAGGGAGCCCATCCTAGCTAAAGTGGAATGTGGAGCAGCACTGTAAGCAATGTCTCTGTAGCTGAAAATGGGAGAATCATCTTAGCAGGAATTTTCTGCATGGAGGAAGCAGAATGCTTCTCTCTCTTATTTCTATAAAGTGCTCCAAGTTTGGGTGGATCTTCCTGTGGATATCATCCACGTGAACAGAAAAATCAAGGTGATGATCCAGCCAAACCCTGAGTGCCAAAGGAAGAGGGCATGAAATGAGGGAGACTCTAGCAAGCCTCTGTCTGGTGCCAAAAGTACAGAGACTGTTTTCTTAGCATTAAGGGAAACTGGTTTCCTCGGAACCAGAGATAGATGTTGTTAAAGTCCAGATGGAGCTGGTTTATGAGGTCTGGAGTAGAGGATCCAGAGGAAAGAGTGCTGTATCATCTACATACATAGAATAGACACAGACAAGCATACACTGGGGAGGTCATTTAGAAACAGAAAAATAAGTGGGCCAAAGACAGACCCTCAGAGAGAACACATGAGCTGATAGGGAGTTAGGCGGTGGCAGTCTCCAATATGGGCAGCTTGTGACCTCGCTCAAGGTAGGAGCAGAGCCACTCAACTGAGGAAGCAGAGTCCAGTTGCCTTGAACTTGTCCAGGTGAATGTGATGGGCAACAGCACTGAAAGGATTAGATAAGTTAACAAAAATGGGGAGGTGACAAGGCCCTGATCCATACTACAGAGGATAGTATCAGTGAGCCAGAGAAGGAGATGAAGTGGAGTCTGACTTTCCAAATCCAGACTGGAAAGGCGAAGAGATTGAGTTAAAAATGGGTAGAGTTTCTGAAGTTTAGCCAGTGTGAAGGAGTGAGATATGACAGAGGTTACTAGGGAAGAGGAAGGGGAATGGCAGTACCCAACTTTCAAGAGTTAAGGGCACAGGACAAGGAGAAAGAGAGCCTGAGGAGGTAAGTAATAGGGAGGGCAGGTGTGCCGACCACACATTGAAACAGTTTATGGAGAAATCCCCCACAGCAACAATTTAAACAGGTTTTGAAGAGTGTCGCTGTGGGAGATCTGAGGGTGAAATGTTGCCCTTCGCTGTCTGTTGACCCCCAACTTCAAATCAACTCTGACCGAGTCGATAATCTTTTAGAAGGGTGTGTGGAGGCACAGCCTCCCACATAGGGGTTCTGGGGCACAGCCCCCACAAGAGGCTACTTCAGTGTCAGACAGATGAAATTTCACCTGTGAGCATTGGAGCTCTCACTATGCTGAACCGACAGACGGTGTTGTTGATTCAGCATGGTAAAACGGAGAGGGCAATGGCATGAGCAGAGAGACATAGGAGTCTGGGCTCAAAGCCATGAGGGCTCCCACCCTTGTGTGGATTTAGAGCCAAGAGGGCCTTAAGAGCATCACAGGGGTAATGGGTGACATAAAAAGGGAGGAGGCATAGTAGAACAGATAGAGGAGGGGAGTGAGAGGAAGAGGAAGAGAAAAGAGAGAGAGGGAGGAGGAGGAAAGAGGTGTATGGACACAGGTGGTAATAAAAGGAATTGAAAGATGAGGTGACTGTGGGGGGTCAGAGATAGGTTTCACCATCTTGAGAACAGGGAGAGGGACTAGGTTGGAGGATTTACAGATAATCCACAACTCATCAGTCACACAGTGGGATTGAGACCCCGAGGAAGGACAACAGTCAATGGGATACTCAATCCTTCCTCCACTGGCAAGCCAGAGGGCTCATGCTCATTCTCAAACATGAGTCACTGTGTAGAAAGTGGTCGGCTACTGCTGTGCTGCTACCGTGAGATATGGGTTTTGAAGTTTTAAATGTCCCTGCTCCTTGCCATGCCCACTGAGAAAATAAACACCTTGGTGTGATGCTGTTCTGATCTTTATAACAAAATGTGCTAGCACTGTGCTATCACATCCAAGCCCCCCTCATGGGGTGGGCTTACTATCCGATTGCTATCCCCCTTTAGGTTTTAGGTTTGAGCATTTTCTGTGTTCTGCCCCTGGGGACAGTGTTCCCCGCTATATAAGTCGGGGCTTCAGAGAGGGAGGGAGGAGAGAGAGAGCGAGATGACTAGCTTGGCAGGGCAATGTGGATGAGGCCTACACCCCAACCCAAAGGTGCCGGCCTGGACAGCAGCAGTGCATCATGTGGCATCTCCGTGGGGGAGGGTGGCAGGAATTGGCGACCATTGGGGTCAGGGAGGAGCCCTTGCAGTTACCAGTTTGGTAGGAGATAGGAGGTGGAAGCAAGTTCATAACATCTGGAGGCTGGGGTCCCTACACCCTGAATATGAGGAAGTATGGTTGTGGGTAGAAATCTGGCTTCAGGGCAGAACTCAAAAAGTGCTAGTAAATGGTGCACTATCAAGGGAGAGCAAGGTGATCGTGGGACTCGCATCTTCAACATATTCATCAGCGACATTGCAGATGGATTAAAGGGAAACATGCCTGTTCAGATGACACAAAGCTCTGCAACAGCATAGACACACAGGAAGGGGCCGCAAGGATGGAGTCTGACCTGAAGAAACTGGTGGAATGGTCCAGAACTTGGCAGTTGAAGTTCAACAGCAAGAAATGCAAGGTCATGCACCTAGGAAGGCGCAGTTCAGGGACAAATTACTTCCTAGATGGGGTGCAGCTAGCGAAACAAAACACGAAAGTGATCTTGGTGTGATCATCATGAATGATCTGAAAGTCAGCAGGCAATGCAAAAGGCAGCATAGAAAGCCAGCAGCATCTTGAGCTGCATAGAAAAAGGAATTACTAGTTGAAAGAGAGAGGTAATTATGCTAATGTAGAGGTCACTGGTGAGGCCACACCTGGAGTACTGTGTCCAGTTCTGGAGGCCTCACCTAAAGAAAGAACAAAGATAGACTAGAGATATACAAAGAAGGGCAACAAAATGGTGCAGGTCTGCACCATGAACCATACGATGCAAGGCTAAACACCTCAACATGTACTCCTGGAACAGAGAAGGAATAGGGGATATGATAGAGGCATTTAAATACCTAAAGGGATCAACAAGGTACAGGCACAGGATCTCCTGCAGGTAAACAACTGCACCAGACCAGGGGCCATGATATGCACCTAAATGGGGCAGGTTCAAAACAACACTGAGAAGTTCTTTTTACAGAAAGGCTGATGGAGCCTTGGAATATCCTCCCACACAGGTGGTGGGGTCAAAGATGGTCAGGAGTTCAAACTGGCATGGGACAGGCACTGTGGAAAACTTAACATAGTGGCCTGAACGGGGTAGTAGTATACATGGGCAGACTAGATGGTCCACAAAGACCTCATCTGCCAATACATTCTATGTTTCTATCGTCTACACTTCTATGTCTATGTTTTCTATGTAGTGGTGGCAGGCCCCAACAGGGCCCCTTGAGGTGGCAGCTTCAAGGAGGTAATTTTCCCATATGGCACACTGCTGAAGGTAAGGTTGGAGGACCTGTATTCTGGGATTCACTTTATCGGGCCTGCCATGCCTGTGTCTAAGACAGGACCCATGTCAGACTCATGAAGGAATGCAGGGGAAAGTCATAACAGAAGGAGAGAGCCATTTATCCTGCCCCACTGTTTTAAGCCACTTCCTAACCGTTATGGAGGAGAGAAGTGGTACAGTTTGGGCATCTGGGAAGGAAACAGGTGGGCACAGTATGGGATTAGGCTGCATTAGGCCCCAGTTCCTCTAAGGTCCGAAGGTTGGGGGAGTTACACCCCCCAGGAATGGTGGTTAATGAAAAGTAGTTGGCAGGCACGCTTTGATTCCGCTTGCAGAGCTATGCATAGAGCCTGGTCTATTTTTCTAGGCCTGTGTGATCTAGCTGTCCTGACTTTCCAGTGCCTCTGTGCCCTTCAAATTTCCCTGTCCTCTCAGCCCCATGGAGCTGCTCCATATATTTATTGTTATAAATCATTAATATCTTCAAATTAAATGTTATATTTCCTTGCACATGGTTTGTGCTGGGTTATTTAATGAACTAACCTGATTGATCCCTCCATAGAAGGTTCCATCTCCTTTCCCACTTGAGCCTATCAGAGGAGTGCAGCAGTGTTCAGGTCAGCATCAGCCCAGTAAGATGAGGCCTGTTAGTGCTTACGACGCCACCTGCCAGGTAAGGCCTGCAATTGTTATCTCTGAAACTGTGTGCTGTTTGCTAAAGGACTCCAGTTCTATGCCCCTCACTCACATTTTACCATCGGGCCCCTAGACAGAATTGAGGGAGGAGGATTACATATTATGAATCTAGTTTATACAGTCAAAGGTAACCTCAACAGAAGAGATTTTTAAAACTTGCTAGTTGTGGACATCTTTACTGAATTGAACTATTAATTACACAATTAGTAATGCAGCTATTTTAAAAATATCTGGGGAAATAAAATACAGTGAGGATAAATCTAAAGCTATAAACAATATGTTATTGCTACAAAAATATCATAGCATTTGGATGGCTTTCAAATACTATTACGTTAGGTAATATTGAGCTACACAGTCACTGTAAATTAATCAGAATTTGGGGCCCTTTCTATCTTGTCTGAGATTTATCTGCATGTGGAGGAATAGTGCCATCTGCACACAGTACACACAGTACTCATCAGATTCTGTTTATAGCCTGCTGGGAGGTGGTCCATGTGATGCAGAGACAGTGGATATACAGCTATTACTGAGCTTTCATCATAGGCCTGGACAACGTTCAGCTAACCAAGGGAATCAGCTGGTACCTTTCATAGTAGAGCAGGTAAGGAATCCACATGAATTAGTACATGTTTGCACAAAATATTTGTTTCACACTTGCTTATGAAGTGGGGGCGTGATGGACCTAGTGTCCCTTCTGACCTTAAATTATTATGTTACTGCTATAACTGGAAACAGCAGAGTCTAGAATCAAGCCAGGTAAGAAGCAACAAGGCAAGGCATTTTTATGTTTCATTCATCGTGCACAAGAAACATCGTGCAGTTGCTTCAGAGAGCGATGTTTCAGAGGTGTATCATGGACTAGCCCAATGAAGAGCAATCTACAGTGGGCTAGTCCCTGACAGACCAATGACCAAGCAACCAAACTATGACACTAGTAAGAGTTTCACACCTGGAAACTGCCTGTAGTTGAAAGAAATGAAGCACTCAATGAGGCGCTTCATTTCTTGAATTACATACAACATAAAGCTGTCCAGCAAGCAGCTGAATGGCTTTATTGCTGCCATCTCTCACATTATTTCATTTAATTTCCGTTGTGCTTGCATGCTCTTCCTTGCTCCTCATTGTTTTGTGACCCACCGCTGCAGCTCACTAACAACTAATGAACAGCTACCCTCAAGGTGACACCATCAGTGTGTATGGGTACTGCAATCTGTCACCAGAGCTGCCACAAAGGATATTTCCGGCATGCTGTGATGATTCGTATGGCACTGACCAGTCCATACGATCACTAAGTGTACAAATTTAAAGTATTAGCAGTGCCCGTACATCCTCTCTACCCCTGCGAATTGGTTGGTATGACTTTGCATAAGGCAGTGACACACGTCCCTCACCACCACAACCTTCCTGGAGCCTACCACGCTGCATGTCAATATCTGGCGGCAGAAACCAGAGAGTCAGTGAGCGGTAGTCGGGCAGATGGTATAACCGCAGGCCTTACATGTTCTCCTGCCATCATCCCATCATGTCTTTACTGATTTATGGGTGTTTCTTACTTCTGCTCATGTTGCAGAACCCTAAGAAAAGTGTACCCTCCTGAACATTGTGCTCCTTAACAGCGGCGAGTTGTGGTCGCAGCCCTCTCCCGTCCACCCCATACACACACAGCTGTGTAGCCGGTGAGCAGGGAATGCAGCAGTCTCAGAGATTCTGCTGCTTGCCAAGTAACCACGATGTTGACCCTCCTGTGCCATGCCTCCACGTCTGGAGCTGCCGTGCCCATTGCTGCACTGCTGGGGACACAAGCAGCAAGAATTAAGTGTGCACAATTCAATTAATAAAGGATAGAAATCAGTACAGAAGAGGGCGTCTAATTCTTAAATCAAAGAAACAAGTAATCCAGGTGGAATAGGAAGACAGGAACTAGAAGAAGGAAGAGCTCAGCGGTAAGACATTTGGGGTGAAGTAGGCTCGTGCATCGGGCGAGCCTGATCCGAGCAGGAGGTGGCAGTGATGGAGAGGTGGGGGTGATGACCTCCTCATACAGCTGTTTGCATTATGGCATGTCAAACTGTTTCATTTTGCTTTGTGGCATTTCTGCAACTTTGTAGAAGTTGTTTAGGAAGCAAGCAGTGCAATTACACAAAGTAGCGTGGCAGTACAAGTTCCTGGACTAATGCATTTCCCTGCATTGTAGGTGAATGAATGCAAAGACAGTGTCAGTTTTTGCTTTCCATACTGAATAAAGAACTTTGTGTATGGTACCCAGTATGATACCAGGAGGTAATTCCTGGAGGTCTTTACGTAAGTGTAATGTACCACTTTGAGTGCGGTGCCTTCTTTTTCTCAGCTGAGCTCCCCAGAGAAGCAGTGCTGGCAGTTTGGCTCGGCACATAAATAAAAATCCTCCCCATCCTGCCTCTGTTACCAGCCCAGTGTTAGCAGGGATTCCCACATGCTATTTACCTCAGACAGCACAGCGAGATGTAGCATCTTTTGTCCAGTGGGGTCCTGCTTTGTTTCCATTCTATCCCTATCTGCAGCTGCATTGTGTGCATTACTGAAGATGAGGTAACGTGCCCAAGATCGCAGAGTGATTACACTGGTGGTAGCAGCTAGGGGTTCTATTCCCCACTGTATAACCCATCCGGGAAACAGTAAACTCCACTACCTCCACTGCATTTTTGTTTAATTAACAATATTCCATGTAGTTGTGGAAGTCACGGGGGACTTTTTATGTAGCAATTTATTTTGCTTGGCTAGCATAGTTGACATGCACCAACTCTTTTATTTACTTTTGCACATTTCTGTAGTACCATGCTCTATGCTATCTCCAGGCACTTTGAACTTACTATGCACTCTAAATCCTGACATTTACCAATATTGCCAATGCTTCTCTCTTTACTTCAACTAACACAGTACACACCTGCCACATACACAATGCAATGAAACATTGGCATTGACAAATGCTTGTTAGTTATGGACCACCTATCCTTAGGGCTCAGGGTTCTTCACAATGCAAAAAACCTATACTACTGGGATACAGGTGCAGCCTCAGCGTATAACAATTTCTGTTTGCACGCTGTCTGAAGGGTAGCTAAAAACTATTTGGACTATACCAGAAGATCAACCATTGTGATGCCCATATGATCAGCCTCTATCTGGTGCATCATGCATTGTGTACAGGCTCTGCCAACTACAGAAAGCATGGTATCCATTAGCACTTGCTTCTACAGCATGTTCAATAGGAGAATAGGCGAAATCCAGAATGTGCCTGGAGCGAGAACAGGTCGATTCTGATTTGCATAGAAACATATGAACACATTTTGAAGGCAGGAAAAGGCCCAACTGATCCATTGTGTCTGGCCAGCCTTAATTTTCCAGTGGACCCCTGCCTGAAAACCTACTTGAACCCACTGAATCTACTGGAATACCCCCCACCTGCTGCAATGCCCCTCGCACCTGCTAAAATATCCCACCCACATGCTGTAATAACCCCTCCCCAACCTGCCAGAATGCCCCTCGCCTGCTGTAATAACACTCCTCCAGACCTGCTAGAATACCTCACACCTGCCAGTACCTGCCCACCCCCCACCAAAATAATACTCCCCATGACCTGCTGGAATAGCACACCCCACCTGCTGGAATAACATCCCACACAACTTCCAAAATAACACACATCCCAAGCCTGCCAGAATACCTCACCTGACAAATACCTCACCATCTGGAAGACAGACACCCCAGTTACACTCTCTGTGGTGACTGGTAGCCCCAATACTCCTTCACAACCCTCCACTTCACTGCAGATGGCAGCCAGCAAAACCAGCCTTGCACTCCCTCAGTTTGCCTTCTGAGGTTTGAGAGAGGAGTTGAAATGGAGTTGGGGAACCATAGAACTCTGGGACCACAGCATATGAGGTATCTTGGCAGGAGGAGAGGATTCCAGTAGGTGTGGGTATATAGCAGTGTGGGTATTCCACCTGGTAGAAGGTGTTCAGAGGCAGTTGATCAGGTCAGTGAGGCCACGAGCATCATCTTAACTCACTCCAACCATTAGTATTTTGACTCTTTAATCCTCCTACCTCCACTACTTGACCTGCCCTGCTATAACTAATTTGTGCTTGGAGGGTGGGACAGTGCAGCCACCCACAATATCTATCCAAGCCCGCTCCTGAGTTACCACAGGAGGAGGTGGTTAGCAGGGGAAAGTCCATGAGCACTACTTTCCCTATGTATCTCAAACTCCTTTGGCTTAGGAATCAGAATCACAGCACAAGCCTTGGTCTCCCATGTGATAACAAAACATACTACGCTGACGTCACATCACCAGGAACATCAGTGCTAAGTCAATACTGATCAGCAATTAACCATAAGGTGGAATACAGCAACAATACTGCCATATTTCACATTTCCCGTGATGCGTCCCTACAATCCACTTTGGTTGGCAATGAGACATCCCATTGGATGTCTGCTGTCTCTCTGTCTCTTCCTCCAGAACTGCCCCTCTTGCTTTACAGGCAGTACACAGGAGTGCTAGGGTCAAACAAAACTTTCAGGATTCCAAAGGCACTTGATCACTTGGGGTGGGACATGCTCAGCCAGTCCATGCTTGGGTCATTGGATCAGACCACATTTGAACACAGGATGCATCAGCAGTTCATACAGAAACAAATATTATACAATGTGGTAAATCCGATATGCGAATCCTGCATCCTGATTGGTTGGCTGGCACAATGACCACCGTGATAAATCATCCAGTGTACCCACTGGAAGAAGTGCCAGCCAACCTTATACCGTGCTAATCTGGTAACTTCCGGCTTCAGTCGAAACTGCCGCGATTTGTCCATCGCTTACCGCTAAAACACTGCGGTAAATTTTTAGCAAAATGACCTCCTCTTCAGTGTAGGGACCTCAGTGAGTTAGAACACAGTTAAAAACATTAAAAAACAACATTCCACATTGTATAATAAAATTTATCCCTCCGGGTGTGGGTACACTGGAGGATTTAACACACTGGTGTGATTCGGTCACGAGGCTGCGCCTCGTGACCAATCCCACCAACAGTGTAAATCCTCAGTGTACTGACAACCGAATAAATGCTTAAATAAACACATCAGCCCAACTTTTTACAGCATAGCCATAACAAATGGACACTTCAGATGTAAGAAAATGAAAACTGGTATGCTGCATTTAGTGATGTACTTTGTTCTGGGAGTGAGGAGGGGCAGGATATAACAAATTAGACCATTTCACAGCATGCATTATACAGCCTTCCAGTACCTCATGATAAAGTAATTTCCAACCCCAAGAAACAGTGATAAGGGCCATAAAGCCAAACGTTTCACTTTCTGTCTGGTGTTTGCAAAGGACCATATAAAATGATAAATAGGAGGAGCTCAAAGAAGGGTGTAGTGAGGCAGCATGTCGGCAGAGATAGAGATAAAAAGGAAATGACTGTTGCGGGTTCCTGGTAGTGAGGTGGATCTCTTTTCAGTGGAAGATTGCCAAACAGCTTGGTTTCCTTGACCTGAAGGTTCTCATTCATTCTGTACTGTAGTTCAAGTGGAAGAATGTTATATGCCTCAGTGTGAACACATTGTGTGCAGAGTCCGAACGTGTGTGTGTGTGTGTGTGTGTGTAAACACACCTTGAATAACTGTGTACATTTTCAAGTTAACACTTTTAAATGTTACCTGTTTTGTGTCAAAGCTTGATACATTCCATGCATGATAATCTTCAATCACCAGTTTTCTCAGTAATACCTACTATAGATGGCATTCTATCAGACTTCATATGAAAGCAGTGCATCTACATTATGTGTCTTGCTATAATTTCCTGTATAATTTTAGTTTGCTTTTTGCTTTAATTTTTGCATACAGCTTTCTTTAATTATATACATCCATGTACACATTTATTTCTTAATTTTACTTATTGTGATAACCAGGTGGGCAGACTGAGACAGAGTTCATTTACAGGAGTGACCCTGGACTACAATAGGAAAGCATGACAACAGTCCAAAGGCAGAGAGGGTTCAACACAGACAATTACATATAATGTTTATAGAAAGCTTTCTTGAGGCTTGTTTTGAAGGTAATATTGAGTTGATAGAAAAGATGTGTGGAGGCAGAGAGTTCCAGATGTTTTGACATTAGAGTTGAAGACTTTTTGACCCATAGTAGTCTTTACAAGAGGATACTCGAATATTTATCAGAGGAGCACAGAGTCCAAATTCTAGTGGAAAGAACAACCTGGGAGGCAAGATGGTCTAGGAAGCTGGCCCACTGGCACAATGGTAGCACTACAGCTGATGACCCAGGTTCATGAACAAGCCCAGAGTGCCAGAGGGCTAACTGGGGAGGTTGGAGGAGCGTCTCAGGGACAGCTCTCTACCTCTTGTTGGGGGATTGGTGGCACCCGACATGGGTGACACCCAGTGGAGACTGGGAGTACACCAAGCAGGGACCCCACAGCAGAAGGAAGGCAGTGGCAGACATCTGTAGGGCATGTTCAGAACCTCACATGCCCGTATGCTGATGTCATTGCATGAACCACACCTTGGGGGGGGTGTCCAAGGGGAAAACCTGTGTGGCAGAGCAGTGTGAAGTCCTCCAACCCTGCACTGAATGACGCTGCAGCCAACTCCAGGACCAAAGTTAGTTGATCTCAGTCTTACCTTTGGGGGCCCTGCTGAGGAGGGCAAGCCTCATGCCTTGGTTCTGGCTGGCTGCTGGGGATGCTGGTGTGAGCACAAGGCACTGAGTTGAGAATATCCCTGCCTGAAGCACAGTGAAAATAGAATTGAAAAAAAAAGATGGTCCAGGGATCCAGTCATGTTTGACTTCTGAATCAGGGACCCAACACTGAGATTTTTTTGGTTGTCCATCGAGCACCAGTTTAACTTGGAGTACAGTAGGCAGTGGTGCAGGTCAGCCATAAGAAAAAACTTGCAATACAGTTGTATAACACATTTCTTATAAAGTTCAAAGGCTGAGACCATGCCACAGACTAAAGAGCCAATAGTCATAGAAATATAGAATTTGTTGGAAAAAAGGAATGTTTGGTCCACCCAGTATGCCCAGATGTTCCCCTGCCTAATCTGTCAACACAGACCCTAACTGGTCTCAGTGACCCTCCCCTCCCTGCCTATGTGCTAATATTTCCCTATGTCAATCCTACACATGCTTGAAGCTCCCCACTCTTTCACCTCCACCAGTTCTGTTCATAGTCTGTTTCAGGGTCTTTCCTGAACAGAGAGCAGCCAAGTATGGCCGTATCCCAGCCATGATGCTCAGTGCACAGGACTCTGCTGTGGCCATAAAATCCAGGCTAGCCTCTGCCATGGTGGCCTCAGGTCCAGAATTTAATTCCAGACTCCTGCATTGGCACACATGGCACTCCATACCTTACTCCTTCATGCCTGCTTCCCTGCTTCCCCTCCTTCCTGTCTGTGCTGTCCCATGAAGCTTCACCTGACCCACCTCTTCGTTTTTACCTTGTCCATTTCCCATCTCGCTTATTCCTTTATTTTTGCTTACCTGATTCATATGCCCCTCTTTTCACTGCCATGTCCCCCATTATATTTTGTGCCCCTGCCATAGAAGAGTTGACTCTCCACTGCCCCCATGCTTCATCATCCGTGGGGTTGCAATTGTAGTGTCTCTTGGTTTTGCGACCTACCCCAATTAGTTTAAGTGCTCATCCAAGTATCATTTGAACCACCCACTAAGGACTGTGGTTCCCTTCCTGAAAGGATGCAGGCCATCTCCACTATAGAGGCCCTTATCCTCCCAGGCTGGCACCCAGCCCCAATGTAACTGAAGCCCTCCTCTATGCACCATGCCTTCATCCAGTTATTTAAATTCCTGGTGCAGAGTACCCTTTCTTCTCATTAGCTATACAAAGTAACATCTTGTCAAAACCACTGTGTGCTGCCTGCTTGAGGCCCTTCTCCAACTCCATGATCCTCCACTACCCCTACCTTGTCCCTTGCCAGCTTATTGGTCCCCAGGTGGACAATGATGTCTGGGCTCCTTCCATCTCTTGTAGCCCTAGAGATCCTTTGGATACACCTCCATCCCTCAGCTGAAGCACCTTTCAGGTGCTTCACCTCCTCTACCTTCTTTTCCCTCCCATGTCTATCCCCATAACAGCAGAGTCCCTCTCAGCAGCTGCTTCCTCCTTGCCTGGGGCCTCTCCCTACTGCCTTGGGGTGAGTAGTTCTGCAATGGTACAGGCTGAGGCGAGCATCTTTCCCACCACCCTCACCCTCCTGCAGCCCACCAAGGTCCAGCTGCTCTGCCTTTGCCTAGGCATCCTCCTGGGGAGCGGTGGTAGACTTGAGTGCCACTGGCTGAGGCAGAAGGTCCTCTGTACCTTGCCAGTTCAGTCTGGAGTCCTGCAGCCTCTGCACTCACCACAGAGAAGTGTGCACAAATGGGGCAGCACCTCAGTAAATGAGTCAATGAGAGGTAGAAGCACCTTTTGTGCAATGCAGAGTTTAGCTTCAGCAGACAAACAGGACCTGATTAGAAATCCTAATTTGTGGTGAACCATTTTTGTAATGATCTTAGAGTGCTCTGGGTAGGACTAAAAGCTAGACAGTACAATCCAAGTAAAAGCTGGAAATTAGACTAGCAATCACCTCAGAAACCCCAAAATTTAAAATCTTAAAACCGAAATGTGATTGCTTTATGTGCCATTAACATAACCAGTGAGCCTGAAAAATACTACAATTGAACTATTTCATTGAGCTTTCTGAGTATGGGGAGGGTTTAAACTACTGTAGATTAGGGGTGAGTAGGATTTGGTTTTGAAGAACACCTATGCCCCAGCCAGGTACTGGGGGCTCAAAAGGTCAGTGTTAAAGAGCCTAAAGTAGGGAGGGAAGAAACACAGTCCTTTCAGTGCATGACTGCAAATGTGAGGAGTGCAGCTAACAAGATGGATTAACTGGAGGGTGCAGCCTCTTCAGGAAGGCTCTTAGAGGTGGAGGATTTGCTTTATACAGTATGTCAGAGAGAGGGATTGAAGCAATGAGGAGGGCTGAAGGCCCTATAGAAAGCTCAGTTGGAATTAGAATCTGCAGATAGAATCCACAGATATAAAAACATAATTTTAGGAGTATGTTACCAACCACCAGGTAGTACATTAGAGCATGAATTGAAACTGACAATGAAATGAAAAGAGCAATGATGATAGGGCCCTTAGAAGTTGGTTCTCATGGAGAATTTGACCAACCTGGCATGTGAGGAGACTGAAAGGGCCAGAGGAAAATCAAGGGTGATTTCTTGTCAGTTGTGAAGGACTGTTTCGTATTAAGTATACAGGCCCAGGACAAGCAGAGATGCTGTTCTTAATCTGCAGCTGAGTGAGTGGAGATCAGGCGTGGGCAGGCAGTGCCATGGTTGGGGAGCCTGTGGGTAACATGGCCATAATAGGACTGAATCTGAGGTGATAGGGAAGGTTATGTAACCAAAATAAGAGCAGGATGCTAAACTTCGGAGGACTGCTTCTGATCAAGTAAGGGAGATGGGTAAGTCTAAACTGGTGAATACACTATTGAGTGAGAATGCTAATGCTAGGAAAAACACTGAAGGGCCAGTGACTTGATGCATCATGGGCAATAAGCAAAAGGGCTAACAAAGGTGTCTGTGGTTGTCAAGGACTTCAAGGAAGTAATGGGAGAAAAAGATGATACGTAATAAATAGAAGAATTCTGCAGACAGAGTGAGGGTAAGAGTGTAGGACACTGCAAAGGAGTACAGGGCTATGATGGAGCAGGTCAAGACAGATTTGACAAACAGGATTGTAGAGGAAGCAAAGGAATAATTAACAATGTCTTTAGCTACATTTGGAACAAGAAGAGCGTCAGGGATAAGGTGAAGCTGCTGACCGTTGGAGGGGGGGCCACTAACTGAGGCAGGAGGAATACCTTGGATTCTGAACAACTACTGTGTGCTACTATTTAACCGGGAAATCATGATGCATGGCAAGCTGGAGTGGAAACTGGGACAGGTGCAGGCCAACAGGTAGCAGTGCTGATCATGCAAGAATTACTAGCTAAGTACCTAGATAGAAACATAGACAGTGACAGCAGAAAAGGCCACTGGTCCATCCAGTCTGCCCATTAACCCTAACAAACCCAGGACCGATTATCCATACAGGGTTCTAAGCCACACTATCTATCCACATGCTCCACACCCTACCACTGTCACTCTGAGCATTCAGAAAGCCTTTCACTGTCAGCCATCTCTGAAACCATCAATAGTTTTGGCGCCCACCACATCAGCTGGCAGATTGTTCCACAGCTCAACCACCCACTCTGTAAAATAAAATGTTCTCATTTTCCTCTTGAATATTCCCCAGTCAGTTACCACTTGTCCCCACATGTTCTTAATCTGCTACTTACACACTAAATAATTTCTCACAATTTACCTTTTCATCCTTCTTACAATTTACCTTGTTCTTTCCTTTCAGGAATTTGAAGGTCTCTATCATAGCTCCCTCTTTGTCTGGCCTCCAGCTAGTACATGTTTAGTGCCTTGAACCAATCCTCATAAGATCTGCCTTGCTGGCCCTGGATAATTGTTGTCACCCTATGTTGCACTGCCTCCAGCCTGTCCTTGCCTTTCTGTTGGTGAGGACTCCGGAACTGGGCATGGTACTCCAGGTGGGGCCTCACCAGTAACCTATAAAGGGTAGTAATACTTCCTTCTGTAATCCCCCTCAATTTGGGGCTTACCTGTCATGTCTTTGGTGTCTCGCTGTCTCCTGGCGTCCGCTCGTACTTCTACTGCCCCTTGCACGTTTACCTCCCAGGTCTTCCTGCAGATGAGCCCCATGGGGCTCGCTAACAACACTGCAAGTGCAGCATATCATACAGCCGCTACTTGCACGACGAGGTGGAGGCGCATCATGATCAGGACCACCACTGGCGGCCAGAAAGTCGGCTGTGTCTTGTCTCGTAGTTCTCAGTGCCGTGGTTAAGTTTAAAGAAGGCACCAGGGACACAGGCAAGCAGGGGAGATGTTTTATTTTATTTAATTAAATAAACGGCAGCTGCTGTGAGTGCTGCCTCCAAGGCACCAGAAAGGAAAAGGTCAAGGGGCAAATGTCAGGGCACAGAAGAGTCCTTATGAATATTTATGAGCTACTGTATTTTCTGGGGGGCAGTGTATTACAGGGAGCTGCGACTCTCTGGGAGGACTGTTTATTTATTTAAAAGTGGATTTTCCAGAGAGGACTGTTGGGGCTACAGCACAGTGTGGGATTTAAATAAGATTAAAGATAATCCTGGCTGCACCAGAACATGATATATAGGGACAGTGAATTGTACTGCTTGGGAAATTGTCTGCAGCCACCATTTAGTGCTTTGCCACCAATCAAAGCCATGCTTTAAGAAAAGGCATCTGGGATTTGCCAGAGGCTTGTGGGAGATTATCTGGGACAATTTCTAGGTGACAAAATACCAGCCAATCCAAATCTCGGAACTGTCTGAAACAGGTTTGTCATCCAGTAAGATCTTTGGAACTCTGTCCCATATAAAGGGGCAACTGTTGGGAAAGGTCAGAGTTTTGAGAGACAGCCCAAGTGCTAGTGTGTGCCTCTGGGGAGCTGGCCAGCTCTCAGGGGTCTGCCTAGCTAGATTTTTTGGTTGTCAGTCCACGGGTCCCAATTGTTCCAGACTGGGTAGCTGCTGCCTGCAGCTGCAGGTAATCTGATTCCATAATCCTGAGAAGAGAAGATCAGCCTTGATCCTGCCTGGAAGGACCAGAAAGGACCAGGTTCTTTACATATAAATGTGTGAGTTGTTCTACATGCTGCGTGGCTGAGTAGTTGAAGAAGTTTCGTGTTGCATGTTTTCTCGGCCTGCTTTACATTGTTCTGCCAGCCTAAAGACCAGCTTCATCTGATGAGGACCACGAGGGACTTCACCTTCAGCTGTATCCAACTATGTCTGCAGGTCTTATTTTTCGGAGAACTGCCTGGTCTGGTGTAGAGTGAGTAAATATCAGGTAACTCCCTGCAACCAAGTTCAAATTAAAGTGTGTCATCTGATTTAATTGTGGGTTGCTAATTGTTCTGGAGTGAACCACCCGGCTCCAGAATACAAATTGTGGTTCAAAGTGTATGTGTGTTTCTTCTTTCTAAGGCCCCAACAACAGCTGCAAAGTTGGCCTACCCCAGGCAACGCTTCAGGCTAGTCTGCAAACCAACTGGGTACCCAGAGTGTATGTGACTGTGACAGAGGGACTCTTAGTGGCATGCATGCTTAACCTGATTAAATCAGAATTAGAATCAAGCACCAGATTACTGCCCTCCCTTGTTCAAGACCCTTCAATAAATCAGATCTGAATCTTTTGCACTTAAACTGGTTGTGGTGTACCTCTGTGTGAAACCATTGAGATACTGTTGTTTACTGTTACAAGCCTTATTTTCAGGGGTCTCCAGGGCCGAGCCAGCTGATCCAGCCCTGGTGGTAAGTTGAGCAACTGTAGATGTGACATTGCATTCTGGTGTTAATTGTAACCATGTATTTGCTGACCAGTATAGGCCACTAGAGGGAAAGAGGGGTATCAGTGTCCCAGAGTGCTGTACCAAAGTAGCTACACTACCATTAACCCTGTCTTCAGGGTGGAGGCACTCATTCACAGAACTTGGCCCTCAACCTGCACTAGTCACACAGGCAGGGGTAGTATCCCTTGGTAGCACCACCTAGGGGTTACACTTATTTTGTTGTCAATACCACTTCCTGATAGACTGTGTGGGGCTGAATATTATTTTTGAATACCATGAATAATGGGCTATCTGAAAATCTGAAATGAATAATGCATAGCCCACTGTTCGAGTGGTGTTCGTATGAGCTGGAATGAACAAACATTTCATGATTTTCCTCCTTCCTAGGTTTGCCAGGGCTAGTCTCCGGCTACCCACTGGCTCCTTTAACACTAACCACACCACCACCATAACTCTGTGTCTGTCTGCCTATTATTTAAAAATAAAAACTGAATTATTGCCAGCTCCACGAGGAACCAACAGTGACCTTTCTCCTCAGACAAGCCCCACACTCCCCAAAGCAGTATACTGTTTCTGAAATGGCCCCACTTGACCTGACTGATGAATTAGGGGACTTGTAGTCATACCTTCAGTTCCTGGCTAGCTCAGTCAAACCTCCCTCAGTAGCGTAGCCCTCTGTAGACTTCTGCCACCTGCTCCATACCACAGCCAGTCAATGTCTTTATAAAGGAGCAAACATGGCAGTGCACAAAGTAATATAGCACTCATTTGCACTCTAAAAAATATTTATTAGCTGGCCGGTGGCACTGAGGACTGAAGCACTGGACACCACACCTTGCCCACACCAGTGACCCAGGTTTGGGGGTAGCTTGGGCCTTCGGGCGTGTAAGAGGGAGGGCTGAGACGATCAGTGGCTGCTGGGCTGCTGTCATGTCCCAGACTGGGGAGATGTAGTTCCTCATTCTTTGGTTGACACCCAGTGGAAGCCAGGTGTCAGAGCAGAGTTGGTGGGATGGTTACAATGTCGGGAGGTGGCAGGAGCAATCAGTTTCCAGGTGTAAGCGTACACCTCCATGTGCATGCACTTGCTGTGTTCGTCATTGGTCAAAACCACAGAAAACCCATGTCTCTCCATGGCCATATGTGACGGCCCCGCCACTCGGACCCTGCTCTTGTGGATCCCAACCAGTAAGATGGTGGGGAAGCGGTTGAGGGGTTGGGGTGGTAGGATGACAGGAATAGGTGGCCACAGTGAGGTGACAGGCACAACCCACCTCCGCCACTGCCAGGCGGCTTTATTATGAATGAAACCACCATGGCGCATAGTAAAACCTGCTGGTCACATGATCATCAGTTGTTTTACTATGCAAGCGCAGTTAGTGCTTCATTGATAAGAAAGCAGCCAGCTGTGCATGTGGGGGTGGTGCCAGTCACCTTCTCACAATGGGAATTGGGTGCTGCAGTGAGAGAATAGGGTGCTGTGGAGGAAGGGGTGGGACTGGACTGCTGATAATGGGTGGGAGATAAGGTTATATTTTATTGTGTTTTGGGCTTGGGACGACGGTGAGGGACTGTTTTTTTTTTCTTTTCTTTTTGGAAGGTTACTGAATACCTGAATATCCGAATATTTGACTGCCAAATACCAAATATTCAGAAAACATATTCGCACACCTGTACTTCTTCTAATCACAGCATCCTGTTTGCCATGCTGCAGGCCTTGTTACACTTGTTTAATTGCTTTAGGAGCCAATGATGATGACCCTAGGTCTCTTTCTTCAGAGGTCGTAGACAGCTTTACCCTCCCCATCCAGTACTCTGCTCTTGGGTTTTGTTCCCTATGTGCATCACATTGCACTTTTGGCATTGAATTTCAATTCTGAAAAGAAATCATGTGAATTCTTCCACCAGCAGACTTATTTTTCAGTAGTCTCTTGTTTTATTTAATTCCAGATTGCTGCATGGACATTATATTCCACATCCCAAATATTTTTGCTGATTACTTTTGGCTTTGTCAAAAGACATTTAGTTTCATACTTAATCTGTTGTGTCACAGCTTAGTACAACTTCATGGTATTGCAAATCCTTTGCACCATCCATTACTTTTTTCTCTCTTTTGGTGCCTCCCACCTCCGACTTCTCCGATCACGGACCCTCCGCTGCGACTTCCCACATTAGTCACCTCCCGGAACCCCTATGGCCTGGCTTGCCCCCAGGTACAGTCACAGCACCTGGCCCCTCTGAAGGGTGTCGCGAATGACGGGATTGGGCAGGAGTCAGCCTGGGAGCTGATAGCAGCTGGGAGGCGGGTGTTATTGAGGTGGTGGGTAGGGTGGCTTTTCCCCTGTAAGTGGGGCAGGAATGTGCAGTGACACCAGCATCCCTCCCACCCCAAAGCCTTGCTGGTGCCAGTCGCTGCGGTGCCCTGGCCTCCGCCAGGGGTCCCTCAAGTGCTAATCACACCACCCCTCCCCTGGAGAAGGAGAGTAGCCAATGGGATGTTCAATCTTACTCCCCGGCCCGGCCCTCCAACGACCCAACCATCCATTACTTTTAACATCTAGTTGAATGCTTACCAGTTTAGGAGTATTGCTACGAATTCTAAGCCTTGAGCAAGCAACTCATATTAAGAGCTGCCTGCCCAAGGTGCTGTTTTAGCCCATGATGGATTTTTTAATGCAGTAATTGAATAAATATTTACATTTGTTTGCCCAGCTCATAACTTCCAACTACAAGTTAAGCGGCAGCGAGCGCTGCAGCCATGCTCCCCAAAAACTGTACTTTGATGAAGCAAGGTAGGAATGGGGCCAGGCATGTTACATAAGGAATAATGAAAATGGGGAAGGGGCCAGTAAACATGCATACCATTTTCTTCGTTTTTATTTATAGCATGTACGGGGCTAATAGTGGCGATATATATTTCAGCCCCTGCATACGTATAAGTAGAAGCAAATGTAACCCCCTCAAATGGGGGTTCCTAAAAGACTTCAGGAGCTTGCTTGAATGCTCCAAGCCTGAATGGTGTTTGCATTTAAGCCATTTATCAGTGAGTGTTTTTAGAGCCTCTGGTACTGTCTCTTTAAGAGCTGTCTGCTTGCAGACATAATTAGTTTGTATGGGGGACTGTGTGCTTCTCTGAGTACCACTCGAGCTGCTGCCAATTCACTTCATTTTTGCAGTCACTAGGAGTGCAAAGGAACCTATCTGAAAGATGTAACTGTTTGCCAGAATTATTTAGAGTAATAATGAAATTACAGTTTGTCTAACCTGCTTTCTTTGCAGTCAGAACTGTGTCTGCTAGTTTCCCATTCTAGTTTTGAACTGCTGAACTGGACCAATCAGTGTGGGGTAAGCTAGCTCTAAAATGGTGCCTTGGACGAATCAGAACGTGGACTCATAATCTGAGCCAGCCACAAGAGGATTGTATGGGCAGTGACTCTGGGAGATGTAGTTTAGACTTCAGTGCCTTTTGGACCAACAGCAGCAGTCTATTGTGAGTGACAGCCAATCCAGTCAAGAACTGGGAGGAACTCAAAGGAAGTGCCGGTTTTGTCGGTTGGAGTTTCAGTTGAGCTTTGGCAGTGAAGAAGGAAGGAGCCCTGTGCTTTTTCAGTGTGCAGTTTTAGTCAAAAACGTGTAAGGCCCAGAGTTCCGGTCTGCAGCTTGTGTAACAACTTGTTAGACTGAAACTGTCCTGTGAAAAGAATCAAAGGATCTCTGAAGAGTGAAACCAGGCTCACCCTGTAGAAGACTGGAGAAATTGCTGAAAATTGCACTCGGGTCTGTCAGGAACTGAATCTGCTGTGTGTTCTCCCGGTATTGTGCAGTAATTGCGATCGGGACACAGATGCAGCCTGCCTGGTATAGTGCTTTCTTTTATATGGATGTGTGAAGAGGTTTGTGTACCTCAAGTGAGCCCTGCTGACATTGAAGGACCCTATCTTATTTGGAGGTCGTGAGTACTAATTCAGGGTCGCTTCCTGTTGAATTGCCACATTAAATCCAAATGGAATTACTGTACTGCTGACTGTTTAATTCTCCTTTTCTCTGTGAAAGGCCCTCACCACTGCCACGGTTTGACTAGCACACTAGGGCTTGGGTACCCAGGGACAGTAACTGATAGGGATAGGCCTGTGCACAGAGCCATAGGTAGATTATTAGAGTGATAAGCTAATTAACCTGATTTCCCTGTCCTGTTATATCCCTAAATAAATCAGAGCTGCTTGTTTCAGCAAAGTTATACTGCCTGAGGTATTTGTCTATGTTAAAGTACTGTACTGTGATTGTTGCACTGTATCTCATTTCACAGGAGGTCCCAGTGCGGAACCAGACCTGGGGTAAGTGTATACTGTGAAGGTAATTCTGATATATTGTGGGGCCACCAGTGGAAGAAAGGGGGGTTGCAGTGTCCCAGAGGGCTGTGACCAAGTTTGGTTTAACCATTGCAAACCCTGACCTCTGGGTGGAGGCACCCGCCATTGGATCCAGGCCCTCAACCTGTTAGTGGCAAATCAGGCAGGGGTAGTAGCCCTGGATAGCGCCATCTAGGGGTTACACAAAGAAACAGTATGCATGTTAGAGAACCCTTCCCATGTTTCCATTACCTACCTTGCATCAACAAAGTGCAGTTTTAGGGACGGGCTGCAGCATTGGGCAGCCTCATCTCATAGTCAGAAGTTACAAGCCAGGAAAACAAATGTAAATGTTCTTTAATTGCCACAACCGTGTATTATTTAGAAGCGTATATAGCGTCAGAACCATCCATTGCTAGATCCGACCCAAAATGGCCACTGAGAGCAAATGAGTTAAACAAAAATTGTTATGGGCTGAAATAGCTCCTCGGGATGACTCAGTAGGAGTTGCCTACCCAGAATGTGGCAGTTGCTCTTTAAATGATTCAAACTTTTATCTAACCACCTGTATGGATGGAAGTCACTCCACCAGAGCAGTGCTCTAGCTGACTAGGTAGTGAAACTCTTTGAGTTTATGAATCACTACAGAAGGATGTCATTAACGGGCTCTCCCTGCCCCAGTCGGATATCATTGACACGCCAAGTGCCTGTCCTGATCATTAGGTAGTTTCCACCATGTGTAGGCTGCAACCTCCCAGAGCTGAGAACTTTAAATCAGGTTTACAAAACTTAAAATATTTTTACTGCTATTTTTTCTCAAAAAGCCATAAATCTGACTTATTTAAATAAACATCAGCTTCAGTCTAACATTTATTTAGGATATTTGTCATGACCTTAAACAATTATTCCTCCAGGAGGTCAGGTTCACCAAGCCCAAGATCAGTCTGTCTTAAGCGATTGACCTCTCCTCCCTTATTACAATCTCCACCTCAGCATTCAAATATGTAGCATTTATGAAGCCCTATCACATTTTGGGCTCCCTGCAAAGATATAACATAGAACCAACCTATAAACAATTAGATGTCAGTAGCTGCTATCTGAAGTTCTTGAGTAACAAAAATCACTGGACAGTCACCCTATGTGGGCTCTGGTGATCCAATTAAATCAACACAGTCTAGACCCTAAACCTACAGTAATGGGACCCAGTCTATTTCTTCATTCATGCCAGTATTAGGATCCACTACCCCAACCTGTCAATCCAGTACATTTCCCTTAGCAGTAGTTTCTCGTCCCAATCCCTCCTCTATCTGGTTTTCACACTTTCCTATTCCCCAAACATTTTTAGTATTCATATCTGATAGTTTGCTGCCATAAAATGATGTGCTACATTTGAATTATCATCCTCCTTCTAATCATTGATTTGTGTTCAGAGATCCTAAGACATCGTTCTCTGGATGACTGTCCCACATAATATTTGTCACAGGAGCATTATATTCCACAGGTTACTATGTGCTACTGCATGTAATCACTTCTCTAACCCTTATTTTCTAGATGGGTTAACGAAACGTTTTATTTTTCATGTATTATTGCATTGAATACAGTGCCCACATGGATAGTTACCAGGTGGAAGGGTCCAAAATTAAACCCCATTTCTGCAATCTGTCCAGAAGAGAATTAACTAAAGTGCAGTAAGAACATGGGATGCAGTCCTCAGTAAATCCATAGGATAAACACCAACCCCTGGACCCGAATATAACTGAAGAAACTTTGTAAAACTTGAGACACCTTCACCCTTTCAATTTTCCAATCCACCTGAACAGTGCACTAGCAGTCAGTCAGCATGACAGGTTTTAGAACGCCAGGTGTGAAACTGCATTTGCAGCCCTCTCCATCCCTAGATTCTCTATTTCATCAGTACCTCAGCCCCACCAAGTCCAGGAGATAACATAAAAATGCCCCTCCCGATTAATGTTCGGTTCCAGCGCCTCTGTACACCTTTTTCCTACACTGTCCTTTCCTGGATAATTAATTCTTAACAATAGCCTCCCAATAAGTTCTTGTACTACTTCCTTCAGGTCTTTGTTACTGATGAGAAATTCCATTGTGTAGGGGCTGTCAGTTATACCATCGGCTTCATTATCCATGTGGGCAAGCTTAGTGGATCACATCTATATAATTTAATTTTAATGTCCTGCTTCAGCACACAAGCAAACAATTCACCAAATGAGCATGTAACAGATTCAGCCTGAGCTGCCCACAGACCCGAGCACTGAGTAAGCAGTCTTTAGCAGTAACCCCACTTATGGCCAAAAGATTGTCAGGGTCTTGTGATTTGACAAGACTTTACCTGTGTGCACCTGCAGTGTTCATCCCAGTACTCAGCTTGCTCTCTGCGTGTGGTGTGTCTTGGGAAACATATAGATGACGCTAATGCATGCAAATGCTCCTCCCAATTGACTAAGCCTGGAAAACATCTTGTTCTTGTTCTTGCTCCTCCCCTAAGGTCACGGGTCAGCTCCATGTGCTGTACCTGATCCTCTGCCTCCTCTTTCAACCATGCTTAAGATTCACCTCCACTATCCTCAACAACCACACCAGGGAATATGGAAACTTGTACCTTCATACCAAGCACTCAGTGCTATTTTTCAGTCCACCTGGCACATTTAGGGTGGACCCTGACCTGCTACTGTCCAGATCTCATTGTAAGCCTCACAGGTGGGTCTCTGGGATACAGGGTCGATTTGTCCAAAACGTCTGCTGGTATGCTGATGCAGATGGCATGAGTGGGTGCCCAGAGTAGGGTATCTTGATGCCAGAAAAGGAAGTGTCCTAATCTTGTGCTGGAAAGGGCACAGGGCTGGGGCAGTGTCAAGCATCACAGATTCCTCCTTGGATGGGAAGGTGAGCTCCTGAAGAACCATCAGTGACACAGGTGAGGTAGTCTGGTGCAGAATGGTGTCACTGAGATGTGCCTTGAGAGGGTACCCAAATCTCCTTGCAGCCTACTGGCCCTGTTTCCATTTTCTAACAAAGCCATGCATCTCGGTTCCACCAGCTCTCCAGTAGGTGACACTGGTATGGCAAGGAACAGTGCACCTAGCTCTGTCCCTTTGAGGTCTTCAGGCTGTGCTTCTTTTGCTGGGGCTGTTCTTTCAGATTCTTCTCCATGTCCGCTACCTCAGATTCTTCAACCTCGACTGATGCAATAGGGACTGACAAGTGCACCATGGGCTTGTCATTGCTGGCTGGAGAGTGAGACAGTTCTCATTCTTGGTTTCTTTCTGCTGCTTCTCATCATTTTCCATGGACAGATCCACCCTGAGTGCTGGTATGGGTGATTGCTTGTGAGTGCAAACCAAGCACCCATGAAAAGTCCTTCCTGTATGTGTCACAGACCCAGATAATATCAGTGTCTCTACTTTTCTTTGACATATCTTGCACTTTGGGGCCCAGCTGCACTGTATGCAACTCCCTGCACTGGCCTACCTTTCTGACATGGGCCAAAGCTGTCTTAATTACTCTTGCTATCAGTCCTCTTCCCCGACCATCATCAAGATTCATCTAAATTCCTGCTATCTGTCCATCTGTACTTCTTGGTAACAACTACCTCTGCTTAAGTGTGAAGCTAACTGATGTGTCTCCACTCCTTTCCCTTTTATCACAATAGGAAGGAACCAACCTGCCATTGACTCAGCTCTCCAAACGGCAGGGTTTAATCACCACATCGTGGACTCAGTTAGCAAAATCCTGGTTTGCAGGCCTGTGTAACACAAGTTGTTGCTTGCACCTCTATGCACTTTGTTGCAGCTTCATTAACCAATCCCAGCACCTTTTTGCTTCAAGCTGCATCACTACTGGTCCTATGCAAATGTTCACATTACACAATGACTCATGCCACTAACCAATCTTGCACATGCACGTCTAGCCATGTGGCATCCCAGTTCATCTACACTGTCAGTTCCTAGGCCCTTTATCTCCACTGATCAGTTAAACAATTCGAGATCTTCCTGCCAAGCTCACAGTATGCTCACACACATTCTGGTTTTCCTGTTACTGTTTCTGTCTACATGCAAAGCCACTTTTCTTTCTCCTACACATAATAATTAAACCTCTACTTACCCTGTACTTGCTCTCTGGTTGCCCTAGGCTGCATGTAATACTGTATTATTCTTGTTATGTTGCTTGTTGCCTTGTAAATTTGTTCAGTGTATTCTTCTGTACGCTACAAATTTATCCAAACATTTTGTAACTGTACTCTCCCGGTCGTTTCCTGAAAATAGGCATATCATGCCTAGTGTATCCTACTCAGTTAACAAAAGTTAAATAAATAAACATGTCCAACACTCTTTTCCCATTTTAATCAGTTCATCCTCTGTTCCCAATTAATCCAAATCTGACAGAACCCCACCTTGCAACCCCACTTCAGCCTGTCCTACAAAGTGTCTCACTGCCCAGATGGCAAGGAACATGGCCCAGTGTGACTTCCGTGTTTTGGGGCATTTGATGGTATTGCTCACCAGGAGCCCCTTACACCCCTTACAACAAAACACTGTTAGCATTCACAGCAACCCCAGAGAAACTAAAGAGTGCAGCTCTGATCGCAGCATCCACCTTCCTTCCAGAAGGTGTCTGATCCCTGATCTAGCCCCTTAAACACATTGCTACCAGATCCTCTTCAGATTCTTCTTGAGTCCTCCCAAATACCCATCCCCATTACCCTTCAGTACCTCCCCCCATATCAACAGCCGGAACTGCCTGACATGGGGTACTCTACCGCTCAGCCCTGGCATCCTGGCACTGTGTTAGGGCCAGCAGTCCCTCTGACTCCCATCAGTACTTTAGGGTCCTGAAGAAATCCTTGTCAAAAAGATCCTGGAGTGCTGTCCTTAGCCAAGGCCAGAAGGACCCTTGAGGTACCCAGAACCTGAACCTGTGCACCGGCATTAATACAGACCCTGCCTGCTTGCTTAAATGCTGCTAAAGTCCCTCCTCAAGCTCCAGACCCTACTAGAACTAAACCTGCTTTCCACAAAACCCTCCTATTTATACCTGTGTGCAAAACTCACCTCATTCTGAAGGGCAGAGCAACTGGTGCACTGGTACCATTACTGTGATGGACATATTAGTAACACCCGTCCCTTTCTGGGAAAGGTTTATTGCACAGTTTTCATCAGAACAGAGTGAAAAGGGCAAGAAGAGCAGATGGGGACTTTTCTGCCCCATCAGTGGCTTTCCCACAGGGGGAACAACCTCACAGAGAAGCAATTGAACAGCTGTGGCTACTGCCTACTACAGGGTCCAAAGACCCTGGAACAAGAGCTGTAAAAGCACTCCAGAGATGAACAAGAAGACCATTGTGACTACGACAATCCCAGAGAAGACAACCCTCCAACTGTGAGCATGCCCTGCCATCTCACCTGCTCAGCTATCAAAAACAGAGGTATCTGAGAGTCCGTAAGACCATGAGTAACTGCAAGGGTTTTGGTCCTGTAACGGGGTAACGGGTGTTTTTGACAGATGGAGAAAGTCCTGGTGGACTTTGTAAAATTGCTAGGCCTAGGCAAAGGGTCTGAGAAGGCCAACCGCCACGCTTCTTGGATTACAAATAGGGATCCCTTTTCAGTAAGTTAACAGTTAATTTATGCCACACCATTTGGTTTCTACATTAGTTTCTATGCCACAGTATAAGTGCACCACAGAGCTACCTGCATACTAGCAGCAATTGCATCCTCAGTAAGATACCCACAGCAACCAAGAGAGCTCTTGCCCATGGCCTGTGAGGAGAAATAATTCAGGTGTACTAGGTGAGGGATTTGTGGGACTGCCAGAGGGTGTGCAAATTTGTGGGTATACTTTTTTTTTATCATATAAAATGTTTTATTATTTTCAACATTCATGTTTACAGAGTAATATGCACTGTCACCATCTGTACATACACATTACATAAATAAATATACTTAGTGCATACCCTTAACATAAAGATATATCTAGACCAGTTCAATCCACAAGGGGGATAGGAAAAATGAGAAAACAGGAAATTCAACAATACAAGCCAAACGACGGTAGTTTACATAACTTAACATTCCTTACTAAATGTTGTCATGATATCAGATGCCTTCCTTCTACACACCTTTTTATTTTAAACTAAACATATTAATCCCATCAGATTAATCTGATCAAGCAACGTAAGGAAAATATTTACAAGTCCATTTTATCCAAAGTCTCTAGAATTTCATGTTCTGAAAAGGTGGGGACTCCATCATCTCCTGGAATGAATAATGTGCACAGAATTAAGAAATAAGTTGATACAGATCAAAAAATATGTGCGTCTTGCCATCCTTAACCATTTTACCTTTTCTGGTGGCAACAGAGAATTGTGCACCAATTTCTAAAATCATTTGTCAGTAAGACAAACAACGTTCTTCTTTGCTGCTGAGTTGTGAACAGAAGTCGGGCTAAATAAAATATTTACTATAGTTATGTTCCAGAGCCCTCTAAGCCTGGCTAACTTGAATATATAATCATGATCAGAATCAAAATCAAAAGTTGCCAGGATTGTTGATTTAGTGGAACTGAAGTATTCCGCTCCGCGTTTAATAAAACAAAAGCTTGGTACTTGGGAGGATTCTCTTGTGGCAAATCAAAGGTTTTAATCAATATGTCCTTCACCAAATCTCTCATATTATCAAAATTAATGTCCAACTGGTCCAGAACCCTAAAATATGAATATTTTTATAACGTAGCAAATTTTCTGTATTCTCCAGTTTTCTATTTATATTGTAACTGACTTCATCAGGCTCCCACTGTTGGCTTCTAATGACATTATGTTTGTTGTATGTTTGTCAATTTCAGTTGAATTTTCAAAGACAATTCTCATTGTTGTCTCTGACATAGTTTTAACCGTGTTCACTTCAATTATAAAAATTCTGTCTTCTTTAGTATTGCATCAAACCGACGATCACCCGCTCAGTCCAGGCTAATATTTTTCCAATGTCATACCCAGCTTTTCCAGCATATAGCCCCAACCTCAATAGGAGAGGATTGTTGAAGAAACTCAGTTTGTCTCTGCTGGTAATTCAACTGGTAACTCTCTTTGCGGGGTATAGGGATGCATCCTGTCAGCAGCCTGTGGGCTGCTCAGCGAACTACTAGCAGTTCCACTGCCACTCTCTGGGCTGAGTTTAGCTGGAAGAATCTGCTGCTTGAGCGGGCCCGACCTCAGGGAAACAATTCCAACACAGAGCCGCCCCACCCCACCCTGCTCCTCCGTGAATCCAGTATAAAAGCTTTACTCAAAACTGGAAGCAATAAAGCAAGGGTAAGTCAGAACTTAACTAACCAAACAACAAAAGCCGCTCTGAACACTGTTTCTCCCGTGAGGTCATATAGTGCGATTACACGCTGGCTGCTGCTGTCGGCCATCTTGCCCCCCATCTGGGGGTAATTTTAAAGTATAGACTGGGACCTCGTGATCCCTGAGTATAGGCTGTACCAGAAGGACAGAGAGAAGGGAAGAGGGAGGGTAGCTTTATGCATAAGGGATGGGATCTTATGCACCAGGGAGAAAGGAGAAGAGGGCAGGACTTAAGCCTTATGGGTACAGCTTCAAAACTCTAAAGAGGGATGGTAAGATTGGGGTGGTGTACAGACCACACTCACAGAATGAGGAAATGAACAGGGAGTTGGGGAGCAAATTGTAAGGCTGAGTAGTAGGGGCAACATTGCCATAGTGGGTGACTTAAATCTGCCTGGGGTAGACAGAGCACCCAAGCTGTCTCCTGTTCCAGGGAACGGTTCTTCTCAGGCTCTCCAGGACTGTTTCCTAGTGCACAGGGTAACAGAGCCAACCAGGGAGGGTACAGTACTGGATCTTGTGCTGTCAAACGGTGAGCTTGTCCAAGACATAGTTGTGGAGGATCCCTAGCAGGCAGTGGCCACCACATGGTGTGGTTCTTCCTCAGTTTTGGGCAAGGAAGAAGCAGGACCAAGATGAGGGTGGTGGACTTCAGGAGGGCAGACTTTGGTAGGATGAGTGATATCCTAGTAGGGCATCTTGCCAAAATCAGCCCAGAGATGGATGATGACCAGAAATGGTCCATTATCAAGTTGGGTCTGATTGAGGCTACTAACACATGTGCAAAGACCCAGAGTAAGAAGTTCAGGACCAAAAGACCGAGCTGGTTCAGCAAGGAGGTGGCAGAGAAAGTAAGAGAGCAGCCTTCTGTAGGTATAAGAGAACCATGTGAGAGGCAGACAGGGAGGAGTACTCAAGGAAATCCAGAGAGGTGAGTCGAATGGTCAGGCTAGCTAGGCTGCAAGGGAACTAAGGCTGGCACAAGGCATCAGAGAAGGGGAAAAGGATTTCTTCAGGTACATGAGAGAGAAAAGAAACTGTGAGGATTGGATTGTCAATATTAAAGTGAGATTAATGAAGGGCACCACCATAGAAACATAGACTTTGACGGCAGATAAGGACCACTTGGCCCACCCAGTCTGCCCATTTCCCTACCTACTGGATAAGCTGCAGATTCTAGTTAACCAACAGCCTACTTCCTGCCACCCCCACTACAATTGTCTTGTGTCTGTCCCATGCATGTTTGAATTCTCCACTGTTTTAGCCCCAACAACCTCCCCAGGAAGGCAGTTCCATGCATCCACCACTCTCTCCGTGAAAAAGATTTCCCCACATTACCCCTGAGCCGTCCCCCTCTATCTTTAAATTGTGTCCCTTGTTCTTACACATCTCTTTTCTGAAAGATGCTACCCTCCTGGACTTTGTTGATTCCCTTGAGGTACTTGAACGTTTCTATCATGTCCCCCTGCTCTCCTTTCATCAAGAGTATACATGTTAAGCTCTCTCAGTCTCTCTTCATATGATTTCTGATTCAGACCCTGCACCATTTTAGTTGCCCTCCTCTAAACTGCTTCCCATCCTGTCTATGTCCTTGCGTAGACAAGGTCTCCAAACTGCACACAGTACTCCAGATGGGGTCTCACCAACTGTCTGTACAGATGGATAACCACTTCCTTTTCTACTTGTGATGCCCTTCCTATGCATCCCAGTATCCCCTGGCTTTCCTCACTGACTTCTCACATTGCTTACCCACCTTTAGATTATGCATATGACTACCCCAAGTCCCGTTCCATTTTGTTGTTGTGAATACCTCCCCTGCTATTGTGTGCTCTTCTCCTGGGTTTTGTTTCCAGGTGCATTACTTGCACTTCTTTGCATTGAATCTAAGTTGCCATATGTCTGACCATTCCTCCAACCTTGCCAAGTTCCTTCTTATCCTTTCTACCCCTCTTGTGTATCAACTCTGTTACAGATCTTTGTATCATCTGCAAAGAGGCATACCTTTCCCTCCAGACCCTCTGCAATGTCACCTATAAAGATGTTAAAGAGGACTGGACCCAGTACTGATCCCTGAGGTACTCCACTGACTAGCAAGGCCCTTGTCAGTCGAGCAGTGCCCTCATTAATCTGTCAGTGGCCATTCTTGCATTTAAAACAAGAGAAATCAAGCCCATTCATTTCATGAGATGCACCCCCGCACTCTCCCTGATCACAAATCATTACGTGCTTGAGTGCAGGGGGTGTCACCATCACTGGGGCACCTCAGAAAGGATCGGGCTGCAAAGGCTATAAGTCAGGTACTGGCTACTATTTATAGTAAAAATCTGGCTACAATAACTACCACTGAGGCAGCTACCACAGTATGTAGTAGCTCCTTATATCAGAAATTACCTTTAAGAGGGATGGGGGGATGGGTGGAAAGTGGTGTTGACCAGGTGGAGGCACTGAATGAGTACTTCTGTTAGGGCCCACCAGGGTAAAGGATGGTCCTATGCCACATGGGAAAATAGGGCGGGAAAAGGTGAGCAGAGGTAACTGATGGGGAAATCGAGCAGACAGGGTTTTAAATGACCTTAAGGCCCTACGGGTGGATAAAGCTCTGGGACCGGATGGCGTGCATCCAAGAGTCCTGAGGGAATTGGCAGGGGTCCTGGCTGGCCCTCTGGCAGACTGGTTCAACACTCACTGGAGTCAGGTGCATGCCCCAGGACCAGAGAACGGTGCATGTGGTGCCTCTCCACAAGAGTAGACCAAGGGACAGACCAGGTAACTACAGACCGATTAGTTTACCTCCATTGTAGGTAAATTAATGGAAACCATTCTAAAGGAGCAACTAGTGAACTTTCTGAAGCCAATGATCTCCAGGTCAAAAGGCAGCATGGGTTTGTCTTGGGGAGATCCTGTCAGACCAGCCTACTAGATTTTTTTGATTGGGTCACAAGGTCACTAGACAGAGGCCATGTGGTGGATGTCCTGTATCTGGACTTCAGCAAAACCTTCAACTCAGTGCCACATGAAAGGATGCTCAGTAAACTGAGGAACCTGGGAGCTGGGGAGAAACTGGTGGGTGTGTCAGGAGCTGGCTGCAGAACAGAAATCAGAGGGTAATTGAGGGGAGGCTATTGAACCTGACCTGTAACCAGCGGGATCCCACAGGGCTCAGTGCTAGAACTGGTGATATTTAACTCTTTACTGGGGACATAGCAGACAGGATCAAAAGTAAAATCTGCCTATTCACAGATGACACAAAGATTTGAGCAAGCGTGGACAGTGAGGAGGAGGCAAGAGCTCAGAGAAGACCTGGCAAAGCTCGAGTACTAGTAAGGCATCTGGCAGTTGGGGTTCAATGCTAAGAAGTGTAAGGTCATGCACCTGGGAGCCAGGACCCTGGTGCTAGCTACTGGCTGGGGGGTGCTGGTATCCATTTCAGAGGAGGAAAGGAATCGAGGGGTGATTGTCTCATGACATGAAACACTCTGCACAGTGCCACAAAGTGGCACCCAAAGCAAATGAAATGCTGGGATGCATCACCAGAGGAATCACCTCAAGGAAGGAGAAGTCATCCTGCCCTTTAACAGGTCACTGGTGAAACCACACTTGGAGTACTCTGTGCAGGTCTGGTGCCTGTATTTGAAAAGGGCATCAAACTACTAGAGGGTACAACAAAGGATGACCAAGATGATCCCAGGTTGGGGGACAAACCCTATGGGGAGAGACTGAGGAGCTCAACATGTATTCTCTGGAGGATAGAAGGAGAGGGGATATAATAGAAACCTTCAAATACTTAAGAGGTATGAATAAGGTTAGTGCAGAGAGCATTTTCATTGAAAAGGGGGGAGTCCATAAGAAGACACAGTCTGAAATGAGTGGGGGATTCAAAAGGAAATGAGGAAGCACTATTTCACAGAAAGAGTGGTAGCAAAGTGGAAAGAATTGCCAGAGGAAGTGATCTCATTAAAAACTGAGGGCAGGGCCAGCCCGGTGGCACAGAGGGTTGAGGCACTGGTGCCTTACTCGACCCACGCCGGGACCCAGGTCTGGGAACTGACTCAGGTTGCTGGGGCTCGGCAGAGGCAGGAGAGGCTGAGCGCCTGAGGATGACTGTCTTCTCCTTGGGGTGGTGTGGGAGACTGGGGGCACAGCTGTAGCGCGGCGATGCAGGAAGTAGAAAACTGGAAAATCTGCTTGGTGTTTGCGGATGATGGCTGTCTGACTCACGACACCTCTGGGATCACCAGGGAGCCTCCTTGTCCTCAGCAGTGTCCCAGGGCACTCTGGGCCCTCCCTGTGCCTTCCCCTCGGAGGAGGGGACCCACCTGGCAAAGGGTTACATCCGGGATAGCCCAGGGAACCAGCTGCAATGTGAGGTCAGAGGAGAAGCTTGAATGAAGTTCTTGGAGGCAAGTCAGGTCTTGTAGAGCCCAAAGGAGTGGGGGTCACCAGAGCTCAAGGGGAGTAAACAAACATACAAAAAACTGAGGGCAGTTTTAAGAGGGGTGGGACAGGGTCAGATGGATGGTCAATCTGTGGGAGAGGTTGGGGAGGGAAATGAGGGTGGGGAATGATAAATCTGGGAGAATGAAAGGGCAGCTACAGTGAAATAAACTGTGTGCTACACACTCGAGCAGACTTGATAGACCCGTTATTGCCTGTTTCTGCTGGAGTTTTCGTATGTTTGGATGTAGGAATTGAATTGCTTCCCTTTGTTCCAATTTGCCCTTGTTCTTCCCTTACCTGCCCCTTTTGATAAATTAATTGTTGGAACTGCATTTCATTGTTTGAGAGTTATTGATGTACAGAGTCACATGCTTTGGGAAGAGGCTGTGGGGCCCAAGTAATTTTCCATTGCCTCTGGAGTGATAGTATGTGTGCAATATCCAGGTACCCCCTATTGCTACCCCAGTTAGAGGTACTATGTCACTGCTAGACACCAGTGGCCAGTATAGCTCCATTTCTGTAACCTAGGCTGGACTCCTCATGGGTCAGGAGAGGTGGACCCCGAGTCCCCTGGGTGGTTGCTACAATATGTGATGGATGTACACATGTAACCCCGCTGTTCCAGGGCCTTACCTGTTTTGCCCTTTTGGGGCTGCTGTTTCCCTGTTCTGTGCCCCAGATTTTCCCTATTGTGTCCCGGTTCTGGCCAGTCCCCAGTAGTCATCAATCCTCCCTCCAGCACCCACGTAGTTTTTGGGAGATCGGGCTGGAGGAGCTGTAGCATGAGTCGCCGGGTTTGGTCTGCACCTGTGAGGTGCTCATTAATATTAATAAGCTGAAACATGTCTAGCACTGGGGCAAAGTGAAATAGCACTAGTAACAGGCATACAAATAAATAAAATTAATCAACAGTGTACTGGTGCAATAGGGCAAATGGGGTGATTACCCAACTGTGGGAAATAAAAAGATGAAATGTGATGTTGGGCTACACGCAAAAATGTTAGTGGGACCATGCTTAGACTGCAATGGGACTCTGTGTGGACTGCCTAGGGGGTTACTAAAATGGCCCCAGTGACTAAAAGGAAGATGAAAATAAAGTTAGAGTGCAGTTGCTTTAGGGGCATAGAACCCTCTACAGAATGGTGGGGAACTGATAAATAAATATGTTTATTGTGGCTGCACAAGGACTCTAAAGTTAGAAGCCTATGTGGACTGTAGAGAAATGTTTACTTCAGCTGCCATGATAGTAGCCATGTGACAGCAGCACCATCAATCAAAGGGCCAAGATTCACAGGAGGACTCTGGAGCTTGTGAAAAGACTCTTGGGGGACAAAATTGGGGAAAATTTAGGTGCCTTTTTGAAGCCAATGAGGCATTGAGGAGCCTCATACATACTAATTTTTAAAAGAGACAGTGGCTCCAGCCAATGAGGAGCTGCCAGAAAGCTCCCCAAAGTAGTGTTGCTCAGATAGTATCCTAGAAATCAGGATACCAACAGATACCTCAATTTGGCCAGATAGTTGCTGTGGTGAGATAGCAGTGCTATCTGACCATGGATCCTACCAACTAGGATCCCTGGATCCCAACCAGGATCCATCACTATCTGGCCATGGATCCTAACTATCTGCCCTAGGATCTGTGGATCCTAACTAGGATACCTGGATCCTCAACTAGGATCCATGACTATCTGCACCGGATCCTACTATCTGCCCTAGGATCCGTGATCCTAAGTAGGATCCATCACCATCTGACCCTGGATCCTGCATCTGTCTTTGGCAGGATATCTAGTAGGATCCTAGTCAGGATACCAGAACTACCTGACGTGGTAGGATCCACAAAAGCACTATCTGAGCAACAATACCCAAAACAGAAGAACTTTTGATTCTTGAGTCAGTTTATGGAAACCGATCCACAAGGAGGGGGCTTCAGCCCCAGTGAAAGAATGTGGCTGCAGGTCTGGGAGAGCCTGCCCTGGCTGCCAGCAACCTGTCCCCAGGACTGGTTGTTGCCTTTCCCCATCTGTAGAAAAAGAGAAGGATTGTACAGGCAGCTCTACAGAGAAAGAGAGCTGCAGGATACTGATGCTGTGGTAGGAAGCTGCACCGCAGCGTGAAGAGATAAAGAGAAAACAGAGTTTGAGAATGGAAAATGATTAGAGAAATTGACTGATCCTGGAGAGAGAGAGCCTTAGAATTCGTCTGCACCTCAATGGTGAGACACAGATGATCCGAGATGTGTGATGAGAGAGCTGTGAGATAGGATTGTGAGAAGAAAAGGTCCTGTCTACCCTGCAAAGACAAAGTGTCTGAAGAGAAAAGGAGGAAGAACACAAGGTCTGAGGACTGGGTGTGGCACTGGGAAATGGCTACTGGAAACTGGGTTGGAATGAGGTTTCGAAAGGTTGAAGAGAGCCTCTTTGCATTTATCTATACCTGCACTGTGAGAAAAGAGACTTTCTTTGATGCGTGGATAAGAGAAAATGTTTCTGGAATTGTGTGCAAGCCAGGGTAAGAGTGCAGTTGTGTTAAAGTTGAGAGACTGTGAAAGCAGAAGGATGGATAGGTGCCTTCCAGGCCGAGTACTTGCTGTCTACTCCTGAGATACAGGTAAGAAAGAGACTGTTGTGATGAACCTGCAGTTCAGACTCTGCACGGCTCCCCAGAGCCTGAGAGACAGGAAAGAAACAGACTGCTTTGGCACGATCGTGGCTGTTTATTGAGAGAGGTCTGGGTCCCCTGTGGTGGGGCCCTGCACATGTGCTCTGCAATGGACCTCTTTAGGCTGAAGGGGACAAGCTGTGAGACCTTTAGTCAAGCTGAAGATCCAAGCTACAGCATCCTGTTCCCCTTCTCAGTGTGTACAAGCACTGAATCCCAGGTTCTGCTTCTGCTAATCCACCAACCCCAGGACTTCAGTCACATGTGCCACCAGAGCACTGATGTTTCAGAACTGTGAGTAAAAGCAGAAATTGCCCTGCCCCTGGGGTTGTATATAGTTTCATGCTCAAGTATGCCCATTGGCATAGGAGATAAAAACAAAGCTTAAGGTAATCGGAGAAAATGTAAAAAGTTAATTTGATTCTCCAATGCTGGCCAACCAGCTGCACTTGGTAACCAGGGACAGAATTAGGGGCTTCATTCTGAACTGGTACGAATTGAGGGTCTGTGCATATTTAATACCTGTAGCAGTTAGATAGATAGATATAGTTAGTTTGGTGGCTGCACTAATTAAAATGTGGACTTCTAAATCAAAAGGGAGAAATGATTGTTTGAGAATGCAAATCTTTAAAATTTGAATTAACAATGTTTTGCATAACCTCTGTGCCAATCTCCCTTCCTAACCCTCCCATGTAAATGTAACCCCTACAAATGGGGGTTCCTGAAAAGTCTACCTTGAGCTTGTCTAAATGCTCACTGCCAGGCTGGTGTTCATGCTTTAGCAGTTTAAATGTATTGCCACTGAGTGCCTGTATAGCCTCTATGTACTGTCTCTTTAAGAGCTGCCTGGATTGCAGACATAATTAATCTGACAGGGAGCTCTGTTAGAAGATGTACTTGTTTGCTGATCATTTGTTAGAGTAGTAATAATATTGCAGTTTTTCTAACTTGCCTTCTTTGTAGCATGGACAGTTCTGTTTGTTTCCATCATTTTGGCCCTGGACTGTCAGAATGGGCCAATCAGTACATTTGGGACTCTAAAATGCAGCCTGCCTACAGGGGCTTGGTGTGGTCAAAACTTGTAGGAATTGTAGTTTTGGGCTTTGGCGCCTAAATTACCTGGAGGGAGCCCTTGTTGTGACTGACAGACAGATCAGCCAACTGAACCTTTTGGATCTTGGGGAAAGTCCCACACTGCTTGCAGTTTCAGTAGATCTGAGTTGGGAAGTGAAGAAGTAACAGCTCGTTAGTTTGAGCAGCAATCCATAGTGGATTCCTGTGGGAGAACTGTGGAAAGGCCTGAGTTTGGCCTGCATACCTGCCTGCATCCCTGAGAGGGAACTTGTGCTTTTTCGGACTGAATCCAAATCTGGAGAATGAATTAAGCCACTGAATTGTGACCAGGCTTTAACCTGAAGAAGACCAAAGATGTGCTGAATGTGATCGGCCTGTCAGGACTTCCAGCTACCTCTGAACTCCCGGATTGTGCAGAGACTCTGTAAATGCAACCGGAAAGCCATTTGCCTGGTACAGTGGAATTTCCTTACATGTGAATGTGCTGTGTGCTTATAGTGGGGCATGATTTGGTTCCCCACTGTGTGTCTGAACTTTTCTGATCAGTTTCATGAGTACCTCTCACGGGCAAAAATATTGGTGAAGACCAACAATAACCCATTGACCTATGTACAGACTTCAGCTAAGTTAGACACCACTGAGTACCGGTGGCTGTCTGCCTTATCAACCTATGATTATGCTGTCGAATACAGACCGGATGGAACCATATTGATGCTGACGCCCTGTCACGAAAGCCCACTTCCAAGAGTGATTGGATCAGGTTGTCTGAACGTGACATCTGAGCATTGTGCCAAAAGTTTGACAGAGATGAACAGATGTTCATGGACACAGTGGACTGTCTAGTAGATTGTTTGGGCCTTTCTGATTCCTGCATACTGGCTGCCTATTGCCATTTCTCTGCTCTAGATGTTAGTGCACTACCTCAACTTGACAATGACAGTATTCAGTGGGCTCAATCCCAAGATCCTATGATTCAACCCACACTTGATGCCCTGCCGGGAAAGATGTGTCTAAGTTGCATTCCCTGACTTGCGAACTGCCCTATTGTTTAAAGAAGGCCCCAGGTTGAAGTTACTCAATCAGTTGTTATACAGAGAGACAGTGGATCATAGTGGTCAAGTAGACAAGCAACAATTGTCCTGCCCATGGCCTTTAAACACATGGTACTGAGTTCCTCCACAATCACATGGGGCACCTCGGTATTGACAGGACTCTTGACCTGGTACAATCTCAATTCTACTGGCCCAAGATGGGGCTGATTTTGAGCACCATGTAAAGACCTGTAGTCGTTGCCTCCAAAGAAAAGCCCTGCCTCAGAGGGCTGCCCCTTGTTAGTATCACTACCAGGACCCCATAGAACTGGTCTGCATAGATTTTTTGTGTTTAGAACCTAATCAATGGAATATTGGCAATGTGTTAGTGGTTACAGATCATTTCACACGGTTGCACAAGCTTTTCCAACTAAAGGCCAGGTGCTAGTGGAAAAATTCTTTGTCCACTATAGTGCCCCAGCGGATCCACTCTGACCAATTCAGAGACTTTGAAAGTAGGCTAATCAAAGAAATGCTCTCTGTGGGGGGCGGAAGTCAAGAACCACCCTTATCACCCATAGGGACCTCAACCAGAACGTTTAACCGCACCCTTCTAGACATGCTGGGCACCCTCCATCCAAAAGACAAGCATAAGTGGAGCCAGCAGATTAACACCTTAGTACATGCATACAATTGCATCAAAAATGATGTTACTGGGTTCCTCCCCTACCGCCTCATGTTCGGGAGGAGGCCCAACTGCCAGTTGATGTCTGCTTTGGGGTCTCTCCAGAGGGTCCGAGCCTAAAACTACCTGCAATATGTACAGAAACTGAAAGCTCAATTGAACCATGCATATCAACTGGCCCAGACAATGGCACTAAGAGAAATCTCGCCAACAAAGAGAGGCACGATAAGAAAGTAAAGGCTCAAGAGCTACGGCCTGGAGACCGGTGTTGTTACGCAATTTGGGACTACATGGCAAGTACAAAATTGCTGATAGGTGGCACCATCTTCTCATGTAGTAGTAGGAAAGTTGGATGATCTACCAGTGCACAAGGTATGCCCAGAGAATAACTCCAAAGCTGTTAAGACCATGCACTGTAACCACTTGCTGCCTATCAGCCAAGTTATTATTGAAGCTGAGCCAGCAGATATTGCCTCCCTGGGCCGTGACTCATGCTGCTGCAAAAGAGACAGAGTCAACCTACCCCAGTAGTTACAGATTTAAGGTTTCCCTGTAGGAGGCCCAGAATGATAGTGACTGTCAGTCCACCTCTGATGAAAGTGACTGGTAATGCCTATTATCCTTCCTATGAACTGAGTCAGTTGTTTCATGGAAATCCTATGCAGAATCGTGGGAATGAAGCTGGGCCTTCTGGACTGCCTAACCGTAGCTTCATCCTTAGAGCCAATGCTCCCTGAAAGTGAAGTGCAAAGTATCACGTCTGAGGCTACGGACTCCCTGTGTTTAGTGGAAACTGTGTGACTTGCCTGAAGAAGGGGCTGATGGCCTGAGTCTCTCTGGTGACACCAGAACTTGAACAACAATATGAGAGTGCTGACAGCCCTCCTTCAGTGCCACAAAGCCTAATTTTGCCAGAACCTTCTCTAAATGAGCAAATTGTTGTGGAAACAGAGCCTACAGAGCAAGGAGCTGACAGTGCTCCCAGTTTAGACATTCCCATCCATGCAGAGGCACCCCTCACGAATGATGAATGCTCCAAAGTTAGTTTTAAAAAGTACAGAGACTTTGGCTGTTCCCCAGAAAGACTGGCCGAGCTGTCAAGCCAGTATTGTGCTTCAGTTATGATTCTCCCAAGGCCAGTGAATTTGCCTCTCAATGTGGTTCATAAAGGTGTTTATATTCTCAGAGCTCACTACCCAAACTGAGCTTAATGGCCAATTCCAGGTTGATTGTTCTTCCTTCTCAGTATAGTGCCCTGCCTCATCCAGCCCCAAGTTAGCTGATAGGGAAGGGCTACCTCCTACATTGTTTAATGTACAGGAAGTTATAACATGAATCAGTATTGTGATGTCACAAGTATGTTAATAATAGTGGAATTAGTATTACCTGTATGAAACATGCATAAGTATTGTCCTTATGGATATAGTATCATGAAGTGTAGTGAATATGTATAGTAAAGTAATGAGTTTATGCTAACTGATGCATGATGGTACACACTTGACACAGATAGCAAGTTTCTCGAGGCAGGGAAGGGTGCACCCCTACAAATGGGGTTCCCAAAAAGTCTTCCTTGAGCTTGCTAAATGCTCACTGCCGGGCTGGTGTTCTGCTGCTTTAGCAGTTTAAATGTATTGCCAGAGTATTGCCTGTATAGCCTCTGTGTACTGTCTCTTTAAGAGCTGTCTGGATTGCAGTCATAATTAATCTAAGAGAGATCTCTGTTAGAAGATGTACTTGTTTGCTGATCATTTGTTAGAGCAGTACTAATATTGCAGTTTGTTCTAATCGCCTTCTTTGCAGCATGGACAGTTCTGTTTGTTTCCATCATCTTGGTCCTGGACTGTCAGAATGGGCCAATCAGTACATTTGGGACTTTAAAATGGAGCCTGCCTACAGGGTTGGTGGGCCCAGAACTTGTAGGAATTGTAGTTTTGGCCTTTGGTGCCTAAAATAACCTGGAAGGAGCCTTTGTTGTGACTGACAGACAGATCAGTCAACCGAACCTTTCGGCTCTTGGGAAAGTCCCACAAGCTTGCAGTTTCAGTTAGATCTGAGTTGGGAAGTGAAGAAGTAACAGCTTGAGACAGTTCGAGCAGCAATCCATAGTGGATTCCCATGGGAGAACTGTGGAAAGGCCTGAGTTTGGTCTGCATGCCTGCCTGCCTGCTGTCCCTGAGAGGGAACTTGTGCTTTTTCGACTGAACTGAATTTGGAGAGCGTAATTAGCCACTGAATTGTGACCAGGCTTTAACCTGAAGAAGACCAAAGATTTGCTGAATGCAATCGGCCTGCCAGGACTTCCAGTTACCTCTGAACTCCGGATTGTGCAGAGACTCTGTAATTGCGACTGGAGAACCATTTGCCTGGTACAGTGGAATTTCCTTACATGTGAATGTGCTATGTGCTTATAGTGGGTCGTGATTTGGTTCCCCACTGTGTCTGAACGTGTTTTGCTTGCTTGAGGCTGTATCCAGCTCCACGGACTGAATCCATATCCATTTCCATTTGCCTGGACCTGCTACACTGGCCCAGCCAGAACACCTGCTATGCAGAGAAAGTCATTGACAAGAGACCGGCCTGGGGATCAGCCCCTGCTCAACGCTCCTTGAACAGGAACGACACCTCAGTGATTCGTGTGGGCCCTGCTTCTCTGGGCACTCCAGCTCAACAGCCTGAAGTCTTGATTTCATCCTGCCTGTGTCCAGTATTGGGTATCGTGAGTAAACATCAGGGTAGCTCCCTGCAATAACAGCTAAATCTAAAAGCATTGTCATCTGATTGATTTGTTGCTTTTCTTTCATGAACTGAGCCCTCCGGCTCTGGATTACAAATAGTGTGTGTTGTGCATGTTGCTTTGTTCCATCACAGGTCCCCAACCAGCTGCAATGTTCCTGGCTAGCCCACCATTTTCCTACCTGGGTACCCAGAGTGTGTGACTGTGTAGGGACTCTGAACTGCATGCATAAATGTCTGGTTAATATAGTTTTAAGCAAATCAACCTGATTATGCCCTCCCTGGTTCCAGTTTGTGCCAAAAGTATTGTACTGTTGCTATTTGCTGTGCTTAACCTTGTTTTACAGGGGTTCCCAGGGTCAAGCTAGAGGAACCAGCCCTGGTGGTAAGTGCAAACAGTGTGGGTAATTGCCTCGTGAATAAGGGTCATTGTGAAAGTAATTATTGTATACTGTTCAGGCCACTAGAAGGGGAAAAAGGGGGCTACAGTGTCCTGGAGGGCTGTGCCCAGGTTAGCTTGACCACTAACGACCCTGACCTCCGGGTGGAGGCACCCATTTCATTACTCAGGCCCTTAACCTACTACTAGCCAAGCAGGCAGTGGTAGTAGACCTTGGATAGGTGCCATCTAGGGTTACATAAATAAATGTGATGTTACTGTTTGGGAAAAGATCTGACTTAAGAGCCTGAGTTAGTGAGCATATTATTACCTGAAGATAGAAATGCAAAGTATTACATGTGGGGATGATGGTTAATGCTGTGTCCATGGCTGGGGTGACTGTATGGGAGGTGGGTTGGTACAGCATCCCAGGGAGTTGTGCTGGTAGAAATCATGCCCACTTAAATGTACTCTGGGTGGAGGCACCACCAGTTTTATTTTATATCATGGGAAAGGACCCCCAGTAACAGCTTAGGAACCCAGGCCCCTCAACCGTGGTCAGGCCTGCACGGCGAGGTAGTGGCCCTCCTAGTACAGTGCCAGAGGGACTACACACATATATGGATGTTTGAACATGTGTGTATGTGCATGTGTAACACCTCCCCCACATGTGGCAGCTACATTGACTTAATGAAGCCTCCAGTCTTGCACATATGCACCCTCCTGGTCTCCAAGTAATTGGACTGTGTGGGACCAGAGCTGGGAGCAGAAAAGGTTCCTGCTTTTTAGCACTCACTGCTATGCAGTACTGCACTGCAGCTCTGTCTACACATCACAACCACGGCTTACTTCCACCAAAAGAGACACAATTAGCATAGCTGATGAAACAGGATTCCCAAATTTCCCTCCCGACCAACCTGACATAAGTGCGACTGGAGGGACTTCATTAATTGTCTGGGAGTAGGCGACCAATCAGCCATGGAGGATCACTCAGACAGACCCTCTCCAGTGATTGACAGAGGGTCTCAACCACTGAGAAGCTGGATCCAGCAATGAACAGAAAGAGCTATTCCAGAACTTTTCTGATCTGTGTCAGAGTCAGCTTGGAGGCAGAGTTGCTGCTTGAGCTTACCAGCATTTGGAAGCTTCCTGGGTTTCTATAGCCAGGAGACAGGAGGCGATTACAGGGCTTGAATATCCACTGTAAGAAGACAGCTAGAAAAATCCAGAGGAGAGATTTGCTGGCCACACCAAACCCCAAAGACCATGATCTGTTTGAAGGAGCCTACAGACCCAGAATTACATCTCACTGCACAAAGCACGATCACCACCAGACACTACAGCCAGGTGACTAGTTCACAGTGCTGTGAATGTTTCAGGAACACTGCACTGGTAAGGTGATACTGTACTCTATACCACAAATTCATCCTTGGATTTGGCCCATGAGTACTTACAGAAAGACTTCATCACCCTCCAATACAACCTTATCACTCATAAGCTCCTCCTCAATGCCAAAAGGCTAAAGCAATGATTCTCTCACCAAAGTCTACTTCGGATGTCCACATATCACACAGATCCGAACACTCTAGACAAACCCCTTGAAGTAGTTGATACCTTTAAATACCTAGGGTTCTGGCTGGATAACAAGCTCAACTTTCTGTGCCACTTAAATGAAACTTGAAGAAACTAAGACAGCGAATAGGTTTATTCTCTATCGCATTAAACACTTACTTACGTTAGAAGCTAGAATGAGACTAGTACAAACTACATTCCTGCTTATACTGGACTATGCTGACTTCCTTTACAGTCATTGCCCATCAACGATGCTAAACAAACTAGACACTCTTTACCACCAGGCTTTAAGATTTATCCTAAATCTACCCGTGGTACACATCACTGTCGTCTATACCAGGTTTCGGGATGGACCTCACTCTCAACTAGGAGAAAAGGGAATGCTGTCCTCTGGTTCTTTAGAGCATTATCTGATAACCTCCCTGCATACATCTTGAACCTCTTCAAACGGGCAAAGGTTCCTATGGCTTGAGGCGCTTCTCCATAATTTGCTTCCAGATTACTACTAGAGTGAAAACTACCCTTGGCTCGGCAGCAATCAACTTCTCACTTCCATCACTTTAGAACACTGTGCAAGACTCATTAAAACTATCCTCACTTCCAAGCATTTGCACATTCAAAGCTCTATTAGCGGATTATCTGAAGGAATCATGCAACTGCTTCAGACTCCTTTGACCCCAAGCCCTGGGTGCCACTCTCAAACCTACGCCAAGTATCTCATCCACCCACATTCCTAACAACAGAAACCTAGGACATGCAAGCCTAGTTCCCTTAATCTGAGATGGCACTGCCTATTCTCTACCTTTACCTATTCTGACATCTCTCTTGGCTGCCTATTCTTTCACCCTAATTTCTACCCTATTCCTTAATACCTTCTTATTTATTATCACTTAGGTATGAGCTCTACTTAGCGGAGACTATATGTGATTGTTGTCTCTTCTCATTCCTGTAAAGCTTATCATTATGTACCTTTGCATGTTAATTATGTTGACCGTATGTATAGGCCCATATTGACCGGCACCTTACAATGTTTTTTCTTGTTTGTTTTTTTGCACCACTGTCCACCATATCTGTAATCTTATTAAGTGTACTGTATTGTATTAATGCCCAGGATCACCTTGAAAATTAGCTTGCTAAATGGTGTTTATGCCTGGTTAAATAAAGTGATTGATTGATTGAAGGTGACTGGACACTTCTGTGCTGAGGCTGTGTTTAGAGGCCTGCATGCCTTCATGAGAGGATGAGTACAAGCACCAGACAGCTGAGAGAAGCCAACTGACTGAAGTGGGACATGAGCCTCTGAGTGAGACATCGGCAGTGATGGAGAGAAGCCAGAGGCATGCTGATCTGCCCAAGGGTGCATTGACTGCCAAGAGAATGGACAGGAGAGCTCATCCAGGGCACAAGCCAGAGAGAAGCCAGTATCAGGAAGTCATCTGGGTCGAAGGTCCCCAAGTTCATCATAGGGCTGCAGCACTGAGTAGGCAAATGTGCAGACTAGGGGCCATATGGTCCCTATCTGCTGACAGATTCTATGTTTCTAAGAGCCTTGGTTCTGCAACTGAAACATGTTGATAGTTTGTTCAGGGTCACCATAGACTTTGGGACTTAATAGTTTCAAGGATTAACATTTTCTCATTTGGGTTACTAACTGGCCTGTGGAATTCAAATAGTGCACCCTAGTTGTAAGTTGATTTTTCACCAGCTTGCTCTTGCCACATGATTGTCGACAGGCCTGCAATGTTCCTATTGCTGGATGCTAATATCTTTGAGTAACAAATTCCCCACAATATATTGGCCTAGGCCTCTCAGTCTTATTTGGACATAAGGCAGGGTACAGTTCTGATATCTGTAGCAGCCTGTGAACTATGGATGCATGGTTGGCTCAGTTATGATAAAAGAGGTGACGCCCTTAGACCCAAGCTGATTGCAAACTACAGACTGATTTCAAACCTCACCTTTGTTGGGAAGGTAAATTGAGAAAGTTGTGGGCTACAACTGGAGAACCACCTGACCGTCCATGACAGCTGAACCTCTCAGTCCGGTTTTCGTAAGAGGCATACTACCGAAACTGCTCTAGTTTGGGTGCTCAGTGATCTCTGATGGTGAGAGATTAGAAGCACTGTTCTATCTTGGTACTTCTTGTTCTCTCTTCAGCTTTTGACACCATCGACCATGGGGTGCCTCTCATGTGCCTGAGGTTCATTTGTGGCCTGTTGGGTACAGTTCTCAGATGGTTTAAGTCCTTCCTCACTGGCAGAACTCAGAGGGTGGTGTCGGGGATTTTTCCTCTGATCCATTCTCTCTGCCATGTGGGGTTCCTCAGAGCTCAGTGTTGTCCCCATGTTGTTCGCAGTGTACATGCTGCCCTCGGAGACACTGTAAGACAGTATGGGTTGAGGTTTCACTGTTACACTGATGATACCAGCTACCTGTCTTTTGCACCCAACCAGGATAGTTTGTGCTTGGTATTCAACAACTGCCTCACAGAAATCCAGAACTGGATGAGCTCCAGCTGGTTGAAGTTGAACTCAGGAAACACTGAGGTAATGGTTGTGGATCCAGGTCGCTGGACAGAGGGTTGGGGGCTGGACAACTCACCGTATTCTTTGTCTTGGGAGTGCCCAGCTTCCTTCTTCTGAATGGGTGTGAGACCTGGGAGTGATTCTTGATGATGGGCTGATACTGCATTCGCAGGTGTCAACAATTGTCAAGTCCTCTTTTGCCATCTGAGGAACATAGCTAGGTTAAGCACCTTGTTCCATCCGCAACCTTCCAACATTGATCCACACTTTGTGACCTTGGGCTTGACTACTGCAACCCCTTCCTTGGGGCTTTCAGGGGTTGATATTCGCCACTTGCAGCTAGTGCAGAATGCTGCAGCATGGTTGTTGATGGGGACTCCTCAGTTGAGTCACATCATGCCAGTGCAGCACGAACTGCACTGGCTGCCGATTCAGTGGCTGATCACCTTCAAGGTTGTGCTTCTGACCTTTAAGGCTCTTTAAGGACTGGGTCCGTCTGTCTGCCCCAGCGACCACTCCGCTCAGCTGACATGGAGTTGCTGGTGATTCCCAGGGTATGTCTTAAGACATCAGGGGCGTGCATTGTGTATGCAGCCCCATACCTGTGGAATTCTCTACCCCATCAGATACTTGTGTTCACAACTGTGGAGAGTTTTTAAACAGCTTTGAAGACTCATTTGTGGCTTACGCCTATCCAGATTTAATATTTTTAACTATGTCGATATTCATCTATTTTGTTGTTTGGTTATATTGCTATGTATTTTATTGCTTTTACATGTTTTTATTGTATAGCACCTTGGTTCATAAAAGGCGCTTAAAAAATAAAGTTTATTGTTATTATCATTATTTGTCTGTAAAAGCAGGCTAGATTCAAATTAAATGTGTATCCACCAGGAGACAACAGGTGAAGTGGTGAGCCATGTGCAATAAGTCTATTTGCACCTTCTATAACCATCAACCAACAGAGAAAGAAAGGACTTCATAGGAAACCCAGCATTTTGAAAAAATAAATGAAAAATATGAACCTAACGGGGGATGAGTTGGGGAAGTCCAGTGTCCAGTGGTAAAGTGAAGACTCATTCCTTTCTATTGAGTCAAATTTGAAACTTCTTATCTGGCAGCATCTTTGTCATATCAGTAATATAAGCCCCATATTAGTATTACTAACCTATTGTACTTACAGAAGCAGATCAGGGCCGTACATAATTTATTTATTTATATTTTGATAATGGGTGAGCCTACTGAGACCACAGGTCCCTTTTCAGGAGTGACCAAGTTAGTTACAAGCAGAAGTCACATACGTTGGTAGTCATGTACAGTAGTTACATCATTTACAAATATAGGTACAGTAGTTAGATACAGTAGTACATAATTTAGTTTAGACATGGTATAATTGCAGAGTGTGAGACAAACACCCAATACAGAGATGTGCACAGTACAAGTGACAATATAGCACAAGAGTTAAGGGTAAGATAGTAACGCAGTAGAAGTGCAGGGTTTTATATTATGATTCAAACACCACCAAAGAGAGGTTTCAGATTTGGGATCATTAACGTGAACTATTGACTGTAACAGTAACTCAAGCCAGTGACCTAGAGGTGGTATGCTGTATAACCCACTCCTGGCCATGCCAAACTGAAACCAGTTACCTAAAGGTGAAGGGCTTTGTAACCATCTATTGATGATGCCAGAACTGAGCATGTGACCCGGACAGGAAAAGCTCTGTAAGCTCATTACTGACCATGCAAGACTCGACTCTGTGACAAAGAAGTGAAATGTTCTTAAACCATTACTGATCGCACTAGGCTCAACACCACTTACCTTGAGGTGAAAGGCTCTGTAGCCTATTGAATATTTCATTTCTGTCATAAAGGGGAGGGAGGGTGACCTTGGGAGGGCACATGGCATCAGGAGTAGCCATGATACCACCTGAAGACAGTATACTCACCCAGATAGCAAACTACCTGGCAAACATTAGCCGGAAAGCCCCAAGTGGGTGGACAATATATAACCCAGGATCATTGTGAAGCTAAGGGAACAATCTGTGGTGACACTTGCAGTAATGTTTTGGGCAATCTGCCCTGACAAGTATGGTGCTTCAGGACTGAAAGTGGTCACAGTGGTCTCCATCTGGATTCCACCAACTACAGGCCGCTTAGCCTGACAACACCAAAGACTGATGGGAAAGGTCCTGGAAGCCATGATCAGGGAATGAATAATGGAGCACTTAGTTGAGACATAGATTCCCTCAGCATAATCTCACGCAGGACAAATCACCCAAATCAACCTGATCACCTTCGTCGAGGGGAATGACCAGGAGATGGCCAGTACAGGTGCAGCGCTGTAAACATTGTCTACCTGGACTTTAACAAGGCCTATGGCAATGTTGTGCATACGAACATATGAAGAGGTGCATGAAATGCTGCTGGACAAAGTACACTAGTGTGGTATACACAAGGCATAACCAACGTTGATTAACTGGCTTGGAAGCAGGAAGCAGAGGGTTATGATGGATGGCACTACTCCAGATAGAAAGGGCTACTCGGTGGAGTCCAAAGGTATGGGTGCTGGGGTCACTGCTAGTCTATATTTTCATCAGTGATCTGGAAACTGGTGTCTAGCAGGCTATTTACTCTGTTAATTACACAAAGTTGGCCTGGGTGGTGGACTCCTTTGAGGATGGGGATAAACTTTAGGAGCAGCTGAACAAATTGAGTGACTGGCCAGACTCCTGGGTTGCAGATTCAGTGTAGCCAAATGCGAGCAAGGAAAACAGAAGAAGTATGTGATATGTGTGTGTAATGTCTCTTGCTACAGTGGAGAAGAACACAGACCTGGGGATCATGACAGATAAGGGAATGAAGCATGACAGTGTGGTGCTGTCAGGGTGCATCAAAGGAAGGTAGCCATCAGGACAGGGAAGTTATCCTACCTCTTTACAAAGCCCTGGTGAGGCTCCACCTGGAGCATTACATGCAGTTCAGGGCTCCTAGATCCATAAAGGACTTTAAGGCAGCCAAAAGGTGCAATGCAGAGCCACCAAGGACAAGGCTATGAGGATAGTCTGGGGCCCCTGACATGTTCACCCTGGAGAAAGGAAACTGAGATGAGGCCTAATCACAGTCTTTCAAAAATTCAGGGGTACTGGGGGTGTGTGGCCTAGCAGGCTGAAGATGCCAGCATAGCTCTGATTCTCTGCAGGAATCAGAAATCAAACCTCATCCTGTCCACACAGACCTTTTTCTGTGTCAACTCTGAGGATCTGTTCCCAAATACCTTGCTGAAAGCAAACTGTAAGTCTTTTGAGCCTAGCTAATCTCAATCAGCTACATTAGTAGAGCATTTTACTAGGCCATTACCTTGGACACCATCACTGATCCCCATCTACATTCTAACTCATACGCCAGAGTGGAAGCTATGTTTTCAAAATTGGTAACAGATATTAATGATCTTAAAACCTCTACACAACAAAATGTTGAAACATTGAAATCTTTTGACAAGAGAATCTCTACTAATGAAACTACAACAACTCAAAATTTGGCATACATTCCTGACCTTCAGGCCACGATAGGAATCAAGATCGCACTATAAAATCTCTGCAGTCCAAAATAGATGATATTGAGAACCGTAATCGAGGGAACAATGCTTTTTTCGCTTCCTGAAGGATCCGAGCTGGGGGACACATCAGTGCTTTTACTGCACATTCTCCCGCAATGTTAAAACTATCCCCAGAACAGCAACTGATTATTGCTTATCCCATCATACTCTAGGTCCTAGGCCAAACCACGACCAATGGCCTAGATCTATCATAGCAGATTTTGAATTACATGCACACAGAATTAACCCTACATCGAGCTAAAGAAATCAGAGTTCTGATGTGGCAGGAGCATGAAATATCCATCTATAGAGATTTTCTAAAGAACTGTCTTCCAAACGGAAAGCGATAATCCATTGAAATCTATACTACACCAAAGAGGTCTTAAATTTGCCTTACTCTACCCCTCCACAATGTGCCTCTTTCTGGGGTCATCCTTCAGAGATTTCAGCGTGCCTGATGCCTTGGCTAACTTTTTGGGTGTCCGCTGGATGGTCTTGCTGTGGTAGGCTCTGTTGCGGTGCATGGGGATGCTGGTGACTCGGACTCCACTCAGATCGAGGAGACTGCTACACAGGCCATGGGAGGATGTTCTGCAGAGCCAACGGTCCCAAGTGCTACCGCTGTTGTTGTTTCTCCTCTAAGGCAGTCAAGTAGGCTACAAGAGAAACTTCTGTCTGGTCCTCGATTGTCTAATCCTCCCTGCTGTTCTACTGCAGACCTTCCGAGTCCCAACCAGAATCTGGCTCCCCACAACAAGTGAATCCTCTATTCCCTGAGGAACAAGTTTGCCCTTCTAGCTGAAGAAATACATTTATCACAAGAAGATTTAACCTCACACTGTCCAGTCGATCAATCCACTAACCTGTCCACTGCGATTCAGGGCAACATCTCAGCTAACTCTTCTTGGTCAGAAGTAATGATGAGGTCTTCCTTAAATCATTAGAGCCTCCAAAAAGAAATGCAAGGCTAAAAGGCAGGGCAAAACTCAAAGCTGAGAACAATGCTCATAAAGTGATGGTGACTTGACAAAATATGTTTAACTCAATGGCATTTGTTTCTCCTGGCATATTAAGTCTAGGACATTATATTCAAAATCAGTACTTTCTGTTAACATTTTGCCATGCGTTGTACACCATCCACTATTTCACAATATCGCCCAGCAGGTTGTGAACCCAGAAGATTGTACATCGTGGTTGGCTTTAATTAACATCATATATGGTATTTCCAAAGCCTGTTGGTTCATAATGCCAATGGAACCTTATCCCATTGTATTTTCAAGCAATTTTCATTCTCTGTTGAACTGTGACTGTATTTGCTGCGATTGCTGTTAGACTGCTTTTTTTTCTTTTACTTCTACCAGAATAACAGAATTCAATTCAGCAGTACCTCAGTCATGAACTCCACCCCCTTATTTATTCTACTTCCTATTACTATTACTATAGAGGCGCTAACTCTTATACATATTATATACTACTATATATATATATATATATATATGCTGATATTTTCTTGTATTGGGCAAGGCATCTATCCACTAACTTTTGTAAGTGCCCTAAATACTCAAAGCCTATTATATCGAGGGAACTCACTATCAGGTTCCTAGTACCTTAGATATGGAGCTCACTGGTCTATCTCCTAGATCTAGTCACTCCATCTATTATTCATGCAGGCAATTTTCAGGTAAAAAGTAATCTTTTTTTACAGACTACTCATTGTCCCTTGTTATCACCGAAGCCAGCCATTCTTTATATTTCATTTGCCTACATCTGGCTTATGCTATGGGGAGTTAACATTATATTACCTATTACTAGTTACTTAATAATCTCTATCCTGAAGCTGTTTTTATTTATTATATGATTAACTTTGTTCAGAATTTCATTCAGAGTCCTGCTAAATGTAATTGCTCCTGCCCTTCTTGTAAATATAATTACATCTAACTGTGTACTTGGTGCCCTTGACATCTTTTTTACCCATTTTCTGCACAGTCCGTTCAGACCATTCGCTATATTAAGTTGACACTCTTACCAATTTTAGAATTACCAGTTTTACAGTATGATATGGTGATATTTTTACCTTTGCTATGTAAACCATTTGTAATATGCAGAGGTTTTCTTTTCTTGATTTCCTTGCTATATACTGTATGTCATAGCTTAGTTTCAGTCAAGCTTTATTGAATTATTGTACTATTGTTACTATATTCATTGTTTTGGACCCTGGAACCTGACCAACATTTTTTTAGGTGGTCCTTCCAGATTGTTCCTATTCTTTAACGCCCTGGCGTGTGCGAGAGTCGCTTAGCTTTTTTAGCTGACTCTGTCCCCCTCACTTGCTCAGAATTTGGTGTTACTGTTAGTTGGTTAACTTTACTATTAGAATTTAATGTTTCTTACTCCTCTAAAAGTTTTAACCTGCTTATTAGTATATTGATAATATATTTCCTATTAATGACTTCTCTTTTCCTCTCTCCTACTCTTTTCCAGAAAGATATCTGTGCCTTTCATATTTTACATATTCTGCCTCCTATGGTTTGAGTACACCTGCCACCCTCTGCATATACATTTATTCTTTGCTTGCACTGTGAACATCTTCTGTTTCTTTATTTTGTCCCTCACATTCCTATGATTACCCTCTCCTTCATACTGATACTATGAATGATATACTTTATGTACATGGAATGAGGGACTCAATTCTCCTTGTAAGCGAAAGCAAATTCTTTCACATCTCCAGAAGCATAGAACACAAATTGCTTTCCTTCAAGTAACAAAATTAGTAGCAGAAGATGTTCATAGGCTAAAGAAATTCTTGGTCAAATTTATGACTCTTCCTATACCTCAAAAAAAGAGGTGTTGTTATTCTTATACACAAGAGTCTTAACCTTTGTGCTGTATGGACTGATATATAAGTACCAAATTCCTATATGTTCTAATTCTTTCGCAGCCTAAAGGTTAAATGGTCCCTTATAAAATCCTCTCAGATAATGAAGGCAGATGGGTCATGGTCAAATTGAATACCAATTCGGACCTATCCTGCTTGTCAATGTTTATGCACCAACTCCGATTCCCCAGATGTTTTCCACAATTTAGCTCAACAGATTCTTTCCTTCAACTCAGATAACACACCAATTATTCTTGGAGGGATCTTAACTAACTTTAGAAGCTAGCATTGACAGGAACATCCCCACTATAGATACTCACCCAGAAGTATTAAAGCCCTTTCATTACTAATGAAAGATATTGGACTAGCTGATGTGTGGCATCTCCTTCATCCCTGAGATCAGGACTTTACTTTTACTCCTCCCTACATAAAACATACAGCAGAATTGACTATTGCTAGCCTCCCTATTATAATAGAGAAAATTATTGATTCTTCCATCTCTCCTATTATAATTTCAGAACACTCTCCTGTTAAATTGCACTTTATGGGGTCCATCAGCACCCAAATCTACTTTCTGGTGGTTGGACCTCTCCTTCTTAAAGACCCAGAGTTTTTACCCATGATTAAGGCTCAAATTCAGGACTTCCTCTCACAATAACCCTACCGAATCCTCTATGTCCACCATATGGAAAGCCCTTAAAGCTACAATCCTTGGAAAATTATCACTTGACTGCACACAGAAAAAGGCATTAGAACAACAATTGGCTGATTTGGAAAATCCCTGAAGGCTAAAGAGAACTTATATTTCTCCTCTAACAGAGCACTATCCTGACTCTCAACTCCATCTTGAAATCCTTCAACTTAGAATCAAAATAAATAATCTAATTTCTCGGAAAACCAAATTGGCCTTGCTTAAACTTAAGCATAAATTTTGGGAACATGGTGACAAAAATGGGAGACCCTGTCTTACCAGCTTAAAGCACAACAAATGGAACAACGTATTTTAAGCCTTAAAGATGAGCAAGTATAATTCACTCTGATAACCCCTCCATAAACCGTATTATGAAAACCTTTTATCAAAATTATACTTCAATATAAATCTGCCTCACATCACTCAAATTCAACAATTCCTTACAGCTTTTATCTCCTTATCTCTCCTCTCATGAAGCAAGTCCTTTAGATGAAGCCTTTTCACTTCAAGAAATTCAGAAAGCTTTGTCATCTCTAAAATCCAGCAATCCCTCAGGTAGACGGTTTCTCAGTCGATATCTATAAACTGCTCTCCACACATTATGCCCTTCTTTTAAATGTTTATCAAGAAGCTTCCACCACTGGCAAACTTCCTTATCCTGTACTGACGCAGTTATAACCTTAATCCCAAGAAGGACAAAGATCCCACATACCCAGCAAGTTATGGTACAATCTCTTTAGTAAATACAGATGGGAAAATATTTACTAAATTACTTCACCTCTAACTGAACCCTTGTTCCCCAAATTAACCCATACCTCTCAAGCTGGGTTTATTAAACACAGATCAGGTTCTGATCACCTTCGCTCCCTCTTAAATTTAATCTATAAAGCTAAATTTCTTAAGTCACCTCCTGCAGCCATAGCTATTGATTTAGAAGGCTTTGACTCCTTAAATTGGGATTATCTTTATCAAGTTCTGTCTCATTTTGGCCTCCCTCTTACCTTTTGCTCTTGGATTAAACTATTATATAATTCCCTGTTACTCAGGTACTTACTAACTCCACCCTCTCCTCTCACTTTCAGCTGGCAAAGGAACTAAGCAGGGTTGTCCCTATCACCCTCTCTGTTTTAGCCAGGAACCCCTATCTGCTTGCTTACGTCAATCTGCTGGCATTAACAGCATCCGTGGAAACTCAAGATACGCTTTCTCTCCTACACGGATGACCTCTTAATCTTACTTGAAAATCTACACAAGGCTGGACCCTTGCTGGTAGATATACTCAACAAATTTACAATTATTTCTGGCCTTGCTCTAAATTATAGTAAATCAGAGCTTTTATAACCTGCCTCTTGGATTCTGCTGGTCTCCATAAGGTATAACGTATCTAGGAATCAAAATTATTAGTAACCTAAAGAAAATATAGGGCATTAATCTTTACCCTTATTAGACAATATCAAAACAATCCTAGACCGATGGAAACTTCTTAATCTCTCCTTTATGGGAAAAATCGCAGTCATTAAGATGTCCATATCCCTAAAATTCTTTACCTTTTCACCAACATCCCTTAATTTTACCATCTTCTTTCTTGTCAGAATTGATAAGCTACTGGAACTTCATCTGGGATGGAAGCCACAGATTTAATCGTAATAAACTTCGTGCTCACCGGAAAACAGGTGGATTTGGACTTCCCTAGTTCAAAGGGTATCATTGGGCTTTGAGCAGCCCAAACTATCAAATGGTTTCAGAAACCCTCTGCTCATTCTCCACTTTGGATTGCAATGGCATCTGCAGTTTGCCCTGGAGGAGTTCCTATTTCCTTTATTTTTAATTCCTTTCCTCAAAACTAAAATCTCACCCGACTATATTCTCCTCTGTTCTCTACTGGAAACTTCTCCACAAATTCTTGAAATCTAATTCAGACCTTGGTTTTATGTTCTCTATGGGGCAACCCATTGCTTGCCCTAGAAAATCACCCAATTTTTGTTCTATGTGGAAGAATAAAGGAATTCTTTTCCTAGGAGATATCTTGGACCAGAACTCACTCACTCTCAAAACATTCTCAGATTTGCAGATCATTGAAACTTCCTAAACAGGATTTTTGGAAGTTCTTACAAATCCGGTCAGCTTATAACCAAGTTTCTAACTAAGTATATAAGCACACTCTTCTAGAACCATACATCTCACACTGGGTCAACTTATCTGCTAAATAGAATAGCTGCATTTATAAAGACATTGTTGTTAATCTTCCTGACCAGTCCATATCAGCTAAGAATAAGTGGAGTGCTCTCCTTAACTATAATATTTCATATGTACATTGGAGTAAATGCTGGTGTCTAGCACATAACACGCTCAAAGATACTCATAGTGCCTTAATACAAAGTAAGATTCTACACTTTTGGTACAGAACTCCTCTCATTCAGTGAATGGGCCTCCTAAATAATAATAATTGCTGGTGTTGCAACCAGGTTAATGGGGATTTACTGCACATCCTATGGTCATGTGCTCCTGTTTATAAACTATGTATGAAAGTATGTCTACTGTACTTTGCTTCTAGAGTAATAGGACAAAAATTACCCTTCGACTCCAAATTATTCCTTCTGGGCATCTTTATTCCCAATAAACTTCCCCTTTCACATGCACATTTTAGATGGTTAAACATACTTTCTCTTGGTTAAACATCTAATTCTTATGAAATGGAAATCCCTTTGTCCCCACCCTTTCAGATGTTCTCCAAAGCCTTTACCAAAATTACCAGTATGCCTCACTAGACCATTTATCTCACATTATTCATGACCGACTCATCAGATATGACAGATGTTGGCAGGATTATCTCAAATTTATTGAAACTTCTGATTCTTCTAGACCTAATCCTTAGATGTATCCAGCCTCTTATTTTTATTGCTGTCAGATTAGGTTTTTTCTCCTCTTTCTTTTGGACTACCTAGCACAGATATCTCTCTTCTTCTTCTTCACCATTCTTTCCCTCTTATTCTTTCCATTCTACTTTTTCATACTTTTTCCTTTCATTTCTCCTGTTTTCCTTCCTCCATTAGTATACAATGTATGTATTCTCAATGATATCACTTTATGTAACCTATCAGTGTCTTGCCTCAACCTACTGTAGACTCTATTCTGTATTTGGTTACCTCCTTTTGAATTCACAATTACTTTAATAATTGTAACCCTTTTGTTCAATACTTATAACACAGACAAGATTAATGTTTACCATCACCATATGCATATAAGGCTTTCTTTTTCTTTTACACAGCTTCTTTATATGATATGCATACTAAGTGATTTTTTGTGTGTGTAATTTTATATGGTGGATACTTTTACTGTATATGTTTGTATACTTCTTATTTTTAAATACAATAAAAGATAAAGTTCAAAAAAAATTCAGGGGTACTGACATGCTTGAACAGACAGAAATATTTGTTCAATGGCCTATGCAGCGGTATAGTGTTATGCTTGTGCAACTGTCTTGGTTGGTTTTGGCCATTCACACTCTCTATTCCAGAGAAATTGCCACCCTGTAGGGGTAGCAAAGGCAAGGAACTCTCGAAAGGGCTCCACCTCTAGAGGTGCACAGGATGATTCCAGTGGCTAAAGGTACTATGGAAGGATCTCCAAAAGAATAAAGTAGCAAAGCATATAAGCAAGCAGTAGTTGTGATGCAGTAGTATAAGCATCAGGCAGCTTAAAACATAATGAGATGCTGAAGTTGATAATGTAATGAAATGCCCAGGTTTGCGTGGCATGATTTTGATGGTTTGCATTGAGAATGAGGGATCCTCTAAGGAGAGAGGGAACAGCATGGACACCAGCCACCTCCATCCAACAGTGGAACCTACCTAAAGAAAATAGTGAACACTACTATGCTAACTAACAGTTATGACCTGAGGCAATGGAGGAGAGAAAAAACCCTATGAGGAGGAAATCTCTGGGATCCAGGCCTAGGTCGCCTTCCTCCAGGCTTGGGATATTTTATTTAGTGACGGCTCTTCTGCTACAATTTGGAAACCCAATTAAAGGTAGGTGGAAAATATTCCAATTTGGAGGAAGGCTCTCACCAATCCCTGTAGCAGGAACACTGTGGAAGGCTAGAGAATGCTCTGCAATATCAGGGGCAACCAAGGTGGGAGGAGGAGAGCAACAATTGCTGAGGCACTCACCAGGCCTACTAGCCCTAAACTCAAACCAGGGAACCAGAGGCAGTCGTAGGGAGAATGCGGTGAAGGTGCCTTGCTAGAGAAACCACTAAAGCCAATGGATAACCATTATAGTGGAACCACTAGAGTCGAAGGAGATCGGAGTAACCACCCTTCATGTCTAGTCTTAAATTCTACACTCAGGAGCTGCTGTTCCATAGCGAACAGCTAAAGCCAAACCCAGAGTGAGGACATTCCCAGCTATGAGCCAGGTGAGAAGGACCCCACCCCAAGTCGGAGCACACTCAAGATGCGGACTAAATGCAGAGCAAGACCATCGGCTGCAGGGGACCCTGCCCCAGAATGGTATAGCTGGCATAGGGGAGGTGCCTAATCCAATTAACAGAAGCACTCTTGATAGGGGGTCGATCCCAGTCCTTTCACAGAAGAAAGGGTTCTGAAAGAACTCCTAAAACTGAAGGTGGACAAAGCAATGGGGTTTCATGAATTCACCCAGAATTCTAAAAGAATTAAGGGGAGAATTAGTGAAACCACTGACTACTCTTTTAACAAATCATGGAGGATGGTGTGGTACCTGAGGACTGGAGGAAGGTGGATGGATTCCCTTCACAAAAGTGGGACCAAGACAGACACAGGAAACTATAGATCTGTCAGTTTGACCTCTGTGGTAGGGAAAGTGATGGAATAACTCTGAAGGAAAGAATTGTTGACTACCTAGAGGCCAGTGGGGCACAGGACCGAAGGCAGCATGGGTTCACAGCGGAAGGTCATGTCAGACAAATCTAATTGATTTATTTGACTTGGTGACCAAAATAGTAGACCAGGGAGGGGCTATGACATGGCCTACCTAGACTTTAGCAAGGCATTTGACACAGTCCCACAAAAGATTCATTGTCAAACTAACCAGCCTGAGAGTGGGTCCTGGGTGGCAGCCTAGGTAAAACATTGGCTGGACAACAGAACCAGAAGATAATTGTAAATGGAGTCCACTCTGAAGAAAGAGGGGTTACTAGTGGGGTACCGCAGGGTTCAGTACTGGGTCCAGTCCTTTTAATATCTTTATAAGTGACATTGCAGAGGGACTGGAAGGAAAGTATGCCTCTTTGCAGAGGACACAAAGCTCTGCAACAGGGTTGATACACAAAGAGATGTAGAAAGGATGAGAAGGGACTTGGCAAGGTTGGAGGAATGGTTAGAAGTATGGCAGCTTGATCAATGCAAAGAAGTGCAAAATAATGCACCTAGGAAACAAAACCAAGGGACGATTACACAATAGAGGGTAGTAATAACAACAAAATGGAAAGGGACCTGGGGGTAATCATATCAGATGACCTTAAGGTTAGCAAGCAATGTGAGAAGACAGGGAGGGCTGGAGGTATACTGGGATGTATAGGGAGAGGCATCACCAGCAGAAAACAGTTGTCATCCTCTGTACAAACAGTTGGTGAGACCACATCTGGAGTACTCCATCCAGTTCTGGAGACCCCATCTCCACAAAGGACATAGACAGGATAGAGGCAGTCCAGAGGAGGGCAACTAAAATGGTGCAGGATCTGCAAGAGAAGCCATACAAGGAGAGACTAAAGGAGCTTAATATGTATACCCTTGAGGAAAGGAGGAGAGGGGGACATGATGGAAACTTTTAAGTACCTCAGTGGAATCAACAAAGTCCAAGAGGTAGCATCTTTCAGAAAAAGAGATGCGCAAGAACAGGACACAATTTAAAGATGGGGCAGTTCAGGAGCAATGTGAGGAAGTATTTTTTCACAGAGAGGGTGGTGGATACATGGAACAACCTTTCTGAGGAGGTTGTGGGGTCTAAAACGATGGGAGAATTCAAGAATACATGTGGACAGACATAAGGCAATCCTTGTAAAAAGAGGAAAGAGGCTGTTGGTTAACTAGGATCTGCAGCTTACCCTGTAGGTAGGTAGGAAATGGGCAGATTAGGTGGGCCAAGCAGTTCTTATCTGCTGTCAAAGGCTGTGTTTCTATGCCCCAGAAACTCATAGGAAGCTGAAAAGCTGGTGAGCAGCTGAAAGAGCACTGATGTGCTAAGACCTTGCAAAGGTTGAATGCAGTTATGAGTGCAGCAGACATCCCAGAGGCTGAAGCCAAGGGGATGGCAGCAGGCATGAAGCAGTGATTACGTATAAGAATGGACCTGCACGTAGTCTGCAAAATGTAGTCTCAGCGAGCAGCACTGGAAATAGTGGGGCAAGCCAGCCAGGCATGGAAAGTCAATTAAGGTGACAGATGCTCTCTAAGGATTTTGTTCTGGTGGTGGAGACAGGATTTAGAACATTATTGAAACTAATTTACAGCAGCAGTAGTAGCTTTAGCTGACAGTATAACTGGGTGCACAAACATAGAAGCAGCATCTGTATTGAGTACACTGCATTGTAAACTGCAAAAACATAAAATAACAGAAGGCACAATGCTCTGAAAGCAGCTGCAATAGGCAGTAAAGGAAACTGCAGCAATGAGGGAAGTAGAATGAGTTGAGAGAGCATGATTGAGCTGCATAGCTAGGGTTCAGAGTGAGCCTGAATCAGGTGAAAACAATTAAGTATGCAACATGGAAAGCAGCTATGGTTGAGTTGAAACACACATATAATATTTGCAGTTTTATTGCAAGTAATTTGAGAGTTGTGAGTAACTGAAAGCAAGTAGTATGAGCACTGGAGTAGCAGTATGCTAGGAGCTTAGAAACAAAGCCCTAAAAGACAAAAACCAAAACACAAACACAGAAAACAGGGAACAAAGGCCCAAAACAAAACAAAGACACACAAAACACAGAAAGCAAGAACAGAAAGAAGCACACAGCCAAAGGCAAAATTCAAACCAGAAGCAGGAAAACAAACACTGAAGTCCAGCAGAGACAAACAGAAACAGCGGGCGGGGGGCGAGGCCCCAGCCAGCTCAGAAGACAGACAAACAGAGCCTCCAAATGGCAAAGAAAAAGGTGCTTCAGAAGGAGGCTGAGAGAAACTTGCTTATGTAGCTCAGGGAAGTGGAAGTGGCTGGCTGCTTGTCCACTGAACTACAGGCCAAGCTTCCATTCTGGTATCCTCGAGCAGGACATGGAGACAAGCCGTGAGGCTCAGTGATGGTAACTTCAGGGATAAGGTTACAAAGCACTTCTTCTCTCAGAGGGCAATGGAATAGTCTACCACTGGACACGAAGACAGAACAGGTCTTCAAACTCAGCTTGCACAATTTCTGCTTACAAACAGAATCACTAGATCCTGGGTAGTAGACTGGGTAAGAAATTCCTTTAAATTGATCATTTTTCTAACTCTATTTTCATGACTCCCATCTGACGAGAACCCACTCTGATCTCTGTTGTCCCAAGACTCATCACCCACTATTCCCAGGACTTATCTCTCTGAGACTCTGTGACTCCCCCCACCACCACACCACCACCCATGGAGTGGCCAGCAGGCTGATCCCCAAAACCCCTCAGAGTCAATTTGGAGTAGTGGAGAGGCTGCCTTGTGTCAGCAGATGAGTGACCTCTGCATGCCCACAGCCATCATGCTGCACATGGGGTTTTATCTTGGTTACTGCTCAACCTCAGGCCACGCCCTGTGATTGGACATCCTGGAAGCATGCATACATAGGATGCACGTGCACTGCAGTGTCCTGCAACATCCTCTCCTCCCAACATAGGTGATCCATCTGCACCATCAACTGTGGTGACCCAGATAACAGTACCTTAGCGGGCGCATCCTCTTTCCTCCCCAGTAGACAGCAACCTTTGAATGTTCAAACCTCCTCCCCTTGGCTGGCCCTCAACAACCCTGGGTTGCTCCTGAATTCACACCACCGGCATTCTGCATGACAGCTGTGCCACCGAATCGATGGCTGACCAAAAGGAATACATGTTTGTACAGCATACTTATACATACCTGCTCACGAAGCAGAGGGGTGGTCAAATATGACCACAAGTCCCTCGCTGGCCCATAGGATTATCATACAAGGTACAGTATTTTACCTAGATGTGTAAAGGCTCTGTAAATTATTATTGACTGTGTCAGACTTGAACCATGATGCAGAGTGCAAAGGCTCTGTAATCCAGGTATGCAATAAGGCAGGGCAGGGTGTGTGATTATGGGTCAAGAGTCACATGTGTCTTGAGGGTATTGCTAGGCAAGAGGCATTTGTGCCAAGCACCTTTAAACACCCATGAGGGAAGTGTGATTATTCACCATAATTCCACAACCCTGAAGTGCCTTATCGCACTTATAAAATGGGTCCTTCACAATACCTTTAAAAAAAAAATTGTAACTTTAAAGGAAAAATATGAGTTTTTTCTAATCTTCTTGAAAAGTACTCACTTTGTTGCCTGTCTACACCCCCTCCACCCTTAAGTTTCTCTAATGCTACGGACATCCGTGTTTTACATTTCTCATGCTGTTGCACTGTTTTTGTTTCATGACATGAAGAACATGAGCAACATAAAATTTTCGCTAATACCTATAGATTGTGTCATCAACATGCCTTTTTCAAGATAGGAATGGCAACAACACAAATACGAAAGTTAGTTTCTACTGGTTTTAATGTCTACCAGTCATGTGATCTTCATTACTAACAGTGACATGCTTTGGATGGAGTGTGTCTGGATTGTTAATTCACTGGGAGTTGGCTGGCTTGTTTGAGCTACAATCCATGTAATTATGGGCTGATAATTACATGGGTTGAGTCCTTCTCAGCCAATCGCAGCCCTACATTTTTCTTACCCATTTTATAATACTGAATATACCAGACTGGAGCCAACGACCTAGAGGTGAAAGACTGTAATCCATTACTGGCTATGCCAGACTCAAATCTGTGTCCTGAATGTGAAGGGCTTAAAAGTGACCTAGAGCTCAATGGCTCTGTAACTCATTAGCAACCAGGTCACACTCTAACCAGTTACAGAGAGGTGATGGGTTCTGTAACCCATTACCCACCATGCTAGGCCTCAACCAGGGACCCAGAGGTGAAAGACTCAGTGACCAATTACTGACCATACCAGACTCGAACCAGGGACCTAGAGGTGAAGGCTCTGTAAATCATTCTTGACCATGCTAGACCCAAACAAGGGACCTCTTATCCATTGCTGTCCATTCCAGACCCTAACCAGTGACCTAGAGGTGAAAGGCTCTGTAATTCATTAATGAACATGCAGACTTGAACCAGTGACACAGAAATGAAGGGCTTTGCAACTCATTACTCACCATTCCAGACTCGAACCAGTGACCATGAGGTGAAAGGCTCTGTAATATATTACTGATAGCCAGACTCAAATCAGCAACCTAGTCATAAAAGGCCTGCAACCCATTTCCAACTGTGTCAGACCAAACCAGTAAAACAGAGAGCAAAGGCTGTGTAACTAATTACTGACAATGCCAGAAAAGAATCAGTGACTCAGAAGTATAGGGCTCTGTTACCCATTATTGATCATTCCAACTGGAACCAGTGACCTAGAGGTGTAACACTCTGTAAAACATTATTGCTTGTACCAAACTGGAACCCTTGACTTAGAGGTGAAAGGCTCAGTAATCCATTAATGATCAGACCAGACTCAAACTAGTGACCCAGAGGTATAAGGCTCTGTAACCTGTTATTGACTGTACCAGACTGGAACCAGTAACCTGGAAGTGAAGGGCTCTGTAACCCATTACTAAACCATTCCAAGTGCAACCACTGACCAAGAGTTGAAAGGCTCAGTAAACCATCACCGCTCATACTAGAGGTGAAAGTATCTTAACCCAAAACCAATCACTGAAACATCCAGTCCCATTTTTCCTCGACTCTATTTTATCCCACCATTTTCCTCCAGTCTAGTTCCTGGTGGACAGGTGTCCACTGTCCACATCTCGGCAATACCACCATCATGACTGGCATTAAACTGATACTCTTGCTGGCAGTCTCACATAAGAGGCAGAGCACTTAATGGGCTTAGAATCTGAATTACACGGTACCCACTAGGTGTGATCTCCCTCACTAGGTCTGTGGCACATATTTATGGGTTAGTGTCACGAATTTGGTAATGCAGTCTCAGATTGTACCTATTATGTGTGTCATGGACTTAGGTCTTCAGTGCCGTTAACCTTGCAGCTTTTAAAAGCTCTCAAATTCAGTAGAGAAATAAAATTAAAAGTGCAGGGTAAACAAACACGTGGTTAATGTATACGAAACACAAAATAAAGTTACATTAAAATCATTTTCCTTTGCTGACAGGGCACTAGAATTAGGGGCATTCAAGTTTGAAATTGTTCATAAAACTTGAAATTGAAAAGAAAACATTTTCCCAGGGTCTTATCTGACTTCACACATTGTTTAAGTATTCTACAAGAGCGTAATGTCACACACACACACACACACACACACACATTGCATATGAAAGCAAAAACAACAGTGAAGCACAAGTTAAATGTTGAATATGTTAGCATGCATTATTCATAACTTGTGTATTTTGAAATTCATCAAACGTCAACATTTATAATGGGAGCCCAGGCTAGATCAGCTATGAAAAACATCCTTGTTGATTGCAGGAAGCGACAACACTGTTCATTTTATTCCTTAACCATGGGAATGATGATGCTGGCATAAAACAGGGACTTTCAGGGTTCAACAGATCCCCTTAAGGCCTCTCAAATGTTCTTGAATGTGTTTATTTATTTATTGAAACTTTCCATGCCAGAATAAACCACTTGAGATGCAATGTCTGGCTGTGGCAAGGAGACCGTAGCTAGACACAGACACAAGTTACATTTATGTTGCCGCTAAACAGGGCAGATGCACACAAGCTCTGCAGATATTACAGTATAAATAGTGCACGTCTATTAATTGCAGCACCTCATTTTGATGGTGGTAGAGACTTTGGGGTGGGGTTCCTCCAGTATCAATGCTATTTGACCTGAGATTGCTTGAGCTGTAGCAGTAGCTTATTTCAAGTCTGGGAAGGTGCTGTGGAAGTACTGTAGGCAAAGGAATGTCAGCTGGTATATGTTTTATGCAGTTCCCCTGGTTTGCAGTTGCTTCTGTATGGGCTGCCTCTTAAGGACTGTCTCTGGCGGTTCCTCTGCTGGAATAGAAATATAGAAACACAAAATGTGTTGGCAGGAAAGGATCAGTAAGCCCATCTAGTCTGCACTATTTTCCATGCCTAACACTACACCTGGGCTCTGTTTGGTCACAGGTGTCCTTCCTCCTCCCTCACCAGTGTTTATTTTACCCATGTGCCTATCCCACAAATATTTGAAGCTCCACACTATTCTTTCCTTACCACCTCCTCTGGCAGGCTGTTTCAGGTGTCCATGTGTGCCTATCCCATACATGTTTGAAACTTCTGCCTGTCACCCTTCCACATCCTCTGGCATTGCTGTTTCAGATGTCCACCGCCCTTTCTATGAAGAAGTAGTTCCTCACATTCCTCTTAAATTTCCCCACAAGCATCATTAAATGCCCCCTGTTCTGGTGCTCCCTTCCTGTGAAAGAGACTCCCTTCTGCACCTTGCTCACCCCTGTGAGGTACTTATAGGTCTCAATCATGTCCCTCTTGCTCACCTCTCCCTACAGGGAGTACATGTTGTGCTCCAACAGCCTCATCCTCATATGGTTTCCTGTGAAGCACCCACACCATTTTGGTAGCCCTCCTCTGGACCACTGTGTACTTGTAGAGGTACAGTCTCTAGAACTGGACATAGTACTCCAGTAGGGTCTGACAAGTGATCAATACAGTGGCAATGCCACCTCCTTTCTTGTGCTAGAGATCCCTCCATATTTTATTTATTTAGTTTTGTTGACCGGTAAGTGCACTAGACAAATCCTGCCTATTTTCAGGCATGACCGGGGAGGGTACAGATGAATGCCAGCTGACCTTGAACCAGATTAAGCCATTGGTGGTATTTTTAGTGAATGAGAGAAATTTGGCCAGGACACAGGGAAATTCCCTACTCTTTTGATAAGTGCCATGGGATCTTTAACATCCACCTGAACTACCACCAATCCAGGCAAATGGACCTCGGTTTAATGTCTCATCCGAAAGCGGCACCAGAGTGCAGCACCTCTCATGCTGCACTACAGTGTCAGTACTGGATATTAACCCAAGTGCCAGATGTGGGAACTGAACGCACAGCCCGCTGATCTCCCGCCTCAGAGGTGAGTGTGCTACCACTGAACCACTGACACTGTTTTGCACCCAGCATCTCGCTTGCCTCTGCCTACTGCCCTGCCACCTTCAGAGTAATCAGATGTGATCACCCCTATGTCCTCTCTTGCTTGGTAAATGTAAGTACCTCCCCCATCCTATACACAGAACCCAGATTTCCTCACCCTAGGTGTATGACTTCGCACTTTTGGCATTAAAACCCAGCTGCTATTCCTTGACCACTACTCTGGTTTCCCCACATCCCTTTGCATTCTTTCCAACCCCTTCTGAGTGTCAGTTCCACCAAGCCAGTTTGGCAGAAAACCTGCTGACCAGCTTTAACGACTGCACAAATGTCAACCATGATCGCAGTCCACATTGTGCCATCGGGAACCGTGTGCTTTCTGCGGGGCTATGCCCCCATACCCACCAGATTCTATTATAATCAACTCCATGGTGGGGGTAAGTTGAAGGGCGCAAGACCCAGAAATGCTGTGCGTGGGTGTCCTGCCACTGTAGCATGACCATTACAGTGATCCACAGCTACCTGTCATTTGTTGCTGTAAATGACCGGTAGCTGTAATATTGTCGATGAACCATCTGTATACCCTGGTGTCCACCCTGATGCAGATTTTATATTGTCGGCATATGACTCACCTTCCCTCCAGTTCCTCAGCAGTGTCACTTAAGAAGACATTGATGAGAACAGGACCCAGTATCAATCCCTGTGGTATTCCACTGGTCACCTCCCATCCTCCAAGTAACTGTCATTTATCACTACCCTCACCTTCTGTCTTTTAATCAGATAGATACCCAGCTCATCACCATCTCCTCTACCACCAGGCTGCTAAGTTTCTTTATCAGCCTCCTGTGGTACAGAGTCATAGGCCTTACTGAACTCCAGATAGGCCACATCCAATGCCCTCCTGATTCAGCTCCCTAGTTACCCAGTCAAAGAAAGCTATGAGGTTTGTCTGATATGACCTCCCTCCATGAAGCTGTGCTACTGGTGATCCTGCATATATGTCTCCAGGTACTCCATCACACTCTCCTTCAGTATGGACTCCATTAACTTCCCCACCATTGAAGTGAGACTGACTGGTCTGTAATTGTTGACCTCCTCCCTGCTGCCGCTCTTGTGCAGAGGGACCATATCAGCCTCCCCATTCCTTTTGAACCACCCCCATCACTAATGAAGTACTAAATAGTGTTGCCAGAGGGTGGCTAGTATCATGCTCAGTCCTTAAGTACCCTTGGAAGGATCCTGTCTGGCTACATCACCTTATTTTCCTTTAGGACTTCCAACTCCAGCGAACTCTCTCTGCAAATACACTTATTTCCATCCCCCGGTCTACAGGATGGTGTTGAAGTTGCAATGAGAAATCAGGAAATAACAAATACCTATAATCTAAGGTGGTCCTGAAGTGCAAAACACAAACAAAAACGAATTGCATTCTAATAAGTAAAGCAACAACCAAAAAATGAAATACAAATTCATCGAGGCACAGGTCAGAAGCATAGGAAAACTATGAACAGTTGTAGAATTCACCAAAAATATTTATTTGTACTAGCAGTAACATAAAAATATTTTTTCAGTATAACTGTTTACAAAGGCAAAATAAAATAGAGGAGATCCATCAGAGTTTTCCTTCAGTCTCTGTGTCCAACTTTGTAGGCAACGTAGTTCTGTCTTATAAGTCCTTCCAACCCTCCATTCTTAACAAGCATCTTCCAAAGTGTTTTGTATGTTTCAGGCAGGTGCTGGCAGGCATACCTCTCAACTGTCCCTGATTTTCAGGGACGTGATTTGTCTAAAATTTTACTCTGCCCTCCTAAAATTGTGTTTCTGTGACTAAACAGTGATAAGGCACAAAATAATATCAAACATAAAAGTTACAGACTTGTTCTTTCTTAGTTGATTTTTTAAGCCTTGTCCCTGATTTATGAGGGGAGGTTGAGAGGTATGCTGGCAGGAACACAGTGCGCCTGAGCTGTGGCCCCATTTCACAGCTATTCTGCAAAAGGCTTACAAATTACACTCAGGTAACCCCTTGAGTTTCCAATAGCTTTTTGCAGTCATCTCAAACTATAATTATATATATTTAAAAATTAACACAATATAATTTCTAAACCCAAGAATCCCAATATCAGTTACATTTACACATAATGATTTGCATGTATTTTTATATCAGCAGATATGTAAGAGAGTAAAGACAAACAACAAAGGAAGACTGAGAGATAGCAAGAGGCAAATAATTGTGAGACTGTCGGGGTGATCAAGTCCTAGGTCTCACAGAAAATTTGATTGCGCAACCAGACAGAGAAGAGACAGAAAGGAGAGACTAGAACAGATCCTGCAGTGAAACTCTTTTCATAACAACTGGGACAGGGTCCTGTTCAACCTTGTCACAACAATCAAAAATTAAAATAACAATAAAAATAAAAACAAACAAAAAGCTATAGCATAACTATAAAATGAATGCACACAGAAATGAACAACATATATATCAAACCTATAAAATGCAAACTGCAAACAAGTACAGCACAACGTGGTAATGAAAAAAGCAGTATTAAAGAATGTGAATACAAATAAGAAAACAAATATGAATGCAGACAAAATGGAAAAATAAAGCAAATGCAAAAACTAAGTCTAAACAACAAAATGGAGGGTACAAAACAAACGAAAGCAACTAACTAGACGAAGCACCAAATAAACAATAAAACAACCCAAACAAGAGAGCTGCAAACCAAAAACAGTTGAACATCAAAAATGCTAAGCAAGCAAAACAAGCAGTTGATGAAAAGGAAAAAGGGCACACAAAAACTACAAATGTGAGCTGGTTCCACAGGGATAGGAGAAAACAAGAAATGAAGTGTAGCCCTGGGGGCGCTATCCTATGGCTACTACCCCTGCCTCCCCTAACTGTAACAAGGTGAGGGGCCCAGATCCGTTGGCGGGTGCCTCCACCCAGAGGTCGGGGTTAGAACAGTCGAGGTTGACTCGGTCATAGCCCTCTGGGTTGCTGCAACCTCCTTTCTTCCCACTAGTGGCCCACAAGTCAGTTACAGTGTCCTTACCATATACACTCACTCCTGGCTCAAACCACTCAGCTCCCTCCAGGGACCCTGAAAAGTAAGGTACAGTTACACAATATTCACTGTGCAGTATTTCACCAGTAATATACAAACTAGCCAGTGTACTTTTGCAAAACAAGCAATCTGATTTATTTAAGGGAGATAATAAGGACTGGGGAATCAGGGTAATTGGCTTACCACTACAATATATGAGTATCTCACTAGGGCTCTGTGCACAGGCCTAACCTATAAATTACTGTCTATGGGTACCCAAGCCCTAAAGGCTAGTTCCTCGATGCAGCTGGTTGGGGCCCTGACACAAATGTGCATTTAATTCCCACGAAGATTAGATGGAGCCAGCAGGCTCAGTTAGTGTAGTCAGCAAAGTAACCAGAAGATCTTGCCCTTGCTAGGAACATTTAAAAGGGAGCTACCCTGATTTAGTACTCACGACTCCAGAAGAGAAAACGCCTCACACCACTCACAGGGCTGAGCCTGACCTTCAGACGCTTCTCCACACATTTATATGAAAAGCAACAGAGAGGTACCATACCAGGTAGCTGCTCCTAGGGCCCGACCAACTCACAGCTAATCAGGGAGTCAACGCAGCTTCACTTTTCCTGACAGACTGAGCGATTCAGCATATTCTCCAGTTCTCTACAGGGTGAGCCTGGTAGGTAGCTGTGCTCCTGCACAGCCTCCTCTCACCACTACACAACGGATTTAATCCGATACTGCGTGACCAAGCTGCCCAAATCTGGCCTTCCACACATACGCTTTCCCATGCGAAAACTCAACGGTGCAGGAGCCCAGAGCCCTTCTCACTACAGCCACAACGCCTCTGCCCCTCGGCAGTTTGGGGCAAGACTCACCACTCAGGCGCCACCCGATCCATAGGTGGGCTGCAGATGCCAGTCACTTAATGCTGCCCCTACTGGTGCAAACAAGGCGCCATTCTTCAAACTGTACTTCCCAGAATTACTGGTTGTGTCTCATTGGTCAGCCGGCTCCGCATGAGTCCTGATCCTGGTTGGTCAGAAAGATCTCTATTTTAATGTTCCCCAATTACCATTGGCCCAGTGCAATAGTCCAGGTCCAAAACAGAGGGGCCAAGCACACACAGTCTCAGCTGCAGAAGAAGCAGGTTAGACAAACTGTAATTCCACCAACACTCTAACTAGTTATGGCCAAACAGTTACATAGTTCAAAACGTCTCCCTCTGCGCATATAGCGACTGCCAAAGGGAGCGATTTCACCACAGCTCAGGCGAGATTCAACAGGGAACACCAGTTCCCCCATACCAACTCGCTGGAGCCTGCGAGCAGGCAGCTCTTAAAGAGACAGTACTGGAGGCTTTGGAAGCACTCACAACACCCACATTTAGGCGTGCACTGCACCGAACACCAGTTAGGCAGGAGCATTTAGACAAGCTAAGGAAGGCTTTCAGAACCCCATGTGAAAGTGGGTTACACCTTCCTGGTTTGAAAGAACTTGGTCACAACTAAGTAGTTACCCTAAATCACTTTAAGGTAAACAGTTTAGATTGACAGCACATTAGACCTTTTATTACTTACATTGGCACTGTATTCACAGTTTACTATTGTTTATGCAATATTACACATAGACAACCTTTTTCTTTTAAATCAGGTCACATTTCCTGCCCATGACACCTGGAAAGTGGGGACCCTTCCTTATCAGCTACTTACGGCTAACTGGAGCAGAGGCACTACACTCAGAGGGCAATATGAACAGTTGCATCGTCCCAAAACTAACTTGGGCAATGAACTTGAAGATACACAGACCCCTTATGGACTACATTTAATGGCAGGTCCAAAGGCTGACCCAGAGACGCATAACTTAACCTTTTATAGGTCAGACTTCTCGCCAGTGCGCCTCTAGGGGTCTCAGTAAAATCTGCTACGGGCCCTGGCTCCATTTCCACCTCATCTAGATTAGTAGAGGGAACCTCCCAGTGGAGGGGGACCCCATGCCCATAGTACTTTCAGGGACGCAACCTCTACATCAGGACCCACACCACTTAGTTCAGTCAGGGCACTTCTGACACTACTGGGATGCTATCAAGGCACTCAAAGTATTCTTCTTGCTCAGACAGACCCCGAATAGATTCCCCACCTCACTTTCCTCTTCTGAAAAGTCAGACAGTTCTGCCAGCCCGGATAATTCAGCCAGACTCATAAACCCTACTTGCCGGCTTTGAGGTCACTCACTTCCTCCCAGGGAGTATGGGCTCCAAAGACAAAGCTGGGGCTCAGACAGTCCATAAACCCAACTTCATCCCCAGAGTGAGCTAGGGGTTGCCTTTAAAGAGTTGACTCAGTTCATAAGAGGGGTAATACTCACATCATGTTCACTGTCTTCAGCCATAGATGGGGATCAATTTCAACAGAGGGGAGAGGGAAGGCTCCGGGGTTTAAGTTCTGAAGAGTCAACCCTCTGAATCTCTTTTGGCAGCAGCTCTAGTTATAGGCCCAGAGGAGGGGCATTAAGAGGCTTAGTCTCTATCAAAATCTGTCCAATTGGCAGCAGGTGATTTTGGTGTAAAGTTTTGACATCTTTTGAATTGTTTTGGGCCTTATTTGTACACAGGCAGATCATCTAGTTTGCCCACTACAATGTGAGGGAGATGGTGCCATCGGTGAGCAATCTTGTGTTTGTCATGCAGTCCCAGATTTCTTAGCAATACCGATCCCTCCTGGAGTTCCTGTGCCTTCCCTCTTTATCATACCTTCTTTGTTGGCCAGGTTCCTTTTGGCAGCCATGGTTTGAGCCAGTTGGTACGCATGATTTAGCTGAGCCTTTAACTTTTGCACATATTGTAGATAATCATCAGCTCAACCCCATCAGAGAGACACCCCAAAATACACATCCACCGCAATCGAGCTTCTCTTCCAAACATCAGGCGGTAGGGGAGAACCCAGTGGCATCACTTTTAGTGCAGTTGTAGGCATGTACCAGGGTGCTAATTTGTTGGCTCCATCTAGGCTTGTCTTTTGGTGGAGGGTGCCTAGCATGTCTAGCAGGTGTGATTAAACGTTCAGGCTATGGGTCCCTGGGGTCGTAAGGGGTGGTTCTGGACTTTCACACCCCCACAAGGATAGCATCTTTCTGATCAGTCGGCTCTCAAAATCTCTCCCTTGATCAGAATGGATTCACTGGGGCCCATAATGAACAAAGAATTTTCAACAAGGACTTTAGCCACCGTGGTGGCCTTCTGGTCCTTGATGGGGAAAGCCTGGGCATATCGAGGTGAAATGATCAGTGACCACCAATATGTTGCTGATATTTTTAGATCAGGTTCTAAGCTCAGGAAATCAATGCAGACCAACTCATAGGGGCGCTGGTAGTGATATTGACCATGGGGGCAGCTCTCTGAGGTAGGGCTTTTTGCAAACAGCGGCCACAGGTCTTGACATACTACTCACGCCTGCACTCATCTTGGGCCAGTAGAAGGGTCCGCATCAGGTCAAGAGTTCGGTCTATGCCAAGATGCCTTGTGGTCATGCAGGATCTCAACACCAGTTCTCTAAAGGCGACGGGCAGCACCAGTTGTTGCTTGTCTATTCAGCCCCTCTTTGTCTACAGTCTCCCTACATAACAGCCTATTGTTCAGCCTCAGTTTTGGGCCTTCTTTGTATAACAGGGCAGTTCTCAATTCAGCGGACCGCAGTTGGGACACATCTCTCCGGCTTGCAGCGCCTCTAAGACAGGTTGTATCATAGGATCTCGAGACTGAGCCAGTTGGAGGCTATCATTATTGAACTGAGGCAGCATACTAGTGTCTAAAGCAGAGAAGTGGCAGTAAGCAGCAGGCACACAGTTCTCAGATGGACCCAAGCAATCCACCATGTAGTCCACAGTATTAGGAGTCACCTGCTCCTCTTTGTCGAATTTCTGGCAAAGTGCTCTAATGTCGGGTTCAGACAACCTGACCCAATCGGCTCGGGACACAGGCCTCCGAGAGAGCATCAGCATCTATACGGTTGAGACCTGCTCGTATTCAATAGCGAGTTGTAGGTGGATAACGCAGAGCCACCTGTGACCAGTGGCATCTAGCTTGGCTGTGGTCTGAACATATGTCAAAGGATTATTATCAGTTTTACCAGTATCTTAACCCCCATACAAATAGTCATGGAATTGATCAGCAATGGCCCACTTTAGAGCCAGGAACTCTAATTTGTGCACTGGATAATTCTTTTCAGAAGGAGTCAAACTGTGGCTGGCAAAAGCTACAGGTCTCAGACCATTCAAGTGCTCTTGGTACAATCACGCTCCCAATCCTTGCAGGCTGGCAACAGTATGAAGAACATAGGGTTTAGCTGGGTCAGCATAGGCCAGCACTGGGGCATGAGTAAGTTGATATATAATATCATAGAAAGCTTCTCGCAGTCAGCAGTCCAGCAAGTACCAAACACATCACTGGGCAGAAATAAGTCTTTTCAGTCCCAGATTGTGCAGTCTTCTTTATTTCTTATGGGTCAGAGGGTACCTTGAGTGAGATTTAGCAGGGGCCGGATCACCCGAGAATAGTCTTAGATAAATCGTCGATAGTACCCACAGAACCCCAGGAACCGCTGTAGCTCCTTCAAATTTCTGGGTTGGGGCCAAGTGGTTAAAGCCTCCACTTTGCTGGGGTCAGTCTCTATGCCTTCAGTGGATACTATGTGGCCCAATACTTCAGAAGTTTAAAGAATTGGCACTTGTCTATAGATAACTTAAGACCGAAATCCTCCAGTCGGGCCAGGACCTTGAACAATCGACATTCATGTTCTTCCAACGAGCTGCCAAACACTATGACATCATCTAAATAAACCAAACACTCAAGCAAGTTCATGTCCCCACAGCACGCTCCATCAGGCGCTGAAAGGTAGCTGGGGCACTTGAAATCCCTTGAGGCATCTGGATAAACTTATAGAAACCTAGGGGCAAATGAACGCAGTCTTCTCTCAGTCCTCGAGCCATTGGGATCTGATAGTACCCACTGCAGAGATCTAACACAGAGAACCACTTACTGCCGTTTAGACAGTCCAGGGCATCCTGTATGCATACTGGTCAGGATGGTCCGCTGGTTCAGGGCACGGTAATCCACACACATCTGAACAGCCCCATTTTTTCTCACTATGACAGTGGGGAAGCATAAGGGCTCCTGGATTCCTGTATCACACCAGCAGCAAGCATCTCTTGCAGATGCCGTCTCACATATCGTCTATGTCAGCAGGGGCCAGGCGCTGAGACTTCTCTCGAAAAGGCCATTCATCATTCAGTCAAATGTGGTGTTCGGCCCCTGCACACATCCCACATCCCATTCTTTTAGGAAAGACCTGGTCTCTTTGGCAAGCTTCTCAGTGACCCTTACTTTCCATTCAGCAGGCAACGGGAGTCACCAAATCAAACAAGTCTGGCGTGGCTCTGTCATCCTTCCCCAACTCTTGCTATTGGGGAGCACTGCAGTGTGTGCATGATGCACACTAGCCAGGGTGCAGCCACTATTTACTTGAATCTCTTTGTCGGACACATTATGAACTTGAACCATCACTCTCCTGGCATAAGCATGGGCTCTAGCAGGCAAGATACTGGGTTTGACCAGCAGTCCCCAGGCAACTTTCCTTCTCCAGGCGCATCCAGCATCAATAGTTTATTCTTGACATCCTTTAAGCCGGACCTCCCTTGCAAAACACACTGGGCATTTGGGGCTAATAGCAATGGCTCCGGATCCTTCCTTCAGGCAACACCCACCGGCCTCTAGGCTCCTCCTGACTAGCTTTTCTCTGAGTCTTGTAGGCCTTCTGGATCAAAGTGGGTATCCTAAGAGCTCGCCCAGTCCTGGACACCTGCTTTTCAGAACACAACTGTGCCAGTCGACCAAACATGTGAGCAGTGGTCCCAATCAACAAGGGTACCCCATCGTACAGTCCAGTGGGGGCAGACTAAGCCAAGGTTTCCACCTGTTCGTCCACCCCAGCCACAGAAGTAGGAAATGACAACCAGATCCGGATATACCCCAAATACGGATAAGCCTTGTCACTCAGCCCCATACATGTAGACCATCCAAGGGTTGTAGTGGCACCTCAGGTAGATGTGTCTGATACCAGTCCTGAAACATTATGGTCACCTGAGAGCCACTATCCAATACAGCTCTGGTGGAATCCCATTTACTACTGGGGCCTCCATCGAGGGCCCAACCACTCGGACCATTCAGGGGCACAGCATTGACAGTTCCTTGGGCATTGGTCTGGGTCACAAAGCCCTTCCTAGGGGGTCGGACGTGGGCCCTGCGATGCCAGGTGATCAGTCTGCTGTTGACCTTCCTCAAATTCTCCGGCAACTGGCACTCAGTCTGAAAGTGTCCATCCTCCCCACAATGGTAACAGAACTTGGGGTCCCAAGGGTCTCTATTGGGAGGAATACTTCATCTGCTGGGGGCCATCCGGGGACAAGGGACTCCCTGGGCTAGGCATTTGTTTCTAGATAACTCTGGTTCCCCAAACTTAAAGGGTGGGTAGTGGTTCACTTCAAGTCCCTCACCAGTTCTTGAAAATTTCTGATCTCGGCCTTCAGCTCACTTTCTACTTGGGGATCAGAGAAAATAGCACGCACCCCACCCCTCCTTGTAACTCTGGGGATACATGAGGCCCCCCTGAAGGGTGGGTCTCATCGAGTTCGCTAGACTCAGGGTTTGGCCCAGATTCACAGCTCCCACATAGGGTTCCCACCCCTCCTCATCAGTCTCTATTTCTCTAATCTCCTCATCAATTGACAATATTCAGGCGGGCAGCTCACCGATCATGTAACTTAAGTTTTAACAGTATCACACTGGAAAATCTAGCAGACTTTAGAACATGTTCCAACCTGACCTGGTTCAAGGCTGGGAGTAATCCCCCTTTTCGTAGGCCTTCTGTAAAGCCCTTTCCACCCTAGTAACAAAGGTGGAAAGCTTTTCATTCCTCCACTGCTTAGCAGACTTGAATTTCCATAACAAGTCTTCCCCATTTCTGTGCTTCCAAACATCCCTCTAGAGCAGAAAGATACTCTGCTGAGGTAGCTTCCGGCTAGTGACCGCAAAAATCAAATGGCTTCTAAAGCTGGACCCCGCAGGCTCTCCATCAGTCTCTTCCGTTTCTCCTCCTCGAGCATTTTCACTCCTGGACCAAGGGGTGGTATAGTCCATCCACGCTCCAAATCATCCTCCTCGAAGCACGGCACTGTGCCAGAAAAGTTTTAGCTTCACGGTACAAATCTATTGTATAGAAGGAACCACCAAGAGTGGTGGGGGCCAAAATAGAACTCTTGGGGGCCCAGGAGAGGTACTGGGGAAGCCTGGGGTGGGATCACTGGAAAGATCCAAAGCCTGCAGTAACTCTTGAGTAGTCCTCCCTCCATGGCTAACAATTTAAGCAGTTTATCTTTGAAGCTATTAGTCGAGGAGACCCCCAGGATTGATTGACCCACCCGGATGTGAATGATCCTCCACCCCTGTTGGGCACCTTCTGGGTAAATCACTGGAGGCACCTCTCGGGTCAGTGGCTAGACTACATAACAGTAACACCTGCAAAGTCTGATCGAGTAGGTCAGCCATACGCCTCTCACCCTCTACCTTACCCAAACACTTAACCCACTCCACTACAGAAATAAGGTCAGCGTTCATTGTCCCTAGAAGTACATCTAGCAGTAACACAATTCTCTGAGAGTCCAACTCTTCAGCTTCACCCCAGCCCATCAATTTATGTACCACTGTCTTAATGGGGTCCAATTTGATTTTAGCCATGATATCCCTTTCCAGCTTTTCCTTCAATTTATCCATAGTTGGTACTTAGTCCACTCAGCCACTAGGGGACGCTGATCCCAGTGGTACCTCCACTTTGTAGCCCTGGGGGTGCTACCCCTAAGGTTACTACCCTGCCTGCCCTAACTGTAACAGGTGAGGGGCCCAGATCCATTGGCGGGTGCCTCCACCCAGAGGTCGGGGTTAGAACAGTCGAGGTTGACTCGGTCACAGCCCTCTGGGTTGCTGCAACCTTTCTTCCCACTAGTGGCCCACACAAGTCAGTTACAGTGTCCTTACCCCTCTACCCCGGCTCAAACCACTCAGCTCCCTCCGGGGACCCCTGAAAAGTAAGGTACAGTTCCTCGATGCAGCTGGTTGTGGCCCTGACACAAATGAGCATTTAATTCCACGAAGATTAGATGGAGCCAGCAGGCTCAGTTAGTGTAGTCAGCAAAGTAACCAGAAGATCTTGCCTTGCTAGAACATTTAACAGGGAGCTACACTGATTTAGTACTCACGACTCCAGAAGAAAAATGCTCTCACACCACTTGCAGGGCTGAGCCTGACCTTCAGGCGCTTCTCCACACATTTATATGAAAAGCAACAGGGGTACCATACCAGGCAGCTGCTCCTAAGGCCCGACCAAACTCACAGCTAATCGGGAGTCAAGCGCAGCTTCATTTTTCCTGACAGAACGAGGCGCGATTCAGGAGATTCTCCAGTCCTCCACAGGGTGAGCCTGGTAGGTAGCTACGGCTCCTGCACAGCCTCTGACCGCTACACAGCGGATTTAATCTGATACTTGCGGCGACCGAGCCGCCGAATCTGGCTCTTCCATACACACGCTTCCGCTGGGAAAACTTAACGGCACGGGAGCCTACAGAGCCTCCCTCGCCAGCCACAATGTCTCTGCCTCGGCAGTTTGGGCAAGACTCACCACTGGTGCCACCCAATCCCATATGTGGGCTGCAGATGCCAGTCACTTAATGCTGCCTCTATTGGTGCAAACAAGGCGCCATTCTTCAGACTGTACTTCCCAGAATCACTGGCTGTCCCATTGGTCAGCCGCTCTCGCATGAGTCCTGATCCTGGTTGGTCAGAAAGATCTCCATTTAATGTTCCCCGATTACCACTGGCCGAGTGCAATAGTCCAGGTCCAAAATGGAGGGGCCAAGCACACACACAGTCTCAGTTGCAGAAGAAGCAGGTTAGACAAATTGTATTCCACCAACACTCTAACAATTATGGCCAAACAGTTACATCGTTCAAAAGGGCTCCCTCTGCGTAGCGACTGCCAAAAGTGGAGGCGATTTCACGCAGCTCAGGTGGGATTCGAACAGGAAACACCAGTTCCCCATACCAACCCACTGGAGCCTGCGAGCAGGCAGCTCCTAAAGAGACAGTACTGGAGACTTTGGAAGCACTGCTTAGCACCCATTTAGGCGGCACTGCACCCGAACACCAGTTAGGCAGGGAGCATTTAGACAAGCTCCGGGAAGGCTTTCAGGAACCCCCATGTGTAAGGGGTTACAGAAGCCTGGCATGTTCCCTGATAGTCCGCATCACCAAGGGCTGCCCCTGATGTCTGGATTGGGTCTCTGGTGGGGAGAGGCCAGCGCCCTCCTCCCTGTCCCCCCACGGGGCAATCTTGCGGGAATTTTCAGGGGTTTGTAGAGTGGAGGTGGGGTGGCTGGAGAGTGAGTTCCTCTGTGAGGAGGACCACAGCCACTAGCCAGGGCTCCCAGGAGGAAAAATAAATAACAGAAAAATGTCTTGCACAAGCACAAGGAAACATAAAACTGCAAAATAAAATTGGTTCTACAATGGAAATGAAATATTACACAGCCACAAGGGAAGGAGAGGAGGAGGATAGACCTTTTCCATTTTTTTCCTGCTGAAATCTTTATTTCATTAAGGTAAATGCAACCTCCTGTTTTATATCCATCTATGTAAAATATTTACTATGCTTTGGGGTAAACAGCCCATCAGAATGTCTTTTTTTAAACACATCTGAGACTTTGTAATGCAACTTTTCTGATGACCAAGGCCCTCAGACCCATATAGGAGTTTCTGTGCTCAGAACTATGTAATTCTACAGCCACACGTCAGCAGTTGAGGTCACCCTTCCCCCAATTCTATAATGTACAGCAGACCAGGACAGATCCAGCCTCTCTCCAGTGTATTGGGTCTACATATGCTTTTCTTTCCAATGCAACCTCTAATAATTGGAAAACGAGGAATCATGGAAACTACCCAAATTATTCTTATTATTTTTTCAACTTCTCAGGCTGTTTCCTCCGTTATTGCTGCCACTGAAGTGCAATGTTGAAAACACTGCTGTTCAGAGCAGGTAATGCTCAGCAGTAGTAGTAGTGTCTTAAATGAGCCAGGAGGAGGCCTAAAGAATTGTGTGCATGTTTTTAAAACTTTTACTGGGGATAATGTGGTGATTGGTCTGATATTTACAGTGTCGCGCGGTGTGTGGTTGGTTGCAAAGACATAGAGCCATTCTGGTATTTGGCCTTGTGGTATCTCGGTGTTTAATGGGAAGGCTGAAGCCTGAGGTTCAATGGGGAATAGAGCTCCCACCATTTATAAGCCAGCCTCCTTCAGCTTCCAGTGCTCAGCATGTTTCGATCACATCTAGACAGCTGTGTGCCTGGCTCCCTTCCCCTGCCTCCATCCCTCTTCCTTCTTACCTTCATTTATCTCCCTGCCTTTGTTTTCTGTGTCCTTCTTGGCAGCTGCTGCTGCTGCCCTGGTTCTTGGCTCATGTGCCTTTTGTCCCTCCTGCTATCCCCTTTCTTCCCATTTGTTCTGTGTTTGTTCCCTATCCATCTTCGATTTCTTCTGCCCCCGCTCATTTCTGTCCCCATTCCTGTCACTCTTTAGCAGTTCTCTGATGCCCCACCCCTTTGTCTCAATATGTGTTGCTTTTTGTTCCTGTCTTCTTTTCTTTTGGGTTTTCTCATCCTTCAGAACTGCTGCTCAGTTCCCTGCTCAAACTTCCAGGTTTTGCGACACAGCCTATGTCAACCCATGCATGCTGTAGTTGCTGTTTTGGCTACTCCGACTTTCAGCTCACCTTCACCCTGCAGATTAACTTGGACCTGATATACCTCCTACTCCATGATATTCCAGATACAGCTATACATACAAGCAAGTGGGTCATAAGTCTGTCACTACAAAACATGTCACTGAAGTTTAGATCAGTACAATCATGTTAACTCTGGCGCTTAGTACAAGTCACTCAGCTAACAAAAAGGATTGTTCTAAGGCAGAGATGCCGTATAATTAGTGGCAAAGGACAACATTAATCTCCATGTTAAGCAAGTTGGATACAAGAGACTGCGTTAACTCTCAGAGGTTTCAAAAACAATTGCCACATGTACAGGTAGAGCAGCTCCGTGGCTTTCTCCTGCTGCAGACTGCCAAGTCATTACATCTTAAGTGCTCCCAAATTCTTTGTTTGATGACTCCTTTGTATCTGTGAGTGCTTGATTTATACCTTACTCTGCCATCTCCCCAGCCATTTCTAGCAGAGGGAGGAAGGAACCGTCATTTAATGCCATTATAATACACTTAAATCTGCATATCAACTCCCTAATCATTGGTCAGCACTATAGCTGCAAGGTTCTTGTCTGTTCCTTCCACAGTTCTCAAGTACTGAAGGCAGACCACTCCACCAATCTCTATCCTTCTAACTAATGTGGCTTCCACTTCACACTGGTTAACAGGCTAACTAGACTGTGCTATATTCATTTTGTAGTATTCTGCCCTATCACTTTTAGACTCGTAATATTTGTACAATGTGTCCCTTCGATGGAAGTCATTCATCAGTGAAGACACAGTATGACACCTCAAAACATGTCTTTAGTTAATTAATGCGGTACTGACAGTGCGTCCAAGTTACATGGTATGGTCATGGCTCAGAAGGTTTCCAGAAGTGGTAGAAAACTCAAAGGACCCAGGCTAACAGCTGCCATTCCTCTTCATTTCTACTGATTTTATTGTCTCACTCTTATACTTGACCATTTGCCTCTCAATACAAGGACAACAACACAGTCTCCGGGACCCATCTGAAAACTCATTCCTATGCACTCGAACAACTATCAGAATATTGGGAGTAGTGAACAGTGTAATTACTGCACATGAATATTTCTGTATTTGATCCCTATGGAAACCATTCTAGCTGCATTTACCAATTTATACATCTATCACTGTCCTAGATTAGACAATAATCTACCATATTTATTTCTTCGACTCCTGACAATGCCTTTACTTTGGCATACAGCGCTAATGACTTCACTGTCAGCTCCATCCTGGTGGGGCCACTTGCATTCCTGACCCACTGAGCATCTCATTTGCACTAGCATCCTTCCTACTGAAGCTAGCAAGAGGAAGCCAAAACACATCGTCATGACACACCGCAGAGTTCTACTCCTTTCTTACTAACATCATCCACGCCTCCCATAATCTGGACAAGAATTCTACCAGTCATCTCTACGCCAATTTCAAGATCCAGACAGCCCTCAGTCAAGAAGAACCATATTACTAATCCTTTACTCCTTGAGCTTCATTACATTTCAGTAGCCTGAACTCTAAAGGATATTCAGCAATGTAGCAGCTTTCTTTCCATATTTCTCAAGGCCCTCACCAACAGACCTCAGGGCACCCTTTTCCTAACTTGTTCTTTAGAAGATCTATGAGTGTAGGTAGGGGTCCTCCATCCACCAAGGATGGGAGTCTCATAACCTAATTTCTACCAACTCAGTCTGCAAGCCAAAGGGAATGCAGCCTCACTGGAGCTATTCTTTCTCGTCAGTATCCAGTAACTGGCCTTCATCTGCCTGGGGCTCATTCACCTTCTCTGCCACCAGAGGTAGCGCATCCCCATGAACCTGCAAGATATTTAGAGTCCCTATTCTTCTAAGGTTTACAGCAGGCTCTACTTTGGTCCAGGGTTTGTCTCTGAAGTGCAATATGTAGTCACATATTGGCACTTAGCATCTCACTTCTTCTCGTTCTTATCCTTTCAACTCAAAGAAGGTCTTCAGGGATTCCCCTTGGACATCTGCTGCCACACTTCAATTCAAAGTCTTCAAGGGTCCCCTCAGATGTCTTCCTACATGCTTCAACTTGAAGGAAGGTCTTTGGGGTACCCTTAGACTTCTTCATTCCAGCACCAATCTCATGACGGTTCACCTCCATGCTCAAGTCCGAGCTCATCTACTACTCTTTTGACTTATAGAAGGTCTTCAGGTGTCCCTGGACATTTTCCTTCCAGTACCAATCTGCTGTTTTCACAAGTCATACTCCTTGAGTTCCTAATTCTACTTCTGTTTTTTCTCACATGGACTTAAGTAGCTGCAAGGTTTCCCCTCGGACTTCACCTGATACGCTCCAGCCTCACAAAACCTCCATGGACATACTCCATCAACCTCAGCTACTCCTTCTGGTCTACTTGGATTAAGAAAGTTCTCAGGGCCCACGGAAGTCTTCAGTAGTGACACATCCTGCATACTACACACCTTACCAGCCATAACTGTCTCAAGTTTCCTGTCTGGCTCACATGACTCAGTATCCTGCTTCCTTTACAGAATAGAAGTCCAAATGACTTAATTAGTGGCTGATGATTGTTTGCATGCCAGAGATCCTGTGCCTCACCAACTCATTTCTCCCAGTTCCTCCCTTACCCTCTGGTATTTCATGGATTCAGATTCAATCAGTGACATTCAAATCAGAGTCATGATGAGCATCTCCTATTGCAGTTTTGCCTTTGCTTTCTACTCCAGGTTGGACATACCATATCTGCTGCCTCCCTTATGCCAGCTCCATTATTTTCAACTACCTGCCATCCATATCACTCCATCACCTCAGAACCTTTATGGTGACAGAATTAAGCTATTTCTGCAGGAATTTTTCCTCACTGAACATTCTACTCCTGCTCCCTGGTGCTCCTTTATCTCTGCACTTCAGACCTGGGACATTACTTCTTCCTGTAGCTCCTCTTGTTGGAAGCCACTGCTTTCAGGGACTTCCAAATCGGCAATTTTAACTCTCTTCCATCAATCATCCAACAGTGTACAACATCTATTGGTCTGAGCTCATCGTATTCCACCATTGCTACAAGGAGGCAATTTCATCGTCCTCCAACTTAAGTCTCTGACTGGGTTTATTCCCACAGAAGAACTGGCTGATTTCTTAATATTTTGCTACACTCGGACTCTAGACATATAACCCTTATCAACTTCCATTGTGACATTTTCTTGAGTCTCCAATCTCATCATTTCAAAACATGATATCATCAGCAGGTCAAGCTTCACGAGATCTGTAGTACTGCCTATTCTAAACAACTCCTGTACGCTTGAAGATATCTTTCTTATGTTAGTGCATTCCAATCATATCCTAGACGTTCTGGCTTTTCTATACCTTCTGATTCTCCTTCTACCTTGCCGCTACAAATACAAAATGCGTTTGGCTCCATGGCAAGTTATACACCTACCTATTCTCCTCCTAACTTGTAATGCAGTCACGCAGCACATTTTGGCCCCATGGCATCTTACACCTACCAATTCTCCTCCTACCTCACAGTGCAATACATAGCACATATTGACCCCATGACAACTTATACACCTACCCATTCTCCTCTTACCTCACACTGCAATGCACAGCGCATATCGACCCGTGGCATCTTATATACCTATCGATTCTCCTCCTATTTTGCAATGCAATATGCAGTGGCGTACTTGCTCCATGGCATCTTCTCGCCTACCAATTACAAAATAACATCCAGCGATGATCCTCCTCAGTTCATCCTCGACTGATACTCATAGCCTGCTGCCACCATACCTCATTATTCAAGGGACAGTACAAATCATTAGTCTCCGTGTCTTCCTATTGTCATCACATGTGCTTTTTCATCATGCCTTAACCATGCTCTCCTTTTGAACTCAATGGACCTCCATCCAAAACTCTTTATTGATTTTCTACCAAATGAATAGGTACCAAAACTCAGCAATCCATGTGCTGCAGTGGTCTTACTGGAACATGAGCTCTTGAAGCCATCTTGTTTTCTTCTTGCACATCATTCATGATCTATTCCATCAATATTTTCTGCTCCCAGTAACTGAGTATCCTTACATCTTGACTTCATTCACCATCAGATGTTCCAGATACTCCAGATTTCATTCTTGATTATGTAGAACTTTGATTCATTAGCTCTTTCAGTGTCCTACTCAACAACTTGCCTGGAATCATCTCCATATTTTCTGATTTTATTATCCAGCAATGACTACCATAATGTCCAAAGTATCTGAGAACTCTCTCATAGAATCATATGCTCCAAGTCCGTATGCTTCCTCAAGTTTTTCCAGTTGTCACATCAGCATCCAAAACAACATCCTGCTCCTTCAGCAAGATGAAAGATCCAGCATGGATGATTTTTCTTATCAGAACAGGAAAAATAATGAGGCATTTAAGATCATCTCCTCTTAGCGTGCCTAGAGGACAGGCAGATCAGTGGCCATGGGTTCTCATAGGTTTCCTCCACAGGGGTTGTTCCTCTCCTGCATACTATGATCAATACTCTCTGTAAGTTGGATGAGATCATCTCTTTTGGGCCTTCTATTCCCTAAACACTGGCTCCTGTACTGAGGGTGGACATAGAAAAAGCCAAAATTAAAGTATTCACAAACACTATACTCCAGTCACCAAACATTGAACATATTTTATTCATAACATTTGTCACTGCTCCTAGTTACTTAGTCTTTTGTTTGTGCAATGCTTTTCACTTTAGAACAAAGTCTCACCAATCAACAGTGTTCAGAATAGTTGATTTCTGACCAAGTTCAATCAGTCTCACCCATTGTAAGTTGCTGGTTTGGGATCAAGGCTGTAAGTAAGGCTATATCTCTGCCAGTTTGCTTAGTGATTTGTCAGCACTGTTTCACAGCAACCTCAATATAGTAATTTGTGTGTCATACCATAGGGGCACAATTTGAAGATAGAGAGGGACGGCTCAGAGGTAATGTTTGAAAGTATTTTTCACAGAAAAGGTTGTGGATGCATGGAACAGCCTTCCTGAGGAGGCTGTGGAGTCAAGAACAGTAGGAGAATTCAAGAATGCAAGGGACAGGCATAAGGCAATTCTAGTGGGGGCAGGAGGAAGTAATCTGTTGATTAGCTAGAATCTGCATCTTATCCATCAGATAGGGAAATGGGCAGACTAGACAGAGCTAGCGATCCTTATCTGCCATCAAATTCTATGTTTCTATGTTTCATCTAAGTATGTGCCCTATGAACTGGTACATTTTTCTGCAGTTGTACTTCATGAAAGAAATGGTATTAGGCAGCTGTCGGATTTCTTGGCTGAATAACATCCTGTGCTCTGGATAAACCTTGCATTGATCAAATAAAATATATATATATATATATATATATATATATATATATGTATGTCTGATTGTATTAAATACTGGTTGGATCCACAACTGCCATGTGCCATCCTTCCATTTGGGTCCTTTCTCCTGCCACTCTGTTGTGTCTGTTGTCACGTTTGGATTTAGCACTGTGCAGGGCCAGACTAAGGCAAACCGGGCCCTAGGCCCAGGAGAAATCTGGGGCTCCCTTACTGAAACAGCACCCTTCACCACGACTGTGCACCTTCCTTGTGACCATGCTCCTTGGCCACTGTGTATCAGTTACTGAAATTTTAAACCCAATTTCTTACTGCCCCAAAAGTGACATAAAACCTAAATAACCTAACTAAAAATCCTTCAAAATGAATTTAACAAATATCAGTGTGAAAAATAACATCAGTCCATACAAGTTCTGATCATTTACAGAAAATAATTACTAAGTGGCCTGGTAAAAAATATTTTTGGGGATATAAAATGAAATGTCTTGATTTGCCCTTCTGCCAAGCTGCCTCAACACACACACATGTGCACTTGCAGTGGGTGTTACCATTTTGTCCTGCAGGTAGTATGAACCAGGATGTAGGAGTTTTGTTGGTAGGGTAGAGACCATCTCTGAAAGAGCCATGGTCATGGGTGGTGAAGGAGTTAGTTGGTGGTTTACTTGAGAAGTCATGAATTATAGTGATTATGTTGCAAAAGAGTGATTGTTGGAAGAAACATTCCTGGGATCAAACATTTCTGTTATTGATAAGTAAGCCAGGGTCAATAAATGGAAAGATTTAGTGATGGGATTCTGGAAATATGTTTAGTTGTTCACCCTGAAAACAGTTACATAAAGGCCAGAACTTCAAAATGAGTGGCATCTTGAAAAAAAGAGAGTAGGACTTTAACTCTACCATTGAAACGCATTATACAGTCAAGTTCTTGATTTTAGGAGTGAGATCAAATATAAACCACACGCACTGAATTCCACTGTTAATCTTCTATATTTAAGCGTAACACTTCATTCTAAGTGGGAGTGGAGATTCAAAGCAAAGGAAATGGGCCTGTTCACACTTTATGGGTCAGCCTGGACAGGACCCCCTTTGGCTATCAAGTGCATAACACCTAATCAGGTAGGGAGAGTCATGTCACAGTCTATTCCTTCCTTGCTCAGGTTACCTAGCATTTGAGTCCTTCACAAAATGAATCTCAGGCAGAAGAAAAGGGTATGTAGTCACAAACGCACTCAGCAGGTCAGGCCCTCTGCTGCCACAGTGCCAACCTGTGAATGCAGTAATGTGAACAGGTATCAGATAGGGCAACCCTCCTGTCTGCTTGTGGGTCCTAATCTCCTTTAGTCTCAAGTTCTGGGGGATTCAAACTGTAAACCTTATGCTAGCATCTAAATGTACAGGCTCAGATAATATTCTCTTCGGGGATGCAATATATCTTTTGCCTAAGGGCACCTAACCAGGTATCCAAAATGAACCCTTTAAAACCTATAAAAGCCCTTAGGTATATTCTTACCTTTTCCCAGTTTAGTAACACCATCAAGCTTTTGAACAGTTGTCAGACTTAACCATCTATCGTCACTTGCAAAACTGGCAGACAACCCAAGGCAGTCTTTCAAATAATATATTTACTAAAAATGGATGAAAACATGAAAAATGTAAACACAGAACAATATATCAAAGAGCATACAATCACTTAAAGAAAAGCAAAGAACAAAACAAAAACTCTTACCATAATACATTTAGACTTTTCTATCTAATGTATCACCTCTAAGTGCCTATATCAGATATCTGTCTTTCTTTAGTCCAAAATGATATGTCAAACAGATCAGACACCAGTATTATTTTAAACTGTGTCTCTCCACACCCTTCTGTGAGTCATTTAGCTCCTCCTTTTGGAATATAAAAATTACCAACAGGATGTCCTATCAGGAGGTATATTAAATAAGGTGACATCAGCAGAAACTCATTTTCCAAATTATGAGTCTGTTTGATCCACCAGTTCCTTTGAAGTTTTACAACTCTGCAGTCCCTCACCTAAGTGTGAGATAACCATGTCCTGTCCTGTAATAAAATGTATAATTAGCTTCCCAACTTCAAAGCATGTCATAAAAAGGCCATAAAATGCAATTTCTCAAGGAAGTTAATTACATTACAGAGATCTCCTGGTCAATTGTATATCCTGTAGTTTTCACTGAAACCTGCGGAGGGGGCACCCATGGAGCACAGACTCACATACTGTATTTTATATTACAAATATCATACAGCAATCATAACCAGCTGGACAAGCATCACAGTATGTAGTCAATATATTTTGAGGATTGCTGGGGCACTCTGGTAGGCAGGGACCATAGGCACATGGCTATGTTGCCTGTGCCTTAATCCGGCCCTGGCACTATGCCCTTTCCACCCTGAGTCGGTCCCTTTTTACTACAGCAGGTGTCAGGCTCTGAAAGTTCAGGGTGGTGATGGATTACACAGATTTTACTACAGAATCCCAATACCCACTAGCCCAACACTAAATCCCGAACACAGAAATCCCAACAGTGGGATTTGTCCGCAATGATTTTTTCATGTTTCTGGAGGGTGAACCCCATTACAAATTATTGCAAACTCCACTACAGCCAAAATCCCACTGTCAGGATTTCACGGTCGGGATTTTAGTGTTGGGCTAGTGGGTGTCAGGATCCTGTAACGATACCATTACGCAGGATGGGTGTCAGCAGATAGGTGGTGCCACAAATGTGATTATTGGGACATAGTGAGTGTCTGCAGATGGGTGGGAGTCAGGGATGTTATTATTGGGAGAGGGTGGATGTTGGCAGGTGGGTGAGTTCAGGATGTGATGACTGGGACTGGGTGGATATCTGCAACTGAGAGGTGTGAGGATGGGATTACTAGGACAGGGTAGGTGTCACCAGATGGTGGAGGGTGGGGGTTGGTGATTAGTCTGGCAGTGTAGGTGTCAGCAGATGGGTGGCAGTTATGAATGTGATTACTGGGACAGAGTAGGTATCAGCAGATGAGTAGGTGTCAGGGAATGTGGTTACTGGGACAGGATGGGTGCCACCAGATTGGGATGTGCAGCAATGTGATTCTTGGGGCTGGGTAGCTGACCACAGATGAGTGGGAGCAAAGAATGTGATCACTGGGACAGAAGGTGTCAGCAAATCAATCAATCAAATCAATCAATCAAAATCTTTATTTATTCAGGTGGACATCATTGAGCAAAGCTCATTTACAAGATGGACCTGATAGGTCGAGAACAACTTGAAGGTACAAAAAGCAGACATATACGAAACACATCTATATAAACAGATACAATAATATAAACATATATACAAACAGGGTAGCTGGAGATTACAGGCTCAAGGCAAGCTAAACCAGACAGTTATGATTGATGACTACTAAAGTTGAAAACAGCCTCTGAAAATGACATAGAGAGGCTGGTGGAAGTTTTAGTGGGGACTAAATCTACTAGTAGTGAGTGAATGGGTGAAGTAAGTGACAGGGTAGCTGTGGAGGTCTTGGTAAGGGCTAGCAAGCTGCAGTAAAAAAGGGGGTAATGAATGTGATTGGACGTAAGCCTTGTGAAAGCAATTGCATATCTCTGGGAAGAGACTTGTGAGAGCTTTTAAAGGATGTTAGAGGTATAAAGGTGGTCAACTTTAGGGTCTTCTGCAGAGAATTCCATGCCATTGCTAGAGAGTAACTGATTGCAGATCTCCCATGCCGGTGCTGGCTTTGGGTAGCTTCAAAGTGATGAGGTTGTTGCTTCTTGGGCATATAACCTAGCTGTGGCCAGTGTAAAGCAATCTAAAATATAGGATGGAAGTTTGTTAGACAGGGTTTTGTATATCCATAATGCAGCATTTTGTTCCTTCTGAGGTGTAAGGATGTCCAGCCAACTGCAGCATAGAGACCAATGATGAGTGTTGAATGGAAGATCTGTGATGAACCTGAGAGCTCTATGGTACAAGGTATCCAGTTTACTTAAATAGGAAATAGAACAGTGGCCATAGAGGAAGTCTGCATAGTCAATAAGTGATAGAAATGAGGCCTGGATTAGTCTCTGTCTTGAATCTCTGGTTAAATAATGTTTAATTCTGAAGAAAAGCCAAGCCTCTGGCGAAGTTTTTCAAGTTCTTCAATATGCTGAGTAATCAAGCCTGTTGTCAATCCATACCCTAAATATTTGAATTTGTCAACATAGTCAAGGCTTTCTCCAAGGATGGTGGATAGCTGGGGAAGATTGCTTGGTGAAAAGGTGTTAGTATAGTAATTAGTGGAGAAGAACATAGCTTTTGTCTTCTTTGCATTTAGGAGGAGTTTTTCAAGTAGTTGGTATTGCAAAGGAGAATTCTGATTGTAGTATTTCACAGGCCTTTGAAGGTGATGGGTTACTGACATATAAGACAGTGTCATCTGCAAGAGGTGAACATTGGCTTTGAGTGAGATTAAAGTCAATGTTGTTAATGTAAATGGCAAAAGAGGATAGGGGCCAGGATAGATCCTTGAGGTACTCCTCTTAGGAGTGGTTTGATGAGGATAGTCGCCTTCATTTTTCACCTGCTGCGTTCTATCAGTGAGATAACATCTGAACCACTTAAGAGAGGGTGGATCTAGGCCTATGGAGTGCAGTGAAGAGAGTAGCAGCTCATGATCCACTGTGTCGAAGGGTTTGCTTAGATCAAGAAATACAGCACAGGCGCTGTTCTTTTTGTCTAGCTCAGTTTGCCAGTCATTTGTGACTTTTGCCAGTGCAGAAATGGTGCTATGCCTAGTCCTAAACCCAGATTGAGCAGGGTTTAAGAGATTATTAACATCAAGGTAGTCTCTTAATTGGATGCTCACTAATTTTTCTAGCATTTTGGAAAGCACTGGCAGGATGGATATGGGCCTGTAATTGTTGAGGTCCATGGGGTCCCCTGATTTTAGGAGGGAACACTTGTGCTGTCTTCCACACGAAGGAATAGACCCAGAGGCTAAAGATAGATTAAAAGATGTGTTAAGGGAACTGCAAGCACATGTATTGCAAGTTTTAGAAAATAGGGGTCAAGAGAGTCTGCACCTGCGCTTTTTAGTGTCCAAATGCAACAATAGATCCTCTACTTGCTTCAGTAAAATTGGTTTGAATGAGAATGAAGAATCAGCCCTCTGAGCCTCAGTAGACTGGGATTTAAGTTGTGCGCAGTAGATTAGCTGGAGAGGAGTCAAAAGCAAGGCCAGCCGTTGTGAAGTGATTGTTGAATGCATCCAATACTTCCTGTTTGTCGGAGATAGCAACCTTATTAAGGTGCACTTGAGATGGCAGAGAAGTGCTAGAGTCCTGCCTTAAGATCCCTTGATGGTGCCCCAGAATCTAGCAGGGTTGTGATAAGAGGCATCAAGTTCAGCCGTATAAAGCAGCCTTAGCATCCCTTACTTTTTGGTGCAGCTATTTCTGGCTTTCTGAACAGCAGCCAGTCATTTGGTTCTTTAGTCTTCCTTGCCATTTTCATAGCTTATCTCTCTCAAACAGTGCAGATTTAAGGTCGGTTGAAAACCAGCGGCAAGATTTGTTTTTCGCTTCTAACACTAGTGATTGGTGCATGAGTACTGAGGGCACCTATGATTATGCTGTTTAACACCTGAAGTGCTATTTCCACAGAGTATGTGAGGTAGAACTCCTGCCAGCGTGCAGAGTGGCATAGGTTGTGGAGATATCCTCGATATTAAGGTTTTTAAGATCTTCTGGGAGGAATTTTGCTGGGTTAGCTGGTTTGCCTGATGATCTTATTCCTGCAATAAGACAGTGATCACTTATGTCACTGAATAGTACTCCAGCGTGTGAGAACAGGTGGGGTTTGTTTACCAGCATGATGTCAAGTAGGGTGCTACTACTTCTGTTCTTTAAATTGATTCTTGTCAGTTCATTTATTAGTTGGTAAACCCATATGTATCACAAAAGATACTAAGGGTGCAGCTGTCTTGGAGAACCAGTTTAAATTCAGATCACCTAAGATAAGATAATGATATCTTCGGGCTCAGTTTGATTATGTTCCCAGGTGGGTTAAGAGCTTATGATCAGCAGAGGGGCCTATAGCAGCCAACTAGTTAAAGCTGCCATGTTGGGGAAGCTATTTTAAGGATAAACATTGAATTCTTTGGGCAATGATGTTGCACTAAGGCAAGATAGATATATTCGATTTTATATAAATAGCTACTCCACCGCCCTTGACAGGCGGTCTGCTCTGAATATTTAGTTAGGGTAGATTTACCTCCCTATCTGTTGTTGCAGGTTTGGAGCCATGTCTCGGATATTACCAGAAAGTCTGGCATGGTGTGGGCAACCCAGGCTTGTATTAATGAAAGCTTTTCAGGAGGCTGCATGCATTGATATGAAGGAAGCTTAATCCTTTGATGGATGCTAGATCTGCTGGGAGGTGATGCCTCTGGAGGTCCTGGATTGATTTCAACATTACCAATACAGATCAGCAGAAAGAATAAGAGTTTTGTGGAGGGTTTAAATGGGTAGGGATCAGGAATGTAATTACTGGGAGATTCTGTGTATTAGCTGATGGGGTAAGGGATGTGATTATTGGGACAGTCTGGGCATCAGCAGTATGGTTATTAGGACAGGGTGGGTGTCTGTCAGCAGATGGGCTGGGAGATGCTATGGCAGGAGTGGGACTGAAAATGCAATACCATACTCCCACACAAGGTCAGGGAAATGATCTTATGGGGATCTTCTAAAGCAAAGAAAATGAGATACAGCTGAACACTGCACAGAAGGGAGTTAGAAACACAAACTAAGAAATAGGTTAGAAAATTACTATATTTTTATATTTAAATTCCGTGCATTTTCTGACATACAGAAATAGATAAGTTGCCGTATTGTTCCTTGTAAGAACAGATCAAGAAGCAAATGGTTTGATACCTCTTACTGGACCAACATAGATGTACAAAAGAAAACAATGTCTAAGCTTTCAGACCAACCAAGTCCTTCCTCGAGACTTAGGAACAATTGTCATAAGTCTCAAGGAAGGACTTGTTAGTCTCAAGCTTAGACATTGTTTTCTTTTCATAACATTTATATTGGTCCAATAAAATGTATCAAACCATTTACTTCTGGGGCATTTTGAATTGTTTTTAGAATAACCATTCATTTCCTAAAGGATCTGATATGAATTAGAAGTTTCAAAACATGCTTACCTATAACAGGTAGAAGCCTGTTACTGAGGTGCTTCGTTAAATGCTAAAGTTGGGTCTAAATCCGGGGAGCTTAAAGAGTGAATCAGATACCGTCCACCTCCCTCTTTCCCAGCTCAGCACAAGTGTTTTTTTTCAGTCTGGATGGGGGTAGTATTACATTGCTTACTATGCCTTTGTGGGGGTAGTGTTGGAATTATTTTCTTTCTTTCTTTCTTTCTTTCTTTCTTCCTTCCTTCCTTTCTTTCTGTCTGACTGGGAAGGAAGACTAGCAGTTCTGCCTATTTTCTGCCTGTCCTGTGGGGCGGTGGAGGAGAGGGATACAGATGTAAACCAACTGAAACTGAACCAGATTAAGCTGTTTTTAACATTATTAACATGGCCAGAGGAGTCATTTGAAATTGAAAGGGGAGCAGGCCTAGTAGCTCTGTAACTCACATGGGTGGCAGGCAGAGCATCATCTTCCCATCAGTGGCCATTTTTCCCATTTTCTCCCTCCCTGAGAATGTGTGATGTGATATTGGGTACAAGTGGCTCTCCTCCCTTTGTGTGTCTGTTTTCATCTACCACCACCTGTGGCCACTTACTGTATGTAGGTGGAAGTAATGCAGCAGGGATGCACAAGCCACCTTCCCTTTGAATATCCAATCTTCAACCCCTGCAAGTTCTCCAGTAACCCATCTGGATAAGTGGCTTGTGTGTGCAAAGCTGGCCCGGCACCAATGGGCCATTGTTTATTTGTTAAGTTTAGTGCACTTCAGTAAACAGAACTCCAAGCAAAATTGTGAGGAATTCTGAAAGCAGCAAAACAAAGTCCAGCCTGCTCATTGCTCACATGCAGTCAAGTCCCCCGTCGAACATGTTCTGCATATCAAGTGTTAGGGGCAGGAAAGGTTTTTGCCGAACAGTGGCTCAGCCAATGCTTTTCAGTGTGGCTGTTTAACAGCTGCTGCTTGAGCTGGTGGTTTAAAGTGAAGCTCAGCAAAAAGTACAGGCTATTTTAAAGGTCATGGATTGACATTTTGGGGTAATAGGCTGTTGGCTGTGAGGTGCTCAAGCTAAACACTATGTGTGTGCAATTTTGACCAATCCATTCCGCACTGCTCAAGCAACTCAGGAAGGAATGGAATGTTGTTTAACCAGGGTAGCACACTAAACCCAAGCTTGTTTCAGATGCGATCTGGGAACACACAAGGAGTTAAGTGACTTGCTCAGGATCACATAGTATGCACTTAGGCAGCTGTGGGATTCAAACCCAGGTCTCCAGCTCAGAGTCTTAACCCACTGTGCTATACTGCCTCCTGCCAATGGGATGAACCTCCACCTTCCTCATAGCACCCAGTCCCATTGCTCCCAAAGTCATGTCCCACAAAACAGAAAAACAAATTCCTCCACCCCATAGTATCCATCCTACTATCCCTCATGCCAGCGAAAATAAAACTTGAAAAATGTGATATAGCAACCAATATAATCCTATCTTTCACCATGTCAGCTGGCTATTATCTAAATGAACTAGCACACGTTGGGTTATAGTATTTTTGTGCACTGCAGTCCTTTCATTCAGATGGTAACCAGCCAAGGTGGTGAGAAGAGGTTTGTGCCAGTCACAGTCTTTTATTTTGTCAAGTTTTATTCCTGCTGGGGAGGGTGATTGCTGTTAGAAGCGTGGGAGGAAGGAATGTTTCTTTTTACTGGTTACAGCTTCGGGGAGGGTGTGATGGCTACTGTGAGGGTGGAGGAATGGTTTCCTTTGTGAAATCTGGTATTAGGAGGGAGGGAAGATTTTAACTGTTTCACTGCCCACAAAGCTGGGAGAAGGAAGTAGAAAAGAGTGTGTAAGTCCCCCTCCACCTCCTCTACAATCTGCAGGGGCCTTGCTTGGCTTCATAGAGCCCATCAGCTAACAGTCTAAATGTTGCACATAGATGGGTTATCCTGAGCAAGTGGTAGAGTCACACCAAGTGTAAGCATCTGCCTGATGGGCTGGACAGTCCAGCTACCCGGCTTAGCAGCAGTCTGATGGCTTTGGGAACAGGTAACTGAGTGTTGGACAGGCACTGCACATGTTGAAGAGCAGATTGGTAGTAGCTCCATACTGCATAGTAAATGATAACTGACTAGGCCAGGATTCAAACTGTGCATATTCTTCTTGCAGTCTCTGAAAAAGTATTTACTGGTAAATTTGTTCCCTGACTTGCCGGGATAAAAGCAGCCAGTTCCATCCTATCTGACCACACCCCCACGCCCGGCACATACAGTCCACGTTTTGTGATGTCACTAAGCGAGAGGCTGTCTTGGCGCATGCCATTGTCTTGAGTGGGAAATTTTCTCAAAGTTTTACTCCCATTAAGTGTTGGGATTTTGAGAATTAGCCCGATCCTCAACTAGCAGGGACCCTGTTAGTCAAGCGATCATTTGATTTCTTAAAATCGATATTAATGGGTGTAAACTTTGAGAAAATCGCCTCATTCAAGATACACACTGACACGCAGCCTTTGTTTAGTGATACCACAAAATGGGACTGCAGCCAACGTAAGCGTGACTGCCTCTTAGCCCACCGGGCTTCGACCTGCCTCCCCGACCCAAGGACCTCCCACCGCACCCCAAGAAGTTTCAGAGATCACCGCTGCCCGTGGTCCCCAAAGAAAAACCGCACTCCTCCAGGAGTTCCTGTGGACAGGGGCCACCCGCGCACACTTGCCCGGAAGGGAACTAGGAGCCCGCCGCTCACTGGCACCCGTACTGCTAAAAGCCTAAAAGCCGTAAAGGTGCGTTTTAAAACACTTTCTCCCACCGGCTCTCTTCAGTAAGGGCTGGTGGCACTAGCTGGACCCACCGTCTCACCGGCTGCTTTTCACTTTGCTACTGGACTGCCCTAAAGCATTGGCAGGGGCTGTGAGCAACCACTCTCCCCACCTGAGGTGAGCCATTTTCGGCTAGTGTTACAGCTCCTCTGCGGTTACAAAAATACGCTAACATGTCTCTCCCTACGTGAGTGCATGCCGCCACCGTGTGGTAAACTGCAAGCACTAACCCCATTATTTGCCTTCTCCTCCTAGTTTGCCTAAACTACTCCTCGCTGTCTCTACCTCTGGTCATACCACAACACCCCTCACTCTGTGATTTCTCCTTCTCTAACCTACTTCTTACCAAACAATATGCCAAACCCGCCTACACTTCCTCTTTCTAAAGAATGGGTGCACGATCTCTCCCTCACAACCTACCATCAAACAAGGAAAAACGGTCATCTATCGAATCTATATGGCTGCAGCTTAAATTCCTAGCCTCTCTTCGCTACTACTGGCGCGGTGACGTGGAACCGAACTGTTGCCCCCTTAATAGCAACTCCCTGGCAAACCTAAAAAGGTCTACTGTTTCATGCAGATATGAACATTAGAAGTCTCCTGGGCCATATGGCTGAGCTTGAGGCGTGGACCAAAGTAGCTGGACCTGACATCCTTTGCCTCACGGAAACATGGCTCAAACCTCGCATAGGACACCCAATGCCACCTACCGGATACTCTATCCTGCGACAGGACAGGCCAGGCTCGAAAGGAAGGTGTTTTGCCATATACTATAAAACCACCTCACCATTAAGCCTGCTCCTGTCCATAACCCTCAATGGATCTGCGTAATCATTACATGCTATCCTGTCCCTAGGTGCAAAAACCTGCACATTATCTGTCTCTATAATCCACCCACTGGAGGGTGGATGGCCTCCATAAACTGCTCCAGCTAACCTCACAAACCATAAGCTCGAGCGAGAAGCCATCTTCCTGGGGATGTCAACCTAAACTGGCTGGGCCCTGCCCACAGCTCCCTTTGCAGCCCTAATCCAAGGTTTCCACCTCCACCAGCTCATCACTGAAAATACCAGGATGATAAACTCCCAATCAGGCATGCTTATTGACTGGATCCTCACAAACAGACCTGACCGCATTACTAAGGCATGCACCCTGGCTGATGCTATAACTGACCACTCACCCACTATCTGTCACTGGCACAGCGAGTCCCTCTCCATCCCCCAGTCCGCCTGGTCACTTTCACCAACCGCACCTGGATCTAAGTGCCTTTCTCCTGGACAAATCCTGCATTGACTGGACGGATATCTACCAATCTACAAAAGTTGAGGATGCCCTTACGTGTTCCTCACCAAGTTCACAGAAGCACAGACTAAACATGTCCCGGGTACAAAGAAGGGTCAGGAGACAACAGACGAGGTGGCTCCACAAAGACCTACTCAGCCAACTCAGAACCAGGGACAAACTGTGGAGGAAGTATAAAAGCACTGGCCAACCAGGGATCACACCATCTATAAGCAGCATAGAAACTCTTGCAAAAAGCAAATAAGGCTAGCAAAAAGCAAATACTACCAGAACCTACTTGCCAGCTCAGCCAGAGATCCACATAGGTTCTGGGGCCACATAAAACCTTTCTGGGTACACCTCAATCCATAACCCCTCGAAATTATTCTAGATGGTGTCCACTGTAATGACTCCTTACCATTGCAAATGCTTTAATAAGATGTTCTCTGATCTGTCCCAGTATACTTCTACACTTCAACCTCCAACTGTAGTTTCCCAGCCCTCATCAACCAGTGCACCAGCAGATACCTCTCTCAAGAAACATGTGCTGGATATTTACAAGCCCTTCTATTTCAAAGCTATGTCTGCATCGCAAGTCTTCAAACTGTTAAACTCAATATCGGACACCACCAGCCCCGGGTCCGACTCACTGGAACCCCACCTACTAAAGCGGCCACCCATCTCATCTCCTATCCTCTAGCCAAGGTATTCACCCTCTCCCTCTCTAACAGTACCTTCCCTGACATCTGGAAATCCGCAAGAATCACCCCATCTTCAAAAAGGCAACAAAGTGAGATCTCAAACTACTGACCCATAGCTATTCTGTCAGTCCTCAGCAAAATACTTGAAAAACTAGTAGCCACTCAGACCATTGATTTCCTTGAAACATCAAATCTGCTATGTGCAGCAAACATGGTTTCGGAAAACCACAGCACCACAACGGCACTAGCCAAATTCACCACTGATACTCTCACAAGCATGGACAAAAGTCAGCTTACTGGTGCTATCTTTATCGACCTCACCAAGGCTTCGACCCGTGGACCACCCCTACTCCTATCCACCTTCATAAATGGCTTTTCACCTGGCATAAGCTGGTTCAGGAGTTACTTAACCAACAGGACCCAAGCAGTCAAACTTAACTCATCAATCTCCGACTATACTACCATCAACATTGGAGTGCCACAAAGATCAGTACTGGTCCCTCCTATTTTCATTATTCATAAATAACCATACAGCATTGCGTCCTGTGACACTCTACTCTACGTAGATGACCTGGTTATCTATGCTAGCTCTAATAATGTAGACCAACTTAAGGTGGCACTAACATCTGCTTTCCACGCTGTCCAACTCTGGCTAAACACCCACCGCCTTATACTGAACTCCAGCACAACCAAACTGATGCTTCTGGGCACTGCCCACAAGACAAGGTCCTGCCACTCTCCTTTAAAAGTCCTTGACCTGGATGGATCCCCTTGAGGCGGTTACCTCCTTCCGTTATCTGGGCATCCTGCTAGACCAATCTCTGACCTAAACCTGCACATCCAAGAAACATGTAAATCTGTGAACTGCAAACTGGGTGCTGCCTACAGATCCAGCTACATGCTCACACTGCAGCCAAAAGCCATACGCCAGGGTCTCCTCCTACCCGCTCTGACCTACTGTGCTCCCATCCTACCCATGGCGATAACTCCACTACTAAAAATGAGATGTCACTTTCAACAATATGCAGGTATGCCTCAAAAGCCCCCAGACTTAAACATCACTGCCAACTGTATAAAGACCTCAGCTGGCTCTCCCTCTGCCACCAGACTATACTACCTGGGCTGCCTTTGCGACTCCATCATTAGACTCAACAGACCAGCATCCTAACTGAACTGCTTCAGCCAGCCCTCCCTCCACGTGAGCTGAGATCCTTGGACAAATCCCTACTAAAATCCCGCTGCCACACCTCCAAGGGTCTGGGCGTTTCCACAGCCCTCAAGTGTGGAACCTCCTGCCACGCGACCTTAGACTGACATCTTCCCATGATCTCTTTAAGCGCAAGCTACGTGAACACCTGCTTTCCACGGCCCAGTGTGACTGTTATGACCCTACCTGAGCTTGTCCTGCCAACCTCTCTCTCTTGCCCCACCACTCCTCCTTCCTACTCCTACCCTATTTTACTTACAACATTAACACTGTGATATATGTCTCTGCCCATATGCACTTCATTTCAAGTTCAAACCTCCGACCTCAAAGCCTACTTTCACTTGTCTAAAGTATGTAATTTGTTGTAAGTTACTGCACCTTGACTACTGCATTGTTTACCTGTTATTGCTGTTTGCACTATTGTACCTGTTACTGCTGCTCACTGAAATGTTTGTACTGACATCTATGGGTACCAGGTACTGGTGTAGCCAATGCCTAAGTGCCCCCAACGGACCCGCTTCAGGGTACTTCTCTCTACTTGCACTTGTCTAGAGTGTGTAATTTGTTAAGTTGTTGCGTCTTGACTACTGCATTGTTAACCTGTTATTGCTGTCTGCACTGCTCTACTGTAGCTTGCTGCTTACTGGAATGTTTGTACTGATGATCTAGGTACCAGGTACTGGCACAGCCAATGCCTAAGCACCCCCAATGGACCCATTCCTCTACTCCTATTGCCCTGGACCTCACAGCCCCTCCCACCCCACCTGAACACCGTTTCTGCCCGGATACAGTTCCACAACCCTGGACATTGCAGCACCATCAGCCGCTGAAACGCTCACCCCGTACCACCCGCACCCCTGCTATCTTTAGCCTCCCCGCCGGGTTACTACTCCACGATCCTGGACTCCTCTAGTAGGCTTCTGCCACTAAAACCGCCACCCACCGCTTTCACCCCGTATTCTCACACTCATCGATCTGTCCAGCCTCATGACAGTTTCCATAGACACGTCTCATGCCTCAGCCCCTGCTGCCATTCCCGCCATATCCCCTAACACTGACTTTTCGCTTCACACCCCAGTTAGACCCGTTTGCTCTTAACCTCCAGCCGCCCTCCGACTACCCCGACTGAGCACCGGCTCCCCTGCCTGGGAACAGTACCACAACCCCGGTTGCCGCACTTCCAGCCGCTGGTGCGCTCCCCACGTACCTCACCCGCCATCCTAACTCTCCCTGCCAACTTCGGTTCCATGAACCGGGCTCCTCTTGAGTGGTTCTGCTAGCACCCGTGCTCACCACGATCCCTCCCTGCAGCTCTCTCTCTAGCCAAGACGGTTCCATGGACCCGGGTCTCTTCCCGTGCCTTCTACCGCTTATGCCACCATATCCCCTCACCCAGACGTATACTTTAAGCCTTCTGCCCCGTCCAAATTTTCCCCGCCTCACTCCTCCTCTGGCCGCCAATGCCTATCATGTCCTTTCCTACCCTGTTTTCGCACCGCCTTTACTCCTCTATAGCCCCACTGCAGGTGGTGTCTCCTGCCTCCAGCTCTGCCTGACCTACTCTCTCCCCACCTCGACCATGTACCGCCACCATCCATTCACCGCCCACACCCAGACCCCCCGTCCTGCCTCCTTCATCCCTGCTGCCACCTTAACTACTTAGCCGCAAGGTTGCCTTCCCAATCCCCCTTTACCTGCTCACCCAGTTCTCCCCTCCTCATTCTCTCCTCCCTGACCCACCTGTCCTTTGTATCTGCCCTGTATACCTTTACCCGCCACTAAATGCTACCTGTACACTGTAAATCTGCTGTTTTTCCCTTGACCTGTTGATTGTCTCTGAAGCTGTACTCCTTTATTGCCTTTACTGAAAACTGTTCTCTGTATTGTTACTGCTTTCCTGTATTATGTAAATGAACTCTGTATTGTTACTGTACCTCCCGGGTCGTGCCTGAAAATAGTCACCTGTTTATTAGCTACACCTACCCGTAAACAAAACCAAATAAAATCCGGTAGGGTCAGGAATAATTTTATGAGTAAAATTACTTTTTTTCAGAGACTGCAAAGAAATGGAAGACTATGCAATAGTCTGAATCCTGGCCAGATCAGTTATCATTTACTGTGCAGTATGGGGCTACTAATACTGGTAGGAAGCTGCTCTTTAACATGACCCAACCTGGGATGAGGGCTCTGAGTCTTCACCCCACAGCAACCGCTATGGATTGCAGGTAACTTTCTCTTATAAAGGGCCATGTTAGGTGTATGCATTGCTGCCACATGACTACCAGTGTCAACAGGTTGAGAGCAAGACAGGTGACATCGTGAGAAGTAGCAGAATGTAGGGGGGTGGCAAAATCCTATTGCAGTTCAGAGGCCCTATTTTTTTTCTTAGTGGCAGCAGGTGGTGATGGAGGGCTCCATTAGAAGACAGTGCCACAACAGTGGTGATGGCACTGGAGTTACGACCACCAGCAGACCTAGGCAATCTAAATAAAGAGATGAGCGTGTTAGTTCTGAACCTGTTGGCGTATCCGTCCGAGTGTGTGTGTAATCAAGCATTTTACTTTTCTAGGACCATAAAACTTCCATGAAGGAAAACATTCATTTTGTATGGAGCTCCATGACTCAGAGACTAATGTTTGTTACATATGTGGGCCCTTAAGCATAAAGGAGGCATTCCAGTAGCCCATTGGTCCGAGTAGCAGCAATACTTTATTTAAAATAAGGTCGTTACCCAAGGTGCTGAGAAGTAAGCCTGAATACCTTCCCACCACTATTTTTTCATTATTTTGTCCCTGTCTGTGTCTCATTTCTTTTCTCAGTCTACTTTCTATTTGAAGTTTTTCACTTTTACTTTAAATTACATATTTTCTTTGAAAATTACCTTTCACTTTACAGCTATGCTCATTCTGTAGCTCTTGTATCTCTGCACCTCTTGTTTATCTACTCTCAACATTATTTTCCCTCATACTAACACATTTTTCCTTTATTTCTATGGTCTGAGAGGACATGGCCTCAATCTGACAGGATCTATCAGATAAGTACTGTTCTATGTGTAAGATTCCCAGCTGTCCTATATTGTTCATAAAAACTACAGGTCCTTTGTGACCCCATCGCTGTTATTATTTTACAGGTATGACTCAATATCACCTCGAGTCCCCAGTCCCAGGCTCATCAGAATCCAGGTAAGAGAGCTACATATTCATTGTGCTATGGGTGAGCAGTAATGGTGCAGTCACAAATGTTACAGAGTGTCAGCTTTAACCTTTTATGTTTGCTTGCACGCATGTGCAAGAAACATAGTGCCATCATCTGAGTTTTTCAGAGGTGTCAGCATCTTCCAATTCAGTCAGTGTGTTTGCAGGCGTGGTCACAGTTCTCCAATCACTGCTGAAGCTGTCTATGACAGCAGTTGAAAATGCAGTGGCATACAGTTGAAAGAGGAGCTACGCTTCAGTGAGCAGCTCCCCACACACACACACAGATCAGCTGTGTCTGTTGCCTGATAGGATGGTGCAGTCTTGTCTAGCTTAGAGACAAGCCACACATCATTACTTTAATAAACTGTTCCCTGCCAAAGCAGGACCACCACAATGTGTGGGTGCCTAACAGTCCTTACACCGCCAGCTCCTCAAAGCACACCTTCATGGACTCCATGGGTTCTAACCTCCAGAAAAAATACCTCAGCATGTGATGTGAAAACTCAGACTTCTTTGTATGTTAATTCCAAGCATTTTCTCTTACTAGACTCTGTCAGTGTGAACTCCTCGCTGCTAAAACCTATGCAAACGAACTTGAAGCACTGTACTACTTGCAGCTGAAGCAAAGAACAGCCAGAATGCACAAAGGAGGACATACTGCTATGCATTTCAGCAGCAGCCAGTGGGGAGATTTTAATGACTGAAGCACTTTAATGCGCCTTTTAGTGCTGTCATATACACCCTGTGTGGTAATTTACTAAACTGCACACTTAGTCTGGTAATGCAGCTTCAAAATATTTTTTTCTCTGAATTGCCATGAGCTGGCATTTAGATAGAATCACACAGCTCTTTCTCAAAGCAGATGCTCAATGAAGTCACATCACCTTGTGACCCTAAACATCTTAGGGTTGGACATGTGCCCTAACAAAATAGCGAAAACTATGTATAGAAAAAGAAAAACAAATTCAACCGTAGCTCACAATCGAATCCACCCTTTTCTCCGGTGAATCTGAAGCTACCTAACAGCCCACCCCTGGTGCTCATGCCCCTCCACCCGCACAACATATAGCCAACGGGGGGTGCTGTTACATTTTATTTCATAATTTCTGATCCTGTTGCTGCCACCATACTGATACAGTAATACTTTTATGGCTCGAAAACTGCTTGACATTAGCTGAATTATAAATGGCATCCCTGTTTGACGCTGTGGTCGGAATATGGTGGTGCTCAAATTTTAAGCCAAGTATTGCATGCAGATATGTTGTTATTGACTCATGTCACTTACCATTTTATACATCTATTGATTTTTCAATTCACTTTTGCTGACAAATGTTGATCGAGGGATTCTGGTGTCACAATTTAATTCAACGATGTGTAACATCTTAGTGCAGATGCTAAGTAACTGTTTTAAAATGCTGAAAAGTTAACAGCTATGAAAGTGCATGAACTTCTTTCTTCCGTGTCTGGAGTTGTAGTGGTGTTATTGGTAAGTGCATGTCCCTTTGCTCCAGATCTATCAGTGAGATGTCTATTCTGTGCAATGGACAGTGGCTGAATATTATCAGCTGACAGTTTTCTTTCATTATCAACAGATAAATATTCAGGGCTTTACAAATGCAACTTTCCTGGTAGCACAGTTTCATGCCTCAAGTGTCTCATCAGTTAGTGGTTATATCTTAACCGATGATCACAAGAAGTATGAAAAAGATTTGCTGCTAAGTAATGTAAATGCCAATCCACCTAAGCACCTTTAGGCTGCAAACATAATTTAAACGTATAGGGATTCTGGACCGTGTATCACCCCTGGCACAGCAACGGTTAGTAAGTTTAAGCACATTCTCAGGACATTGTTTCACTTGCCCCTCTCCCCACTACAATCCTGGTCACCTGAAATAAACCTGACATTTTAGTATCTGTTTTACATCTTGGCTTAGTTAGGCAATTAACGCTGTAAGAACATAAACGGACATATAAATGGGGACTATAAGAACATGGTCACCTGAAATAAACCTGACATTTTAGTGTCTGTTTTACATCCTGGCTCAGTTAGGCAATCAGCACTGTAAGAACATAAATGGACATATACATGGGACTATAAGAACATGCCGTGGGTGCTTCTGCCTTAGTCCAGCTGTGCAACATCAGCCTGAAAGCTCAGGTAGAGCTTACTGTCTACTACTTTGTTCACCCCCATGTACCTGTACCATTTCACATCCTCCCTTGCCTTAGTCCAGCTGTGCTACATCAGCCTGAAGCTCTGGTAGGGCTTACTGTCTACCACTTTGCTCACCCCCCATGTATCACTGTGCTTCATCAGCCTGAAGCTCTGGTAGGGCTTACTGTATACCACTTTGTTCACCCCCGTGTACCTGCACCATTTCACATCCTCCCTTGATCTACAGTGAGTGGATCCTCATTCATACGTCACATATGCATGCACAAAAAGAAAAACGGTCTTCAAAAATTAAGATACATTTATTATGTTTATGTTTGCTTGCACGCATGTGCAAGAAACATAGTGCCATCATCCGAGATTTCGAGGTGTGTTACCCGCTCTTCCAATTCAATCAGTGTGTTGGCAGGCATGGCCCTGTAAGCCAATGCATGATGGAGCTGTCTATGACAAGCTCCAAAATGCAGTGGCATACAGTTCAAAGGGGCTTCTGCCTTCAGTGAGCAGCGATAAGATATTGCTTGCTCATGCGCGCTCCCCCACACACACACCCACACGCAGCGTGCACGCCACCAAGACACACACATCAGAGAGCCGACGGGGATGCTGCGCCCCCGCCCCAAAACCTTCCAAATACCATGCTGGGTACCCACCCCAGCGTGGCAACTCACGATATAGCTGGGGTGCCCAACTCGTCGGCTCCACTGTCCTCACCCCTCCCGAGTATGCGTGCCACGCTGGGAGCCCACCCAGCGTGGCAATCGATGCTTTGGGCGATGGGGTGCCCAATCTCCCATCGGCTGAATGCCCCCAACCATCCTTGTGCCATGCTGGGAGCCCACCCAGCGTGGCAAACGCCCCTGCGTCATCATTGGAAACAAAAGAACACCTGTAAAGAAAAACGGTCCCACATAGTCTCCCTGGCCCCCTCCCACAACCGCACCCACCCACTGCACACCCTGCCTCCCCACACCCTCACCCCATACTTACCTCTGGACCTCGGTGCAATCGACCTTCGGTGGACCAGGAACACATCTGCACTCTTCAAAGCCGACCGCTGACTGAGGAAATGCCAGTAAGCTGTATAATGGGCTAGATAGGGTTTTCAACTTTGTTGCATATCTCAGGCATTTTTGGAATTTTGCACCAAATTTTCAACATGGGGTTTTGGGACCCCTTCTCATGAATGGTGTCACTGTCATGGCGTTATTCGGTCCAAGGGTGATTTCGCAGTCACTGCGCGGAAATCACCTTTAGGACTGATTAATGAAATGACACTGCCAGTGTTCATAAGCAGTGGCTCAAAAGCCTATTTTGAAAATTTGGTGAAAAATTTCAAAAACGACTGTTTTACTAGAGTGCAGCAGAGTCTTATGCACGCTGTAAGTTCACAAATTTTCAATATTTTCACTCCAGATTTTCAACATTGACATTTTACCACACCTTCATACAAGTAGTACAGCTGTCATTTTTCACATCTCACTCAAAACGTGTTTCACCTTGCAGCGCACAATGGCGAAGTCGGTGTGCTAAATCAATGTACAGGACAAATTAAGAAAATCACAGTGACACTTTTCATGAGCAGAGGTCTTAAATGCCTATGTTGAAAAATTTGGTGAAAAATTCCAAAAAATTACTGTTTTAATGAAAGGCGCTGTGCAGTTCCTATGTACGCTGGTAAGTTTGTGAATTTTCAATATTTACACTCAGATATTCAACATTGCCATTTTACCACACCTCCTTATGAGCAGTACAGCTGTCATTTTTCACATCTTGCCCAAAATGTGTTTCCGCCCATGTAGCGCATAGTGGCGCGATCGATGTCTAAATCAATGTATGGGACACATTAACAAAATCACAGAGACACTGTTCATGAGCAGAGGTCTTAAAATGGCTATGTTGAAAATTTGGTGAAAACATTCCTAAAATGACTGTTTTGACGAGCGCTATGCTATGCAGTTCCTGTGCATGCTCATAAGTTTGCAAATTTAATATTTTCACTCCAGATTTTCAACATTGCCATTTTATTACATATCCTTATGAACAGTACAGCTGCCATTTTTCATATGCTGCCAAAATGTGTTTTCGCAATGTAGCACACAATAGTGCTGTTGGTGTGTGAAAGCAATGTTTGGAACAGATTAAGAACATCACAGTTACACTGTTCATGAGCAGAGGTCTTAAATGGCTATGTTGAAAATTTGGTGACAAAAGTCCATAAATGACTATGTTACTAGTGAGCATTGCGCAGTTTCCATGCACCCTCGTAAGTTCATGACTTTTTAATATTTTAAGTCCAGATTTTCACCAGTGGCATTTTTCCACACTGCCTTATTTACAGTACAGCTGTCATTTTTCACAACATGGTCAAGTGTGTTTTCACACTTTCAGCGAGAGATGCGTGGTCGCTGTGGGAATTATTGTTCGGGACAGATAAAGAAAATCACATGACACTGTTATGATCGAGGCACCAAAATGCCTGAGTTGACAATCTGCTGTAAAAATCCCCAACCTAATTATAGTAATGGTGTGTGCACAGTTTCTATGTACGCCATGACGCCACCATTTTTTAAATATTTTTACTGCAGATTTACAACATTGCCATTTTTACGCCTCCCCATGAACAGTACAGCTGTCATTTTATGTTGCTTGCACACATGTGCAAGAAACATAGTGCCATCATTGGAGATTTCGGAGGTGTGTCACCTCCTCCTCCAATTCAGTCAGTGAGCTGGCAGGCGCTGCTCTGGCTATATGCATTTTGGAGCTGTCTATGACACGCCCAAATGCAGTGGCATACAGTTGAAAGGGGAGCTATGCTTCAGTGAGCAGAGAAGAAGCCCACTGAAGCGAAGCTCCCCCACACGCAGGCGCGGCGCGCTCTCGCACTTACTGTGTAGCCGACGGGTGCCCAATCCCGTCGGCTGAGCTGCCGCTCTCCCCCTGTTAGGTGCCACGCTGGGAGCCCACCCCAGCGTGGCAATCAGTCCTTGGCCGACGGGTGCCCTAATCCCCGTCGCTGAACGCCTCATCAGCCTTGTGCCACGCTGGGAGCCACCCCAGCGTGGCAAACAGTCCCACGACGTCTTTTTTTTAGCCTGAAAACGAAATGGTCCGCGGAGCGCCTCCCGACCCCCTTCTACAACCCGCACTCACCCACTGCACACCCAGCCTCCCCACACCCCTCACCCCATACTTACTCCGGACTCCGCGCGACGATCTTGGTGGACCGGAACACGCCTGCACTCTTCAAAGCCGACCGCGAACTGAGGAAATGCCGGTAAGCTGTATAATGGGCTAGATAGGGGTTTCAACTTTGTTGCATATCTCAGGTATTTTGATTTTGCATCAATTTTAACATGGGTTCTTCAGCATTGATTCACTCGTCATGCGCAGTGGGCTCGGCAGGGTGATTTCACGCAGTGACTGACGAATCACCCTTCGGCCTGAATACCACCATGACAGTGACATCATTCATGAGAAGGGGTCCCAAAACCCCATGTTGAAAATTTGTGCAAAAATTCCAAAATGACTGTTTTATGAGCGTGCTGTTAGCAGTTCCTACGCAGGCTCGTAAGTTCGCGAAATTTTAATATTTTCACCCAGATTTTCAACATTGCCATTTTACCATGCCCTTATGAGTAGTACAGCTGTCATTTTTCACATCTCACCCAAAATGTGTTTCTGCCCATGTAGCACAGAATGGGAGTCGGTGTGCGAAATCAATGTAGGACAATTAAGAAAATCACAGTGACACTGTTCATGAGCAGAGGTCTTAAAATGGCTATGTTGAAAATTTGGTGAAAAAATTCCTAAAAATGACTGTTTTCTGGCGGCGTGCTAGCAGTTCCCTACGCAGGCTCTTAAGTTCAAATTTTCAATATTTTCACTCCAGATTTTCAACATTGCCATTTTACCACACCTCCTTATGAGCAGTACAGCTGTCATTTTCACATCCTGCCCAAAACGTGTTTCACTCCAAGCGAACATAATGGCGCAGTCGGTGTGCAAACTCAATGTATGGGACACATTAACAAAATCACAGTGACACTGTTCATGAGCAGAGGTCTTAAAATGGCTATGTTGAAAATTTGGTGAAAAAATTCCTAAAATGACTGTTTTATGAGCGCAGTTGCAGTTCCTACGCACGCGTAAGTTTGCAAATTTTCAATATTTGCACTCCAATGACTTCCAAATACCTAAACAGCACATAGAAGCAAGCAACATTCGCATTGACAAATGCTTGTTTACATCATGTTCAGAATGTTTTTGCACCTGTGGTGCTAAATGCCGTAGTCGCTGTGCATAAGCAGCTTTTGCTAAGAAACTGATATTCCCCTGTTCATGAGGTGGGGTCACAAAAACCGTGTTGAACATTTGGGGTGAAAATACCAACGAATGCCTGAGGTATGAGGGTTTCCAACCATAACGCCCAACCCTGTAGAGAATGACAGGCATCAGTGGTGTGACTTGGGATTCTTGCCTGTAATGCTCATACCATTCCACACTACTGTAGCCAGTGAGAAGCACTGAGGTATGCCTTGGACTCTTTGGTCCCAAAGTTCACCCCATTCTTCTATATCGCACCCATCCCACTGTATTTCCTAATGGAATGGGGTGCGCATAAGACCAAAGACCCCAAGGAGCACCGTGACACTTGTCAGTGTCTGCAGGGTGGGGTGTGGTGAAATGGCTTGGCCGTTATGCCTGATTCCACCCAAACGCACACCCCAATGCCTGTCACTCTCTGCAGGTGGTGGTGGGTTGGCTTCAGTTCAATACTTCACTGCCATTACTATTACGCAGCTCTGTAACTTACACTACTACTGCCAATGCCAGCAAGCAAACATTCGGCATTGACAAATGCTTGTTTTAATGCTGGCACCAGAAGCCCATCTCTGGTGTTGACATGGAGGCAGTATGGCTCTGTGGTTTAAGGCCCTCAGCTACAAACCTGGAGACCTTGGTTTGAATCCCACAGCCCCAACTTGCATACTTCGTGACCTTAAGCAAGTCACTTAGCTCCCAGGTTGCACCTGGAATCAAGCACTACCAGAATGGGGTTGTATCATGTAAATCTGTGAACAGCTTCAAAGGGACATGAGACAGGGAACAGGGAGAGTGAGGTGGGGAACTTGGGGGTGGCAGGGATGATAAAGCAGAGGATGGGGCAGTTGCAAACTAGTGGTGCTAGCTAATCACTCAAGCAGACTTAAGGCGCTTTTACACTACAGTTTTTGTTATGGAAATCACGTAACAGAAGCATTCTACGTACTTTCCTTGGTGTAAAATGAATGTTTTCCATTTCCTTGGTGAACACTCGCCTAAACCACATTCCCTTCTAGCCATGGTTCATCCCGATTTCTTCCGTTGTGACCCACAGTGTTAAGTGACCATTCCATTTTGAGAGGTGAGAGAGATCATGCATCACGGTTGTCCCAGCTGACTCCTGAGGATTCTAGAATGCAAAGCAGGAGCAGGAATTTTGGAACACTCTCATGAGTGTAAAGTGAGCAGTGAACGGAATGGACTACAAATGGCGCTTACACAGGTACAGAATATTTCGTTTGCAAAACCTGTGTAAAAGCACCTTTAGATAGACCGATGATCTGTTTCTGCTGGCACATTTGTATGTTCATAGGCTTTGGCTTAGTGTGCCTTTCCTGGTTAAACAATCCTCCTTTCATTTTTTTAAAGAGCACTTTGGGAGACTATGCTATCTCAGGTGTTGGCTTTCCCTTTTTAAATGCCCAGCTGACAACAGCGGCAGCTTATTGAGGTGTCAGAGGACTGGTAACGAAAGTACTGTGTTGATATGAGCAAAACCGTAAAGGAACATTTGACTTTGCAATGATTGATAATTCTTGCATTGTAGCTGTAATGTATTTGTGGTCAGTGTGTCTGTGCTATATCAAAGAGACTGACAATTGTGCTCCAGAGTTCTGTATCGAGTGTTACCATACTGTAGTTCAGACTGCAGGAAGAAGCAACATCCCACAGAAAATGAGATGTTCCTACTCTGCTGTCCTGGGTTAATAAATTGTAAACAAACTAAAACAAAAGTAATTTTATGGACCCAGGCACAACATGTTTAAACCCTGTTAGACCTACATTCTACTGGGCAAGTCACTTAACCTCAGGTGCTCCAGTCCATGCATCTAAGGAATTGGTAGCAACAGATCCCCACTGGAAATGAGATATTGCATCCCAGCTTAGCTGTGCTGGGTAGATAATTTGTAACTACACAAACAAGCATTTGTCAATGCCGATTGTTGTCTTGTTGGCACTGGCAATGGTAGTGCAGGAGTTAGAGAGATGCATAATAGTAATGGCAGTGAAGTATTGAACTGACACCAACCCCACCACCCTGCAGAGACCGACAGGCATTGGGAACTGCCTTTGGGTTGTCAACCATAGTATATGCCATTTCCTCACTCCTATCCTGCAGACTCGACAAGTGTCAAGTTGTGCCTTGGGGTCATCAGTGCCTTACGCCTCACCCCATTTCATAAGGACATACACTGAGATGGGTGCACATAGGAGAATGGGGTGAACTTTGGGGCCAAGATTCCAAGGCACCCCAATGCCTGTCACTGGCTGCAGGGTGAGGGTGGGAGTGGAATGGCGTGAGTGCTACAGCTGAGGATCCTAAGCCACACCCCTGATGCCTGTCAGTCTCTACAGGGTGGGTTTACAGTTGAAAACCCTAACACCCTGGGGGTTTGTTGGTATTTTCACTCAAAATTTTCAGGGTGGGTGCGGGTTGGGAGAGAAGGGCACCAGGGATGATGAGGAACCATCTTCTTTTTACAGGAACATTGTCAATGTCTCTCTCTCTCTCTGTCTCTCACAGCAGACATTGGGGATGGTTTTCTTTATTTACAGGTAAAAATGTTGGGCACACTGGGGTGGGCTCCTGGTGTGCCCCATGAGTTTGTGGGGAACTGATGCCGATGGGGATTGGGTCCCCATTGGCAAAGAAAGTGTGTGTGTGGGGGAACATGATACTGATGAGGACTGGGCCCCCATTGGCAAAGAAACTGTGGGGAAACATGCCAACATGGGGACTGGCCACCCTGATGTCAGCTTTGTGGGAATTGTGTGTGGCGGGTGGCAGGAGCCGCCATATTTGCTGAAATGTTTCACCAGGAAAGGCATGTAACAGAGCCTTATCATCTGATGCTCCAATGAGGTAATTGCACCTCTTTGGCGTGTCGATTTCTTTCAAGGCTTTGGCACTCTTTGAAGTTTTGGGTCAACGCTAGTATGCTCACTAGTTGGGGGCTGGGAGACGCACCCAGTAAAGCATTCCATGCATTGGCCAACACTGACACACCTATGAAATGTGCTATTATTGCAAGATGTTGCTTGCACCTGCGTGAGACACGCATCAACAGTTAAGTATTTCCTGACATCCCACCCCAATCACAGCTTGTGGAGGAAGTGAAGTGTGGTCAAGTGGGTAGGGCACTACTGAGAACCAGGAGATCTCAGGTTCAACCTCGTGTAACCCCCCATACAAATGGGGGTTCCCAAAAAGTCTTCCTTGAGCTTCCTAAATGCTCACTGCCAGGCTGGTGTTCTGCGTTTTGGCAGTTAAATGTATTGCCAGAGAGTGTCTGTATAGCCTCTGTGTACTGTCTCTTTAAGAGCTGCCTGGGTTGCAGATGTACTTGTTGCTGATCATTTGTTAAAGTAGTAATAATTTTGCAGTTTGTTCAGTTTTAGAAAGAAAGCAACCAGACAATCAGATGACAACACTTTTGATTTAGCTGTTGTTGCAGGAGCTACCCTGATATTTACTCACATACCCAATACTGGACACAGGCAGGATGAAATTGAGACTGCAGGTTGTTGAGCTGGAGTGCCTGGAGTGTCTGCCTTCTTTGCAGCATGGATAGTTCTGTTTGTTTCCATCATCTTGGTCCAGGACTGCAGAATGGGCCAATCAGTACATTTGGGACTCTAAAATGGAGCCTTCCTACAGGGGCTTGGTGGTGCCAAAACTTGTAGGAATTGTAGTTTGGGCTTTTGGTGGCTAAAGTAAGCTGCAGGAGAGCCTTGTTGTGACAGACAGATCAGTCAACTGAACCTTTGGATCTTGGGAAAGTCCCACACTGCTTGCAGTTTCAGTTAGAACTAATTTGGGAAGTGAAGAAGTAACAACTCAAGGTAGTTTGAGCTGGAGAACTGTGGAAAACCCTGAGTTTTGGCCTGCATGCCTGCCTGCCTGCTGGTCCCTGAGAGGGAACTTTGCCTTTTCGGACTGAATCCAGAACTTGGGGAGCAAAAGTAAGCCACTGAATTGTGGCCAGGCTCCACCTAAAGAAGACCAAAGATTTGCTGAATGCGATCGGCCTGTCTGGACTTCCAGCCACCTCTGAACTCCCGGATTGTGCAGAGACTCTGTAATTGCGACTGGAGAGCCTTTTGCCTGGTACAGTGGAATTTCCTACTATGTGAATGTGTTGTGTGCTTATAGTGGCTCATGATTTGGTTTTCCACTGTGGTTTGAATTGTATTCTGCTTGCTGGAAGCTGCATTAGAATTTCCTTACATGTAAATGTGTTGTGTGCTGCTAGTGGGTACAATTTGGTTCCCCACTGTGGTTTGACCTGTATTCTGCTTGTTGAAGCCACATCCAGCCCCACGGACTGAATCCAAAATCATCTCACTTGGGCCTGGGCATTGCCACACCGCCCAGCCCAACTACCCACTGCACAGAGAAAGCCATCAACGAGACCTGCCTGGAATCAGCCCCTGCTCAACACTTGAAAAGGAATGATGCCTCGGTAATTCATGTGGGCCCTGCCTCCAGGCACTCCAGCTCAACAACCTGCAGTCTCAATTTCATCCTGCCTGTATCCAGTATTGGGTAGCGTGAGTAAACATCAGGGTAGCTCCTGCAACAACAGCTAAATCTAAAGTGTTGTCATCTGATTGTCTTGTTGCTTTTTCTTCACAAACTGAGCCTTCCTGCTCCGGATTACAAGTAGTGTGTGTTGCATGTTGCTTTCTTCCATCACAGGGCCCCAGTCAGCTGCAACATTCCTGGCTAGCACACCATTTTCCTATATGGGTACCCACAGTGTGTGACTGTGTGGGACTTAAAGCACATGCATAACTGTTTGATTAATATAGCCTTAAAGCCAATCAACCTGATTACGCCCTGTCCTTGTTCAAGTCCCCTGAATAAATCAGATCTGACTTTTTCTCCATTTAACCTGGCTGTGGTTCCAGCTTGTGCCAAGAGTACTGTACTTGTTGCTATTTACTGTGCATAACCTTGTTTTAGGGGTTCTCCAGGGTCGAGCCAGAGGAACCAGCCCTGGTGGTAAGTGCAAACAGTGTGGGTACTGGTATGGTGTCCAAGGGGTACTGTGAAAGTGATTATCGTATACTGCTCAGGCCACTAGAAGGGAAAGAGGGGGCTTACAGTGTCCCAGAGGGCTGTGCCCAGGTTTGTTTGACCACTAAAAACCCTGACCTCCAGGTGGAGGCACCCGTTCAGAACTCAGGACCCTTAACCTGCTACTAGCCACGCAGCACTGGTAGTAGCCCTTGGGATAGTGCCACCTAGGGGTTACACCTGCTAGAGTCAAATACTCACTGTGTGACCCTGAGCAACTCATTTAATGTTCATAATTCTCCAGTTCACCCAGATGGGTAATTGGGTAGAAGCAAGAAAATATTGTCGTCAACCACTTGCATATCTGCCCCATCCCCACAGGTGGTGTTGGGAACCAAGATATTGTTTAGATTGTGCTACTGCCAAATACTCTGTGCAATCCTGAGAACGTTAGTCCATGTAGTCAAAACAGGCTGAAGCAGGCACATACTGGAAATGAAATGCTGCATCTCAACTGGTTGATTATGAGTAAATAAACTTTAAAACTGGCTAAAAGCAGGACCCCTCTTGCAAATGAAATGTTGTATCTCAGCTGGATTAACATAGGTGAATAAACTGGGGAAAAAGGCAATGCCATGTCGCTAGCCTTTCCTGTTCTCCCCTTCCACATCCAGTATAGTCTAGTGCTTAGAGAGATGTTGGGAACCTACAAATTTTCATGTTCAAACTGTGCTAGAGTCAAATACTCACTGTGTGACCCTGAGCAAGTCTCCTAACCTTCCAGTGCAGTGCTCCACCAACTCATCTGTGGAATGGGTAGAAGCAGGATCCCATTGGAAATAAGATGTTGCATTCCATCCGGTAACCCTGGTATATTAATTATAAAAAATGAAAAGATGTTTTCAGCAGGCACTGGCTTTTTGGGCCTCCCTACCCCCACAGACAGTGGATACAGTGTGTTGTAGTGGTGAGGGCACTGTTGGGAAACAAGATCATAGGTTCAAACCCTGCCAAAGTCACAACTGGTCAGTCTCAAGAGCTACTGGCTCCCCACCTGTGACCCCTACACCCTCATTGTTGGGGCTTTGTAACTTGAGCACAATACAATACATAGAGGTAGGCAGCAGCTGCAGACCTCTGACTCTCAGTAAAAGGGGACTCTACAAATCCAGGCTGTAGGCTCTGAGCCAACTAAATGACCAGCCATGGGATTAGTGATTTTCTTTTCTTCATCCCACTTCCCAAGAACTAGCAGATTATACTGGACCAACTGACTGACCATCTATGAGATTTGTTCACCAGCTCCGTCTCCAGCGCTGGAAAAATGTCTCTTTAAGAGGAGGAGCCCTGTGACAACTATAGCCTCTATTATGCTGTCATTTATAGAATATAACTATCATTATAAAATGGGCAGGAAATTCCTGCATTCAGATTGGTTGTTACCTTGCGTTGAATCAGTTCAGTGCACAAGTAAAACAAGTACTAAAAAGTAGAACGCACTACCAAAAGAAAAATCTCTGTGCCATTAGAACACTGATGCTTAAAAATGGTGCCATTTTTCCTGCATTAGCAAGGAAACCATCTTTCACTAAAGCCATCCAGTAAAAATATTTATCAGTTTTGTTTTTGTTAAGGAGCACATTTCTTGCTGCTGTACTGAAATCAGAGAGCTCCCTTACCTCCACGGGAGCTCCTCTGCACAGCAAACAGTTTTGACATTATGCCCCACCGGAAGGAAGGATGCATAAATTGCCCTGATGGGCTGGCAGCATCCTTTCCCTTTCCTGTGCTGGCCACGCCCCACACTCCGGCGTTTATGGGCCGTAATAGGGAGAGCCTGGTGGTACACTCCATTGAAGTGTATGGTGTGTGATTTTAAAATACAGTTTTTGGCCAGTTAAGTGGCCATTTGACAAAATTGGAGACAGGTTTCAACTAACAAGACTCTTGTTAGTTGAGCCACAGTCGATTTTACCAGATGGCCATTTAAACAGACAAAAACTATACTTTAAATCACGCTTCATACACTTCAATGACGTGCACCCTGTGCTCTCCCTATTGCCACGTCATAAAAGGGGCATGACCAGCAACAGGGAAGTGGAAATGGATCGCATTACTAGCCCTGAGGTGCAATTTATGATCCATTCCTCCCTTGGGGACAAACATTTCAAAAGCTGTTTTTGTCGGAGGAGCTCTCATGGAGGTAAGGGAGGTTCTTCCAGTTTTGAGGGAGTTCTGATATCAGCAGGATTGGTTCTCTTTATAGAAAATGCTTGCCCTACACATTTGTATCACAGTTAAATGTACGAACAGAAGTTTTTACTAACCGGTCCTGATCTGTAATGTGAGAATTGCACTGCCTTTCCTGCTGCATGCCTGCTCCCGCTGTCTGTGCTGTGATTCACTCTCTCACTCTACGCATTCCTAATCTGAAATCCACTTGGCCCACTTCTCTTATTATTTTTACTTATTTTTATAGTGGTAGACTCACTTTTGTTAAGCCAGATGAGTGGTGGAACAGAAGTACTTCCGCTCACTGGGTAAGCCGCTCACCCTGTCACAGGAAGGGAGGGGCCGCGATCCTGTATGTCCCAAGCAGTGCTCCTCGCTGCTTAGAACAAAAAAAAACAGCCTCACATTTCATCACCTCAATATCAAATCAATCAGTCAATTTTATTTTACCTGGAATAACACCATTGATCAGGCTCATTTACAAGGTGGTCCTGGATGGACACAACAGAGAAAGGCATTTCAATACACACATTGATTGAGTACCATAACAGTAACCATTTCTAACAGGAAGCTCTAGATACATGACAAAACAACAGTACAGTAAAGGTATATGCAGTAACATTCTGTAAGTATATATAACATAATACATAACATACAATAACAGACTGGGTACAGATCATCAAGTGCTATATTAGCAGCGCAACACAGAGCAGGCATCCTTCAAGGAGAAGTGGGTACAGATTATAAATAACAATTGCAGTTCTTCTGCAAGGAGTGGTCTAGCAGGGATTTAAAGGTCTGCAGACAGATGATTTTAGTAAGTTTGAATGATCATCGGAGAGTATTCCATAAAGTTGGGAGGGTGTGGCTGGCTGCTGATTCAGTGTGGCGGGTTCTTTATTTATTTATTTATTACAAGTCAGATTTACAACCATTGAGTCAGAGACTCATTTACAAAGGCACCTTATCACAGGAGGGCAGACAATAAGACATAGTGCAGTTACAACCGACATGGACAACATTACAGGTACAGTAAAATAAACATTAACATAGATACATTTAGGCTACATAATGTCGCAAATTGCATGTTACAATCATGGATGTAGTAAGTCCCTCAGAAGAGACAGCAGGTTACATCCTACATAAACTTAGTAGGGGTGGGTCCAGGAGAGGAATGGCTGTCCAGCGGATGTTGTCAAGTCAAGGGACAAAGCGGGTGGGTCCTGCAGGTTACAACAGAGGAGAGACCAGGGTTAGTTGCACCTACAATGGCAGATATTAAAGAGATGGTTTGAAGGGCAGTTTTGAAGGAGCCAATTTTGAGCAAGTTGGAGATGCAGCTAGGGAGGAGTTGAACCAAGCGGGGCCTCAGTAAAGAAAGATCTCTGGGTAAGAGAGGTCTTGGTTCTGGGCACCTGGAAGGTGGCCTTAACAAACTACGGGTGGTGACAGATGAAGAGCGACCACTGTATAGAGGTGGAGACCCCGGGCGAGAGCCCTAACAGTGATTTCTTAGTAAAGTAGGCAGGTCTGGTAGTGCAGTCGCTCCTCAAAGTTGAGCAGGTTGGTGGTAGAATGGACCTTCTTATCCTGAGGTATGTCTAACAATATGTAGGAATATTTCCTAAGCGGTAAGTGCCATATGAACACTTAAAGAATTCTGTGATATAGGAGGGAGTTTGTTTATGATGGTCTTGTAGACCCATAACAAGGCATTTTTAGTCTCCTGGTGTGAACGAGGACCAGACAAGTTGGGCATAAAGAGAACAATGGTGAATTCAATAGCTGCTTGATCTCCCACCCCAGGCTGACAAAATATTCTGGTGTCTCCTCCAGCCTGATGCACACTGCAGGGGAGGGGTTCCTGCCTGGCAACAGTCTCTATGTATGGTAAAAACTAAAATGAAGTCATTTTCTACCTGGTGGAAGAACTATTTTAGCACAAATTCTTAGTATAATAGCCTTTTGCTAGACATATAAACATGTTTTGCTAACATTATAAAATACAAAATGTAGCCCATTCTATAAGCGCAATAAGACATGACGGAGTATGCATTGAACAGATCTGACTGCACCTCCAGGTGCTGAATGCACTCGACCTGCAGCATTGTGCCTTACTATGCTCCTGAACATGCAGTCAGATCTGTTCAATGCACACCCCATCATGCTTACATACCAATCATCTATGGATATAAATATGTAATTCATAGACAATACAGATCTACATCTCTGACTATCTTTAGAACCTGGTGAAAGGGAGCATGTTACAGAAATAAAAATGTAGTGTCTACAATGACCACTATAAATAGTTATTTTCTATACATGCCAGTACGATAGTGGCTGCAGTTACCCACTGGGCTCCATATTCATGTAACTAATTATTATACACTGAACAATGAGCACTTTGGTTTTATCACAGTTTTGAATGCACTTTTCCTTCAGAATGGACTACTTAAGACAAGATGGGAGAGTGCCTTAGAAAAGCACTAGCAAACAGGCTAGAAAGAGGGTTGGAGCAACAATGGAAACATCAAAACTGCAGTCACAGAGGCAACAAGCCTCTGTGTGAAACAAATAAATAAATCAAAATGAAAGCATACTATGGTTCTCAAAGAGGTGGTGGGGAAGGTTAGGGAGAAAAGATAGCATTTAGGAAGTATAAGGAAACACAGAAGGAGCAAGACAGAGAACTGTACCAGTCAAGGCAGAAGGAAACAGGGAGGAAGTCAGAATAGTAAAGGCCCAAACTGAGGAAAGATAGCCAACTCGGTTAAGAAGGGGATAAAACTTTATAGATACATCAGGGGCGTAGAAGACAAAGGCATGGATAGTGAGGCTGAATAGAATGGACGATGGGCGGGCAGAGGGGCAGTGAAAAGCAGGATACTGAATGAATACTTCTGCTCAGTATTCACTAAAGAGGAGGAGGGAGAGGTGCCTACTCCAATTAACAGAAGCACTCTGGATAGGGTCGCTCCCAGTCCTTTCACAGAAGAAGGGTTCTGAAAGAACTCCTAAAACTGAAGGTGGACAAAGCAATGGTGCCTGACTAATTCACCCCAGAATTCTAAAAGAATTAAGGGGAGAACTAGTGACACCAATGACTACCCTTTTAACAAATCATGAGATGATGGTGTGGTACCTGAGGACTGGAGGAAGGTGGATATGATTCCCTTCACAAAAGTGGGAGCAAGACAGAGGCAGAAAACTACAGACCTATCAGTTTGATCTCTGTGGTAGGGAAAGTGATGGAATCACTTCTGAAGGAAAAAATTGTTGAGTACCTAGAGGCCAGTGGGGCACAGAACCCAAGGCAGCATGGGTTCTCAGTGGGAAGGTCATGTCAGACGAATCTAATTGATTTATTTGACTTGGTGACCAAAGTAGTAGAGCAGGGAGGGGCTGTGGACATAGCCTACCTAGACTTTAACAAGGCATTTGACACAGTCCCACACAAAGATTAATAATCAAATTAACCAGCCTGGAGTGGGTCCCAGGGTGGTAGCCTGGGTAAAACATTGGCTGGACAACAGGACACAGAAGGTAATTGTAAATGGAGTCCACTCTGAAGAAAGAGGTTACTAGTGGGGTACCGCGAGGGTTCAGTACTGGGTCCAGTCCTTTTAATGTCTTTATAAGTGACATTATAGAGGACTGGCAGGAAAAGTATGCTTCTAGGCAGATGACACAAAGATCTGCAACAGGGTTGATACACAAGGAAGCGTGGAAAGGATGAGAAGAGACCTGGCAATGTTGGAGGAATGGTCAGAATTATGGCAGCTTGGATTCAGTGCAAAGATGCAAAATAATGCACCTGGGAAACAAAACCCCAAGGAAGATTACACAATGGGGAGGTAGTAACAACAACAAAATGGAAAGGGACCTGGGGGTAATCATATCAGATGACCTTAATGATAGCAAGCAATGTGAGGAAGGCAGTAGGGAGGGCTGACGGGATACTGGGATGCATAGGAGAGGTATCACCAGCATAAAACAGGAAGTTGTTATCCCTCTGTTGAGACAGTTGGTGAGACCCCATCTAGAGTACTGCATCCAGTTCTGGAGACCCCATCTCCTCAAGGACATAGACAGGATAGAGGCAGTCCAGAGGAGGGCAACTAAAATGGTGCAGGGTCTGCAAGAGAAGCCATACAAGGAGAGACTAAAGGAGCTTATATTTATACCCTTGAGGAAAGGAGGGAGAGGGGGACATGATAGAAACTTTTAAGTACCTGAGTGGAATCCACAAAGTCCAAGAGGTAGCATCTTTCAGAAAAGAGATGTGTAAGAACAAGGGGACACAATTTGAAGATAGAGGGGACGGCTCAGGGCAATGTGAGGAAGTATTTTTCACAGCGAGGGTGGTGGACCATGGAACAGCCTTCCTGAGGAGGTTATGGAGTATAAAACTGTGGGAGAATTCAAGAATACATGGGACAGACATAAGGCAATTCTTGTTGGGGTAGGAAGAATCAGGCTGTTGGTTAACTAGGATCCGCAGCTTATCCCTATAGGTAGGGAAATGGGCAGCCTAGGTGGGCCAAGTGGACCTTATCTGCCATCAAAGTCTGTTTCTATGTATTAATTAATTAATTAATTTATGTTTTTGTTAACTGGGCAAGTGAGCTGATCCAAAGGACCATTTTTGGTCACAACCTGGGCCACACACTGGAAAGCAGCAAACAACAACAGAAATACTAAACAATGGTACATGGAGGAAATAAACCCTTAACAAGAGGTCAAAACATAAATGAGGAATCCAGTCAACACATCATATAAGAACAAACATTTAGGGCAAATCTGTCATAAGACATTACAGGATGCAGGATAGTCAGTCATAAGACAGTAAGAGCAGTGGTATTACACAAAGAGACACTAACATTTAAGCAATAATACTGATCAAACATTGGTAAGACACTGGTAATCCAGAGAGGCAAAATGGCATAGGGATCAGTGGCTACATGCCAACCATGCAGTGGTCTACTAACTGACTGACAGTAGAGTACCAGTCCAACTTTCTGACAGGCAAGCTTCACAGACAGTAGGACAATGAACAGGAAAGGAGAGAATATGCCTATAGAAAGCTAGGGGGAGGGATATGGAGGGTCAGAGGAGATCAAGGGTGTAGGCAGGCATACTCACTGTGCACATTTGTGTACAGTTTTGCTGTGTCAAATCATATATCTTTTATTAACATTATCATTCAAATCTATATAATTTAAGTTAGTGTAGGCCACTGATTTTTGAGTCCAATGACTCTGTTTAAACTTCTGTTGTTTAGGGATACATACTGTGTGTATAGCCTGTTTAGAGATTAGGCGTCATCTGGCAATCATCTGTTTGTCATGGGGAGCAGCATTTAGAGAAGATGTGAACATTTCTATTTTAATGGGGTGGGGGGCAGCAGTTGGCGGTGTGTGTGTGTACAACATGGAAATGTCTGGCTACACCCCTGAAGGAGATGACAGGGTTGGGAGAAGGGAGACAGCCCTACAGTACATCCTTTTTTTTTTTTTATACTTGTTTATTGATATTTTGAGAATAGCATACATCATTTAAAAAACTTTTCCATATAATATTCAGTTTATAGACTCATTAGGTGTTTCAATTACATGACACCTATAATCAATCAAAGTGGAAGTACAGGTATATAATAACAAGACAATAATAATGGGAGTACAAAGAGTAAACCTAAACCTTAGCCATGCTGGGGAGGACCAGGGGCTGTGAGTAAGCAATATTTATTACAACATAGATATCAGGCTTTAAATAAAGAATAAAGGAAAAACATACTTAATTTAAAATACCGAAAACAATAGATTTCCTACTTGCTAGCCTGATGTAAGCACTAAGAGTCAAAACCGTACTCAATACTTATGACAAAACTTACTACTAAGCTGCTAAGGACAACATATAACTCCGGTATTGTTTGCATCAATCCTACCTGTACCAGCTTGTTTGTATCTATGTCTTAAGTTACTGTTATATAAGTATTTTTGGTTTGTCTTACTGTGACAAGGTACCTTTGTAAATGAGCCTATGGCAAAGGTTTTCAAACTGCTGTTTAAATAAATAAATAAATAAAGGGACTAAGAAACATCCTACATACAACTACTTATGTAGTAGACATAGTGCCTTTGTATAACTCCCACTTATTCCACCTGTTATTAAAGGGATCTTTTTATGGTTAGCAGCGAAAGTTATTCGCTCCATATCATAGATCTGAGATATCACCATCGCTAATCCTTTATGGATGGGGGACCGACTGGAGCCACCTCTTAGTTACGGCTTTCAAAGCTGCTACAATAAGAACTGCCCAAAGATATTGACTCTCTTACCCTTGATTTCAGAGGGTAAAGTCCAAGTACTATGTGTTCAGGGACCTATGACCCCGGACGGGCCAAATAGCTCAATTAGATGTTTCTTTATTTGATTCCATTGGTCCCTTACTATTGGGCAAAGTCAAAATACATGCACTTGGTCAGCCTCTCACTTCTTACAGTCTCCCAGCAGGTCGCCCCAGCCCAGGAACTCATCTTAACTAATCTACTTGGAGTGAGGAAATAGCATATTCTATCTTCCAAGCAAACTCTTGCCAAGCAGGTGATCAGGTAGTTTGCCAGCAATTTCTAAAGATTTTTACCCATAAACCAGATTCCAACCTCAGTCTCAGTGCCCCTCCCACTTCTGGTGTATGGCTTGTACATTATGGCCCAGATATTCAAACTGTGCCCAAAAGTGTGCAACAGCAGAAGCAAGGCGCGGTCCATTGCGCCCATGCGCCAAGAGGCGCGATGTTAAAAACTGTGGCCAAGTCAGCCTGGCCGGCGGCTGTATATCGCACCACCTGCGTCATAGCGCAGCTAGGGAGGTGAAGCTGAGCATATCTGATGCACCATAGCGCAACAAGGGATGTTCAGCTGAGCAGTCCAGATGTGCCAAAGCGCAACCAGGGACGCCCCCAGCAGCAGGACAGCAATGCAACAGCACAACCAGGGATGCAGGGCCCACCACCCATGCCACAGATGGGCAGAGGAACACACAGCAGAACAGACATAGTCCCCACACCCCATCGCTGCACAACTGGGGAGGGCTGGAATAACCACCGGCCCATGGAGACCAGCAAACAACCCACAGCCGGGCCATGGTGCCCCATCACACCCCTGGCTGTGACTGGCACACAAGGAGGGACGAACACCCTGTGCCACACCATCCCACCAATGCAGAGCACATTCTGCACCGTGACCCCAGACATCCTGCCCAGGAGCAGCGTTCACCAGTGCAGGATACCCCATGCATGCCACCACTCCCACTGTGACAATGCAATCCTGTGCACCACAGAACCATGCAAGGCAGCCCCACCATGAGCACCCATCAGCAGGTGGCAGCACACAGCGATGCAACAACTGCATACACAGTGCCACCACACATCCCCCAAGGTACAGCTGAGAGACCGACCATGCATCGGCACACGAGGTACCCCACATGACAGGGCATGCCGGGACCCCACCACCAGTGGTACAGCACCCTCACACCCTCCCAGGCACACCCCGACCCAGCACTGGCCACAACAGCCAGCGCAGACACCCACAGTGGTGCATGGAAGCATGCACCACAGAGGGATCTAACACAGTGCATGGACAAACACCCACCCCATACCCAAGGGCACACCAACACAGGGACACAGTAGCAGGGCAGCAAGCCCCCAGTGTGTGGCCATGGAGCAGTGTACACACGGCCAGCACTCCTCTATGGCACAGGAGTGCCAGCCACCCCGCGCAGGCACTGTGGAGCTGTACGCCAGCAGCATTTGCCCGAGCACAAGTGACAGACAGTGGTGCACATCCCTGTGACACACACAAGCCACAGCATGGAAGTGGACAACAACAACAGAGGCCACAGTGTTACCCAAAGCAGACATGCACCACACCAGTGACAGGAGACAACCCAGCATTGTGCGGGTACAGTGGCTGTCCTGCATGGACAGCCACCACTGACATGCCAGTGGACCATGCATGTCACAGACGTGCATGGGCGTCAGCTGCACATGCCATGGATGGTCTGACAGGTGTGCCATGGACACAGAGCATGCACCATGGACCACTGCACAGTCATCCAGTGCACAGGAACAACACACACACCACAGACAGTGACTGATAGCCACTCCCACACCATACTCACATCCCCACGGACACACACACATGCACATGACTGCACCACCCTGACGCCATGCACACCACTGCAGCTGAGCACCTGTAGCCTGCTGCAAATCAGAGACCACCACAGTAGGCATATCGAAATGTATTTAAAAACAGCAAACAAAACTATATACAAGTATTTACAAGGTTTGGGGAGGGCCACAAACAAGGTGGGGAGTGAGTAAGGGGCAGGGGTGAACAAACAGCAGAGGTAGGAGGGTATGAGGTCTGTCAGGGTGTGGGAGAAATTAGGGGAATTGCCAAGCTCAGTGGGGCCCGCTCCGGCTTCTCCTCCCACCATGATGCCATCTGACACCAAGCTTGTCGATGCATTTCCAGTATCTCCAGTGGCCCCTGGCAACCTGGAGGATCTCCTGCAGTGCCACCCTGATGTCGTGCAGCTGCCGTCCACCTAGGACAAGGGAGGAGAGTCAATAGGTGTGAATGCACAGCCCTATGCAGCCCACCCACTGTGCATGGCATACGGCGTGGGACATGCCTCTGTGATGGTGTGTGACCACCCACAGTGATCCGTCCACAAGACCTGCCCACCCAGGCATACACAGCCATGCAGACCACTGCACACACCCACCGGCCAAGTCCTGTACAGCACCACCATGGCTATTCAGTGACATGGCTATGGTGCGAAGGCAGTGGCACAGCCATGTACCCAGTGCATGCATGGACCACCTTTGGACTCCCCAGACATGCAGTGCCACTGGACAGTGCTGACTGTAACAAGTGCATGCATGGCAGTGGTGTCAATGGATGGTGGCCATGCCCGCTGCCTGCCCTGTTACACAGCCTGCAATGGTAATCATGGATGTAAGGCACTCACCATCATCAGGCTGGTCCCTCTGCCTCTGTGGACCTTCGCCCCTCCTGGAGTGATGGTCTTCCTGCTGGCACCTCCTCTCCCTCACCAGCCACCGCTCGTCTGGGCCTAAGGTGCATACATGGAGAGGAACATCAGTACAATCCTGTACAAAGTCCTCCTGCCCCCATGTGTGTGCAATCCCACACAGCCAGACCCACCACCCACACCCTGATAACACCACCACAGCCAACACTGGGCGGTCCCCCTCCATGTTCTGGACACATTCAACCGTGATACCCATATGGAAGATAAAAGTGTATGGATGTTGCACCCACCTGGCCGTGGCACTGTGCACCTCGCGCGTGCCGCAGGGAAGCAAGCAGGTCGGGTCCCTCCGCCTCAGGTCCCCATATCTGTGGCAGCACTGCTCCACCATCCGCCCCATTCCTGTGGCCTCCTCTAGGGCATCGGCCACCTCCTGCCACACCTAGACTCCTGGACCTGTCCAGGGGTGCCTCCACCAAACAGTGGGCCAACAAAGCGGCTCCACAATGGCAACCAAGTTTGCCATTTCTACCTGGCTCCACTGGGCAGCTCTCCTCTGCGCCATCTTTATTGCTCGGTAGAGTCAAAATGGCGCTCTGCATCATGGTTCCGCCACATGCAGATGCTGCGTGGTACAGCGCCACCATTCCCTATCTAGCTGTCACCAAACAGCGTGATAGTAGTACACCATGCCTGATGCATGGCAGGGGGCAAATGTCGGGCACAGGGTCAAGGGTCTCTGGCGCTGCGGACAGCCACAGTGCGACTGGAACCCAATGCGTGTAGTGCAATTGGGTGCCTGTGTGCCACCTCCTGTAGTGACCTACCATGCTGTTGCCCCAGTGCACCTCGGCGCCCCAGTGCCGCAGCACCATATAGGTGAACAGCGCTAGCGCCACTGGCACAGTGGTGGCCGTGCTCTGCATTGCCTCCCGTGCACAGCACGTCAGCAGCACGGCAGGTGCCTGTGTCATCAACCTAGGCATGCACAGTTAGGTGTGTACTGCATGTCACAGAACTATGCCCTTGGCTCAACACGTTCAACACAATTGCGCAAAGCGCCAAAAATGCGAATATTCAACCGTCATAGCAAATCAGCTAATCAGCCTTTCAATGGCACAGTCACTGCATTTGCATCCACTTAAAGATCGTCTCGCCTCATTTGCATGGGTTGCGCTATAAAAGTGCAACATTGGGCTGCACTGGCCATAGTCGGTTACTGCAGTCTATTGGTGAGTTGCATGCTGTTTGGGAGTGTGGACTGGATTTTGGGACATGCATGGGACTGCACAGTCACAGGTAGCGCCTGTCATTCTCACAGGCTGAATCATGACCGAGCGAGTTGTGGAGGAAGAGGAACAGAGTTGTGGGAGGAGGAGGAGGCCAATTTCACAAAGGCCGAGACGGATGCCCTGTTCGAGGCCTACCTGGACCAGGAGCCGCTTCTCAGTGGACGCCAGGGAACACCACAGGCCTGTGCTGCTGCATGGGAGGAAGTGGTGCATGCTGTGAACCTGCATGGCAGCCACCAGCGCCCGTGCAGGAGTGCAAGAAGAAGATGGGCACAGACAGGAGGAGGATTAAGGAGAAGGTGGCTGCCATCAGGGCAGCACGATCTGTGACAGGTGGGGACAGCGGAGGTGCTACGCCTGATCCAACAGGAGGAGAGGGTTGCTGGCAGCAAGCAGTGTTGCGCCATTGAGGGTGTTCTGGGTGGTGGATTCCAGATGGGTGGTATCCCGTCACTGCATGGTAGGTCATGGTCTGTCTATTGGGGGGCAGGGTAGGTCACATGCAGTAACGCAACTGGTTTTCCCTTACAGCTCCTGAGCATCTGCATGGGTCAGCGGTGGTGAGCCTCTCCACTGAGGCCAGTCAGGTGGAGATGGAGGAGGGCCCATCCACCTCCATAGGAATCGCGACTCAGTGCAACAGTGGGCCTGCCTGGATGTCCAGACTGATGCTGTGGAACAGGTGCAGAGGAGGCCCTGCCCGTGTCCCAGCGTGCCAGCATCCACGGATGCCAGCATGCTGTGACTCAGGCTGGTACGGGTCCGTCACCCGATGATGATGTCGCTAACGTCATGGGCAGTGACATGTGTGCCACAAGATGGCCACACAGCAGGGAACATCACGGCCATGGCTGTGGGTGGTGCTGCCGTTGAGGTCTGCGTGTCATCACAGTCCCAGCCAGCACCTGTCAGCACGGTGGGGCAGCACTGGTGTTTGTTCAGGACAGTGGGACTGTTGCGGCCACTGTGGCACACCAGTGAGCCCTGGGGAGTGGAAGCGGAGGGCAGCATCAGCAGTCGGCCAATGAGCTTGAGGGTACAGTGTCAGGGGCAGCGTCAGTGCACTGCCTGTGGACATGCCAGGCCTGGCCTGGTGTGCAGCGCCCACCCTCAGGGTGCTGAGCATCAGGGCCTCGTACACCCTGAGGGACAGAATGCCGATCAGGCAGATGACCTCTTGGATGAGCACACACGCATACTGCAAGCATCAGTCAATCAGCAGATGCGACTTGTGACAGCGGTGGATGCAGTGAGTGCGGCTCTGGGTGGGCAGAGGGCGTCGCAGCAGAGAAACCGCTCTGCTCCTGGCAGGGATGGACTGGATGCGGGAGGATGTGACCGCTGCCATTGACAGGCTGACATACAATCACAGCTGCCATGGCCACAGGGGCACACTGTTGTTGCCCATGCGGCACAGACACCGTGCAGTGCAATGTCCACCCCATTCCCGGCATCGTGCGACATCTTCCTTGTCAACACCAGGTTCAGCTGTGGTATCGAGCATGCCTGGCGCAGGTATGTTCGGTGTGCTGCAGACCCCTGCGGCGAAACGCGTACGGCGTTCATGCAGTGGAACCCTGGGGACCATCGGTGCCACCCCATGAGGCCAGTGGTCAGCCTGTCAGTGCTGGCGGGTCTCAGCGGGGCCACCATGCATCCATGGTGGCCAGGGAACTGTGCACGTGATTGGCCTGTCTCCCAACACGGCTACTGTCTGATGCTGTCTTGTGTGCATTGTGTCATTCAGTGGGCAATGCGCGGTGGGTACCGGCCCTGCACACAGACAGTCCATCTGCACCCCTCCTGGCTGCTGTCTGCAGTTGCGTGTGCATGATGATGCCTGCATTCGCTGTACACCAATGTGCAATGGTGCCCAGCATCTGACACGCACAATGACAGGCAGTAGGCGTGGTGGTCTGTGGACATGTGTGTGGCTAGGGGTGATATTCTGGGTCAGTGTGCCTCGTACCCTTTGTGCATGTCTGGTGCATTTGTGTGTGTGTGTTTGTGTGTGTGTGTGGTGTGTGTGTCTGTCCGTGTGCCATGTTAGACCTCACCCATCCCTGGTGGTGTGTGTAGTTCCATGCCCGGCCACTTCCTTGATGGCATGCACCCCTGGTGTGTGTCCATGCGTGTTTGTGGGTTGTGCCTTAGCCACTGGTGGTTGCGCGCATGACCCCATTACTTACCTGGGTTGGCTGAAGTGCTCCTCCGTGATGGTGTCCCGGTGCAGCTGTGCCAGCTGGAGCAGTTGGGGTCCCATCGTCCAAGGGGCTGCCATCACCATTGTCACCGGCGTCCTCACCATCCCATTGCTGTCCTCCTCTTCGACCTGTACAGCTATCCACATTCGTTGGCCATGTTGTGCAGGATGCAACAGGCCAGGAATAGCCCGCAGGCCTTTGAGGGCTGTACTGTAAGGCACGCCGGAGGTGTCCAGGCAATGGAAACGTGCCTTCAGCATCCTGAACACCAGCTCGATGACATTACGTGTGGTGGTGTGTGCCTCATTGTAGCATTGCTGTGATGGGGTCACGGGCCACCAGTATGGTGTGAGCAGCCAGAGACAGACTGGGCATCCACTGTCACCTGTGTGTAGAGGGTGGGGTTAGTTTGGTGATCAGCATCGCCCTGCCCGGGCCATGTAGGCCACTACCCATGTCACCTCTGACCATGCCCCTCCCAAGCCCTATGTTTGTCCGTGTGGTTTGCATACTCACCCACTAGGAGGCCAGTGGGGATGTCCCCACTCTCGAATCTGTGGCACAGTGCTGACTGGTGCCAGATGAAGGCATCGTGTGCTCCCCAGGGTGCGTGGCACAGACATTGATTGTCGCCCCTGGCCGCACACCACCTGGCAGTTGATGCTAGCATAGCCCTTGCGATTCATGTAAGCGGCCCCTCAGGGCCAGGTGGTGTCTGCGGATGGCCACATGGGTGCAGTCTATTGCCCCTAGCATGCCAGGCATCGTGCTACCCTGTGGAACTCCTGTTTGTTTACTGTGCGCTCCCCCGGTGTGCTGGGAAATGGATGTACTCCGCGGCATGTGGCAGCAGTGTGCTGAGGAATTGGGTGAGGTGGCATGGCGCAGCCCGACTGGGTTATGCCTGTGGTGTCCCTCTGTTGTCTCTGGAAGGTACCTGTGGCGAGCAAGCACATGCAAGCTGTCACTTTAGTCTCCACTGACAGAGTATGGCTCCGTCGTGTGGTGCCTGCATCACATCACTGCACAGCTCACAGAGCTGCCTCAGAATTGCCTGATTCAGGTGGTACGGCCCATGATCTCCATATCACTATACAGCTCAAAGCTGATGTGGGCTCGGTACTGCCTGTTGAGGCATACCACTGGCAGGCCCTTCCACGGGTGCACCCCCTGCAGCCAGTCTTCTCACCCCGTCATTACTGCCTCCATCTGGATGCTGGCAGTGGCCATGTCCTGGCTTGTGTTCACCCCGGCAGCTGTTTCTGTGTCCCCCGTGTCCTGGCTGCTACTTCCCCTGCACTGGGAACACTTGACTGTGCTGGCCTCACTGCTGTGTGGCACTTCCCCTTCTGCACTGTGGCTCCCCACACTTCCTCTGAGCCTGTGGGTTCCAGGTGCCCTTTCAGTGTCCTGCCCTGTGTGTGTGTGTTGCCTGTGTGGCTGGCTATAGTTCAGCAACTTGTGGCTTCCCTGTAGCGTTCTTGTGCCTCTCCTTGTTCCTTTTATTTTGCTCATTTCGCTATAGGCGCAACTTCGCTTGCTCCCCTATTGCGCATAGGCATGTTGTTGAATATACTTTTCGCCATTTATGCATGGTTCCTCCACTTCAATTGCACATACATTCATTATCATTGCGCTGTTGCTCAGTGTGATTTTAGGCGCAACTGCCTCCCGCTGAATATCGCAGAATGGCACATTTTGGACTTGCGCTGGCGCAACCCTGTGTGCATGGCACAACTCTTTTGAATATCTGGGCCTATGTGTCTTATCTGCAATTAAATTCCAGTATGGCATGGTAATGTCCCCCTTTCCGTGTGTGCCTTCCCATATATTTTCAAAAGCCAATGGAAAGGGTCTACCATCAACCAGGTCGAAGTGGAGCATAAATTACTATTTATGTGATCCCTAATTTAAAGTAGTGAAAGGAATCCCTGGGTTCCATAAAGTCTTAACCTGGATTACCTCAAATGGAAGGATCAAACTCCTTTAAGTAGTTGCCAGGGGGTATGCCCCTTTCATTTGTTTCCCATACCAGGCAGAATGTCTGGCGGTGAAAAGAATCATCATAAAACCACCGTCTGTACTTCCATAAGTTTTTAGGGGTAAAGCCTTCTTTGTACCCTGGAGCCATCCCTTAAGTGTGGTCTGGATAGAAAGAAAGGGATATGAGGCCAAATCTATCTGAGAGGGAGAATTGAAGAGGGCCACTTTGGGGCATAAGTCCCCCACCATCTATCTCCATCTGCTTCCAGTGGGAGGTATATTTTGAATGAGCCCAGAGAAGGGCAACCTTCATTTGACGGCCAGACAATAATCCTGAAAATTTGGGCAAGCTCTCCCACTCTCCTGTCGGGATAGGAATAGGGTTTCTTAGAAATTCTAGGTCTGGAATTAGCCCATAGAAAAGCCATCACCTTCTTCTGCCATGTTGTTGTCTCTCGTGAGGGAGTCAGACAGGAACCACCTGGAATAAGTAAAGGAGACAGGATAAAACAGTTGTTTTAATAGCTTGTAGTCTAGAATAGAAAGGAGTGGTAATAAATCCCATCTTTGCAGGTCAGACCAGATCTGTTTCAAAATGGGGGGTAATTTTCCTTAAACAACGTGAGCAATCTCCTACTTAATTTTATACCAGGTATTTACCACCTCACAATTCAGTTCGTTGGATATTTTCTGTTATTTCTGCTGGTATTGAGGAACCATGGCTAGGATCTCAGTCTTTGTCCAGTTTAACTTATACCTGATAACCTTGAAAATGTTTATATTTGGCTAAAGACTTCACCAGAGATTTCACAGGTCTGTGAGATATAACAACACATCATCTACGTATAGTGCAATTTTATGGTGTGTGTTACCCATCACAACTCCCTGTATTTTAGAGGCTAACCTTATACTCTGAGCAAGTGGCTCGATATAGAATGCAAATAAAATGCAAACAAGCAACCCTGCCTGGTTCCTAAGCCAATCCAAGGACTGTGAAACATAGCCATTCATCCTGACATATGTCACCAGGTTAGCATACATCAAGCTATGATTTGGCAAAGGTCTGTGGGAAGCTGAAGCTGGTCAGGGCACCCAAGAAACCTCAATGAAACCAGTCAGATGCTTTTCAGTATCCAGACTCATTATATAGGCTGGTTGTGAGGTTTTCTGTAGGTCTTCTATCACATTCACCGATTTCGAATGTTTCTAGGGTTTGTCTGCCTGGAACAAAGCCAACTTGATCAATATGAATGAGGTCTGGTAAGATACTTTCCACTTTTCTAGCTAGGATACCAGCCATAATCTTATAGTCCGTATTTAAAATTGATATGGGATGATATGATAAGCAAATTGATGGGTCCTAGCTGGCTTCAAGTAGAAATAACCGCCTGAGCCCATGAGGTGGCATAGCCCCCTTCTGGAACAGACATAATTATATGCTTGACACAGCAAGGGTAACTTCCTCCTTAAAATGCTTAAAAACTTGCACGAGCCATCTGTTCCCAGACATTTCCTGGTTTCAGCCTTCTTATCTCCCTCTATATCTCCTCGATGTAAAAGGAGTAATTAAAACATTTTGTTGTTGCAGAGAAAGGACTGGTAATCTCAGTGGAGCTAGAAATTGATTAATTTCTTCCACAGTAGGAATAACACCATTACTATATAATGTTTCATAATATGACCGGAAGTACCAGCTATGTCCTTGGCTGTGTATTTCATTTGTGAGTATTAGGGTCCTTAATTTTAGGTATGCAGGCCTTGGCTTTATATTGTCTCGTCGGCTAGTTAATAGCTTAAGTGTTCTAGAGCCCCTCATAAAATCTCTGTCTTAAATAAATTAATTGCTGTTCTACCTGATAGTCCATTAATGTTAAATTCTGCTTTCAACTTTGCCAATTGTTTGCCTCTCTCTTGTTCAGCTTTTGCTGTTGCAGTAATTCTAATTCTGAAATATTTTCTCGAGGCCCTCTATAGAAACATCGAAACATAGAATTTGATGGCAGATAAAGGACCGCTTAGCCCACCAGTCTGCCCATTTCCCCTACCTAATGAATAAGCTGCAGATCCTAGTTAACCTGCAGCCTACTTCTTCTACCCCCACCCCCTAGAATTGCCTTATGACTGTCCCATGCATGCTTGAATTCCATCACTGTTTTGACTCCACAACCTCCTCTGGAAGCCGTTCCATGCATCCACAACCCTCTGTGTGAAAAAATACTTCCTTAAATTACCTCTGAGCCGCCCCCTCTATCTTCAAATTGTGCCCTCTTGTTCTTGCACACTCTTTTTGAAAGATGCTACTCTCTTGGACTTTGTTGATTCCTTGAGGTACTTGAAAGTTTTATCATGTCCCCCTCTCCCTCCTTTCCTCGAGGCTATACATATTAAGCTCCTTAAGTCTCTTCATATGTCTTCCGGTGCAGACCCTGCACCATTTGATTGCCCTCCTCTGGACAGCTTCATCCTGTCTATGTCTTTGCGGAGATTGGGTCTCCAGAACTGCAGCAGTACTCCAGATGGGGTCCTGACCAGCTGTCTGTACAGAGGTATAACAACTTCCTGTTTTCTACTGGTGATGCCTCTCCATGCATCCCAGTATCCCCCATCCCTCCTTGCTGCCCTCTCACATTGCTTGCCCACCTTTAGGTCATCTGATATGACTACCCCCAGGTCCCTTTCCATTTTGTTGTTGTTAGTATCTCACCCCCATTGTGTACTCTTCCCTGGGTTTTGTTTCCCAGGTGCATTACCTTGCACTTCTTAGCATTGAATCTGAGCTGCCATACATTTGACCATTCCTCTAACCTTGCCAAGTCCCTTCTCATCCTTTCCACCCACCTTGTGCATCAACTCTGTTGCAGATCTTTGTGTCATCTGCAAAGAGACATACTTTTCCTTCCAGTCCCTCTGCAATGTACGCTATAAAGACATTGAAGAGGACCGTCCTAATACTGAACCTCACGGTACCCCACTAGTAACCCCCTTTCTTCAGAGTGGACTCCATTTACTATTACTCTCTGTGTCCTATTCCAGCCAATTCTTTACCCAGGCTGTCATCTTGGGACCCACTCCCAGGCTGGCTAACTTGTATATTAATCTTTTGTGTGGGACTGTGTCAAATGCCTTGCTAAAGTCTAGGTAGGCCATGTCCACAGCCCCTCCCTGATCTACTACTTTGGTCACCCAGTCAAAGAAATCTATCAGACTTGTCTGGCATGACCTTCCGCTGTGAATCCATGTTGCCTTGGGTCCTGTGCCCTCTAGCCTCTAGATACTCGACAATTCTTTCCTTCAGAAGTGATTCCATCATTTTCCCTACCACTGAGGTTAAACTAACAGGTCTGTAGTTTCCTGCTTCTGCCTTGCTTCCACTTTGTGAAGGGAATCACATCTGCCCTCCTCCAGTCCTCGGGTACCACCCCATCCTCCCATGATTTGTTAAAGAGGGTAGTCAGTGGTGTCACTAGTTCTACCATTAGTTCTTTTAGAATTCTGGGATGAATCCCATCAGGCCCCATTGCTTTGTCCACCTTCAGTTTTAGAGTTCTTTCAGAACCCTTTCTTCTGTAAATGGGCTGGTATCAACTTCTGTATCCAGAGTGTTTCTACTGTTTATTTTCCTCCCCTCTTCCTTTGTAAATACTGAGCAAAATATTTGTTTAGTATCTCTGCCTTTTCACAGTCACCTTCTGCCCACCTCCTCCCTTTATTAAGCCTCACTATCCCTCCTTGGTCTTCCTTCACTCCCTGATGTACCTATAAAGGTTTTATCCCCTTCTTAACTGAGTTGGCTATCTTTTCCTCGGTTTGGGCCTTTGCTGTTCTGACTGCCTTCCCAGCTTCCTTTTGCTTCAACTGACACAGTTCTCTGTCCTGCTCCTTCTGTGATTCCTTGTGCTTCCCTGAATGCTTTCTTTTCTCTTGAACCTTCACTGCCACTTTCTTTGAGAACCATAGTGGTTTTTACATCGTTTCATTTTGTTTATTTGCTTCACACAAAGGCTTGTTACCTCTGTGATGGCAGTTTTATTATTCCCCATTGTTCTTCCACCCCTCCTTCCTGCCCATTTGCTAGTGCATTCCTTAGGCACTCACCCATTTTGGCAAAGTCAGCCTTCCTAAAGTCCAGTACTTTTGCCTTTGTATGGCTTGACTCTTGCTGTGTTTATTGTGAACCATACTGTTCGATGGTCACTAGTTCCCAGATGGCTACCCACTTCTACATCTGTGATCCTCTCTTCATCTCCATTTGAGAGAACCAGGTCTAAGATTGCTCCCTCTCGAGTGGGCTCCAATACTAGTTGTCTAAGGCATGCCCTGTAGGGCATCTAGAATAACCCCACTCTTGAAGTGGCTGCTGAAACTGCACTCCAGTTAACATCTGGCATATTCAGATCACCCATCAGCAATATCTCCCCTTTTTCTGCCATTCTAAGTATACTTTCTATCATTTCCTTGTCCATTTCCTCCCTTGAGAAGGGGTCTGTATACAACCCTGTGCGGATTGTGGTGCCATTGCCGGTCTCCAAATTTACCCACAGTGCTTCTTCTCCTCCCTGTTTCCCTTTGTTCTGTTGCTTGATGCCTTCCCTTATGTAAAGAGCTACTCCTCCTCCTCTTTACCATCCCTGACCTTCCTGTAGATAGTGTATCCTGGTATGTTTACATCCCAGTCATGGTTTTAATGTGTACCATGTTTCTGTGACTGCCATGATATCCAGATGTTCCTCCTCCATCAAGGCCACTAATTCAGGAAGCTTGTTACTTAGACGACAGGCATTGGTACCCATTGTTCTCCATTTCTTGATGGCTTCACCTTCTGTTGCAGCATCCCTCACTGACCTTTCTACCTCAGTCTTTTTCTCATTTAGTACCCTGTTTTGTAGGGAGAGCTGGGATTTTTCCTGCTGCTATCGGTACCTCCCCTTGACTAGTTTAAAGCTTGCCAATGAAGCATTTAAACTGATTGCTCAAAAGACTTGTTCCTTCCTGGACAGATGCAGACCATCCTGCCAGTATAGGCTGGTGTCCCTCCAGGTGGAATCCCAGTCCCCAATGAAGCCAAACCCTGTGCTCCACACCATTTCTTCAACCATTCATTAAACTGCATGGTGCAAAGTACCCTCGCCTCACTCATGCCATTGACAGGCAGCACCTCTGAGGAAAGGATACTGTGTGTGCTACTTGTCTTAGGCCCCTCCCCAATTCTACAAAGTCCTTCTGCACTGCTCTAATCTCATGATGAGCCAAGTCATTTGTCCCTAGGTGGACAATGACGTCCGGCTCGAGACTCTTATGCAGCTGTTCTCGTGATCCTGAGGATCGCTTCCTGTCCTCAAGCCATGGCACCTGGCGCAGGCACCTTCACGTCAGTTTTCCACCTCCCAGTTCTATCCCTTTGCTTAGCTTCCCTTTGTTTTTGAGCCTGCTGGAAATTTCAGTAAAAGCCCCTTACTATCACCTTTACAGTGTCCCACAGAATCCCAGGACTGATATCTGGGTGTTGGTTCTGTTGGACAGCTTGTTCAATAGTGTTTTTGATTGTCTCTTGAATATCCTCCTTCTGGAGAAGGGAAACATTTAGTCTCCAAAATGTGGAGCATATTAGGCCCCAATGTGAACTTTAGGTAAATGGGTAAGTGGTCTGATAAAGTCATATTTCCCATCCATGAAGCCCTACAGCTACCCATGGACTCTCTGAATATAAGGAAGTAGTCTAGTTTTGAGTAGGATTGGTGTGGGTGTGAAAAAAATGTATATTGTCATACTCCTTTATCCAGCTGACACAAGCGTCAGTCAATCCTAGTTCCCCAAAATCTTAGCCACCCTCCTCAATACAGTATTGTGCTTCCTTGAAACTGCACAGATGAATCCAGATTAGCATTAAGTCTCAGATTCATATCTCACCTAATCACCAGATGCCTCTCTGCCTAGCTTGCCATTTTAAGGAAAAAATCTTGAAAAAATAGAAAATCCGCTCCAGGTGGTGATAAGCGGAGATCAAAGTGATTAAAGATCCATTATAGGTTCCCTTTATATCGGCATATCTGCCTTCTTTATCTCAAACAGTGTCTTTTAAACTAAAATGTGTCCTATTAGGGACCAGGACCGCTGCACCCTTACCATAGGAGGAAGATATTACTTCCTGGTACCCAAATTTCAAAAACATTTTATGCTCAGCTGGATTCATGTCGTCTCTTGCAGCATAATGAATGCTGCCTCCGATTTATGGAGAAAGGACATTACCCTACTCCGCTTAATAGGCTGGGATAGATCATTAACATTATAGGATAAAATTACAATATCGACTTATCCATGTAAACAAGAAATTAGTATCTAAATTATGTACCTCTGTGAAGTTTCCCATACTGTCCCCAGTTTCCCAATCCCATCCAGTTCCTCCCCAAGGCATAGCAAAACCAAGTACTCTCCTAAATTTCAAAATAATTATTAGTAACAGTGTAAAACAGCAATAAACTTGTTAACTTGACAACAAGACAAATAGGCTTCCATTAGTGGAGATCTCAACAACAGTTAAAATATCTCTAGGTGTCCGTAGCCCTCCATGACCAAGGAGGAACAGGCGGAGGAGATGGGGTTAAAGCGTCCTTACCACTTAAAAAGTCGCTCTCCTCCAGAGCCCAAGGTCGAATCAAGAGGCTCTTAAGCTGGTGAGCAGCGTCTGTGTGACATCGTATAGCCCTTGAGGGTTGAAGAATCTCAGCCCCAAAGTGAGTGCAAGCAGCTAGAACACAAACAAATAGAGAGAACCAAGAGAACTAAGAAACTGCTATTTTATGTTCCTCCTCAAGAGTTTCATTTGATATTGAAACTAAATTAGCCCAGATCACACTTATTGTACCCAGTTCCAAACCAAACAGCAATGATCAGCATATTTTGAACATAAGAACTGCATTTTCCCATTAGGGACTGCCCAAGCTTGTAAAATCAATAATTCAAACCTTCTGACGAATGAGTGTATCTCAGTCCCATCAGTCTCCACAGAGATGTAAAAGCTAATATTGTAACTGTGGGGCTACTAAAATAAAATCGTTTGAGCATTTTTTTTTGCATAATATATTTATTAGATTTTCATAATACATCCAAACATACATACTTATATTCCATTTGCCTAAATCCATTGACATTGACCCATTGACAGACCCTCCTCCACCCAATCTCCCACATTGACCCAAAAAACCCCACCCCTCCTTTTCTTATCTCTCGTGCCACCTTTACCCTCTTTTCTCTTACAGACATCTCTATTCCATCGGTCCTGGTTATACTACGACTCTAAGATTTATAAGTCTCCAAATTCGGTCTCACCCTCCGATCCAAATCATTCCTTTACCCTTTTATCCCTTTACACCCGTTAATCCTCCAGCCTCTTGGCACCCCAAGCCATCATCCTCAGCTCTCCAACCCTTTTCTCATAATTTCTCTTTCAATCGGAGAGAGCAAGAACACATATATTCCCCACAATCCCCAAAACTGATCTTCCCTGTTCCTTGTCATATAATATAGCTTTTCCATGCCGAGAGCCTGCAGACACAGGTTCCTCCACTGCTGCAGGGTAGGAACATCCCCAAAATCCAAGTGTTTAATATAGAGTGGCCATTGCCACCAAAATTCTTACCCATCTCGGAAGGGTTTCCTCCTCCTCCTCTGATTCATCTACTCCAAACAAAACATGGGTTTTCCTACCGCCCCCACACCCTCCCTACTTCCATGCGACACCCTCCCAAAACTCGCCAATTGTTGGCACTCCAAAAGCAGTGTATAAGGTACCAACCTCTCCTTACACCTCTTACAAAGGGTGAGATCTCTGGATGGTATTTGTGCACCAGATATGGGGACAATATATCCTATGTAGGAACGTGTAGTAAGACTCCTGATACTTATTACAGACCAATAGTCACTTATGTTGTTTTAGCAGCAACTCCCATCCTGGTCGGGATCTCCTTTTCAAGTCCCTACACCATAGTGCTCTAGTTTTACCTACATAAGATGGTCTGTATTTCCACCCATCTTTGCCACTTACCTATAATGCCATTCGCCTCGTTTGAGCATTTTAATGACTATTAGAAAAAGAAAACCAACTGTCTGTTCATTTAAAGTCCCTGGGAGTCAGTTTATATAGGGCAGGGCAAAGGAATGATGGAGCCATAGCTCATGATCAGCTGAAATATGGGCTGTGAAGTAGTAAACTGCTCTCTGAAGAATCAGGCATAAAGCATTTCTTACTTCTGAGCAGATGAGATCCTAGCATAGGCAAATGGATGAGCCAGAAATATCCACCTTTCTCAGCCCTGGGAGTCGTCTTTTGTAGCTTCTTGCCTTCTTGCACATTCTTCATGGCGATCAAAGCACTTGGAAGATTGTGCAAATGATGGCGCTAGTGATCCACAACCCCTCTTCCTCTTAGCCAGTGCAATTAACCAATCAGAAATCTCCAGGTCCCCCTGGGAAATGGAGTTCCAAGAAGGTAGTTCCTGAGCTTCCACAAGGCCCTTTTCAACACAGGCCCTCCTCGCATCCTTGGGAATCATGGAATTTTTATCCTGTCTGGCGAAAAACCTTCAGGCGATGCAGGGAATGGAATTTGGAAAAGAATCCATTTACTTTCAGCACTTTCAGCAAGTCCAGGTACTTCAATTGCTGCTACTGAATTTCCGTGGTAGTCATGGACAATTTTTGTTGCCAGGCTTTAGATAGAATTTCTTCTTTTACCTTAAAGCTGTTAAACTTTATTATTATTGAACAAGGCTTGCTGTTGAAAGTGGGCGGCCTGGGCTGAAGTGCCGATGTGCTTGCTCGATTCCCAGCTGAAAACTGGCGGTAGCTGGAGAACATCTGTCAGAAGGTCAGCCATGAATTCTGTCATACGGCCAGTTTCAGTACCCTCTGAAAGTCCACATCTGAATATTGTCTCTCCTGGAGCGACCTCCAGGTCCATGCACTTCTCTTGTAATTTTTCAGTGTGGTTTATAAAAGCTTGTATAATGAGGTCCATTCTGGTAGTGCTGTTCTCCACAGCTCCAGTCCTCTCCTCAGTTTCCTCAACTCTTTTCTCAAGGCCAGCCAAGGTTTGGTTAAGCTGTTGAAATTCAGCCTTGTTTTCGTACGCATCTCCTTAAGATGCCTGAATAATTGCTCAAATCTATTCCTTGAGAGATGATTGTTCTCCTCTTCAGTGTCAGCCATACTCAAGAGGGAAGGCTTCTCTTGCTGTCTCAATCTTGGGTTGGTAATCCAGCTGCATCCTGTCCATTCGGTGCCAATTTCATTTAGATCTGCTTTGCTTTTGTTCCTTTTCATATTGTTGTATTTTTGGGTTTTGAGTACTGGGCTACTACAAATAACTTTATAAGCCCTTAGGGTAGGAGCTCTTCTCAGTGCCTTGCTGCCTGCTCCATGGCGCCACCAGAAGTCCTCACACAGTCCATCTTGAGAGTGAGGAGGGTAATATAGGGAGTAGAGGAGCTAGGAGAAAGGTAGGTAGCACACAGTGTATCCAGGAAACTAGGGTGATTTTCTAACCTAGGGTTGTCTGGGGACAAGTACAGGTAGACTCAATCAGGAGTCAGGTTTTGAGGTTGGATATGAAAGCCAGGTGGGAAGGGGATGGGTGGATGGCTGATGGAGATGGTTCCAAGGGAGGGAGCAGTGACAGAGAAAGCTTTACTGCCTGTGGCCATTGAGGTATGAGGGACTTCTAGAGGAGTGACAAAGGAGACCTAAGACTCCTGGAAGCCACCTGTCCAGTAAACAGTTCAGCATAAGGGAACAGCTGGTAGTTCCTAAGAGAGTTATCTACCAAACATCCCATAGCATAGTTGAAACAACCCTGAAGTGGGAGCCACCTAAGGGATTGACAGAGTGTTCAGTGGTGCATTGGTAGGGAGCTTGAAGAAAAATGCAACAGGTGGAAGTATGTGTTGTGTTTAAACAAGAGCATGGCGAAGAGGACACAAAAGAAGCAGACAGGGGAGCAGTTATCGAGTAGAGGCAGAAGGTTAACTCGTACATTAGGGCGTGCCTCAGGGACAGAAGCTGCTTATGGAGGTAGGCAGCACCAAGCATTTGGTGAATTATCTTCATAGTGATATTGATGTGTTCATTCAAAGGAGGGATCAAGGATCATACTTACGTATTTAAAGTGGGGGACAGTTTAAGAGGGGCCTGCTGGTGTAAGTACCATGAGGATGGAGTTTGACTTGGTGACATTTGCAAGGAAAGGCTTAGAGCCAAAGAGCATGGCTTTGGTCTTTTTTCATTTACAAGGAGTTTGTTGGAGAGGAGCCAGTTTTGTGCATCACCATAGTTTAGTGTGGGGTGGAAGAGATGGAGTCCAGGGACTTATTACTATGGTATAGTATGGGGCCATCTGCACAGAGGAGAGCCTTACAACTAAGGATATCGGCAGGGTGCATTGATGAACATGGAAAAAGTTGGGGCCAAGAATGGAGCCCTGGGACTCTGGTTTGAATGGGCAAGTAGAGGAAACCTTACCTATTAGCACAGCCTGGCACCTATTTGAAAGATAACTATGGAACCAGGCAGTGGTTTCTGGAGAGCAGCCAAGGTACAGCAGGGTAGAGTGGAAGGTGGTGGTCTACCAGGATGAGGGCCTTTGATAAATCTACAAAAAAATGCGCATGTGGCCTTGCCCTTGTCCATGTTTCTAAGGACATAGTAGGAGAAGAGGACCAAGGCTGAGGAGGTACTATGGTGTTTGCGGAAGCCATGCTGAAAGAGATACAGGAGGCCGCATTTCTCAACATGTTCGATAGCTGGTGATGCACGATTTTCTCAGTAGCTTGCTTAAATGTGGGAGAAGGGAGATGGGTCTGTAGTTCTCAGGGTGAGGGGTCACCTGCTTTAAAAATAGGGACCACACATGCATGCTTCCGGAGTCAGGCACTGAGGATGAAGATAGTGCAAGATTGAAAATACAAGTTAGTGGCCTGACAATGTCTGTGGAGATGAGCTTCAAGAAGGAGGGTAAAGTGCATCACTGCCAGGGCTTCCTCTGGATGGTAGTGTCTTCAGGAGTTTATTGGTGACCCTCTGACCAGTAGCCTAAAATAGAAAAAGGGGAGGAGGGTAGCATCTGTCAAGGAATGGGAGCAGCAAGCGTAGTTGTTCTGGTCTGTAGGAGGAGTTTACTGAGATATGAGGATAGGTCAGTGAACATAGAATAGAAAGTGTCAGCGATATTAGCAGGTTCATGGCTGGGACCCGAAGGGATGTGAGTTAATCTGTTTGTTGGATCTAGAATTAAGGAGGAACCCGATGGAGGCCCAGAAGCTGTGAGGGTTGCCAGGGCTGTTTTTGTAGGTTAATGAGGTATTTACGCTTAAGTGACTTGGCAGACTGTTTACATGAATTGCACAGTTGTCGATAGACATTCCAAAGTTGGGGTAAGGCGATGCTTTGTAGGCTTTCCATTTGCAGTCCCTTTCTTTCATTTGTGCCAGCAGCTTCCTGGATATCCAATGAGTGCAACCACCTCTAACCCTTCTGGTAGTGAGGGCAAAGTGTTTGTGTTGTAGCTGTCAGAGGCATTGGTGAAGAAAGTAATTGCAGAGGCATCATCAAGCAAGTAGAGGGGGACAAATTTATGGTCTTGGCATCCCTTAGGACGGTGTTATGATCCTGGTTATTAAATTTCCTGAAGAACAGCAGCTTGGGGTGGGACGGCTAGATCTGGTAGCAAAGCAATATAAGTAGGGGTATGGTCACTAATTGAATCAAACATTGTGCTGCCTGGAGGACAAGGTCAACCCGATTAGTGACAATCCAATCCAGGATGGAGTGGTTTAGTGTGCAGGGGTTGTACCTGGTTGGGGAGGAGATGACTTGTTCCAGGTTGTGGGACTTCAGTAGGAAAGCATAGTCAGTTTTGGAGCTGCTACCCAGTTGAGGTTAAAGTCCCCAAGTGAGATGGTATCTCTTGATGGTGTGGCACTTGCAAGCCCATCTAGAAAACTGGCCAGGCCTAGATGCCTCCTGATGGTGGGTTATAACAGCAGCCCAGGGTAAAGTTTTCTAGACCCACCCAAGGTCAACTCAGCGAGGATCCACTCACTCAAGGAGGTGGGGTTGAGCAGCCAATGGTGGTGGTGGTGGTGGAGATGTGGTCCAAGACATACAGGCAATGCCCCACCCTTTTCCTACCTGGCCTGTCCAGGTGAAGAAGGAGCATAACCAGGAGTTTGGTACGAGGCATCATCATGGTATGACTTTATCCATGTCTCGGAGAGACCTAGCACATACGGCTTGTATATAGATATCCAGGCTTCAAGCTCGGGAACTTAGCTGTGAGGCTGCAGATGTTCAAGTGTGCAATTTGGAGGCCAGTATGCCTTACCCAGGTAACATTAGTATGATCAATATGTGTGTTTAAGGGCCTGGGTTGCTTCCACCTCATCAACAAGGAGGGCAAGGAGAAGGAGGGAAAGGAGGGACTGATAGGAGGAAGCCAGCGTGGGGACTGGATGGTAAGGGAGTTAATAAAAGTCTAGCAGGCGACACTCAAAGTTTGATAGAAGTGCCAGGACAGTAGTGCCCAGGGAATAGGTTCATGCCTAAGCATGGTAGGCGTGGTGTCAGGTGGTGAGTGTGTTGAGGTACTGAAGTGTGGATTTAGCTGATTGACAGCAATATTGATGCGCGGAATGTGTGGCCAGCAGCAGGCAAGTCAAGGAGTTTGTCATCAAGGGATCAGATAAATATTCATTCTGGACATAACTGTGCACAAGTGACAAGGAGGAAAGTACAGATGGTTGCTAGGCCAGGAATAGAAGGCACAGTTGCTTCCTTAACTGGGAAAGGCAGGGGCACTTTAAGAGGTGGTAGTTAATATGGTGAAAGTGGAGAGGCACTTTAAGAAGTGGTGACTTGAGAATCAAGGAAGGGGTAGAGATGCTGTCTGAGAAAGAGCATTTAAAGAGTGCGGGGGCAGGGTGGTCAGGCAGCATAAAATTCAACCCAAGTAGTTTCAAAGACATTCAGATTCAGAGCGCCAATGTTAAAGAAGCAGAAAAGCACTCCCGTTTTCAAAAGGAGCCTGTAAGGAGCTGATTGGCCAGCAGAGCAGAGTTCAGGAGGAACCAGCCAGTCAGCGTGTTTGCACTCAAGTTTCAGTCAGGTAGGCAAGAAAGGCTGGAGGAGCTGCAAGATTTACCTTGGTAGCAACCGTGAGGAGTTTTCAGCAGGCAGAAGAGGTAGAGCGGCGGCCACGGCGAGGAGAGGAGCGCCACCTCCAACAGAGCAGGGCACCCGGTCAGAGGCGGTGGAGTCTGGGAGAGAAAACAGTGAAGGCAAATATTAATAACTATTGGGAAACAATAGGCAGGGGCAGGGAAGGCAAGAAACAGTAGTGGGTAGAGACAGAGGTAGATTGGAGGGCTAGGGGGTTAGCTGGAGAGAAAGAGGCTGGGTAGGGCAATTAGCAAGTGAAAGGACAGGCTTAGGCAGAGTAGTTAGGTGATTGACAATGCAGAAATCAGGTTCAGGTTACAAATGGCATAAACAGCAGCTGTAAAACCTAAAAATCAAAGGCTGTATTACTTAAACAGGCAGTAAACATACTTGTGGGGACCATTCCCTGATGACATACTAGTTCAAACTGGTCGGGTCTCCATCTGCAACGGTCTGTTGTTTTGGAACTGCTATTTGGTATGTATATTTTAAATTTTCTAAATAAAAGTTTTGTTGCGACTACAGTTGGAGTGGTGTTAGTATTGTTTGTATCGATGCCTATCGGTTTACCTAGCACATTCCTTGAAGCTGAGCTGTTTTGCTTGCTTGTCCCCTATAGTGTTTTTGACTGGCTTGCTCCTGGCTGTTGCTAAGCTTATTTTTGCATACCACAGTCTAGGTTCCAAATTACTTTTAACCCACCTGTAATTCCATATGTTGCACTGGCATTAGGGTTCACTAACAAATTGAGCAATACATTAGTTAATAGAACAGCCTAATTATTGCTGGTGCATCTGTGTTGAGTCAGACAATTGGTGTGGTTTTTCCTACTAGTACGACCTCTGACATCTTTGAGGGCATCCATTTGGGAGAAGCAGCAGTGCATTTGCAGCACATGTATTTGATGCAGCAGAAGAGGAGGATTTGTTCACAGATGGGGCTAACACTGCGGAAGGTGGAGAACAGCAACAAATTGGAGCACCAGTTGGCACACCTCAGGTAGTGGACATAAAACTAGCACTTCTTGAACTTGAGAGAGTGATTATTAGTGGGTGCTGGCATTACTGGGGAAGGATAGCACTCAAGGCCTATCTGAAGTTTATTAGTGCTACAGCTGAGGGGCCCACGTGTTACTCGCACCCGTGGAAATGGCTGACAGAGGATTTGTTTATGAATGACTGGAAGATGTCCTTGCAGTTGGGAACAGATGCCCTCTTTAAAACTGTAATTATGGACGATCAGCAAGGCCACTGATTTACAGTGATTAAAACAATTAAATTCCGTTTCAAGACTTAAGATTCCGAATTTCACGGTGATTGTTACTCTAATTTCGGATTTTACCGGATTCTGTTATCATTCTTTTAGTATTTGCATAAATAATCAGAATTAAAGAAGGCTTAATATACAGAGCATTAAATAAAGCAAACTGAAAATAGTACAGGAAGGAATTAAAAGAAAAACAGACTTTTATAGATTTACTGATCTGATAGAAAATGCCAGATTCCATGAAATCCGTTTTACGGTTTTCAGGCAGCCTAATTCCGAATTTTACCGGATTTTCCGGTAAAAACTGAAAACAGTGGCCTTGACGATCAGAGACAGCACCCTGAAGTAACAGTAAAGTAAGCAGACATCCAAACATAGAAACATAGAATTTGACAGCAGATAAGGGCCGCTTGGCCACCTAGTCTGCCCATTTCCATCCAGAGTAAGGAAGCAGCTGTAGTGATTTTCAAAGATCATCCTGAGTTTGCAACCTTGATAAAAAAAAAACAACTAAGGGATAAAATACAAAAGAGAGGAAGATAAAACAAATGAAGCTCTAGAAATTTGAAAGGGACTGGCAAGATTATTTGCTGGATAGGGTGTTGGATTGAATAAAAACAAGAACAGAGATAAGAGCAACAGAGGCAGGAACCGGAATAAGAACAACAGTCAGCAGGGTTATGAAGCCAACATACACAGCAGCAGCAAGAAACAGCCTCACTCTACATTAAAAATAGCAGTCAGTCTCTCAGCTATACCTCTAACAGCGAATCAGAGTTGAAGATCCTTTTTAGAGGAGGACCAGAAATCAACTGGATCTGGCGGAACGACAGAACTGCACAGTTCAGAAACCAGCTCAAGCAGTAAGACAACCGAGGGGCCAGGTCCAGGTTATACCAGCACCAAGCCCAGGAAACAGGACAAGGAGGGATGGAAAAGAAATATGGGAAGCAGGTCCGCGCAGGAAAATAAGGTGAACCAGAGTCCAGAAAATATTGTCTTCAATATCTCCAGTGTAGGGACTTCCGTGACGTCACCCAGATGGTAGCAGCCTAAAGGAACGAGTCCGGACTCCACAACTATATAAAGTTAATTTTACCTCAATTGAGTAAGAAAGTGCTGAAGTTGACAATCGGGGCTGTTTTAATGCCAGCGAAATAAATCAAGCTGAAAAGGTCGAGGCAAGACCAGAAAAGCAGTAAACTAAAACGCTCACTCTCCACAAAGGCATGGAAGGCCTAACGACCAAGGCGAGTGCAGTCACCTTGGTATCATCAATCGACTCGACGAGGATGACTCCCAGGGACGAGGTACCAATGGAAATTGCAGTGGCTAAGATCCAAAATCTGCAAAAAATCGAGACATCGATCGAGATCTCAAAATGGAAGTTAAAAACATAAACAGAAGGGTCGAGGAGTAGAAGACGAGTGACACAGACTTGGAGAGACAAGATGCAGCGGACAGATTGATCATTCATTTCCTACACAGAGAAAGGCAAATGCATACCTGACTGGAAGATTCAGAAAATGGAGCACGACAAAACAATTTTTGAATTTATGGGATCAAGGAAGGAGAAGAGGAGAGTTATCCCTCTACAATAGATTTTATACAACATGTACTGAGATCATTAATAACCATACCCTCAGACTTCTCCTCACAATTGAGAGGGCTCATAGAGTTTAGGGCCTAAGCTGATGGACAAGAATACCAGACCTGATCCTGGGTAGTGAGAATGTTGAATTTCCAAGAGAAGATTACATCCTAAAGAAGCTTGGCGAGTTAAAAACTCACATTTGCAAGGGATAAGTGTTTCTCGACCAAGATTTCTCTACAGAGCTGCAATATTGCGGAACCAAGTCAGAGCAGTCATAACAGAACTAAAGGAAAAACACCAAATCAAAGCACAGATAAACTACCCAGCAAAACTGAAAGTATTTACAGGATCTTCATTCAAGTATTTCCAACCTTGGTAGATGCGATTCCATTTTGAAGGAGTGACAAATAGTGATCCGAATCTGGATTACGACCTCTTGGAGCAAAACTGATAGATGGGGCATGGGGCCTGGTGAATTGAGAGAAGAAAGGGCCCACTTGGTCATGGCCCAAGTATCTGATGCCAGATCTCACGAGGATGCTCAACGCAATAGATGGCCAAGAACTAGAAAAAGCGGATAGATGAGTGAGAAGGACATTTACAAATAAAAGCAGACTCGAGAAGACTGGAGGCGATAACCCGAAGAGACTTTCCAGAAAGTGGTGAAGGGACGGAGTTGGAGAAACTTTTAGGAAAACAATTGGTCAGGTTATTCCTTGAAAGACTTCAGATAATTTAGTAAATGACTCAATAATGGTATGAGGTAATCTTTTGCTAGAAGGTAAAGTCTGTTGGGGCGCTAGAGTTGGACTGCTGCTAACTCACTCTTTGCTGAGAATTTGTTGGCTGAGTGGCAATACTGAGGGACTGCTGCCATTCCTTATAACATCTAGGCGAATCCCTCTTTAAGGGATAAGCGGGGCAGTGGCCTAGTGAGCCCACCCATACAGGCTACTGGGAAAATAAAAGCAGTAGCAGAAATGCTGAGTAACACCTAGGAAGCATAAAAGTGGATTGATTTAAGAGGGAGGCAAGCTCTACAAAGCAGCTGCCATGATGTTAGAGAGTTATGTAAAGTTGATGTATGTTAAACAATGTTTATTTAATGGTTCAGTTAGTTTACATGTAAAAGCATGTAAAAGCAGGATGGGGTTCTCAGAAATATACAAAGGGGATTGAGAAGGTGGAAAGGGCAAATCAAGAGAATGGTTAATCTTAAAATAATAACATACAATGTTAAAGGAATACGCATATGAAAATCTTAAGTGAATTGAAACGACTGGGATGCAATATGGCTCTTATTCAAAACGCATTTAAGGAAATAGAGTTTGAAATTAAGATGGTGGTGTAGGTGGGAGGTGTATGCTTAGCAAGTAGAGATGGGAGGAAGCCAGGTGGCGATTCTGGTGAAAGAGGTGCCCCTAGTGGTTAACTGGACAGATACAGATAAAGAAGGAGATATGTCAGAATATCTGGTACTGTCATGGATGTCCTTTTCACGTTGTCAGTCTCTATGCTCCAAATGTCAAGGGCAGTTTTTTTAAAGAAACCTTGGACAAACTGATAAGATTGCCACACGGACAAGTACTGGTAGGAGGGATTTTAACTGTGTGCCATGTCCATCCCAAGACAGATCATCAGGTTGTACCCAGACAAACAGAGAAGTGACTAAATGGCTTGAGTGTTTATAAGAAGTTTAGATTTTGTTGATGTGTGGCGATCATGTTTCCCAGGGCAGGACTATACTTACTATTCGATGGTTCAGAGGTCATATTCTAGGATTTATTTATTTCTCCTTCAGAGATCATATATGTATATGGCCTCTGGCTCTCGAATACACTCGATCACGAACTCGGACCATGCACCAGTAGAGATCGTCCTGATGGTGGAACAGGAAGCAGGCACCCTATCTGGAGACTGAATGTCTCTTTGACAGACAAATCCATAATTAAAAGGATAGGCAATAGATTTAAAGAAATTTTTATACAAAGAGAATAAGTATTGCCAACCTATAATCAGATGGGATACAGCAAAGGTAGTAGTTAGGGGCGAACTGATAAGTGTAGCCTCTAGGAATAAAAAGTTGGCCAGTCTTACTCAGAAAGACTCCTGCAGGGAGGTTCAACAGAGGAAGCGAAACATAAACAGGACCCGAAAGATGGGGAGCGGTTATGACAACTGGAATCAGCCAGAAAGAAATTAAATGAATATGAGGAAAAACAGGCAGAGAGATGGATAAGATGGCTGGGATATAAGTACTCAGATGTGGGACATAGGGCAGCTCATACATTAGCACTAGAATAAAACAACAAGAAGCAAACCGTACAATTAAAAAGATAATAATCGATGGGAAAACAGAAGAGAGGTGAAGCAAACCAGCAGATATTGCACAGGCCTTTAGGAATTTCTATCAGACATTATATACAGAGTCGATAGTTCCAGAGCAGGTAGCGGAAGAAACGTATCATTTTCTTAAGATCTTAAGTTGCAAAAACTAAGTCGAGAAGACAGGGTTGGATTAGAGCTAAAATTACACAGAAAGAAGTAGTACAGGTAATAAGGAATTGAAGCAGGGAAAGCACCTGGACCAGATGGGTTCAGTAGTGAACTATACACAAAATGTTGTGGAACTATTGCTCCCATCTTGACTGAAGTTTTCAACAACTGTCTGGAAGAACAGGCCTCCTTCAACATGGTACTCAGCAATTATAATGGTTATACCAAGAGGGGAAACCAAGGGATAGGTGCGCCTTCTACAGACCCATCTCCCTCCTGAATCAGGATTGTAAAATCCTGACTAAGATTCTGGGTAATAGGTTACAAAAGTAATCACTAAATTAATTCATACGGATCAAATGGGGTTCATTCCGGGAAGGCATCTAGCAGATAACATTTGGAGATTACTGAATGTTGTGCGGTGAGGAATTTAAAGACCAGGGAGTAGTCATTTTTTAGATACCGAAAAGGTGTTCAACCACCTGAATTGGCAGTTTTGATTGCTGTTCTGGGGAGATGGGTCTGAGGGATGAATTCCTAAACTGGATAAAGTTGCTTTATAATAGAATAACGGCAGGGTGAAAGTAAATGGAGTGGTATCCGCAGATCCAGATACAAGAGGGGACGAGACAGGGTTGCCCCTGTCTCTGTTACTATTCACAATCAGTATTGAACCCTGGCTCAGGCCATAGGAGACATCCTATGATTACTGGTATAATGGTAGAAGGGTCTTAAATAAAATATCACTTTATGCAGATGACGCATTAGTTTATGTGTCTAACCCAAAACAGGCCATACCTCACCTTCTGGCCCTGATACAAAAATTTGGCAAAATGTCAGGATATAAAATAAACCAGGAGAAAACTGAAATAAAATTAATCTCGGAGAGTGGGATCAGGATTTAAAGATAATTCACTATTTAAGTATACTAAAAGCCAATGGAATCAAAATCCCATATGATATGAAAGATCTATATAAAATAAACCATGGAGCCTTAAAAACACAGATTTTGAAAGATTTAGACAGATGGAAACCAGTATTCCTAGGGTTTACTCAGAAAATAGACACTATTAGGATGAACATCCTGCCTCGTTAGTTATTTCTTTTTAGTACCCTCCGGTAGATATACCTTGCAAGGATTGGAAAGATTTAGAGAAGGAATTAGCTAACTTCATCTGGGCAGGAAAAAAACCAGATTAAAAGCAAGTGATGTCAATAGCTAAAAGGAAGGGAGTAGGTATGCCACACCTACGGACATATTATGCAGCCCAAATGTTGCGCTCTTGAAATTCTTAATACAGGATGAACCTCCAGATTGGGTGGAGATGGAAAGGAAAGCCCACACAAGTCTCCCAGAACAGGTTCTCCCATGGACCATAACAAAAGCAAATCTGACTGAGGTCAGAAATAGCTGGACGATACAAACTCTTGGGGTATAGCTCCAGATCAGACAAAAAGTGGGAGATACCTGTGCCGATATGGCAGAAAGTTCCACTGGAATACATACCAACTATAGTGGGAAGGAAGGATTTGTTTCCCTCGAAGGATGGACTAGGAAAGGTATACGACACTGGCCGATTTGGTGGATGGGGAAGGGTGAAATCTTTATGAAATTACAACAAGAATTCCAGTTGCAACAGAAGGAGTTATTCAGATTTTCCAGTGTAGAAATATAATAATGGGAGACAGGAGTAGCAGAAGTGGCTTGCCCCTTGACTGAGGAGGTAGTTATGATACAAAACAGAATGACTTTAAAGATGCAAAGGGAATAGTGACACAGATGTATGCTATTGTGCCAAGGAGAAGGCAGGGTATATGGGAAAATATACAAGCAAAATGGGAAAAGGAGATGGGGTATAAAACCACCGGCAAGATGGAGGATTTGGGAGGTATACAGAAAACTACTAGTCTACAAAATTGGAAAGGTTTAGATGGAAAGTGGGCATTAGATTTTTAGGGTCCCAACAATAACTAAGCATTATGATGGACAGAATTCAGACAAATGTTGGAGAGGTTGTGGGGAGAGGCTCAGACTTCCATATCTTCTGGGATGTCCAGTATTAGCTGAGTACTGGGCCCAGTTGAAAGAAATTATAATGCAAATGTTTGAACTGCAGCTACTTCCTCAGTTTGAGAATTTGGTCTTGGGCCTCCCCAGTAGATCTGATAAGGAAAGATAACAGATACTTATAGTGTATAGTAGGGGGCTATTGCGCATAGAAATCAGAGTGTTTCAAAATGTTGTAGTACCACAGTGCAAAAGTTCATGGAGCGTGATTGTACCACTGTAGCACAACAACATCTTAAAGCAGTCTCCTAAACTCACGCTGCTCTGTGCCTCAGTCAAACTGCCTACTAGCATCTCCTCACAGAGCAGTGCGAGTCAGAATGGCGTGGCAGTTTTTCAAATTAGATTCCGGGGCATAGCGCTTCATCGAGGCAGGCAAACAAGCGAACAACACAAAAAACAATAAAGGATATCAGAATAGTGACATCATACCTCAATGATGTCGACGAGTCTAGCCCCTGTACAAAATACCGGTAGCAGATCTCGTTTAGCGCCATAAATGTTTTGTTTGTAACCCCGCCCACACTGCAATGTACCCAATAGTAAAGCATCACATCTCCTAGCAACCACACCAAGGTTCTAGCAGCCAGTACGACGAGAGACACATTGAATAATTTTAAATCAAAACTGTTTTCTTTAGAAGAAATTATTACTATACACTATAAAAATACTGGATGGGCAACTAAGTTGCACAACCAGTATTTTGTGCTAACACCGTTCTGATCTGTGGGGACCTCTCGCTTCTGGCCTCGAGGTCATCTTGGCATCAGAATCCTCTGTGGCACAACATACTGGTTGTGCATAGCTGCCCATACAGTATTCTCTATATATTACATCTGTGTGGCAGCGGCAACAAAAGCAATCACACAGAAGTGGCTTACATTGATGTCACCCTCAGTAGATACATGGGAACATAACATGGAAAGAATCAAACAGTTAGAAGGCATAGTAGCAAAAGTTCAGTTAAAGACAGAAAGGTTTAATGCCAGATGGCTACCCTATTGTGAATACATCCAAGAAAAAACCCAAACTCCGGTATTGGACCAATACTTAACATAGGAAAGGGTTGAAGAGGATGAGAGATAGAGATAGGAAGAAACAAGACAATAAAATAGAAGGAAGGAGAGTAAGACATGAACAGCAATTGTCGAAAGATGGGGGTATTCAAGGTTGGTTAGGGATGGGGAATTAACTCGTGGACACATCCTGCTGAAGGTTATAAAGTTGATTTTATTGTATTAGATAAAATGTTAGTTAATAATAAACTTTAAGTTTGAATATAAGATATGAAGACATGGTACAAAGAAAGGGAGATTCCTGGAGATCCAAAGGTTGATTAGGGAGATGGAAGGAGAGACCGATAGAAAGAAAAGAAAGAAAGGGAGTTTATAGGTCAAAGTTTGGAAAATTAAAACCTTGAACTCTTAGGTACTATCAGATTGGGTCAGGAATGATTTAGACATGAGGAAGGAAAGTAAACTAACATAATGTGGAAATGACATAAGAAGACTGTAATGATTACAAGGATGATTTTAGACCTTACTTTCTTAATGTCTTAAGAATTGAAGATGTATTTACCCGTAATGAATAGACTTTGTATCATAATTATTATCTTTTAAACAAAAGACAAGTTACAAAAAAAATATCTCGAGTGTAGAACTCACAGAAGATCAGCTATCAATACTGCAGAAAAGACTTTCTTTCATACCTAATGTAGATTCTAAGTTATTTGATATATACATTGATCTACACAGATTCACATGAAAGTTGAACACAAGCTCATTTGAAAAATGTAAAATGTGCTGGGGAGTTCCAGCTGAGGAACTGGAGACTGACATAACATCCGGGCAACAAGAGGTAAGATCGTTTAAACTGCAATCTTTTTTGCCACTTTACAACGAGACAGTCAAAAGAGCTTGTGAAAATAGCATTATGGCATTGCTAACAGGAAATGACAAACCAGATTATGTAATATCTACCTGAACTGCTAGATCCAGTGTTGTGATTACCCCACACTGAGCTGAAAGCTCCTCCTTGCTGCGTACTGTATTAATTGATAACGCAGATAGTAAGACTGAGAGTTTAGGCTACCACACTGCTTTTAAATCGATGCAGTTAGAGAAAGAAAGATTTGGGGAACACACATTTGGCGCCTAATCCTTATATAATTGCCAACCACTGAAAAAGAAACTGGTTACTTGAAGTGCAGACAGGCTTTAACAATTAATTGGTGTATAAGAATGCAGAACACTGGTGTTTTGTTTGGGGTGATGTCATTTCACAAACAGTAACTGTGCACATTTATAATCAGAAAGTTGTGGCTACATTCTGAGTCCGATCACCACAGTGGCCCTAGGGCCCCCCTATTTCTTCTGTTGCTAATCACAGGAGCCTGGGCACCTTTTAATGTTGTAGCCAGTGGAACTAGGTTCATTATTGATTGAGATGCTTGCAATTACAGGTTGCCTTAAAGAACTTAACTCCAGAATGTTCCATCCCACCTTCCTCAGTGTGGGTCTTTTGTTGCTAGCTATGAGTCATACTAGAGGAGGTGCTTCCAAAATGTATAAACTGTTAAGAGATACCTGATGTCAAATGTTGTTAAACATTAAGCAACAATCAGAGACTAACCTTGATTATCTAATAGCAGAAACAGCCTAGCAGGAATATTTTCAAACTGCACAGAAGCTGCAAGGGGCTCCAGGGAGAACTGATACAGTTTAAAATTTTACATTCATAGCACTGCACCCTAGAAATTCTGGAAAAAGGGTGTGCTGTGGCAATATAATTATTGGAGGTGTCGCCAAGCAGGAGCAGGCTTAAGTCATATATCATGGAAATGTACTAAAGTAAATAGATTCTGATGTCAAACAATATGGTTCTATGAGGAAGTAGTGTAGTTAAAACGTGGCTACCACACCACCTTGAGTTCTACATATTGGGTGATGTCTCATTAGTCTGAGGTCAACTGAAACCTATCAGATGTGCATGAGAGGCATAGTTGTATGCTAATAGATTGCTATGGCCCAAGTGGGGCAAGACTCCTCCACCACTGGATAACTGATTACAGATCTGGGTGACCTGGCAGTAAATGAACCAGTTAGTTAACAATGCTCAGGATGAATTAAATGATTACCATAAATTATGGGAGCCATTCTTTAAATCTAGCCTGGTACAAATCCAGAGATTCAGAACGCTCACCCCACAGCTGACAGTATAATTTGGGAGACTTGCATCTGCCCATCAAGGTGATACCTTTAAAATGGAACAGTCAGCTCTAAGAGCCCTACATCCAAGTGTGGGGCAGGTCCCAGTTTGGAATTTGTGTGCAGAAAGCATTTTTTTTACTCAGTGTTTACTGCAGGATAGGCAAGGCACATTTTATTTAAGAAAAAGCCCATCCGGAGGCTCTGGGTGCCAAACATATTAAAATTTCATTATACAAATCATAATAAATCCATAAACAACATACTATTAAACATAAAATACAATATTCCAACAATTAAAACAAGAGTTTGTATAAATACTACCCTCAACAGCAGCAGCAACTAAACTCAAAATAGCCAGGGTTAATTTAAACATAAAATTCTGAAACCAGGTAAGGGCTATAAGATGCAGTCTGGGAAGGCCTGATTATACAGGAAGGCCTTAAGGCGGGCTTTAAATACCTCAACAGAAGGGCCTCTCTAACAGCTGGAGAAGCGAATTCCACAGGACGAGGAGGTGACACTAAATTCTCTGTCACTTGCTGTTTTAACCTCATCCTGGGAATCGCGAGCAGGCCCCTAGAGGGAGGAATAGAGGAGCAGACCCAGGCAGTAGGTGTAAGAAGGTCCTTCAGGTAACCAGGGCCCAGGCCGTGTAGGGCATTAAAGGTGAGCAAGTCCACCTTGAAGAGGACCCTCCACCTAACCGGCAGCCAGTGCAGTGGATGCAGCACCGAGATGACGTGACAATACTTAGGCTGTCCTGTCAACAGCCTAGCTGCCACGTTCTGCACCAGCTGCAGTCGATGTAGGGTACCCCAGAGACCCTGAGATAGAGCGCATTACAGTAACAAGCCTGGATGTCATGAAGGCATGCACCAAGGTGGGGAAGTCCAGCGCGGAACTAGGGTCTTTATCCTGGCAATATTCTTCAGATGATAAAACTAGTATGGACAATGGACACCACCTGAAACTCAAGTGTCAATCCACTGTCAAGAATAACGCCAGATCACGCGCCCTAGAGGCCTTCAATGGTACAGAGCCAAGAAAAGCCCTGTCTCTGCCCAGAGGCCAACCTATCATGTCCTCTGTTCAACTTCACCACTAGTACCTCCATCTTATCGGGGTTCAGTCACAACCAGCTGGAGGCCATCCAGTCATTGTTCTCAGCAAGGCAGCTGTTAAGCACTTACACTGAGAAAGATGTTCCAGGGGCAAAGGAAAGATACAACTGGGTATCATCAGCATAGCAATGAAAACCCAGACTGTACTTCCTAATGAGCTCTCCCAGGGGCAGCATATACACGGCAAACAACATCGGCGACAAGACCGAACCCTGGGGAACTCTGCACAACAGGATGTCGGGGAGGAGAATTCCTCATCACTACCCTCTGCCTCCTGTTAGATAAAAAGACTCAAACCAGCAGATGATAGTGCCAGCGAGTCCGCAGAATTCCTTAGGCAGTCAAGTAACACTCAATGGTCAACCATGTCAATGTTAAAGAGATCGAGGAGAACAAGAATTTCCCTCCTCGATCTCTAGCCCTAAGGAAGTCATTATGCACCTACACTAGTGCAGTTTCTGTGCTATGCCTTGCACGAAACCCAGGCTGGAGCAGCTCATATAGATCATGGGCCATGAGATGCTCCTCAAACTGAAGCGCCACCACCTTCTCCACAATCTTACCCAAAATGGAAGACTGGAGATGAGACGGTAATTTGCCTTGATGTCAGGGTCCAATGATGTTTTTTCAGAAGCGGTCTCACCAATCCCTCCTTCAAGACATTGGGAAAGACCCTCTGACAAGGAGCACTGGACAATCAAGGCAAACACAGGCCAATGGAATCAACACATCCCATTAAGAAACGAGTTGGCACCTGATCCAGTTCACAAAAGGTGTGCTGAAGCTTGGAAGCAATCTCAATGACCTTAGCCACCTCCACCAGTCTAAACTCACCTCAACCAGGCAGAGTGCTCTCTGGTCACTCAAGGTGACCACTGTTGGCCAAACTCTGGCCCACTAGCGAAACCCCTGCCTAATGACAGACACCCTGTCCGAGAAGAACTGAGCAAACTCCTCACACAATGCATTTGAAAAGACTAGCTTGCTGTAGACAAGAAGGATGGGAAGCCTGTCCACAGTTGAAACAGCGCAGTTGGTCAGTTCCTCCTGGCAGCAATCTCCTGAACAGGAATTCTGCCTTCTTATGGTTGATTGCCCCTAGTACGCACTGTAGTGTGCACATAGGGCCAGTTTGTCTACCTCCAGGCCAGACTTCTGCCAGCAGCACTCTGATCTCCGAGCCAAGGTCTTCATCGCCTTGAGCTCCCCATCATACTAAGGGGACCTCAAGTGAGAAGATCTGGGTTGTACGCAGTGGTGCAAGGGAGTCAAGCGCACCAGACAGCACCTTATTATAGGCATCATTTGCAGCACACACACCCCTAACGCATATACTGTCCACGCTTAGATAGGTCAGCCACCACCAAGAAACTCTCAGGGGTCAACCCCTCAAAGAGCAGTAGCTGACCATCTCTGCAGGAGAGGGCTCTCAAGGGGCCCTGAACTGGAACTTCACCGTGCAATGATCTGACCAAATGACCCGATCAATCCTGGACTATTAATCTCAAGCCCCAGTGAGAACACCAGGTCCAACGTGTGGCCTCCCTGATGGGTCACGGAGGAAACTCCTTGCACAAGGCCCAGAGATGACATCATCTGGAGGAAGTTATAACCAAACTGAGAAGCTTTGTCATTGACCCAAACATTGAAGTTCCCCAGCACTGAACATCTGGGGGCCTCCAATGTTTCACCGACAACAATTGGCCACCTCCTGCAGGAAATCTCCGCCGCTCTGGAAGGGTGGTAAATCAGAAGAATCTGGCAACCTGCACCGGACCCCATGGATGGCCACACATTCAAATGAATGTGGTGCTCTCAGTGGGTGCAGGGTGAAGCCAACTCGGATCTAAAACAGATGGCTACTCCCCACCCTGCATTCCGCTCTGGGGCAGTGCACTACAGTATACTCGGGCGGGCGCGGCCTCTAAAACCGGGCCAGCATCATCACCAATCCAGGTTTCCGTGATACAAGTCAGATTGGCCAAAGAAACCAAGTCCACTATAATTGCAGTCTTGTTTCTGACCGATCTGGCATTGCAAACTACCGCCCTCAGGGGTTTGGTGGTCAGAGCAGCCCATCTGGTTACCTGCCTACTCAGTCTGGTGGGAACCCTGGTGATGGGAACTAAACATGTCAGGCCTCTCCCTAGCACCCGTCTAATCCCAGGGCACCTTCTGCACCCCAGTACCTCGCTCCTACCAACCGCAGCAGTGCATAGGGCACCCCACCCCGCTCTAATCATACGCTTCCTCCATATTCCAACCTCCCTACAGCGCCTAGCTGTAGTAACAGACACTGGGAGGCTGAAAAAGGCTGTAGATTGAGCAACTGGGATGCTCCATACACTATTCTAGCCCACCCCAGACCCTCATACCTTCCCAGACACATCCTCCTGACCACACATCCCTGGCCCAAAATACACAACAAACACACTCTACAAAAACTCAATAGCAGACACTCCACACATACACACATACAAAATAACTAAAACCCAGAACTACCCTCCCCAAAATAACCCAAACCAAATGCTCTAGATTTTAAAGTGCCAGAGCACACTCCAGTCACACCCACACATTCACTTTTAAACAGAATTTAAACAAAATTTAAACTCAAATGTACCCTAGTTACATATCCTATGCACATTAAACAAAATAAAACCATTCCACTATAAATACAATTTCCCCTCAAAATTCAAACTAAAACACTTTAACCACAAAATTAAACAGAAGTGCTTCAAAAGGCAGAATCCAATAATGTTCATCTGCAGAGATAGATAATAGAAACCCTTCTCAAGATCTATCAAGACTCTCACTCTCGTCAGATCGGTCACTGACCCACAGTATATTGAATAGGTCCCCAAAATGAAAAAGAGCAGCCCAAAAGTAAATTGTCTTGTATGATGGTACACTGGCGTCTCGTACTAAACCAAAATAAATACACACTGATGAGATTTAAGGTTCCAGGGAGCCCTCAAAGAGTGCAGTTTATGAGGCATCACTCCTCTCTGCGATACGCCAACTGCAAAGGTATTTAACAATAGGTACTCACCCCGACGTAGCTCAGAAGTTCCAAATACAGTGAAAAAGCTCTCACCAAATTTCAACTCTCAGTCTGGCCTTCTGCAGAGGCTACACAGGTTCACACAGGCAAAATCCGAAAAACAGGGAACCCTCATAAGTCAAGAAAATAGTTTTGCAGCAAATGTAGAAGAAGTTCTCCAGGCAGGCATTTCCCACCCCAACAATGCCGTAATGCAGATGGGCTGCCTCTCTCAGGCCCAGGATCCATTCCAAGCTAGTCCAGGACAATGGGGAGTCAGGCGTGGTTCTCCCAGGGGCAGCGAATTCCACCTCCTGCCGCTGGTTACCCCACGCTCAACCACCACCCTTGCAACAGCTCCTCACTAAGCCCCTGAGGTGGGTTCTGAAGAAAACAGATGAATCCTTCCTCCCACTGGAATCGCCTCCAACAGTCACACCACAGCCACGGTATCAAATCGGCATTCTGAACCTCCAACAACATGTTCTTCTCTTCAACCTGCTGCCAAGCTTCTGAAGGTGAGTGCCCAAAATACTTTAGGTGGCTCCTTTACAGCAAAACAGGCCACTAGCAAAAACTACAGCAGACTTTTGATCCAAGTTAACCCTTTATAAGCGGAAAAGAAAACCTAAAACTCTAAATCTGCTTCGCTTTAAAAGCCCTGCCTAATGCTTTTCCACTACACTAAAAAACTGGCCAAAATAACTAGAACAAAATTACTTATAGCGTCACTATAAGATAAGATAAAACAACTTAGGCATTAAAGCCCAAGCAGATGGCAGACAGCCCAGTGTGCGCCATTTTACATGACAGTCTATAGTAGATTGTATGAGACTAAGTCTGCTGATTTGCAAGCTGATATTTTCTTTAACTACAATTTCCAGAATCCCTGCAACTGACATCAGAGGAGGGCTTCAGCAATGAGAGTAAGTAACAAGCAGCGTGTTAAGAGTTATACAGTATTTATTAGTGCAAATATTTTACCCAGTGCAATGTGCTGCCTTTCCATTGCTTGTGCTCTCACATTTTGGTATCTTGGGAGGCAGTACAGGCTAGAGGTCAGGGCACAAAGCAGTGAATCTGGAGAATCAGTTGATCTTGGTTTGAGTCCACAACTTCCACTTGTTGCGATGTAACTTGACCAAGTCAGTTAACCTACCTGTGCTCTTGAGTTTGCACCTGGAGATGAGCTTCAACACAGTGTGCCTTTCCCACTGAACATTTTTTTTTTTTCCCAGTTTGGCTCAGTACATGTTTTATCAGCCGTATTCTTCCATAATTAGCAGTCAATGTGGATTAAGCTGATTACCCATCACCATATGGCATACTAACCTACCTCCCAAAGGGTCCAAAAGTTCGACCTACATTAGATAATTATCTAATTTATATTGCAACTATTTATTGCATCCTGGAATGGGGCCCAGATTAGATTAAAGGTGTCAGTCTGGTTATTTCTTATATATTATATACATTCTAATGCAATTACATCCTTCATGTAGTTAATCCAGGTCTATAGCATGGGGGGACTGGAGTCTTTCCACTTAAGTAGAATGCACTTCCGTTATAATCATTGCTACTGTATATAATATTCTTACGTAGTTTGTTGAGGTATACAGTATGAAAAATTAAATGCCAACAGTAAAATTGCCATAGGTGTAATTTGTACATTCTGTTCACTGCAGCTATTTAAACAGTAAAATATTTTAGCCAAAAACTTTGACAAATTCGGCAGGAATGAATTAAATGTATTAGGGTACCAGATGTCCATCCACAACGTGGACAGCTAGAGCTAATTGCAGAATTAATTACATGTAATTTTGATGGAGTGAAATAAACTCTATGTATTGCATTATATTATATTGTAGTTGCTGCAATTTGGATGTCTTAATGTTTATAAATGGTGATTTCAAAATTTCTGACCATTGGGCTTCACTGATATTAACCCCAATTTTGCTGCCATTTGATTTTCAATTTCTTCAAACCCCTTCTGCTTGATCATTTAATATCTCCTATATTGCAGCAATTAGTTTCTTATTACTTGCTTTATTAAAGAGAAACTCAAACAAAGGTGAATTATCTTGTTTGTCATTCATTTCTTTCAATTAACTTTTAAGCTGTATATACTGGAACACATTGCCTTTGTGTAGTTGATATTCCTCCCATAATTGAGTAAACAATTTCAGTTTCCTTTCTTAAATAAATGATTGAAATATGTTATACTTTTTCAAACCATTTTTGTAAGTATTATCAGTTAATTAAGCAATAATGCCCAACAGGGTGTGTGTTGTGCTGGGATAACGTCACGCCTCAGGTGGTTGGGCACGAGACCGTAGGCCAAGTCGTCCCAATGACTGAGGCGTGATGTTATCCTAAATAATCACACCCTGAAGGGCATTATTGCTATTATACAATGGCTCATTATTGTACAGAATAAAAACATAATTTTTAAAGATGTTTTTGTGTAAAAATATTGTTGTTTTTAAGAGAAGATGAAACAATCAAGCAGAAACAAATCAAGCAAACAATCATCTACAGGTTCACAGTGAGGCTGAGACTAGACCCGTGATGTTGTACTTGGATAACATCATGGGTCCAGCCCAAGACTGACCAATCAGAGTCCAGGATTTTTTCTTGCCATTGTATAATAGCATATCATGTAATGGAGTTCCATACATTGGTGTATCCTGAGATCTCTGTCTTATAATTAATGATTTTGTGTGCTCTATACCAAACTTTTATTGCTGTGATAGTGGCTTGATTCTTTATATATTTATTAATTAGTTTCAATACTTTACTGTCAGGGATGAACAGTATATTTTTCAACATAATTTTGCTAAAATCTTGTTCCATTTTAGTTGGTATGAATCCCACAGAGTTGTCTTTCAACCATTGCCAAATTATAGAACATTGTGTGGCTACATAATAGTTATAAAAATCCGAAGTGCCATCCCTCCTTGATTTTTAGATCTTATTAATGTATTATACGCTACTCTTGATTGTTTATTCAACACATAAATTTGGTTACAATCCTTCTAATTTTTAAAAATAGGCCTCCAGAAGTTGTAACAGAAAGTTCTGGAATAAGTATATACATTTAGGCAAAACATTAATCTTTATAATATTAATTGACCTAAGTTTGTTAATGGTAAAGTTTGCCATCTATTCAAATCATTTACTGTATTTTGTATTAGTAAATCATAATTATGTTGATTAATTTCATTTACATTATTGGAGATATTTATTCCTAAATATGGAATAAGTTTTGTTATACTACACTTGCAAGAAGTGGATAAATCCACCAAACTCATTGCTTTAGAATTTAGATGGCATGAGATATGATTTCTACCAATTTTCAGTATAATTAGATACATCTCCAACACTCCTCATTGCCGTATATAACTCTTCCCAAGACTGATTTAAATCTGACATATAAAACAAAGAATTATCTGCATACAAACTAATTTTGTGCCCCATTTGAGAGCATATTATGCCTTTTAATGTTTTGATTATTTCTTACCGAGCACGCCAATGGTTCCATAATTAAGGCAAAGATTAACGGGATAACAGACATTCCTGATGTGTTCCTCTAGATAGTACAACATTTTCAGAAAGAATATTATTTGTTTTTACTCTAGCTCGAGGCAAATAGTATATTAATTTTACCCAGTTCATATGACTTTGACCAATTTGCATTTTTTCTAGTGTCTTAAAGATAAATTGCAATTCTATTGTAAAAGGAGAAAATTCTTCTGCCTCAGTAAAGGAAAGTCCATGGATCTGTCAGACTTAGATCTGCCTGAAAGTTTTTAACTACTTTAATTGAAGATTTGAATGCAGATGCTATATCTGATGTTCTATCCTTTTATTTAATGTTAAGTTAAAATCGCCTGCAACTATATAGGTGGAGAATAAGTAGTTAATTGAAAAAAAATCATCAAAAAAGCCAGGTGAATTTTCATTTGATGCATATAATGAAGCCATAGTAAATTGTTGATGAAAAAGTTTGATTTCTATAATTACAAAATGGCTTGCTTGATCTGTATATTTTTTTGTTATATCTGGATTTAATCTTCCTTTTAAACAATATCGCAACACCTCTTGAGTTATTTCTGTACAATGAAAAGAATCCAGATCCCATCATCTCAAAACCATTCTGAGTCCTGCTTATTAAAGTGTGTTTCCTGTAAGCAGAGACAATTTATTTTATGAATTTCTAAATACTTAATAACTTTGCACATTTTGTCTCTGCCTTTTAGCCTCTAATATTCCAGGATGCAATCCTCAAACTTTCAGGCATTTACTAAAAAGATTTTATTCAGTTTCATTAATCCATGCATTGGCCTCCCTCTTTTGGACCCTTGTATACTAAAATAACAAGTGTATTTTATTCTTATCAAATTCAGTATGTTTAATATGATTAATCCAATAAATGCCATCTTTATTAAATAGTTAACATTTCCAATTCCATCCTCTAGTGGGAGAAAATAATTCTCCCTCTCCTTTATTATTCCTGTAGATGGCTACTAGTGCCATCTATTGCAGTGCACAGTTTGCAGCATCCTGGCTTTGTTTTATCAAAACAATAAATAAATAAATAACATTAAGTTGTCACTTTATGCTTTTTAATATTTGCTGAAGTGTAACTCACTGAGTAAATAATCATCTTAAATGTATCTTTTATACCTAGCACCTCTAATATCCCCATCAGAGCATAAATTATCACATATGTAGCAGGGCATAAAAGAGGAAAATCAAAACCACATTGTTCCCATTCTATAACTTCACCTTCTCCCTCCCCCATCCCCCATAAGCTTTATGCATTTTCCAATAATTCATTCCTATCAGTCTGGGGAGAAACGGGATGGTAACAAAAGAGAGTAGAGCAGAGAGAAGTAAAGAGAGGGTGAAATAATCACAAAAAAGGAAGGAAAAGTTTAGTTTTTCATTATTCATCCATTTTCCTTCTGTTTCCTGCATCTTCATCTCATTCCTTCCACTCTGTACCAAATCAGATCCTAATAAAATACAACAGAAGGTTTCCTTTCTCCCTTTCCCCTTCTACCTCTTCTTCCCTCTCCCTCCTCCCCCCTTCACCCTGAAGCACTTTGAGCCTTCATTTCACCCATAGCGCAAAGTTATATCCTCTTTTATCTCTTTGATAGCCACTAAAACAGTTTGATCATTTCCTCCAATTCTTCATTAAGTGGGGCTGCATTTTTATCCACTTCAGACTCTGCCCTTGGGCTACACTAGTGTCTGTTATAAAAGCTCCATCTTTCTGACCTACTGAAATGTCTACATTTTTAAAAAGTCACTATTTCTCGATAAATGCTTTTTCATAGAGGTTTGCCCAGAATCTGGTGCTTCAGCTCTTTTCTATCTTTTGGGAGACATCCTGAGGGTCAGGTGGCTCTAAAACCTTTCACAGGTGTGTTGTTTGCAGCCACTAATTTTATTTTACCAAAATGTGTTGATTCTATAATGGTTTGACTCTGCTTTAGTGCTACTTGTAATGGGTCCTTAATAAAGACACAGTTTTCTACATAACATTCTGCTCTGAGGAGGTTTGTATTTATCTCGAAATACCATCTTGATAATTCCTTGGTTGAACAAGTGTTTTTTACATTACAGCAGCATTCTCTATTATTTAAATATGCTCCCATACATTTTCTTTGCTTTAGATATGCTTTGCTCAGTATCATATCTGCAATTTCTTCTCTTACTGCCTCGCTTATTATACTAAATATCTGCCATAATATCTTAGGGTTTTTAACCAACACTCAAGAAGTACCATATAGAACCTTGCTTCTTGCTTTACTAGTGTATTTGTATGAATGCAGACTCAGTATATAAATAACGTTGTTTTAGGTCATAGTAAAATTAGAGATAAAAGAGATTTCCTTAGCTGCATTCGTTAGTGTGATGGAGCCGCATTCTTTCAGTTGGCTTCAGAGTTTACATCACATATGCTGGGTATTGAGATATAAAAGCATTAAACATTTAGTGTGTAATATAATCCGTGTCCGACTCAGAGCTACAAACAATGTGCATCAAGACACCGACCGTGCTTGCTTCTCTTTCCTTGGCCATCTTGGAACAGCGCATTATGTCACACGCTGTTACCTCACAGTATCTACCCCAACTGAACATTTTAAATTAAAAATTTAAAAAGTCAATAAATAATTTGCATTTCAGTTCCTGGCCACTGTGTTGTAATCATTTGGAAATATTTTACAATTCATTGTTTTCATCTTCCTAAATTTTATGCATTGAATCGTGTTCCCCTTCCACACTATATTCCTGTAAGCAAAGTAACATAATAACATATAGCCAGAAGGGACTCTAGAGTGACCTTCAGGTCACCTTTGCTGTTCTTAACTTTAAGCAAAGTAAGATTCCATCTAGACTAGTTCAATTCCATAATTTTAAGAGTATTCAGTGAGATGTATTGATTGGTGAATTGCAGAATTTAGACTGGTCTTTTCTGGATTCCATACCTGACCCAGATTGTGTTGTTGACTTCTTCTCAACAATTATTGTTCATCAAAATAAACTGTTTCCTCTTGAATGTTACATGTTAGAGGGGTATTATTGTACATCAGTGGTTTACAAGTGATTTAGAGGCCTTCATAAAACCAAAGAAGGTAGTTTGGCAGGCCTACAAACTATTTCCTTCTCAGATGCATTTGTAGGAGTATAGGGCATCTAGAAATTTATTAAGCAAGGAGATAAAGCAGGCCAAGATTATTTTTTTTCAACGTAAACTGGTTTTTGATGTAGGTCAGGGACTGATGCGACCCTAGTCAGGTTCCTGACGCTGCCCTATAAGGTTGTAACTGTGGCTTGCTAATGGAGGTGGTGTTCGTGGACCTGTCCAGGGCATTTGACCTGATAAATCACTTCTTGCTTTGTCAGAAACTCACTGATTTGGGATTGACTGATTCAGTGGTGGCTTTAATTTGTGATTTTTGCAGGGTGGCACTCAATATGTTTCAATTGGCCCTACTTTGTCAACCTCTTGTCCTATTGTGTGTGGTGTATCAGCTGTCCATCCTTGCTCCCCAGTTATTTTCTTTGTCTATTAATCAGGTGCCCTCTATATTTTGTTCAAATAAATGTAATCTCTGTGCTGACGTGATAGTGCCAATCTATTGAACATACAAATACAATGCTGGAACTAGAGTTTCAAAGATTATGCAGTTGAATGTCTTCTAATATGATGGTCTTGAATGTAAGGAAGACTAAAGTTATGGTGTTTGGTAGCTCCACTCAGCTTAATGAAATGTACGCTTGTTAATTCACGATGCTCAAGGTGTTTTACTTGAACAGGTCTCTGCGTCTTAAGAACTTGGGAGTCCTACTGATCCTTCCTTAACCTTTTCTTCACAGGTAAAATGGTCAGAGAACAATCCATCATAAGTTGGCGATGCTTTATAAATTGAGGTAATTTCTGTCTTATGATTCCGTAAAATGTCAGCTACACGGATCTTAATGCTACACTTGGACTATGTCTCCCTCTGTATAATAAATTGGGTGCGAGGAAAGGCAGGTCTTAAGTGTTGCTTACAATATCTACTGCTTTGTTCTGGATGTTCCAGTCATGACCCATCATTGCTCTTTGTACTCATCTCTGGGCTGGTTATCACCTCAGCTTAAATAGATGTATGCCTTAGGTAACATTGTCCATCAGGTCACATATGCTAAAGATTTGTCTCCTTTGACTGATCTGGTGATAGTTCATGAAGTTCAAGTCACCCTAAGATCAAATCAGGTTTAGTCCTGGTAGCCCACTATGCTAAAAACAAGCATGGTCTTCGCTCATTTGAACATCAGGCCTCTAACCTTTGGAATGAATTACCTCTTTTTGAGAACCATCAACTCATACACAGGGTTTAAGTTTAGGTTTAAACAACATTAGCAACTTGTAATGTTTGATGATTATCAATGAATTGTTGTTTGTCTATTTATTGTATTGCTTATATTCCATCTTGTATTATTGTGGTTTTTTTGCTCGGGTTGGACCTGAAGAAGGGCTTTTGCCCAGTTAACAAATTTATAAAATAAAAAATAAATGGGTTCATTAAGTGCACAAACACACACACACACACTCACTTCAGAAACAGTGACCAACATGTATGCTATGTAAATGTACTAACTGGGATTCCTCACCCAATTGGTGCCAGGCCCTTTGCTCCTTGGGCTTCATCTATTCCTATTGCTTTTCCTATCCTGGATTTATGGTCCTCTGCTTGTGACATCAGAATCATTTTGTGGCAGCAGGTTGTGACTTGTCATGCCATAGGAAAGGATTGTAGAGTTGTGTTAGAGATGGGCAACAGGTTGTTGTCTGAGGAAGAAGATTTTGTTTTAATGAGGATGCACTTAGAGACGAGGTGTGGAGGGCCAGCAAGTCACATTTTGGAGGGTTTTTACAACCAGACTCTACAGATTCCAGCTGCGACTTTTGTGCCAGAAGTTGGAACATTTCTTTAAGCTTGCTGTTGATAATAAGTTGGCCAGGGTGATGGACTCCCTTGAATATGAAGACACCCTTCAGGAGGACCTGAACAAGTTTGGTGTTCAATCAAACTGTTGAAGTCTCAGATTCAGTGTACCATAACTAAATGCAAGATGCTGTGCATGAGGAGGAAGAAACAGAGGCAGTGCCTCCACACTGTGTGGGACTACTCTGACTGCAATGGAGGAGGAAAGGACCTGGATACCTGGGTGTCATAATACACAAATGATTGAAACATGACAAGCAGTGAGCAGCCACTGTCATTTATTGTGAAGTGTGCTGGTAGAATGAAGGTATGCATCACAAGTAGGGTGACAAGTAGGACAAATGGAATAGTCCTTCCACTTTATAGGGCACTGGCTAACTCCACTTTGAGTACTGCATCTAGTTCTGGGCTCCCAAATTAACAGAGGACAAAGAAACAGTTGTGTGGTGTAAGGGGTATGGGCAGAGCCAGGGTTTGTCTGTTTACTGAACCTGAACTGAACATGAACTTTTCGTTTTCATCCACTCCAAACTGAACTTGAACCCTAAAAAACAGATGTACCTGAACCAAATGCAAACCCAGATCTTGTAAGATGTGGAGAACCCATATGGAGGCAGTAGGATGAATTCATTAGAACTCAAACTGATAAATTACACAAAAATCTCAACCAAACTGAACTTGAACCCAAACTTCTACTTATCAAATTGAACTGAACAGAACTCAGACTATACCCTGCCGAACCTGAACCAAACTAGAACCCTAGAAATATGTCAAACCATCCTCTGGGTATGAGTAGACAAAAGCAATGAAGAGAGACTAGTGACTCTTAGTATGTTTACCTTGGAGAAAAAGAGTCTGTTGGAGAAGACATGATCTCAAACGTCTGTAGGTTCAAGAGTATCAACAATATATGAGAGACAGATGTTTGATCAGTTACCCATCAGCAGAACATAGAAACATGCCCTGAGGCTTAGAGGTGGTACAGCACAAGTCAGGGGCAATATTAGGTAGCATCTCCTCTTCCAGCGGGTAGTGAGCAAACAGAATAGTTTATCAATACAGAGACAGTGACCATGAAGAGTACAAGTCATACAGGGATGGGAATGCAGTGGCTTTAAGACAATTTAGAGGTTATAAAAGTCATTTATAGTACATGTAAAATGTTAAAGGAACCTGGGGAACTTTGGTAGATTTTGCATCCTTTATCCTGTCCAGTTGTTGTTGCACATCTTGTTTTGCAGCTGTGAATTAGCAGATTCTGTGTTAGAGGATTACAGAACTCTGCTATGTCTGAAGGTGCAGTTCTCTGTATACATTTATGTTGACTTTCTGGATATAATATAATGGTATTTAGTGACCTATGGCTCTTCTTCATGCACAACAAAATGCAGAAAGGGTATAGCAAAGGGTGATATTGAAGCAGTTAGGTATGTTCATACTGGAGAAAGAAAGGACATGCTAGCTATATAGTACATTTTGAATGGAGGATTGACAGAGTGGATCAGGGAAAGCATTTTTTTTTCTAATTAGTATGGGATACTAGAGCAAGGACACAAACTAAGAATACCAGGGTAATCTAAGTGGAGACATCTGAAAACATTTACAGTATATTTTTATTCATCAGATACTGGTGCCTATGGAATAAGAGGATGTAGAAGCAACAATATGGATACTTTTAGAACTGCGGTCAATTAGATATGTCCCATTGAAGTAGAATATATCTGAAGATAGGATGTGAACAAGAATAGAGTGCACAGTTCTTAGGCAGATTATGAAATGGCATGGACAATTGCCAACAAGGATAAGGAATGATCTAATTGGAACATTAGGCTGATTGCATCTCACAGTACTTTTAGTCATACTAAATCAGCAAAACTAATAATATCAACCACCGTGATATACAAGAGAACTGGCACTGGTAAACCTATTGCACCAGATACAGCTGTCAGTTGTTGTTGAAGTGAACATTAAAATATACTATACGAAATAGTTTCCGTCAACCAGTCCAGACTGCAGAGCTACTGTGTGGTTATTTAAAGCAGCAGTGCATGATAGCGATGAAACTTTTGACCATACTTTTTATTCTATTTTGATTGTGCCTTATCCCCTAACTTGAGACTTGTATGATAACCTTCTTTCTCCATTCTGAGTCTGCTTTATTGCTTTTGCACATTTCATATAATAAAAGGTGCTTCTTTTAATACTGTACATACCAGGTTTTCATCAATATTTGCAGCTGTTTTTGAACATCTATTTTACCATAAGGTCAGGAAGCACTGCCTGCTGCATTATACTTCATTTCAGTTACAACAAAAGTGAGTTTAAACAAACATAAAAGCATAGAAATTGTTGACAGATAAGGACCACTAGAGCCCATCAGTCTGCCCATTGCCCTACACTTGTATGTGACTTCTGAACCTCTCTGATCAAAGGTTTCTACCTCTCCTCCTCACCTCTACAGTTCCTTATACCTGTCCCATGCATGTTAAATCTCTCCACTGTCCTTGCTCCCACCACCTCCTGTGGCAGGCTATTCCATGAATCCACTACCCTTTCCATGAAGAAAAACATCCTCATGTTGTCCCTTAATTTACCACTTCTAATTTCAAATAATGCCCCTTGTTGTTGTATTTTCTATACCCTATACTGGAAGATATCTCCCCCCCCTTGTTTATGCCATAAGGTACTAAAGTTTCTATCATGTCACCTGCCCATCTTCTCCTCCAGCAAGTACATATTGAGGTCCTTTAATCTATCCTCATATGTTTTTTGGTACAAAGCCCTGTACCATCTTTGTCAACCTTCTCTGGACCACCTCCACCCTGTCAATGTTTTCACAAAGGTGTGGCCTCCTGCCTCCTGCCTCTGCCTATGCATCCCAGCATATCACTGCCCTTTCTTGCTGCGTTTGTACTCTGTTTGGACACCTTTAGGTTCTCTAATATGATAACATCAAGGTCCTTTTCTTCTTTGGTGATAGTCCACCCCTCCAAATCTTGTAGCTCTCCCAGGGTTCCCTCTTCCCAGGTGCTTTATTTTGCATTTCTTTGAACTGAACCTCAGTTATCACACCTCAGACAATTTTAAAGTTTCCCCAGATCCCTCCTCAATTGCTTCACCCCATCTGGCGTATCCGCCCTATTGCAGATCTTGGTGTCATCTGCAAACAGGCAGACCTTTCCTCAGCCCTACCACAATGTCACTAATGAAGACATTAAATAAGACTGACCCCATGCCCAGACTACCCATTTTGTTAACCAACCTTTTATGCGGGACAGTGTTGAAGGCCTTGCTGAAATCAAGGTAGGCGACATCCATTGCCCCACCCCGATTTACTTCCTTCATCACCCAGTCAAATAAAATCTATCAGATTTGTCTGACATGACCTGCCTGCTGTGAATTAATGCTGTCTTGGATCCTGGGCATAGATGGATTCTAAATATACCACTTTTCTTTAGCAGTGCCTTCTGGTCTTTCTTACCCACTACAGAGGTGAAGCTGGCTGGTCTATAGTTCCCTGCCTCCTCCCTACTTCCAGTTCTATAAGCTGGACTACATATGCCCTCTTCCAGTCCTCTGGAACCACACCCATGTTGAGTGAATCAGTAAACATGGCTGCCAGAGGTGCTACTAGCTCCCTATGCAGCTCGTTTAATATCCTTGGGTGTATGCCATCTGGCCTCATTGCTTTGTCTACCTTTAGTTTTGTGAGTACCTCCAGAACTCTCCCTCTATGAATGGAGTTGTGTTACGCCCCCTTCATTTCTATCACCCAGCTGTGGTCCCAGACCCACCCCTTCTTCAGTGAATACCCAACAGAAGTATTTGTTTAGTATTTCTGCCTTCTCCAGGTCGCCTCTTTACACTCCCATGTATCCCCTCTGAGCCTTACGATCCCACCGCCCACCACCACCACCCAGTTTTCCTTCTTTCCTGATGTACCTAAAGAATGTCTTGTCTCCTTTCCACACTGATGTGCAAAACAGATGAGATAAACAGCTGAATACAAATGAAAATCTGGTCTGAGCAGTATTAGAAGGAGCACTCTTTTATTATTTCAAATGTGAAAATAAATACGAAGCAGAATGAAACTGCAGAAAGAAAGGTATCATACAAGTCAGGAGATAAGGGGCAATGTAAAATAGAATAAAAGAATAGGTCAAAAGTTTCACAACTATCATGCACTTCTGCTTTAAGCAATGAACCATGACAGGGTGTGGGTTATACTAGGATTTACCATGCCTGGTGTGGCTTGGTCAAACCTACTGGCGGTGACAAATCCACACCAGTTGATAAATCCCAGTATAGCACCACCCTGAGTGGGTTATTGTGATGATACAATCACCCTTGACTTTTGTAACATAAAATTAAAGAAAATTACAGTTGCTACTTTTTCTTGCCATTTTAAAATTTTTTGTTTTATTCATTCTTCCACCACAAAAATAGTTCCTTGTTGCTTGACAGAGTAATCATCCACCTATGTTTCAGAAAAAGAGCAGAGCATGTGAGAGCTAATGTTCTTTTTTTTACTACCTCCCATTCCTGTAACAGAGTCAGTGTCACAGCCATTCCATATTACAGATCTCATTTCGACCTGAGTCAGTTTCTTTTATGTTTCCTTGCACATGCACAAGAAACATCTTGCAGTTACTTTAGAGAATGGCATTTCAGAGGTGTGTCATGGACTAGCCCAATGCAGAACAATCTAGAGTGAGCTCATCCCTGGCAGACCAATGACCAGGCAGCCAGACTGTGATACTAGTCTAAGTTTCACAGTTGGAAGCACCCTGTACTTGAAAGAAATGAAGTGCTCCAATGAGGCGTTTCACTCCTTTCATTGCGTAATGCCAACGCTACCAGCTGAGTGGCTTTATGTATATCACTGCATGAATCACGCCTGTGTGTATTGCTAAATCTGATAGGAGATTCTTACTTTAGCCTCTAGGGTTGCTGTGATGGTGGGGGATAGCCAGGAGTCAGGACTTTTGTCCGGGCCCGAGCTCTGAGGGACCCGCCCAGGAGGTGCCATTTTATTTATTGCTGCAGTGCTTTTCTTTGGCCACAAGTTCAATGCAGTAGGGCCCTGCCCAGCAGCTGGCAGGCTGATTTTCTTCAAAATAAAGTCTTTCTTGTAAGTCTTGCCAGATGGCACCGGCGTCGCTGTCTTAATCGCCTTATAGTACTGCTAGGTCCTCCCTGCAGCGTGACAGCGTGATGTGTTTTCCCAGTTTGTGACTGTGGCAGCTGACTCTGTCTTCACTGTACTCTTAAAACCCACCTGTGCATTGGTGCATGGGTGACATTGTGAGGCAGGGCAGAGGCTATGCCTGAAATTCAATCCTCAGTTAATTGCCCTCTGCTTCAGCGTCTGGTCCCATTGTTCCAAAATACATTTCATGCTGTTTATGTGAATGTTGCCCCAAGTCCCCCAAGCCCTTTAAATATGGTGGGTCTGAAGGGGAACAGGTACACAACTTCACTTTTACCAGTACCACCCATCAGGACCATCCTGAATCGGAGAGTGAGTATCTTCAGACTCAGAGTGGAGAAAGAAAAAGTCAACAGAAGTTCTTGGACCGGGTGTCAGGAACGATGAAGCATGACCAGCCATCTGGGCCAGCCACACAGTGAACATCTATCAACCACCACAGCAGTCAATTAGGATAAGGAAGCACAGCCAGTCTGGCATGTAAACATTTCTGTTTTTCTTTCCCCTCTCTCTCTCTCCTTTGGTGGTAATAATTTGGTAACCAGTCCCTGTTTCCTTGTCCTCTTCTTCACATCAAGACAGAGACAGATGCAAACCTCTGCAGCAGAAAGCTCAGCTTTGCCTAGTCAAGAAAGGCAGGCAGTCCCAGGGAGGGAAGTGGAAGACTGTATTTAAACCAGAATGGGGGAAGGGCTGATACACAGACAGAGAAGAAAGGAGGGCATATTGTTTATGTATTCATGGCTAGAGTGCCATCTGACAAAAGTAATGCCCATCATATCCTTTTCCCAGAAAATACCTCCTTTATCATTGTGGCATGTTCAGCAGTTTGCCTTCTCTATTCCAGAGGAATGTAGTTAGGTCATAACATACAAGATGCATAGATACACTGATGATTATAAGAAGATACAACAACAGCTACATGTCTGATTACTGAGCAAGTCAGGCAGAGATGCAAATTAGTTGAAGCAGGTACAATTGGTGCTGGAGGTGAGAACTAAGTGCACAGATCTTTTGAATTAGGCAGTATTTGGAAGGCTTTGCTGAGATTTAAGTTCATTTAGCTAGCCTAATTCCCTAAAGGCAAAGGAGCATTTATCCTGATTGGTTCTTTGGAGGGTAGTTCTAGGCATTCCTACCCATGCTGCTAGTATTATATTAATAGGTGACAGGGCGGAAGCAGTTATGTATGACTGGAGGGGTGAGACCCAGCAGCACTTTTTTGGCAAGCAGACAGTTCATACTTTAGGCTGCCAGGTAGAGTAACCAGTTGGTGACGGTATACAGGGTGCAGCTATGGGTGAGCTTGTCCACCCAAGTGCAAAGCAGCAAGCCTTGTTGCATATCACCTAGACTGTGTTCAACTTGATGAACAAATTCCTACAAATGGCCCATTTATGAGCATTCCTTGAAATTATTCTATGCACTCCATAACTTTGTTAATTATTAATATTTTGACTCAAAATTTTAACAGATCCATTTATTCACACCACCTCATGAACAGTACAGCTTTCATTTTTGACATCCTGTCCAAAATGTGTTTTGAACCAGTGGTGCACAATAGCATTTTCGCACAGATTTCACATTTTCACCTGCAGGGGTTATGAGGTAGGGTCAAAAGAAGACTATGTTGAATGTTTGGGGTCAAAGTGTTAAAAACAATGAATTTATCAAGTAACATTGTTTGCAGGGATGTCCATTGCACCACTGGAGAACACGCTGCCCTACCATTCTAATGAGCTGAGTTCAGGTGTGAACTCAGTGAACCAGTTTAGTAGAAGAAGGCTGATGGGAAGGTTTGGCCTGGGTAGGGATGGGAACTGTATTCCTGCCACCCACACCACCTGGTACAACAGCAGTACTAACGGTGAGCGTCCGGCATTGACAAATGCTCATTTCTTAAATCAGATGTCTCTGTATGGATTTAACTGTTTCTCTTTGAATTCAGAGTACAACAAAGGCTATTATAATATCATCAGCATTTTGGAAAGCCTGCAAGTATTGCAGCAGGTGAGGATTTGTTTAGTAACCTCACATAGTGATTCAAACTAACACAATACACCCCTGTCACATACACCATGCAAGGAAACATTCGGTATTGACAAATGCTTCTTTATTTAGTGCTGAGTCAGAGGCATTGTAGACCACAATGAACTCTCATTTCTAATGCTGCACATCTGGTTAAAGTTAGTATGTATGTGCTACCAAAATCCATAAGGGTCTGCAGGATCCACGGGACACCAGTGGCTGGCATAGGTTCTAGTGGAACCTCTGTCTAAATATGTTGATGCCCGTGTTATGAAGTATGTTTTGCATTACCATTATATATACATAATACAACATGCATACTGGGCATCCTTGAGAAATGCAGACTGAACCTGACTGGCTTCTAGTGTCCATGGACATTTCTCCTACAAATGAATATACCCCATGGGGAAGGTCTGGAAGCCCTGCAGTACTGGATGGATTGTGATGTGGACATGGAACAGGGTAGAGAATAATTTTATTGGAATGTTCTGAACATGTTCTCACCAAAACTACTTCCTCTTTCAGGATTCATTTTATTTGTAGCTAAAGTGACCCAATTGGGGCAAAATCTCTATCTGAGCAAGTGGGAAAAACAAAACATCTATGCTAACCAGGTCAATCCTTTTTATGATAGGACTGACATCTGGCATTGTTTCATAGATGATAGTTTTATGGTTTGGCATGGCAGCAGGGAGAAATTGGGAGATTTTATCTCCTATTTGGAAAACAGCAATTTGAACCTGAAATTTACAGTTCAATGTGATGATCAGTCTGTCTCCTTCCTGGATTTAACCATAATAAAAAGAAAAGATGGCAGTTATATTTGGCGACCTCCTTTTCCATAGCAGTTTTATTAGCTAAATATAAAGGACTCTCTTTGATTGTGGATCCTTATTTGTCAGGGCACATCCAGTAAAAGAAAAGGGTACTTGATAGGGTAGCTCCTATTTAATGGAGTAAGCTCCTATTTATTGAAGTATAAAACATTTCACTATAAATCAGCTGACCACATACCATGGCCCTGATGTGGAATTCATGAGCCAGAAACTGTTCACACTTTAACAGAAAAGGTCTAAATTCTGAAAAAGGGACCTCCGGGGCCCAGTGGGCCTACCGGTCATCAAAATTCAATAAATAAATGAATAAATGATTTACCTTACTACATACAGTACATAATGCAGAGTCATGTGGCAAGATATGTTTTGGAATCCGTGCATAGTGTCTCTCAAAAAAAAAAAAGAACAGCTCTGGGAAGGAGTAAAGGGTCCTAGAAGACAAGATAGGCAGACTATAATTTCCTGGGTCCCGGTTAAAGCAATTTAGCCACTTTAGTTATGAATGTATGACCCTGCAATTAATCACCCTATTAAACAGGAGGAGACAATGTACACTTTATACTAAAATTAAGGTGATCTAATAGTAAATAAAGTTATTTCCTGGCTTCTCTCTCTTATCATTTAATTTTGTTAATAAAGATCCCCAATTTTGTAACCTTGAGGAACAAAGGTAGCAAAGTTTGGAGGCAAAGGTGGAAACACAATTTAACGTGCCTGACATCACCACCTACAAGAATATATTTGTTCCACCCTCCAGAATCAATTATATAACAAGTCCAAATTCTCATCTCCTCTGGAATCACAGATGGTTACTTCACCTCAGCTGGCAAAATAAACAACCGGAAACATGAATGTACTTCTGTCGCCACTCCCCGGCTACAGGTTTCCCTGACCAATTGCGTGAACAGGTCTCGATCCTGACTAAAAGGTCTTTCCAAAAACAAGATTTAGCCATTTGACCTATTAATACAGAGTTCTACAGCCCAAAGAGTAAAACAGTTATATTATTAACTTAAATGTAAAGCCAACTGCATTTGGTTTTAACACCCCAAAAGCAGGACTAGTCCTCATCATAGAATGGGGGGCAGCAGCCCCAGCAGCTAAAAGTATTAATGAAGCATTCTAGATATTATTAGAAAAGCAGCTTGGTGATAAAGAAAATGTCTCCTAACAGCCTGAAATATTAACACAAAATCAGAAACTATAAAAGAAATATAACTGCCATTGCAGTGTTCCCCATTAGTAATAGATTTTACATTCAAACCAGAATCAGAAGGAAAACAAAACGATGTAAAAACACAAAACACTATGGTTCTCAAAGGAGGTGGCAGGAAGGTTAGGGAGAAAATATGGCATTCAGAAAATACAAGGAATCACAGAAACAGGAGAGAGAACTGTATCAGTTAAAGCAGAAGGAAGCAGGGAAGGCAGTCAGAACAGCAAACGACCAAACCAAGGAAAAGATAGCCAACTCAGTGAAGAAGGGATAAAACCTTTATAGGTACATCAGGGAGCAAAGGAAGACCAAGGGAGGGACATTGAGGCTTAGTAAAGGGAGGGGTGGGCAGAGAGATGTGTGAAAAGGCAGAGATACTAAAATATTTTGCTCAGTATTCACAAATGAAGAAGGAGGTACCTAAACCAAATGACAGAAACACTCTGGATGGGGTGGGGTTGATACCAGCCCATTCACAGAAGAAAGAGTTCTGAAAGAACTCTTAAAACTGAAGGTGGACAAAGTAATGGAGCCTGATGGCATTCATCCCAGAAGTCTGAAAGAACTAAGAGTAGAACTAGTGACATCACTGACTACCCTCTTTAACAAATCACAGGAGGATGGGGTGGTACCTGAGGACTGGAGGAGGGTAATTATCCCACTTCACAAAAGTGGGAGCAGAGCAGAGGCAGGAAACTACATACCTGTTAGTTTGACCTCAGTGATAGGAAAAATGATAGACTCACTTCTGAAGGAAAGAATGGCTGAGTACCAAGAGGCCAGAGGCACAGGACCCAAGGCAGCATGGATTCACAGCGGGAAGGTCATGTCAGACAGATGTAATAGATTTATTTTACTGTGTGACCAAAGTAGTAGATCAGGGAGTGGCTGTCGACATGGCCTGCCTAGACTTTTAGCAAGGCATTTGACATAGTCCCACACAAAAGATTAATATACAAGTTAGCCAGCATGGGAGTGGGTCCCAAGATGGTATCCTGGGAAGAAATTGTCTGGAGAACAGGACACAGAGGTAATAGTAAACAGAATCCACTATGAAGAAAGAGGGGTTACTAGTGGGGTACCACAGGGTTCAGTTCTAGGACGGTCCTCTTCAATGTCTTTATAAGTGACTTTGCAGAGGGACTGGAAGGAAAAAGTATGTCTCTTTGCAGATGACACAAAGATCTGCAACAGGGTTGATACATAAGGTGGGGTGGAAAGGATGAGAAGGGACTTGCAAAGTTGGAGGAATGGTCAAATATATGGTAACTTAGATTCAATGCTAAGAAGTACAAAGTATTGCACCTGGAAACAAAACCCAGGAAAGAGTACACAATGGGGATGAGATACTAACAACAAAAATGGAAAGGGACTTGGGGTACTCATATCAGATTACCTAAAGGTGGGTAAGCAATATGAGAGGGCAATAAGGAGGGCTGGGGGATACTGGGATGTATAGGAGAGGCATCACCAGTAGAAAACAATAAGTTGTTATCCTTCTGTACAGGCAGCTGGTGAGACCCCATCTGGAGTACTGCATGCAGTTCTGGAGACCCAATCTCTGCAAGGACTTAGGCAGGATGGAGACAGTCAGAGGAGGGCAACTAAAATGGTGCAGGGTCTGCACCAGAAGACATATGAAGAGAGACTTAAGGAGCTTAATATGGATACCCTCAAGGAAAGGAGGGATAGTGGGACATGATAGAATCTTTCAAGTACCTCAAGGAATCAACAAAGTCCAAGAGGGTAGCATCTTTCAGAAAAGAGGTGTGCAAGAACAAGGGGCACAATTTGAAGATAGAAGGGGGATGACTCAGAGGTAATGTGAGAAGTATTTTTCACAAAGAGGGTTGTGGATGCATGGAACAGCCTTCCTGAGGACGTTTTGGAGTTAAAAACAGTGGGGAATTCAAGAATGCATGAGACAGACATAAGGCAATTCTAGGGGTGGGAGTAGGAGGAAATAGGCTATTGGTTAACTAGGATCTGCAGCTTATCCATTAGGTAGAAATGGGCAGACTGGGTGGGCCAAGCGGTCCTTATCGGCCGTCAAATTCTGTGTTTCTATGTTTCTAATGTTACGATCATAATATGACCAAAAAAAAGTGCGTACATCAGAGAGGTTCTCTTCTCTTACACATAATCATCATGGATCCAAAGTAAGAAGTATCATAATGTGCACAGGTTTTGTAAACTGATTAAGATCAGACCTTTTACTCTAAAGTCTGCAGTCTCTTCAACTTTTCTTAAAAGAACTAGAAGCAGCTTTTCTAACTGGACCTGAGCTTGTTCGAGCATCAAATGCAAATGATTTGCTGTCTCTATGTACAGTATGCTTAATTTGGCTGGATAGGTCATTTTGAATATTATTCCTGCTGAAGTCAGTTTATTTGCAATGGGTGTAAAGCTCTCCTTCTTTGATGCCCTTCCTGAGGAAATCTTGAGAATATGAATTTTATGACCATCCCAAATCTTTAGCCATTTTACACATGCACTCTGTCCAGATAATTCAAGAACTTTATAATAAATGGTCTGGGGTTGGGGAGTTTCCCTTATTTGAAAGAGGTCTCAGAGCTCTGTGGGCTTTTTTCTATAATATGAGGCATTGTTAGGTGATCTTCCTGTAATATTTTCACATATGACCTGTGAGAAATGGGTTGAGTCAGATCCTTCTGAGGACTTTGTAAGTTGTAGATCACTATATTATTTCTCCATGATCTACCCTGCAGGTCCTCAAGTTTTTGCTCTAATTTTTACATCTTTACCTAATTGCTGGTAACTCAGAGTTCATCCTGTCCCTCCAGTCCTCAAGGGATGAAATTTGTGCTTTGGCATCAGAAATTTAGCCAGAGATTTTTCTATTATACTTCTGGTACATTTAGATTCATCGGCCAGCTGGGAGATTACCTTCTTCAGATCCTGCATCTCTGCAAAAAAGGTTTCTTCTGTTAAAACATTACCTATGCTCATCTTAGGTGAGCCTTTGTCTTACGATTTTCAAGTTTTTCAGCCCACCCACCCTGTCTGGAGTTGGCGGTGGAATGTGTCTAACTGGGTTCTTCATATCAATGTCCATTTTGAATCAAATTGCCAGTGTTGGACATTGACCAGTAAAGCTGTTCATTAGAAGGTAAGGGCAGAGTGTTAAACATTAAAATGCTTAGGTTGGCAGGTTAAATTAGATGTATAAATGTGGATGGGTGCAGTAGGTCTCGGGGTATGTCTTATCTAAGCAGACTCATCACCAGAAGTCTGAAACTGACATAAATTGTAAAGTTTACTAAGAGGCCAGTTAACATGGAACAACTGAAATATCATCCCTTCCCTACCAGAACCAGACCTTGTCTCAAAAATTTAAATTCCTTAACCCTCTAACAAGTGTTTCTTCCGATCTCTTCTTACTCAATTAGAACATTGGCACACCTGATTTCCATTTAATCTCTACACCATCTTCAGACAGGCTGCATTATCAAAACTATACTGTAGCTTGTTCATCTAATTTTACAAAAGCATGTGAACTCATGTCTTCCCTAATTTCAAATACATACTAAAGTAAACATTTCTGACTCCTAGCCATGGGGCTGGGCTCAGATCCACAGACATTGTCCAGATCTGTGCAAATCACATATATCCAGCTGTGCAGCTCTGTACCTGTGAATCCAATGGAACTTGGCTGAAGTCACAGCTGCTGGCTACCCTGATCTGCCAAGGCTGAGGTCCATATGGTGGCATGGGCTGTTTTCTAGGGCAGATCTAGACTGGACACTGAGTGTCTTATCTTGATGTCTGCCTGATTTGTGCAGGGTAGGTAATTATGGGATATGGCATTGCTTCAAGGTGACTATCTCCACTAACAATACCTAGTTGACCACAGGTTGTAGTACATGCAGAAAAGCCTGGGAGGAAGACATAAGCTGACTCGTCTCTCCGGCAGGCAGTTGTGTGCATGCACATGCATAAGACCCCTGCTGCCAATGTCCTTAAGCAAGAAAAAAGTGGGAAAGGTCTGGTGTACAGGATGTGCACCAACACACTGCCCCTGCATAGACTTTAATTTCCTTTCACTAAGCCTGCTGGCATATATTGGAGGAGGGCTATCTTAATAAATAAAGCTGTGGGGCTAGTGGAATGGCCACAGAGCTAGTGGATCTTCCCAGCTACTTGCCCTGCTGATTTGAAGTATTGCAGAAGTTAACTTTAACCAGTGACATAAGCATACAGTACAGGTTCACAAAACAAAAGGTTTAGACAAGTGGTGGTTGTGTGTGAGTTGCAAACTGTTAAGTGAGATCTGGCAAAGGACCAGTGAGGAGGCTGCAAGCAGCTGGCAGACCACATAGTGAAGGACTTGGGGATAGGAAGAGGAGTTCTACGGGATTGCAGGTAGTGCTTAGGATATGGAGAGTTGGGGGGTTAATGGGCTAACTGTGAAGATTACAGGACCACCAGAAACATTATTTGAACACCAGCGAAGAAGCAATCCTCAGAACAGCAGGTGGGTGAGAACTTCCAGCAGCACTGCTAGTCCCTGAGAAATTCTTATATCGCATGGTTTTATGCAGCTATATAATGCCATAATATATTTTGGAATGGATGCTTTTTGTTATTGTTTTTCCTCCTTCCCATGGCACCCAGTGCTCCTCCAGCCTTGTATAGGTCTATACACCTGTCCACTGGGCTCGCTGCAGACACTGGTGCATGCCATTTGACTCCCATTGTATCCCTGATCAGGGTATATCCCTTCCTGGAGGCCCCAACCCTCTGTGGCACCAAAGATACAGGAGATGCTTCTTGAGTTCTGTGAGACCAGGGGCAGGATTCACAAAATAGGCAATATGCTACAAAAGTTTGTACTGCATCATGCAGTTGCACTGGTGGACAATGGAGCTATTCGTAGTTGGATAGCACAGTGTGCTATCCGGCTGTGAATAAGGGGCAGATGGGAGCAGCACTAACCCAGGAGAACTACCAGGAAGCACAGTGGCACTGGCCCCAGATCAGCCAGGAGAATGGGCCGGCAACAATAGTGCATGTGTGCTAAGGCCCTATTCACAAAGTGGCCATGCAAATAAGCCTGTTGGGCATGCAAGATGCAATAGGCCACTAGCATGCCCATTATGGACCCATTTGCATGGCCCTTGTCTAACCAGCCTGGACCCACCATGCCATACCCAACCCAGCCACATTCCATGGTAGTCTAGTGCTCCCCGACCGTCTGCCACCAAAAACAATGTTATTTCCTAGTAGTCCCCTTCCTGATCATTGAGTCATATAAAAAAGTAACGTCTCCATAGTGTAGTGTTCCTCCCCAGTTCCCAAGCACCCACACAACATGTTTTCATATATTTTCCATAGTGTAGTGTCCCTCCCAGTCCCGATTGTTTGTCACATTTTCATAGTGTAGTGTTTCCTCCCTCCCGATCGCCCATCCAAAGTATTTATACATATTTTCTATAGTGTAGTGTCCTCCCTCCCTCCCCAATCATCCATCCAAAATGTTTATACATATTTTCCATAGTGCAGTGGTCCCTGGCCTCCCCGACTGCCCTTATATGTGATAATAACATTTTTCAGGCATGTGGCCCCTCCCATTCACCAATCACCATCCCCAAATTCAGGACCCCCATTCCCTGTTAGTCTAGGGTCCCTCCCTCAACCCGCACTCTGTCCAGTGTGACCCACCCCTGCTCCCTCCCCATCCCAATGGCTGATCGGTGACCAGCACTGCCTTCCTCACACCACCACCAGCTGGCCACTGACTGAGCCCTCCTGGGCGAGTTTGAATATATGCACTCCAGGAGGACTCGTGGCCAGCTGTGGTGGTGTGAGGAGGACTCATGACTGCCGAACAGCCATTAGGATGGGGGGGACAGGGTGGTGGTCGCACTGGTGGAGTGAGGAGGGAGGAGGGACCCTTAGACTACCAACGCATGGGGTTCTGGATTTGGGATGGCAATCGTGACCAGGGAGGGGGAAGGACCACTGCACTACAGAAAATGTCATTGTCACATATCGGGTGGGTGGTTGGGAAGACATTACACTATGGAAAAGCTATAACAACATGTGGGGTGGGCGATCAGGGACGAGGAGGGACCACTACATTATTGAAGATATTTATTGCACATCTCCGGTGGGCAATCGGGAATATAGGGATGGGGTGGGGGTACAGCACCTCCGGCAACCACTAGGGTTGCGCAAATTACCAACAGGTTTCCATCGGCAGTAACTTCTTTATGCAAGGGCCTTGCAAATGGCCCTTGCATGGAAAAAATCTTTGTGAATGGGATTGTAGGGAATGCAGGTCCTCTCCCTTCATTTGCATTGCGCCCTCCTCCCATCTTTGCCCAGGCAAACTGGGCTTCGTGAATATCAACTCAGGCAAAACAGTTTGCCCGAGGCAAACTGGGTTTGTGCCCAGGCAAAGTTTTGTGAATCTAGCCCCAGGGCTGGGGAGCATGTGCAATGCCAAGTAGGGTTTGGTGGCATGGGTTTGTGGAGACAATCATCCAGAAAAGCTGAGCCAGTCATTTTCCCACCTTATTGTGACACCGCCTTCCTCCCAAGACACATAGAGCACCCTGGGGCGGCAGTGTGCTCAACATGTGGTGACTCACATCACACTCACTACCCCATGCAGACACCAGGAGTCGGTTCAAGAGCAGAGAGCATTTGACCTCCCTGGAAGGAGAATGTCTGCATAAATGTGAGGAAATACCTCTTCACGGAGGGTGGCAGACACATGTAACAGCCTCCCAACAGAGGTGGAGGGTGCTAAAACAGTAAAACAGCTTTTAAAACTAATTTTGTAAATAATAACTCATGTCATTAAAGATGTCAGCCACTAGCAATTTCTAAAATCTCTTCCGTTGAGGTTATCTGTTGAATGTATATGCTAGATTCATACTGTGGATGTATTATGATGGTGTCACCGCATCTTTCTGATGGCAAACAGCACAGCACAGCACTGTACCAAGATATTTCATTTTTCCTGCTGGGCATGGTCACGGAGTGGAACTTTAAAATGTAAAAATCCTGTATCTTGGTTCAGGAATGAAAGGAAGTGGTGTATCTTGATATATATATTTTTTGTTTAAATCTCTTTTTATCCTCCTGATCGCCCCGTCGTTCCCTCCTTCGGGCTGCTCGTACCACTCGCCCGACACATGAGTCTGCCCTAAGTGCCTAGTGACTCCTACCTTCCTCCTTCTGTGGAGCACCTTGCGCGAGTCTGCCCGTGATTCTCAGACTGGGTGGCTGGAGGCGGCCGTCATCTAGGACCGGCTAGGTGGTTTCCGCTTTTCTATGCTTCCCTTCCATCCCCGGGGCGCCAGCTCAGGCGAGCGTGCTTACACCATACTGCCAAGTGCTTTACAGTGTCCTCCCGACTCCCCATGCAGGAGCTGCCAGTGCCTCGAGAGTCGGTGCTTCCCACCGGCCCCCGTGGATGTCGGTGTATAAGCACCCCTGGCAGCCCACCCCAAAGGGAGGCATCCGTTGGGACGCTCAATCCTCCTTCCCCTGCCGACTCCTGACAACCCGAGTCCATACACGAACCCAGGTCGCCGGCATGGTGAGGTGTGTCATCCAGTGCCTCAACCCTCAGTGTCACCGGGCGGACGATCTTGATATTTTTGACAGACAAACATTTTGCTGAAAAACATATGGTCATTAACAAATACTGCTGCTTTAACAGAGATGGATTCCATGTAAGCAACAGCACACAACAGGATTGGCAGTGTTGGGCTATATCCACCCTCAGAGGGAGTAGTGAAGATTGACGCCTAGTCCTTGGAAGGGTGTGTATAGACAAACTGCACACCCTGAAGCATATTATTATTATTATTATTTCGCTTAGAAAATAGTATTTATTCAGGATGCATGGGATAGACACAAGAGGACCCTAGAAGTAAGGCGGGGAGTAGAAGACCAGATATCATAGATACATAGATGCTGTCAGCAGATAAGGACTGCTAGACCCATCCAGTCTGCCCATTTAAGCTTCCTAAGGAAGCATCCAGTGACCCTATCTGGTCAGCTTTAGCTTTTTCTTTCTGTCTCTGTTATTCCTTTGTTTCTGTCCCATGCATGTTTGATACCTTACAACTGTATGGGCTGCCACCACCTCCTGGAGGCAGGCTATTCCATGCATCCACCACCCTTTCTATAAAAGTACTTCCTGACATTCCCCATACGCGTCACCCTCAGTCTCATGTCGTGTCCTCTTGTCCTGGCACTGCTATTAATCTGGAATATGTTGTCCCTTTCCACCTTGTTAATGTCCTTGAGGTATTTAAATGTTTCTATCATGTCACCTCTCCCCTCCTTTGTTCCAGCATGTAAAACTGAGGTCCTCACGCTCTCCTCATAAGGCTTGTGATGTAATTCCTTCACCATTTTGGTCACCGTCTTCTGCACCATCTCTTATTTTGTCAATGTCTTTTCGAAGGTGCAGTCTCCTGAATGGTACACCATATTCAAGATGAGGTCTCACCAGGGTCTTCTACAGTGGAACAATTACCTTCCTCCTTTAGCTTGTGATTCCCTTCCTATACACCCAGCATCCCACTGGCCTTTCCCACCGTCTTTTCCATCTGTCTAATGGCCTTCAAGTTATCTGTGATTATGACTCCCAAGTCCCTCTCCTCCTTAGTTACTGTCAGCAGCTCCCCCAATGTGTAACTTACCTCAGGGTTCCTGCTACCCCATGCAAGATTTTGCACTTCTTTGCATTAAACTTTGGCTGCCATGCCCTGGCCATCTCTCCAGCAGTTTCAGGTCATTTCTCCTCCTTTCCACCCACGAGTATCCACCCTGTTGCAGATCTTGGTGTCATCTGCAAACAGGCAAACCTTCCCTCCAGCCCATCAGCAATGTCACTGATGAAGACATTGAAGAGGACTGGCCCCTAAACTGACCCCTGAGGTACCCCACTGATCGCCTGCCTTTCATCTGATTGGGTTCCATTTACCAGTACCTCTGTTTTCTGTCCTTTAATCAGTTTCCAACCCAGTTCACCATCTTGCATCCCAACCCTAGGTTGCCCAGCTTGTTGACCAGTCTCCTATGTGGACTGTATCAAAGACTTTGCTGAACTCGAGGTAGGCAATATCTACTGCCTCCCCCTTGGTCTACTGCCTTGTCACCCAATCAAGGAAATCTAGCAGATTAGTTTGACAGGATCATCCTGCAGAGAACCCATGTTGCCTGCAATCCACCAGTCTATTGGCTTTCAGCTGTTCTACTATTCTTTCCTTAAGGAGTGCCTCCATTATCATTCCAACAACAGAGGTCAGACTAACTGGCCTGTAGTTCCTGCTTCTTCTTTACTACTGCTCTAGTGAAGATGGACAATGTTTGCCCTTCTCCGGTTCTCTGGGATCAATCCAGTGTCTAAGGACTTACTGAACAGGGATACCAGAGGGCTGCCAGTTCAGTACTCAGTTCATTTAGGATCCTGGGATGTATGCCATCTGGACTCATGGCTTTTTCACCTTTAGCTTCACCAGTTCTTCTAGGACCCTCTCCTCTGGGAATGGACTGGTCTTTGCCTCCTTATCCTTAGTTCCTTTGAAGTCCAGCTCGGGACCCTGCCATCACCTTCCACAGTGAAGACTGAACAGAAATAATCATTCAGGATTTCTGCTTTTCCATGTCTCCTTCCATTGTCTCCCTAGGCCCCTCTAAGCTTTGCTACTCCCACCTTTGCATTCCTTCTCTCACTAATGTACCTGAAGAGTGTCTTATTTCCTTTTTAACAGACTGAGCTATTCACTCCTCCATTTGCACTTTGGCGGTCTTCACTACCTTTCCGCCTCTCTCAGACACTTCTGGTACATTTCTTGTCCTCATTCCTTTGTATCTCCTTATACTTCCTGAAGGCTAGCCTCTTGGCCCTACGCTTTCTGCCACCACCACCCCCACCCCCAAGAACCAAAGTGTTTTTTCTCCTTTTACTCTTGTCTATTGACCTAATGCATTGTTTCATTTCCTCCGCTACAGCTTCCTTGATGTGTATTTCTCCTCAACTATCCCCCTATTCAAGGGTTTCTTTTAGTTGTAATCCCATACTTGTAAAGTCCGCCTTTCTAAAGTCTAAGACTCTTGCCTTCATATGGGTTGGCTGAATCCCTGTATCCACTTTGAAGTGCACCATATTGTGATCACTGGACCCTAACTGACCTTCCACCCTAAATCTGCTACCCTGTCCCCAATGGTCAGCACCAGATCCAGGATCACCCAGTCCTGGTAGGTTCCTGAACCAGCTGCCTAAAGGCCACCCCTCAAGGAGTCCATAAAGTCTTGTGTCCTAGCTGAGACCCCTACTGGGATGAACCTGTCTACCTCTGACATATTAAAGTCTCACATTAGCAGCTCTTCATTCCTTGCTACCATTTCATGCATGTTTTCTAGCAGCTGCTTGTCAATTTACTCAGCCTGAGCCGGGTCTGTAAATGACCACTGTGTGAATGGTTGTTCCATTGCCTGGCTCAAGGGTGACCCAAACTTCCTCCATTTGCTCATGCCTGTTCTGAATTTCAAGTTGCCTTTATGCTCTCTTTGATGTATGGGCACCCCTCCCCCTTTACCCTCCCTATCTTTTCTGAAAGGGCATACCCGGTACAGTTATGTCCCAGCTGTGGTTGCTGGTGCACCATGTTTCAGTTATTGCCACTATATTTTGATCAGCCTCCGTTATTACAGCCACCATGTCTGAGATCTTGTTCCTCAGACTGTGGGCATTTTGTGCATGATCTTCCATGAAATCGGCATCTTTTGTTCCCTCCTTGTGTTTTGTCCCTTACTTTGTCCTACTTTTCCTGGAGTGTACTATGTGGTGTTCCCTTTTTATTACCTTACTGGTTGCTTGTGGTCCAGGTCCTTTTATTAGTGGTGACATCACTATGTCTTGGCGCAGCCTGTTCTGCCCTGTGGTACCTGTGTATCTGCCCCTGGGTTGACATCCTGGTCTTGCTCGATATGTGCACTGAACTGTGTGGGGGCTGCCTGAATCTCCTCACTACTAGCAACCCCCAGTGGCTAGTTATGCTTTCTCAGGAAGCATGTAAACCCCTAATTGAGGACAGAGGTACCCTCTCAGACGGATGCAGGCCATCGCTTTTGTAAAAGGTGTACATCATCCCCGTGGTGCCTCAGTCCCCAATGTAACCAAAGTTGTTTTCCTGCACCAATATTTCAACCACTTGTTGAAGGTTTTGATGCATTGGTTTCTTTCCCACCTCCTTCCCCTGACAGGTAGTACCTCTGAGAATGTAACAGAGTCCCCCCATGCTCCTACACAAATCCCTAAAATTCTCCTGAACCTTCTAATACTTGCTCTTTCTTTGGCCAGATCATTTGTCCCCAGATGGGCAATGATGTCAAGCCCCCCAAGCCACAGCCTTGGCAATCCCGTGGATCCACTCCTGCTCCCTCTCCCCAGAGCTATGCCTCCTGGGAGACACATAATCTCTCCCTCCTGATGCCTGATCCTTTCTTCATACATTGAACTATTGAGTCCCCACTAGGAGAAGCTTCCTTCTCACCTTGGATTCTCTGGTCCTGTCTCCTGTACCCCTCCTGGTGGATCTGCCCATCACCCTTGTCACAACCTTGGTTCCCTTACAGGGCTATCCTCTCCTTAAGAACATCATATTTGTTCTTTAGTTGTATTGGGTGGGGGGGGTTGTTTTAACGCCACCTTTTTCAACCTCCTGAGCCCACCATAGTCCTTTTAAGCCTCTGTCTGAGTACCCCTGTGGTAGTAGCTGGAGGTATGGTCCCTGGTGGGGAAAGGTCCCCAGTACTCCTGCCAGCTGGGCTCGAAGCCTGGCAGCCTCCTTCCTCAGTCCAGAGGTGCCTACAAATGGGAGGCACCACAGTTCCCAGAAAGTTCTTCTGAACTCCACTGCTCCACACCCATTGCTCTGCACCACTCCTTGTGCCATCCTATGTATTCCTTAAATGTGCTCCTACCCTCTTTTAGTGTTTTTTTTTGCAGTGACAGAGTAATTAGGGAATATATGGCAGACTAGGTGGCCAAGAGGTCCTTATCTGCCAACAACTTCTATGTTTCTATCACAAAATACCAATTTCATGCTCTTTTAATCTAGAGACAAAGTAAAGGGTCACCCAGACATCTTCAGGGTATACTCTATATGAAAGTGCACTATGTTTAAATGTCAGAGCTCTATTTTTCAATTTTCTTCAGAATACAGATGGCACTTTCTAATTTCAATTTAGCATCCAGGCAAGCGATCTGTGAAACACTAAATGAGTCAATGGTCACATGGTTATCTGTATAAAAGGCATCTGTGGTTTGCATACAGCACATGGGGCAAGCTGGTAACAGCTTATTACCACTAATTTAACATTTATCCATTTAAGTCCCATCCCAACTTCCCCAGGTGATGACTTTACTGTGGGACTGCTCTTTCCTCTTAACTTGGCTAACAGGGTGCAAGATGTTAGGCAAATAAAGGTGGTACATGCTGAAAATACCTGGAGACCTGGATGAGTTGCTGTAGGCATTGACTGAAAATTCAGAATTAAGAGAAGTCTCTGCCATCAATGTGCTGCGGTGGCCGATTCTCTGGCACTTCAACCACTGGTTTTCATCAGAGGCCTTTGTTTGCCTTGTTTTTTTGAGGAGGCGTGCATTGAAGCAGTACCTGACGGCCAGCACTACAAAATGCAGACCCTTTTCATGCGCCTTGTATGTAAAGCAGTATACTAGGGCTTTATGGTCCAATTATGTTTTTTGTTTGTTTGTTTGTTTTAATTATGGCTATCTCATTCAGAAGGATTTTGTTTTAAGAAACTATTCTTGGAGATTTCCTTTTCCACAAAGTTTTTTTTTTAATTACATTATTTCTTTATGGTTACCTCCTCAGCTGCGGTGGTCCTATGGTTCCCCTCTTCTTCAGGTGACTTTTTCGGCTGCTGCCCTGGGTGTCAGAACTTGAACCCTTTTCACCCTGACATCTCAGGTCACATCACAGAGGGATTTATCCGTACACTGCTTAGACATGGAGGCCAAGGGCTGAAGGGGAGTTGTCTTAATTGGTCCACCACAGCGCCAGTGAAGCCCGCCATCACTTGCACCAGAGGATTGGTACTTTATCTTTCTTTGTCCCTTAGTCCCCATAGCACGTGTGTGCAGTGGCATCAAGGATGGTACCGCACGCACTCTGCATGCAGCACGTCCGATGCCAGTCCGCACCAGTCCACATGTTGATCGCTGAGTCTGCACCATCCCCAGCCACTGCCAGTAGCCAGTGCCTGTGTGATTCTATTCACCTCCCTCCCTCCCGGAGGAGGAGAGCAGTCAGAGGATGCTCAGTCCTCCTCCCTCCCGCCGACCCTCCTAGACCCAAGGTGCGTTGTCGACCTTGTGTTGTTGGCATGGGAAGAGGCAAGGCTCCAGCCGCCTCAGCCCTCTGCACCACTGGGCCAGCACTTTTCCACAAAGTAAAATTTTAGAGCCTAACTGAATAATTCATTGTATAGAACAAGGACGAGTATAAACAGCGGTGAATAAATTCTGTCACCTAGGCCAACAGGTACATAAACATACATGAAAATAAACATCTATAAAAATAAATGTTTATTACCATATATATATGCCATCAACCATTTAGCCAATCTAGAGTAGCTCTTTATGGTATCCTGTGAGGAGGCACATGGGAAGGCGCCATTAGTAACGGCTGATTTCCCTCCTGAACCCCTCATGGCGATGGGAGTATGGGGCGACCAGATAGGGGAGTGCATGAAATGGGTGACAGGATGTTGCTATATGTATGCATGGAGGGGACAGCGAGCACAGCGGCGTGGGCTGGGAGGGATGGAGGAGCTGTAGGTGGTGGTTCTGCGGTGGGTTGCCGAGCTGCATCGTGGTGTCAGAGTTTGGCCTGTGGTTGGGGTGGTGAGGTACGGGTTTGGTTCTGGGCGCAGGTGCGATTTTATTGCACCCAGCCTGAACCTAATTTCACATGTTTTCACCCCCGCCATGCACCCTCCTGGAGCCGAGAATCCTTTAGTAGGGGGTGTGGGGCAAAGCCCTACATGGGGTGCGGGGGCACAGCCCCCACAGAAAGTATTGAAATGTATGTCCCCGTGCTATTGTCCATAAGCGCCTGGGTGTCAGAGTGCCGAAGCAGTTTTCAGCACTCTGATCGCGCAATAATGGCAATCACCTTTAGGCTTTTGCCGTTATCACACAGAACTGCTGTTTATCTATATTAGCTACATGTCTTTGTGCAGTATAACCCAGGCTATGCCAGACTCATGAGTAGTGGTAGTAAACTTTGTTTATATAGTGCCCAGTCGTAGAGGCTCTGAGCACTGAACAAAATCTCAACATTACAGTATAAAATAATTTCAGAACATATAACCACAGTAAAATCTAATTATAAATAATATATATAAAACTAATATTGCAATGCTTGTCGGTAGATGAATTTCCGGCATGACGAGCAAACAATGCAAAAGTCTCCTGAAAGAGGAAGGATTTCAGGCCCTTTTAAAAGCTTAAAATGAAGGGCCTCCCTTAAAGCCCTAGGCAGCCTGTTCCAAAGGACAGGGCTGGCAGATGAAAGAGCCCTGTCACCAAAGGATTTCAGCCTCACCCTTGGAATGGCTAGGAGGCCCACCTTAGAAGGGCAGAGGGACAAAAGGTCTGATAAGGAGTTACTAGGTCACACAGGTAGCCAGGATCCGGTTAGTACAGGGCCTTATATGTGAGTAAGCCAACTTTGAAGGTGATACACCACTTCACCATCAGCCAGTGCAGTTCAAGCAGGACCAGGGTTATATGACACAACCTCAGAAGCTCCATCAACAGCAAGCCACTGCTTTCTGCACCAACTGCAGACATCTCAGACACCTCCTCTCACTCTGAGATATAAAGTGTTACAATAGTCAAGTCTAGAGATGACAAATGCATGTACCAGTGACAGCAAGTCTTCGAGGAGAATCAAGGCTTTGATGCAGACAATGTTCCTAAGATGATAAAAGCCACTCCAGACCACAGCCAACACCTGAAATTGAAGTGTCAGTCAGCCTGTTGTCCAGAATGACCAACAGATTCTTAACTTCAGCAGAGGCTACCAACCCAGAGGAGCCCAGCGGAAAGCCAGTCCCTCACAGGTGGCCCTTATACCCCATTTCCAACCAGGCTCAGTCACCAGTACCTTTGTCTTGTCTGGACTGAGTTGCAACCAGTTTAATGACATCCAGTCCTGGATCTCAGATGTGCATGAATTTAGTACCTCAATAGCCCCAGGCATCCCAAAAGCAAAAGACATATACAGCTAAGTATAATCAGCATAGCAATGAAAACCAGCCCGTATAATCTAATGATGTCTCACAGAGGCAGAAAATGCACTGCAAACAACATAGGAGAGAGGATCGATCCCTGGGTACTCCACAGAGCAGAGGCATCAGGAGTAAGGAGAAACTCTCCATCACCACCGTCTGTGTCCTGTCTCCAGAATAAGACTCAGACCAACAGATGACAGTGCCAGTCAGTCCACAGTACTCCCTGAGATGATCCAACAGCAATCCATGGTCCACAGTGTCAAACGCTGAAAGGAGATAAAGCAGAATGAGAACTGACCACTCTCCCCAATTTCTAGCCCTGAGAAGATCATTCTGCATCCTGAAAAATGGCATCTTGGTACTGTGCCTAGACCTAAACACAGACTGGAGAAGTTCATAGATGTCAAAGGCCATGACATACTCCTTAAGCTGCAGAGCTACCACCTTCTCTATAACTTACCCAAAAGTGGAAGTTAGAGACTGGTCTATAATTCACCAAACAGTCTTAGTCCAGAGATGATGTTTTTAGAAGGGGTCTCACCAGAGCTCTTTCAACACCCTAGGAAAGACCCCTCTGAAGGGAGCACAGATCAATTCAAAGCACACGGACCCAGAAACATCACACACCCAATTATTATGCAAGTTGAGTCTGGGTCCAACTCAAAATAGGTGGGCCACAGCTCCAAGTCCATCCCACAAACCTCTTCCATCAAAACTGGTCAAAACTCATTCCAGGCTGGCAGATTGCATTCCCCCTCACAAACTTGGTACTACCGGCTCAAGATGACCCAGATGAAGAGATTCTGACTGAAACTAAGGACACCCTGTCAGAGAAAAATTGCATAAACTCTTTATGCCAAGCAGGTGAATTAGCTCATACCGGTTGCAGAAAGACTGGATTTAAAAGTCTGTCAACCACCTGGAAGAGCTGAGCTGGTCGGTTCCTCCCTACAGCAATCTTCTTAGACAGGAATACTGCTTACTCACCTTAGTGAGTTGCTAGAAACTCTTGCACTAAACTTATTAGAGTTGAGAAAGCTCATTATTTCCAATCTCTCCTGGAAGAAAACAAAAACAATTCCACCAAATTTTGGAATATCCTAAAGGAGGTCGATGGCCTATCATCTTCCTGTCCTCTGCCAGCCAAGATAGTTGTTGGAGACATCACATATACTGACAAGGCTGACATCCGGGAACAACCTAATATCCACTTTGCCACAGCAGGACTAGCATTAGAGGTCTCACTTGCCAGTAGGCTAGCTACACAGTCTCTGACTGATGATGCCCCTTGCTCTGCCAGCACAAGGAATCAGAAGTCCACTTTTCATTTTAGCCGATAACCTTTAAGCAGGTTGAGGATCTATTGATGGCACTGGACATCAAGAAAAGCACCGGCAGACCTCTTATTTATTTTATTTATTTATTGAAATTTGTTGACTGGGTAGGCCCACTGAAACAACAGGGTCCCTTTCTCAGAGACGACCTGGAATTAATTACATAGGATAAAGACATCATATGCATGCAGGAGACAAAGGCAGAAACAGGCAACATGATGGCACACAGCAATACATTGAATACAGACATCACATGCCTACGGAGACAAAGGCAAAGCAAGCAACAGTAAAGGTACACATTTTACAAGGTTAGTATACAAGGCTAGCCTTTTTCTGAAAATAGGACCTTCTCCTTAACCGCTCCATTACATACCTTTTCAATCTTTCCCTATCATTAGGTGACCTCCCAGTAATCTGGAAAGTCATACATATTATCCCCTTTTAAGTCTGGGAGTAAGTGTGAACTAAACAATTACAGGCCGATATCCCTACTCTCCATCCTTTCAAAAATGCTGGTGAAGCCAGCTAAGCACCAACTAAAGATTTCCTGGAAACTATGGATTTATTAAACCCTGTACAGTTTAATATTTTGGATGCAAAAAGCATTTTTGTGCCCTGTTTTAGATCTAAGTGAGGCCTTTGATACTGTTGATCATAATCTGCTACTGTCCACATTGAGCTGCCTTGGACTTGACAATATCTCTATGAAATGGTTTGACTGTTACCTTACCAATAGAATGCAACCAATCAAAGACCAAGGAGATCTTGCACCACTTAAAATCATACCGTGGAGTGCCACAAGGCTCTATACTGGGTCCCATACTCTCTTAATATATATAAATAACACTGACTCCCAAATACACAAAGCACATGTGCATCTATTTGCGGATGACATGGTGATATACACAGCATGTTCTTCCTCCAAGCTTGCATTCAAGGAACTACAAAACAAATTTGACATCCTGCAAAAAAATTTACTGCAGCTGAAACTCCTCCTTAATGCAAAAAAAAAAAAAAAAGCTATGGTTATCTCCCTAAATCCACTCTGCAGCAACAACCATACATCATCAAAGGATACTCACCTTACTTGGTGAACCAATTGAAGTTGTTGACAATTTTAAATACCTGGTTTTGGGTTAGAAGTTAATTTACGGCACATCTGCATGAATTAGCTAAAAACAGAGATAATGCTTGGGCATCTTTTACCGCATTAGACATCTTCTCACCTATGAGGCAAGAAAGACACTTGTCCAAATAACCTTCCTACCTCTACTAGACTCATTGGACTTCCTCTGTTGCCTCCGTCCTGCATCAGCTCTAAGTAAACTAGACACCTTATACCACCGTGCCCTGAGATTCATATCTAGTGCTCCTCTAAACACCCACCACTGTTTGCTCTATGAGATGTTGACTGGTTCTTCCTTACTATTAGGACGAAGAGGAATGCAGCTCTTTCATTTACATGGCAATTACAAATAAATTTCTTTCTTGCATCTCCAACCTATTTACACAAAGCATGGGGACCTACTGTCTGAGATGTTACATGTTTGTCATGTTCAATGCCCTAAGATCCAAACACAATATGGGTCTGCCACTATTAGCTTTACTCTTCCCTCCCTATGGAAGTCTCTGCAGAAGGCCTTCAAGATTGTTATGGTACCAGGAGTATTCATCTTTAAGTCCTTCTCATACCTGTCTTAAAAGAAACTTGCCCATGTCATAGATAATTGCTCAAGACTACTGCTGATCCACTACTGCACTTGCTATTACGGCAACTTAGCACTTCCTACTCCTTCCTCCTTTACCTCTACCCTCTTCTCCATAAACTCCCTGCTCTTCCCCTTACCAGCACCCCACCCCATTTCCTTTTCTTTAGCCTATACATAATATTAGATTTTGTTGTATTATTACGTTACTATCAGATTTTGTTGTATTTTACGTTATTTCTTGAATCTGTAGCTTGTATATACTGTAACATGCTTAAAATGAATCGACTCATAACTAATTACAAGTATTTGTTGTGTATGTGTATACCTGTGCCATTGTACTGCTGCCAGCTGTATTTGTGTTGTCCAGGACCATCTTGCAAAGGAGCTTGCTCAAAGGAGTAAAGCTTGGTTAAATAAAGTTTGATTGATTGGTTGATTGCTTAGTGAGTCCTCAAAGCCAGCTTGTCCTCATCAGATCTCAGTCTTCTCCAACAGCAATCCAACCTCCTAACCCTAATGTAAGCTCCCTGAGGTTCCCATCAAACCATGGGGATCTCAAGTGCCAAGTCAAGGATCATGTACGAAAAAGTGTGACTGCATTGAAAACCAAGGCAACGGCCTGATACAGGCTGTAACTATTTCTTCTGATCCAATCACACAAACAGCCAACACACCACTACTGGCTGGAGTCCTTCTGGAGATAATCCCTTTAAAGGAAAATAGTGAACCATCTCCATGGGAGTGGACTATGAGGCCTCTGAAGAAGCTCACCATGCAAAGATCCAACCAATTAACAGGATTAATCCTGAGGTTATTAACCTCAAGCCACAGGGAGAACACTAAGTTCAAGGTATGACCATGTTGATAAGCTGCAGAGGTAACCACCTGTGCAAGGCATAGGAAATACATTAACTGGAGGAAATCCTGACCAAACTGTGAAAATTCATTATCAATCCAGTCATTGAAGTCACCCAGAATTAAACAGCAGGTTGATACTTACTCTTGTTTACTTTGCATGTAAACTTAACTGATCATTAGGAAACAATATGGTTTAAGTATCTGTAAATGGGGTGCAGTGGAGTCCAAGCTGAGTGGCAGCAAAATAAAATAGTTCCTGGTTTCAGCTCAAAATGATTACTTTTACAACCAATTGGACTAGAATTTTGGTGGCAATTTCTTCAGATTCTTGGAGAGTACCATCAATTAATAGTACACCATGTGTAATCCTCATAAGGATAGAGGAGGAGGAGGAGGAATGGGAGAAAAATCAGTTGGATCTGCTCAGGCTGGAAAGAGTGATCCAAAACCTACAGGCTGCAGCACCTGGCAAAACGGAGGAGACTATGTCATCGATCGGGTCAAGTTACAAAGACAGATTTCAGTCGTGTCAGATCTGAATACAAATTGACTCTCTTGATACACGATTAAATGTGGTAGAAACCACAGTGGACCAACTAAAGATAGAATCGGGAGATGTCAAAAGCCAGGTCGAAGCATCAGCGGCAGCTACAGTGACCTTAATAAATGAGAATTCACAGTTCCAGGTCAGGTGAGACATTATAAAACTAAGCCTGAGCCTCCACATTTGTATTCTAGGACTTTCTGAAGGTATCAAAGGAGATCACCCTTTAATTTTTTACAAGAGTGGCTGCAGGAGAATTGGCCTGGAGGAGTCTTTGACCCCTGTGCATTGCATAAAGCCTAACAGATCATTCCTCGAGGATATCGGGAAGATTCTGAAACCCCAAGAACCCTGCTCCTTGTGACAGATGGAATTGGGACTAGAGATCACATCCTGAAGCTGGCCCACTGTATGTGGCCTCTTACACAAGATGACCGAGCAATCTACATTTTCCCAGATATAAGCTACATAACTCACATACAGTGTAAAAGTTTGAAGGAGTTTGGCAAAAATTGAAAGTGGCCTCGATTCCCCACGTTATTATCTACCCAGCCTGGTTTTGTATTGTTTACAAGGGCAAAGTATGGTTCTTCTCAGATCCCATAGAAGTGGGGAAGTGTGCCTCCTGCATCCAGGCACAGCATTGGGATCAGCACTTGGCAGAGCAACTGGAGGGCCATGGTATTGAAGAGGATGAGGGGACTGAAAATGTTATGTGAGCTTCCTTCTGTTGTGCTCTATACATGTAAACTGAATTGAACTTTAAATTTTTTCTTTGTTCTCTTGATTAATGTAGAACTTGCAGACTGCTTTATAATGTCTTTGGGACTTGTATGTACTCTTTTCTATTTATTTGTTTAACAGTCTGGGAAGCATGGATCTAATAGTATCCCTTGAGGTTATGATGGGTCTTCCAGTGGGGTTTTAGTGTTTCTGATCTCACCCAGTTTTGGGAGAAATTTTGATTTCTAGGATAGTCTTTCTAGTTTTCATTCTGTTTTTCTAGTACCATAAGGATTGTCAAATTCACAAATACATATGTGTGTGTTTAGGATGTACGAGCTGTAAAGTATTGTAGAATATTTTCTTGATATTTTACTGCCTGATAAAGTTAAGTATTATATTACTTCAGGTTCATAGTATGATGCCAGTAGCCTGAATATAGGCATGCAAAAGCTGGATTTTGTTTACAGGACTTTAGATACTCGATTTAAGTCATACTGCTCATGGGCTTGTATTTATAGCAAACTCCAGAATTTATCAATTGTCACATTTTATTTTATCCCCATATGTGGTGTCAAATATCTATGATACATCAATCCTTTGATTAATGGGTTGCATCCCTAATGGTTGTTACTGGACCTGTCATTGTCATGGATACAGATTTTTCGCTACTATGATGTATAGTACGGAAACTTGTAAAAATAAAGTACAAAAAAGTATCTGTAAAAATTATGCACGTTTTATGATGTAATTCACTTTGAAAAAGGACTTGTGTGTTTGTACTGAGATGTATTTCTCCCTACCCCTTCCTCCAGGTCACTCCTGGAAACGAGCCTCGGCTCAGTGTGCTCTCCTGGTCACCAGCTTTTAAATAAATAAAATAAATAAAATCAATACCATCGCAGCAACAAAGTCTGGAATTTCCTGCAGGAAACCCTCTCATCCCCTGGAGGTCAGTAAATGGAAGGGATCCTGCATGTTGCACTTGGACCCCATGCATGGACACACATTCAAACAATGAGTTTTTCAAACCAATTACTTGGATCTGAAACAAATGGCCATTCCCCTCAAAGATCCCTCCACAGGCAGTGCACCACAGAGAAACCAGCTGCGACAGCCGCCTCCAAAACAGGACTGGCATCATAACCCAGACAGGTCTCTTTAATACAAACCAGATCAACTGAAGAACCAGACAACAAATCTGTCATAATGGCTGTTTTGAGTCGGCCCGGTGGTGCTGAGGGATGGTGCTGGATGTCTTACCTCATGCTCGCTGATGACCCTTGTTCAGGACAAGCATGTGGGCCACTGGGGGTCAACAGGGGAGGAGTGGGACTGAGCATCCATGGGACTGCTCTTCTTCTCTGGGAGGAGACACCTGCACCCAGTGCATGACTGGCCCAGCAGAGGCTGGGGCTGGTGCACCGATGCGACAGGGGACAGAGATGAGGCAGATGCCTGGAGGAGCATGTGCAGAAGCATGCACGCTCCTCCTTGTGGTGTAATTGCATGCCTTGGCTCGGGAAGAACCAGAAAGAGGAAAAAGGGTCCTGGCATGCCAAATGACAGTTGAGCCCTGCAGCTCCACCCCCACAATTGGCAGTAACCTCCTCCAGCACCAGATCCATGGTTAGGTGGGGTGGGGATCCCCACCACCCTACCATGGGGGCAAGCCGTGGGGAAGCTGGAGAAGAGTAGCTGTGAATGGGGAATGGGGCTGGGCATATCAGACAAGATGCACTGCCACCAGAGACCAGGAGCAAAAAATTGATTAACTGCAAAAATAATGGCTGTTTTGTTCCTCATTGATCTGGCACTGCATATATCACCTTGCCTTTGTAAAATAGGTGGAGAGGTGCTCATGAAAATAAATCTGATTGTGGCATCATGGTAAGTATGATGATCCTTTTATTGATTGATTGGTTGATTGATTAATTGATTGATTGATTAGTTGACTGATTGATCACTTTATTCATTCATGATATCGTATTCCAGGTGAGGTTCATTTGGTGATGTGTCTAATTTCCAAGAAGGTCATGGGGTTACAATATAATAGTAGAGTTAAACAGTCACAATGTGTACAAATTCAGAGTATTTAGGTACAAGGTTACATTCACCACTGCACTTCGTTCAGGGCACCGCATTAGTGTGCCTATCTTTGGGACACAAAACAAAATTCACCACCCCTTCCTGATGTCCTCCCACATGGAGTTGGAATCCTTAGTTAGGGCGAGGGCACAGCCCTGCATAAAATGGCAATCTGCAAAATTGCTGATTTGTGCCTTAATGATGGGCACACTACTGCTGGCATGTTCCACAGGTGGAACCTACAGTCACAGATAGTGTGGAGTCATGATAATTACACCAATAGAAGGTCTAATAATAAGTGAAAGTTACATTAGGACTGAAAGTTACATATGCAGGCATAGAATTGTGTTGGGAATGTTGGTACAGAAAGGATGCTGTATGAAGAGGGCAGGAGAGATCAGGACAAGTGGTTGATGACTAAAACAAGGTATTTGGAGATGTTTAAACAGCTCTTTGAAGTGCACAATATTCATTGAGTCTTTGATAGCATTGGGGACATTCTAACTGGATGAGTTGGCAACTGAGATAGCTTTTCATCATCTTTTTAACTAATCCTGGGAACATGAAATATGTTCTTTACTTGAGCCCTAGTGTGGTTTCGGTCAGTAAGTCACTTAGGTAAGTAGAAAGCTTTTGTACACCTTTGTAAGAACAGACACCCATTGTGTTCCTTCATGCAGTCAGTGCAAGCACCCTAGCTAGTTATATGATGGACAGTGATGACTGAGCTTGCAGCATCCAAGTGTAACTCCTACACATACTTCTGAGGTAGCTGTGGATTTTATAAAGAGCAGTACGAATAGCTACTCTGTAGGTCTCACTTGCATATCTGAGAGCCAGCTGGAGGGGTTGCTTGAGGACTCAATTGACTGACTGATGCTGAGGTTAAGGAGCTTTGATTTCAGTAAAGTAGCCCAAGTTTTGGTGGGAGATCCTCACTGCTCTGGTGATATGTGTACTATAGGAGGGCTGTGGATCAAGACAGAGGCCAAGATATTTGAACTGTGGGACATTTTCAAGGCGTGTACCACTAGACATCCAAATATGCAATGTATTTTTTCACTTTATCTTTGTTTGAAATTTGAGTATATAAGAAAGCACACATCTTATACAATAGAAGAATATCATTTATATACTGTAAGGTATAAAATATCACTTAACAAATACAGTTTTTAGGTAAACATATTGGAGAAGCCTTACATACATGTACTGATGATAAAACACAAACCTAGACAGGCTATAAGTGGAGAGCAGAAGGATTACAATCAATAGGGTATTATAGAATCAGAAATGGCAACCATGTATGAAATAAATGTTAGGGCAGGCTGACAAAGCAATCAGTAAATTGCAAAAAGTGATAAATGTGGTAACATGAACAATGTTCAGTAATGGAGGGGTGAAGCTAAGAGAAAAGTGTGCAAGTAAGGAAAGAAAGAAGAGAAAAGCAAGGAAGAAGGGAAGGAGAGAGAGAAAAGAGAAGGAGGGAAAAGAGGAGATATCTGTGCACAAACATTTTGAGAAAACCTAATCAGAGAGCAAAATGAGAAAGAGGGCTAAATATCTTTAAAATTAGGGTCTAGAAGAACTAGGTTCGATGTACATGAAGTAATCCTGCCAACATCTGTCATATACAGTTGGTCAGTTATGAGTAACATGAGATAATTGGTCCAGGGACGCATACTGAGCTAGGTTTAGAAGAACATCAGAGAAGGCACCAGAGTTGATTTCCATTTCATAAGAATCATACATTTGACCAGAAGAGACAAGGGCTGGATACTCCAAAGGGTTATGCCATGCGCAATAGGGTTGCACCTGCATGAGTCTGAAGTGCGCCATTCCTGCGATATTCAGCAGGGAAGCAGTTCGCCCCAAGTCATGCTGAGCAACAGCGCAATGCTAATGAAGGCATGCTCAACCTGGGGAGGAACCATGCATAAACTGCACAGCCCAATATTCAGCCAGGCTGTGCAGAGTTGTGCAGGCGCAACCTACCTATGCCTGCACAACTTTGAGCCCCCAAAAAAGAATAAGTCAAGGGCCACCACAGGTGAGCAGCCACATTGCAGGCGCAACACAGCAGCTGCCACCTGTGGGTGGCCTCCACTGTTCCCTGTGCCCCCCTGCAGCCCGATCACGGGCATACTGTATAGGAAACCCCTCATGGCCAATCTCGGGCATACTGTATAAGAAACCCCTCCCGACTGGCGATCGCGGGCATACTGTATACAGGAACCCCCCGACTGGCCCAATCGCAGGCATACTGTATAGGAACCCCCGACTGGCCCGATCGGCGGGCATACTGTCAGAACCCCTGACTGGCCCGATTCGGGCATACTGTATAAGAACCCCCAACTGGATTGTCGCGGGCGAGCGGAGTTCAACCCCCAAATACCGATATCCTTGGTGGTCCAGTGGACACGAAAGCTTCGATCAGCGAGCATTAGAGTCAAACCACCCCTGCAAAGTCAATTTCCCTGGTGGTCCAGTGCCCCCCACCAACCAAAGGAGCCTACCCACGCTCCCTCCCATCGCTGACGGGCGGCAGTACCACCCGCCTGCTGCCCGGCTGACTGACAGTTCAGTAGGGCTGCGCCCGATGGTTCAAGGCAAGAGCCAATGGGCGTGCGCGTATACCGTACAAAACGGTCCAGATACACATATCTGGACTGCCTTGTCTGTTCAGGCTGCATGCCCATTGGCTCTTGCTCTGAACCAATGGGCGGCAGCCCTACCGAGCTTTCAGTCGGTGGGTGGCGTGGACGGCAGGCGGGGGGTGCTGCCGCCCACTGGCTGATGGGGAGAGTGGTGGGGCTTCATGGGTTGGTGGGTGGGGGGCCACTGACCACCAGGGAAATTGGACTTATGGGGTGGGTTTGACTCTAATGCCCGCGATCGGGCTTCACGGTCCACTGGACCACCAGGATATTGGTATTTGGGGGTTGAACTCCGTTTCCTGCCCGCGATCGGGCCAGTCGGGGGTTCCTATACAGTATGCCTAACATCGGGCCAGTCAGGAGGGGGTTTCCTATACACTATGCTCACGATTGGGCCAGTCGGGAATGGGGTTTCTTATACAGTATGCTCATAATCGAGCCAGTGGGGAGCAGGTTTACATCATGCCCATGATCAGGTTGCAGTGGCGTTGGTCCTCGACGACTGCTGCCTGCAGGTGCCAGGCACAAGTCGCCGGGATCGGCGCACTCTGCATAGCACGGTATGCAAATGAGGCTGTACTAGATGCAATGACCCCCGTGCGCCTTTGCATGAATTATGGCCCCATTTGCATGTCACCTTTGAATATCGGAATGGCGCATGGCGCAATGGAACTTGCGCCACCGCATCTTGGATGCTCCACTCTGACCACTTGTGGTGGTGCAAGTTCCACTGCACTCATGCACAGTGGTTGTGGCCGGGGCGATAGTCTAAGGAGTTGCTCAATAGTGCAACTCTGTTGAATATTGTCAGCGCCACCCCTCATGTTAACTTTTTTGAGCAGCGCAAGGGCTTGCACCACAGAATGGTGCACCTCTTTGAATATCCAGCCCAATATGTTTAGCCATCTAAAATGAGCATGTGAGAGGAGAGCTATTGGGGATAAGTATGCCTAGAAGGAATAGATTGGGGTCAAAAGGTAATTTGTCCTGTTACTCTGGAGGCAAGTAAATAGACTTTATGCCAGAGCTTATAAATGGGGTCAGGACCACAAGATATGAAGTAGATCCCTGGCCAAATTACAGCACCAGCAGTCATTATTATTTAATAGGCCCATTCGTTGAAGCCAGAGGGGTTCTATACCAAAGATGTAGGATTTTAGTTTGTATTAAAGAACTACAGGCATCTTTAAAGGTATTATGTGCAAGTCACCAACAATTACTCCATTGTGCATCTGAAATATTGTAGTTAAGAAGAGTACTCCATTTATTTTTGGCCTGTATAGACTGATCAGGTAGATTATCAATAATGTCTTTGTAAATGGAGCTATTCAATTTTGCTAATAAATTAGTCTGGTGCAAGATGTATGGTTTAGAAGAGTATGTTTATACACTAAACTAGAGAAAGAGTTATAAGTTGCCTAATTTGTAAAACTTCCAGAAGACCTGCTTAGGAAGTTTCCATGTGGCCTGCAAGTTTGAGAACAGTCTAAGAGTGAGTGAATTCTGGTCCAAGATATCTCCATGAAAGAAAATGCCTTTGTTCCACCACATATGACAGAAAATTGGGTGATCTTCTAGAGTGAGTAGTGGATTGCCCCATAAGGGGCATAAAACCAGGGCGTTGGATTGGATTTCAGGAATTTGTGGGTTAGTTTCCAATAAAGAACAGAGGAAGATATGGTCAGTGTGAGATTTTAATTTAGAGAAATGGGATTAAAATGAAGGAAGTAGGAACTCCTCCCAGGCACAATTCGGATTCCATTGTGACCCATAGTGATGAATGAGGGAGGGTTTCTGAAACCATTGAATGGTTTGGGCCATTCAAAAGCCCAGAGCTAGCCTTTGAACTAGGAGTCCGAATCCTTCTTTTCCAATGTGATCGGAGTTTGTTGTTTGTTGGTTTCCATCCCAGATAAAGTTGCCTATTAATTTATCAGTTTTAGCAAAAAGGAGGATGGTAAGACTAAAGGAATATTGGCAAAGAGGTAAAGAATCTTGGGAGATATGGACATCTTGATGGCTGCGATTTTCCCATGAAGTAGAGATTAAGAAGCTTCCATCTGTCCAAAATTATTTTGATGTTATCTAATAAGGATTAAAGTTAATATACCATATCTTCCCTAAATTACTAGTAATTTTGATTCCTGGATATGTTATACCCTGTGGTGACCAACAGAATCCAAGAGGTATGGTCATAAAGGCTTTACAGTGGTGGTTAAGGGCAGAGTTTGTGATTTACCATAATTCAAAGCAAGGTCAGAAATGTTAGTAAAATTATTAAGCAAATCAACCAACAGGGGCCCAGCCTCATTCAGGTTTTCAAGTAAGATTAAGAGGCCATCTGTGGAGAGAGACATATCTTGAATTGCCCACAGGTATGCCCATAATGCCAGAAGATTGATATAAACAAGCAGTCAGGGGCTCCATGGCTAAAATAAACAGGGGAGTGATAGGGACAGCCTTGTCTAGTTCCCTTCTAGATGAAAGTAAGAGAAAGAGGGAATTAGTAAGAACTTTAGCAACAGGAAATTATATAATAGCTTGATCCAGGAGCAAAAGGTATGAGAAAGACCGAAATAAGATAAAATTTGATGAAGGTAGTCCCAGTTTAAGGAATCAAAGGTCTTCTTGAAATCAATAGCTATGGCTGTAGCTGGTGTCTTGAGGATTTGGCTTTGTGAATTAGATTAAATAAGGAACGAGGTGATCAGAACCAGATCTGTGTTTAATAAAACCAGCTTGTGAACAACGAGTTAGCTTGGGAATCAAGGATTCAAGTAGAGAAGTTAGTAGTTTAGCACATATCTTCCCATCCATGTTTAATAAAGAGATGGGTCTGTAACTTCGATGGGTGAGTGGGGTCTTTTTCTTTCTTAGGGATTAGGGTTATGATTGCTTCAGTGCAAGATGGGAAAGTTTGCCAGTATTGAAGCTTCTTGATAAACATTTATAAGAAGGGATATAAGGTGGCAGAAAACATTTTATAGATTGATAAAAACATCACCTCCAGGGATTTGCTGGATTTCAAGGAAGACAAAGCTTTCTGTATTTCCTGAAGTAAGAAGAGTTAACCTAAAGATTTTGTTTCAAGAGTAGAAAGATAAGGAAGATGTAACGATTTAAGGAACTGCTGAATTTGTAAAGTAGATGGAGGGTTTGTGTTAGAGTATAGTTTTTGATAAAAGGTTTTCATGATACAGTTTATAGAGGGCTTGCTGGAGTGAATTGCACCCTGATCATCTTTTGGCTTAGGTTATGTTGTTCCATTTGTTATGTTTTGAGCTGGTAAGAGAGGAGTTTCTGTTTTATCGCCATGTTCCCAAAACTTATATTTAAGTTTAAACAAGGCCAGGTCAGTTTTACAAGAAATTATTTTTTTATTTTGACTAAATTGAAAAATTTCAAGATGAAGTTGAGAATCAGGACAGTGCTTATTAGAGGAAAAGTATAAATTATCTTTAGCCTTAAGAGATTTTTCCAAATCATCCAGTTGTTGTTCCCTTACTCTTTTCCTATGTGTAGCATAACTGATACTTTTCCTTGAATTGTAGCTTTAAGGGCTTCCCATACAGAAGACGTAGAAGATTCAGTTGGGGTATTGTGAAAGAGGAAGTCCTGAATTTGTGTTTTGATCATGGGTAAGAAATCGAGATCCTTGAGAAGGAAAGGTTCAACCGTCAGTAAGAAGATTTGGGTGCTATGCCCACAAAAGTTGCAATTTGACAGGGAATGGTCTGAGATTATGATGGGAGATGGATGAATCAATAGTTTTTCTATTATAACAGGAGAGGCTAACCAGTAGTCGAATCTCGGTATGTCATATGTGGAGGAGAGAAAAGTGAATTTCGATCAAGGGGTGAAGGAGGCATCATACATCAGCTGATCCAACTTCTTGCATTAGTAATGACAGGGCTTTAATACTTCTAGGTGGGCATCTGTAGTGGGGTTATTTCTGCCAATGGTGGGTTCTAAAGCTAAGTTAAGATCCCTCCAAGAATAACTGGTATATTATCAGTCTTAAAGGATAGAATCTATTGAGCTAAGTTGTGAAAAACTCTGGGGAATCAGAGTTGTGTGCATAGATATTAATAAGCAGAAGAGGACCAGAGTTGGTATTCAATTTAACCATCACCCATCTGCCATCAGTGTCGGAAAGGAGTTTACAAGGGACCATTTAAGACTCTTATGAATAAGAATAGTAACGCCTCTTCTTTTGAAGTATAGGATGATTCATAGATCTGACAACCCAATATATCTTAAGCCTATGAACATCCTATGCTAATAATTTTGTTTCTTGAAGGAAAGCAATTTGTATTTTATGTTTTTGAGATGTGCAAGAATTGCTTTCGCTACAAGGAGAATCAAGTCCCTTCATATTCCATGTGTATAAAGAATGTCACTCATATAATCGGTGTTAAAGAAAGGAATAATCACAGGAATGTGAAGGGCAATAAATGAGGCAGAGGATGATTATAATACAATACAGAGAGCTTGCATATATGCAGAGAGTGGCAGGAACATTCAAGCCAAAATAAAGTGAAATATATAATACGAAGTGGCATAGATATCTAATTAAAGTTAGAATAGAGAAAGGAAGGATAAAAGTCATTAATAACAACAACAATACTATATGCTAAATAACAAAGAAAACTTTGTATGGGTGTGACGAGATATGAGTCGCCAATCATAACAGAGTCTCTCACCATACTCTAGGATGTCGATGTATGGAGGAGACTAGGAGGACCGGTTATAAATATTGGCCCAAACCTGAGTCTGATCCCAGTAATATAATAAAGTAAGTATTTCTGATAAGCTAAACTGAAAGGAATAATACCAAGAAAGGCGGACTGCTGATAACTCAGCTAATTCTACGCTAACAGGATAAGGTACAAGAATAAAGCTAAACACCAGAACTTATTTATAAACATTAGTAGTAATAGTACAAGATAAACCAACTCAAAATAACAGTAAATTAATGAACCGTATACAAGATGCCAGTACAGCCTAGACATAGAGCAAGGAATTCAGGAGCCAGGTGTATTGCAAATGAACAAATATCAAAGAAAAAGTAGATCATTACCACATTAGAGTAACTATAAGTACACTTGCAGTGCAACAGAATAAGTACATAATAAATACAATATTGACTGGTGGGAAAGAAAGGGAGGCCAATTTAAGCCCCTTACGCCTGAGCCAAATGCAAATTGGGATTATATGGGGAGGTATAGGCTTCAGTGATAACTGTGGACAGAAGAGATAGTCATAGTAAAGATCAGCTCTTATTACTCAAAAGTCACCTCAATAGGTGTTATATGGGTGACTAGGTCCAAAAGACTAGGCCCAGTGAGCCCCAAAACAGGAGGGACCACATAGCAGTGGATATCTATGATATCTGTAGGCTTCGAGTAAAATAAGAGCATAAGAAAGATGTAGATTGACAATCCTTTGCAACAGTACACCAAACATAGCCCCTCTTTGAGTGCTAATGATAGTTCCATATTGTAAACAGGAGGTAGTAAGAATAATGGAGCGTAGGGAAGGAGATAGATTAAATGTAGTTGCCAATAATACTTAAGAACCTGTCATCAGGAAAGGAAAGGTAAATTGCCTTGTAATATATAATAATTCACATATGAAAAAGAAGGCAATAATCAGGATGTATATACTGATTGAAGATACACACCTGAACAGCCCAAACACCATGAACCTAATGCACTGCTAAATTGGAGAGTAAAAGGCTAGATATAGAAAGCCTGTCTAGTGAGGTAATGTATGAGATCTAACACTAAAATAATGGGTAAGAAAAGCATTGCTGATATACCAAAGTTCCCTTGAAGACCTTTAAGCTGCTTGTTTAAAGATTACAACAAAAAGTAAATTGGTCGCGCCCACGATGTACAGCCTTTGCTTTCTGCACTGCTGAGAGCCAAAGCAAATAGGTAGCATAGACTGTAGAGTGTGAGGCTAGGCAAAAAAGTGTACTGACACTCCCTTTAAGTATCCTGGAACCAAAACCTACCAAGATATAACAATTATGGCCACATTACTGACTATATAAGCTCATGACACCTTAGATTTATTAGCGGGATTGTGACTATTGATGTTCTTGCTTTTGGCCTTTGACTTATGTTTCTTTTGGGTAGCTCTAAAGATTTGAGGGGGAACTTGCCCAACGTCTGCCCATGAAGTATCAGCTGAAATACATCCCTGAGGCACCAAGCCCAAATCAGAGGGATGTTCATCTGAAATTTGCCTGTGAAAGACCCTCTCCCATGAGTGCATGTCGCCTCCAAGAGAGCAAACTTATTGCTCAAGGGACTAGAGGGGTCAATTTGAAGGTGAGAGGCTGCAGCTTGGGGTGTTCGGGTAAGACCTTGCTAGAACAGCATGAAAGTCTTGAAGAACAATGCCCCAACAGAACCTTCTCTTGCAGCTATGTTGATTGCCTTGGGGTAAAATCAGTTGCTGGCATTGTTGCTTGGGGCTGCTAGTTCTGCAGCACCTTCCCCACGCCTCCCGTACCTCGTCATCCTCCCTCCGTGCAGATACCAGAGCTGTGTTCAGGTTGCGATTGCTGCTGAACCTCCCAGGGTAAGAGAGACCTCCAGATAGTTGGCTAAGGCATCAGGGTTTCAAAATCCTTTGGGAAGAGCCTAAGAAAAGGCGTAGTGTTGCAGGGTAACGTAGAGCAAATTTAATGCTTCTTTGGTGGTGGATTTGTTTAAGTGGATTGTAGGCCTTCTTTCTAATAGTTAAAGCTTTTGAAAATTCTCCGAAATGAAAATATTAAACTCTTGCCACTGAAGTTTCCCATTTCTCTGGCTCATTTCAATATTAATTCTGTATGAGAATAGTTCAAGAAGCGAGCAATGATGGGCCTCCATCGCTGGTCTGATGCTGGCCTGGGACCCAGAGTATGGTGAGACCGCTTTTAATGATTAATGTTAGGTCAGGAGGCAGTTTAAGCATTACAGGCAGCACATGTAATAAAGTGCAGTAGCATCTCCTAATTCTACACCTTCAGGGAAGCCAAAAAATTGTTGCAATGATTACAATTTTCAATATCGTCAATTTTGGCTTGTAAGGATTTAATCATTCGATCTTGATTGTGGAGAGTAGCCTGAAGTCATGAATAGTAGTGGTGTTACAGGCCGTTGCTTTCTCATTAAACACAATTTCTAGTATTAGGATTTCCCGCCTATTAGGCGCAAGGGGAGTGGCAGTTGAGGGTCAGTCAGAGGAGAGTCTTAGAGGAGTGTGCAAGAGGGAGCAGCTCAGTGGTTAAGTGTGGCGTCAGGCGGTCCAGCATGCCGAGGCGGTGAAGCCTGTGGTAGGAGGGGATAGATAGCCTCCCTTCAGAGTATGGCAGAAAGAGCAGTTTCCCACCATCCATCAGTGGGCAGGGCCAGAGTGAAGAGAAACAATTCCGAAGAGATTCGGGAGGACGAGTCGCCTCCTCAGCTTGGCAAGAGTCATGGTGGTTGCCAAAAGGGCCCAGACATTCAGGTGGCAGCTGGATCGATGGAGAGTTACAAGGTGGCAGCTTTTATCCTTTTCACTCTCTTATGTCCACCAGGTAAAGGCTGTCCAAACTGTTTCTCCTGCAGTGTTGCTGTTTGAAAGGTAGCCCTCCTCCCCGATGTCCTCTTGTTTGGGCCGGGTGCAGAGGAGCCTTATAGACTGTACATGTAACTGAGGTATATTTAAGAACTGGTTCCAGCTTTCCTCCGACTTAGAGACATGCCACAATGTGGAAAAGATTACTACCACCCCACTGGCAGGAAATATCCAGTTTCTTTGAGAAATTCCAGAAAGTGGAGTAAGTTCCTCAGTGCTTCTCAATGACAGTAAAACTCATATGGAAGTCACCAGTGTTTAAAGGAAAATAGAATGGTGAATTGGCAACAAACTGACTGACAAACTGACAACCCTGCTATGGGTTAAAAGTTAGCTATGAGTAAGCTGTGTTAAGTCACCAGTAACATATGGTTGGAGGTTCAAATCCCCTTCCTCAACAAGAAAATGTGCCATAACAAATATTGTAATCTGACGGTTGAGCTCATAAAAGTGCACTATGTAAATATGATACCTCGAGAAAACTATGGCTTGAGTCTTTTATCTAAAAATAAATGGTTTGTCAGTTTGCATCCAACAGTTGTGTGGAATTAGAATCTTTTAAAAGAACTGCAGGCTTGCGGTATCCTAACCCCATGTTTTTCAAGACTGTGAAATCAACTGGATGGTGAGGTCTGAGGTACAGTGTGGAGATTGTTCTGTGTCAGCAGTCTCCAGCTGCCAAAAATCTAACCTAAATCCTCACATGGTCAGTAACCACCTAAATGCACTGCTTACAGTATTAAAGGACCCACAGGGTTGGATCCTCCCTCCTCTCTCTCTCAGATTGAATTCCATCAAACCCCTAGACATTATGGCCGGAGGTGAGGGTATGCCTTGTGATTCCAGTTAGGTCAATGCATGAAATGGCATCAGGTTAAAAACCCATTGCACCCATGGACTAGCGTGTCAGGTTCTAAGTAGCCTATATGTGGCAGCAAAGGCAGTTATGAGTGGAAAATGAGGTGGTAGTGGTTACGTGTGTGTGTGTGTGTGTGTGTGTGTGTGTGTGTGTGTATATATATATATATATATATATATATATATATGTGTGTAGTCCGTGCTACCATAGTTAGGGTTGAGTACCCCTTTTAATGTTAAATGGTGAAATTTTGCACCTTAATAATTTTGTCACCGTTTATGGTTACTGAAATTTGGCAGGCACAGGTTGTAACAATTGATCTTAGGATCTGCCAACTTTCGTACTGGTCAGATGTACAGCTGTGGAGTTATTAAGCAACATCCATGTGCACATTTATTTTTTGCACATTCTTTGCTCGTGCCTACAGGTTGCACAGTTTGTGCAACCAGTCCAAAATCTCCAGGGAACATGCAACCAGGGTGCCTGATGCCTCTGGAGATTTCGAAAAAATATTGAACAGTTCAAAGTTATTCAAAAACAAGTTCCCATTATAAGTCAATTGGAAAAGTTAACAAAAAGTTCAACAGTGTCGTAAATGCAATTTTAATGTCGAAATGACCCTGTAGTGTCATGAGTCAGCCATTTTTTCAGTTACTGATCACAGAAATGATTGCCATTTAAATTTGGGACTCTCTAGGGACACAATTCTTTTTGTGTTCACCTAGTCGGACCCTGAAGGTGCTAGCCATGTCTTTATCTTGGGGTTAAACACCCAGAAATATGTTTTCAAATTTCTGGGAAAAGTAGTGTTGCAAAGTAGTGTCGCACTTGCGACACTTTATAAATTGCGAAGCTTTCATAAATCACGACACTACTTTTCTAGGCTATGACAAAATGACAGGAATTCTTTGCTACCCTGCTGCAAAAGAACGGTTTGGTCTTTTAGGGAAATTTGGAGGGAAGGCAGTCAATATCTCACAGATGTGCCTTTTGGTGGTTTGGTGAAAAAATATTGCATGGATTTAAAGTTACGGTACTCAAAGTTGACATATTTTCCATAGACTATCATGGTGGCGTCCGCCACGCCTTTCAGGGCTTGTATCTCGGAAGCGGTGTGAGATACAGACTTTTGCCATGGCAATGTATAGCCCTTGAAAACCTAGCCAGGAAAGTCATGAATCATGTGAAATTTAATATTTTTTCTACGTCGCTCGGTTACTGAGATATTAGTAATTTAGTATTACAACTGCTCGTTTTCTGCTCCGAGGCCCATTATTATGCATACATTGTTTGTTTTCACTGTGTTTCTCAATGGAGCTTTTGGGGAAAATAGGGTGTGCACTTAGTGGCTGCCCTTCCATTTCCATTTGTGTTTTGCGTCATCGTTGTTCTTACCATTACCATTTGCATTTCAATTGCATTCCCGTGCCCATCGCATTCTGGTTTGCATTTCCATACACACTTGCATATGTGTTTCTGTATTCTTTGGTTCTGTTGTTGCTGTTACCGTTACCATTTCCATTTAGGAATGCAGTACCGTGACCATGCACATTCCGGTTTGCCTTTCTGTACATGCTAGCGTTTGCATTTCTGTTTACTTCGCATTCTTGTTGCTGTCAAAGCCATCATTTGAGTTTATAACAGTGGTACCATGACCATTTGCGTTACCAGTTGCGTTTCTGTATGTGCTTGTGTCTCTGTTTGTGTAACTTTTAAACTTTGGCATCACTTTGCCTTGCATTTTTATTAACGCTTGCTTTACAATTTATGTTTGCATCACTATGTTCATAACCATTACTGCTTGTGTTTGCATTGCTGTTACCATTACCATGTCATGGAAAATCACGTGGTGGGCTCGCACTCCCACCACTAGATTCTATTCACTATTCATAGTCCTCATTCTCAAAAGAAGGAAATTAGAGGCAAAAATCCTTTTAATTCATCAGTTAGGGTTGCTCCACAGTGACAAAGTGAAATTTGGTGTTAGGGTTGAAAGCCCCCTTGCACCTCCCATTCCACCCCAACCAGCATCGGGTGTGTGTTGGGGTCATTGGTCCTAACTCTCACCCATTCTCTATAACTCAGCTTGTTTACACATGTGATGGGGTGAGAGTTAGACGGCAAAACCCAACACACCCGATGCTGGGTGATGGCGGATGGGGTGCAAGGGGCTTTCAACCCTAACACTGAATTTCCTCGCTGTTGTCACTGTGGAACAACCCTAACTGATGCATTAAATTTAGTTTTGCCATATATATATATATATTTTATAGTGGCACGCAGTGTCACTATAATTAAGGTTGAGTACCCCATTTAAGATTAAATCTGAAAATTTTGCACCTTAATAACTTTGCAGCCGTACAACAAATTTGCCTGAAATTTGGAATGCATGGTCTGGTGCCATAGATCTCTGGATCTGGAAAGTTGTGTTATGTCAGATGTACAGTTTCAGAGTTACAGAATGCCATAAAATGCATAAATTATGGGTTTTGTGCATTTCTTTGCTTGCGCCTACAGCCTGCATGTTTTGTGCGTTCGGTCTGAAAACTTCAGGAACATGCAGCCAGGGTCCCCAATGTGCCTTTTGAAAATTCCATGAAAAATATTAAACAGTTCAAAAGTTATTCAAAACACTGAATCCCATTATCATCTATGGGAAAAGTTAACAAAATATGCAACAGTGTCGCAAATGCAGTTTTTACTGTCACAAATGACCCTTTACTTTCGAAATTCAGCCTTTTTTTCAGTTGGTGGTCAGAAAAATGCTTGGCATTTAAATTTGGGACCCTCTAGGGACACAATTCTTGTTGTGTTCACCTAGTCGAGCCCTGAGGATGCTAACCATGTCTTTTGGGGTAAAACACCCAGAAATATGTTTTAAAATTGTGTAAAAGTAGTGTCACAAAGTACTTTCATGATTTTTTGCTAAAGTGTCATGATTTGCGAAAGTACTTTGGGACACTATGCCTAAAACAACAGGAAATCTTTGCCACCCTGCTGCAAAACAATAGTTTGGTCTTTCAGGCTAAAACTTGCAGGAAGAAAGCAACATCACATATGTGCCTTTTGGTGGTTTGGAGGCAAAATATTACTGGGCTGCAAAGTTCTGACACTCCAAATTTGACAGATTTTCCCATAGGATAACATTACAGCGCCCACCACACCTTTCGGGTCCCGTATCTGAAAATGGTTCAAGGTATGGACTTTTCATCGCAAAAGCCTGGAAAGTCATAAATAATATGAGATATTAATTTTTTCTATATCGTACAGTTCCTGAGATATAAGCAATTTAGTATTCCAAGTGCTCGTTTTCTGGTCCGAGGGCCATTATTATTCCTACATTCTTTGTATTCACTGTGCTTCTGAATGCACCTTTTGGGACACAAAGCATGTGCGTTTGTGTTACTTTTACCGTTAGTGTTAGCATTTACGTCCGCTTTCATTCCCATAAGAGTTTTTGCGTTAGCGTTTATGTTTGCATCACTGTGTGTGTTGCCATTTTCGTTTGCACTTTAGCTTGTGTTTGCATTTCCTTTTAAAAACTTTCTTTATTGTAGTTTTTGTTCCGTAGAACAAGACAAACAAAATACATACAAACAAGTAACAGGTACAATACATTACAACGTTTTCATAGGCAAGCACGTAGGAAATGCAAACCATGATGTGCACAGTGAAGGTACGGCAATTGGAAATGCAAATGGTAATGTTATCAGCTGAAATAATGGCAAAGTAAACAGAAATGGAAACAGCGAATGCAAGTGTATATGCAAATGAGCGCAAGGGAGTAGCATGCACAGTGGCGTACATGGGAACAATAATGCAAGTAGGGTACGAAAACACAAGTGGGAACAGTAACTGTAACAGTAACGGAAGCACACACCCTGTATTTGCCCAACAGCTGCATGGAGAAAAATAGTGTGTAGAAAGAATGTATGCATAATAATGGGCCTCAGAGCAAAAAATGAGCAGTTGAATACTAAATTGCTGATATCTCAGGAACCGTATGACATAGAAAAAAAATTTAAATTTCACATGATTCATGAGTTTCCAGGCTGGGTTTTGCCGAATGCATAGCCCTATGAGCTACGCATTGTCTGGCGAAAATTCTGTATATCACACCGTTTTCGAGAATCTGACTGAAGCGCAGCATACCCTACATGTTAGTCTATGAGGACAAGCGTCAAATTTGGAGCACCGTAACTTGGCATCTGTGTAATATTCTTTCACCAAACTACCAAAAGGCACATCTGTGAGATGTTGGCTGCCTTCCTCAAATTTCAGCCCAAAAGACCAAACCGTTCTTTTGCAGTAAGGTGCCAAAGAATTCCTGTCATTTTGTATAGTCTGGAAAAGTAGTGTCACAATTTATGAAAGCTTTCTAAGATTTATGAACGTGTCACAGGTGTGACACTACTTTGTGACACTAATTTTCCAGAAATTTGAAAACATATTTCTGGGGTGTTTAACCCCAAAATAAAGACATGGCTAGCATCCTGAGGGTCCAGCTAGGTGAAACAAAAATAATTGTGTTCCTAGAGGGTCCCAATTTTAAATGCCAAGCATTTTTCTGATCAGTAACTGAAAACACAGTGGTGGACTTCCGACACTACTAGGGCCATTTGCGACACTAAAAGTGCATTTTGAAAGTGGTGAACTTTTCTTAACTTTTCCATTGACTTATAATGGGAACTTTTTTAAATAACGTTTGAACCGTTTAGTATTTTTCACAAATCCTCAAAAGGCGCCAGGGGACCCCATCCAACCTCACTGAAGTTTTCAGACCGGTCTGCAAAACTGTGCGAGCTGTAGGCGTGAGCAAAGAATTCGCAAAAACTAATTGTGCACATGGATGTCGCTAATAACTCCACAGCCGTATATCCGACTGATATAAAAGTTAGCAGATCCCAAGATCTATGGTGCCCCAAGTCTGCCAAATTTCAGGAAAATCCGTTGAGCGTTGGCAAAGTTATTAGGTACAACATTTCACCCTTTAACCTTAAAGTGCTACTTAACCCTAACTATGGTAGCACTACCATACTACCATATAGAGAATAATGCATATGTATGGAGTTGATATGGGTTTTTACACCCAAGTTGTGTGATAATGTATAAACCTCAGCTTAAGCCTCTAGGAGGTTTTACTATTATCACACAACGAGGTGTGTAAAACCAAATTCTACTCCATACATAATGTTTTATTTTTTATAATAACTGGTGATCCTAAAACAATTCAATAGAACAATTAACAGTAAGAAGAGAAGCGGTAGAAAACTCTCTCATTTCCTTACTAGTAGAGCACGCTTCGCTATTCAAGGAATGACATCACATAACGTGCTAAGCGTGGGCGTGCTACTAATCTAATGACATTTTGTTGTCATTTTGAATCTATTTACTCTGGAATGTGAGTGCTGCAGGCTTCTTGGCGCGAGGCTGTAAAGTCGTAGTATCAACCTGCGGGTTGATCGACTTTTACAGTACTTCAACACGAGTTGATAACAAGGATCACCAGTTATTTTATATATATATATATATATATATATATTTATTTATTATAGTGGCATGGTAGTGCCACTATAGTTAGAGTTCAGTACCCATTTAGGTTAAATCTCAAAAGTTGCACCTTAATAACTTTGCCACTGTATGACAGATGCGCCACATTTTGCATGCACGTCTGGTACCATAGCTCTGATCTGCCAAGTTGCGTTATGGTCGGATGTACAGTTGTGGAGCTACAGCACACCAAAACGATAAATTATGGATTTTTGCACATTTGTTTGCTTGCACCTTCAGCCCACATGGTTTGCGCGATCAGACCAAAAACCTTAGGGAACATGCAGCTGAGGTCCCCAATGTGCCTTTCAAAGATTTTGTGAAAAATATTAAACAGTTCAAATGTTATTCAAAAACAGTGAATCCCATTATGGTCTATGGAAAAGTTAACAACCAATGTGACAGTGTCGCAAATGTAGTTTTACTGTCAGCAAAATTAGCCTTTACTTTCGTATCAGCCATTTTTTTTTTCAGTTAGAGCTCAGAAAATGCTTGCCATTTAAATTTGGGACCCTCTAGGGACACAATTCTTGTTGTGTTCACCTAGTCGAGTCCTGTGGTTGCTAGCTAAGTATTTTTTGGGAGGTAAAACAGCCCTGAAATATGTTTTTAAAATGTTTGTAAAAAGTACTTTCACAAATTAGTGTTACCGTCGACACTTTCATGATTTTTGTGACAGTGTTGTGATTTCGAAAGTACTTTGAGAAAGTATAGCCAAAACAATAGAAATCTTTGCCACCCTGCTGCAAAACAACAGTTTGGTCTTTTGGGCTGACATTTCCAGGAAGAAAGCCAACATCCCACAGATGTGCCTTTTGGGTGGTTTGGTGCCAAAAATATAACAGGGCTGAAAAATTCTGACACTCCGAAGTTGATGATTTTCGCATAGAATAACATTTGGCACCAGCCATGCCATTCGGGTCCCATATCTCTAAAATGATTCGAGATACAGACTTTTTGTCACAAAGTGCTTAGTCCCCCACTGGGTGGCTAAGTGCAAAACTAACCTGGAAAGTCATAAATAATATGACATTTAATTTTTTTCTACATCGTACAGTTCCTGAGACATAAGCAATTTAGTATTCCAAGTGCTCATTTTCTGGTCTGAGGGCCATTATTATAGCTGCATTCTTTGTAGTCACTGTGCTTTTGAATGCCTTTTTGGGACAGAAAGCATGTGTGTGTGCATTTGCATTACCATTACCATTAGTGTCTGCATTTACGTTTTCACTTGCGTTTACATTTACTGTTTGCATTAGCATTTCTATTTGCATCACCGTGTGCATTACCATTTGCATTTGCAATTGTGCTTGCATTTGCTTTACTGTTTCTTTTGCATCTCCATTGGCATTACCATTTGCATTTGCATTACCATTAACATTTCTGTTACCGTTTTCATTAGCATTTCCGTTTGCATCACCATATCGTTATCATTTGCATTTGCACTTCCGTTTGCATTACTGTTTCCTTTGGCATCACCGTTGCCATTACTGTTTCGATTTGCATTGCTGTTTGTATTACCATTTGCATTTGCGTTTCCATTACCATTAGTATTTGCGCATGCATTTACATAGTTGCTTGCATTACTGTTTCATTGTGTGTCACCATTGCCATTACCGTTACTGTTTGCATTTGCATTTGCATTTTGAAACACAGAAACATAGACTTTGACGGCAGATAAGGACTGCTTAGCCCATCTAGTCTCCCCATTTCTACTCTACAGGATAGGCCGCAGATCCTAGTTAACCAACAGCCTATTTCTTTCTACCCCACAAGAATTGCTTTATGTCTGTCACATGCATTCTTGAATTCTCCCAGATTTTAGACCCCACAACCTCCTCAGGAAGGCTGTTCCATGCATCCACTACCCTCTCTGTGAAATAATACTTCCTCCATTGCCCTGAACCACCCTCCTTCTATCTTTAAATTGTGTCCCCTTGTTCTTGCGTCTCTTTCTCTGAAAGATGCTACCTCTTGGACTTTGTTGATTCCACTGAGGTACTTAAAAGTTTCTGTCATGTTCCCCTCTCCTTCTTTCCTCAAGGGTATACATATTAAGCTCCTTTAGTCTCTCCTCATACAGCTTCTCTTGCAGACCCTGCACCATTTTAGTTGCCCTCCTCTGGACTGCCTCTATCCTGTCTATGTCGTTATGGAGATGGGGTCTCCAGAACTGGACACAGTACTCCAGATGGGGTCTCACCACTGTCTGTACAGAGGGATAACAACTTCCTGTTTTCTGCTGCTGATGCCTCTCCCTATACATCCCAGTACCCCAGCTCTCCCTACTGCCTTCTCACATTGCTTGCTAACCTTAAGGTCATCTGATATGATTACCCCAGGTCCCTTTCCTTTTTAGTGTTGTTACTACCTCCCCACCCATTGTGTATTCTTCCCTGGGTTCTTGTTTCCCAGGTGCATTATTTGCACTTCTTTGCATTGAACCTAGCTGCCATACTTCTGACCATTCCTCCAACCTTGCCAAGTCCCTTTTCATCCTTTCCATGCCTCCTTGTGTATCAACCCTGTTGCAGATCTTTGTGTCATCTGCAAAAGGCATACTTTTCCTTCAGTCTCTCTGCAATGTCACTGATGAAGACATTAAAAGGACTGGACCCAATACTGAACCCTGTGGTACCCCACTAGTAACCCCTCTTTCTTCAGAGTGGACTCCATTTACAATTACCTTCTGTGTCCTGTTGTGCAGCCAGTGTTTTACCCAGGCTTCCACCCTGGGACCCACTCCCAAGCTGGTTAATTTGACTATTAATCTTTGTGTGGGACTGTGTCAAATGCCTTGCTAAAATCTAGGTAGGCCATGTCCACAGCCCCTCCCTGGTCTACTACTTTGGTCACCCAGTCAAAGAAATCTATTAGATTGGTCTGACATGACCTTCCTGCTGTGAACCACAGCTTGTTTTGCTTGTGTTACCATAACCGTTTGCATTTCCGTTGCTGTTTGCATTACCATTTCTGTTTGCGTTTACATTTAGCCTGTGTTTCCATTACCATTTGTGTTGTTTCCATTTGCATCACATATGCGTTACCATTTCCGTTTGCGTGTGCATTTGTGTTACTGTTACCCGTTTTCTTTTGTGTCACTGTTGGCATTACCATTTGTGCTTGCATTACCGTTTGCATTTCTTGTACCGTTTTCGTTGGCGTTTCAGTTTGCATCACCGTGTGCGTTACCATTGCGTTTGTATTTGCACTTGCATTTGCATTTCTGTTTGCGCTACCATTACCGTTTCCATTTTCACTGACATTTGCATTACTGTTTTCGTTCACATTTGCACTTGCATTTCCGTTACCATTTGCCTTACCGTTTCCATTTGCTTTTGCACTTGCATTTGTGTTACCATTTGTGTTAATGTTTCCTTTTGCATCACCATTGAGTGTTTACCATTTCTGCTTGCATTTGTGTTACCATTACTGTTTGTATTTTGTTACCATTTCGTTACCATTTGTGTAATAGCGTTTCCATTACCATTACTGTTCCTGCTACTGTTACCGTTACCGTTAGTGTTGGCATTACTGTTAGCATTAACATTCTGTTAGGATTACCATTACCATTACTGTTAGCATTACTGTTACTGTTGGGGTTATTATGCACAAATGGGAAGCTGGGAGAGTAGAGACCCAAGGACCCTCCACTCCCACCACCACACATACCATTCACTATTTATAGTGCACATTCTCAAAAGAAGGATTCATGGCAAAAACTGTTCAATGCATCAGTTAGGGTTGTTCCACAGCAACAAAGGTGTGGAAATGTAGGTGGTGGTTCTGTGTGGGTTGCCGAGCTGCATCGTGGTGTCAGAGTTTGGCCTGTGGTTGGGGTGGTGAGGCACGGTTTGGTTCTGGGCGCGGTGCGATTTTATTGCACCCAGCCTGAACCTTAATTTTCACATAGCCACCCCGCCATGCACCCTCCTGGAGCCGAGAATCCTTTAGTAGGGGGTGTGGGGCAAAGCCCCTACATGGGGTGCGGGGGCACAGCCCCCACAGAAAGTATTGAAATGTATGTCCCCGTGCTATTGTCCATAAGCGCCTGGGTGTCAGAGTGCCGAAGCAGTTTTCAGCACTCTGATCGCGCAATAATGGCAATCACCTTTAGGCTTTTGCCGCTATCACACAGAACTGCTGTTTATCTATATTAGCTACATGTCTTTGTGCAGTATAACCCAGGCTATGCCAGACTCATGAGTAGTGGTAGTAAACTTTGTTTATATAGTGCCCAGTCAGAGAGGCTCTGAGCACTGAACAAAATCTCAACATTACAGTATAAAAATAATTTCAGAACATATAACCACAGTAAAATCTAATTATAAATAATATATATAAAACTAATATTGCAATGCTTGTCGGTAGATGAATTTCCGCTTGACGAGCAAACAATGCAAAAAGTCTCCTGAAAGAGGAAGGATTTCAGGCCCCTTTTAAAAGCTTAAAATGAAGGGCCTCCTTAAAGCCCTAGGCAGCTGTTCCAAAGGACAGGGCTGGCAGATGAAAGGGCCCTGTCACCAAAGGATTTCAGCCTCACCCTTGAATGGCTAGGAGGCCCACCTTAGAAGGGCAGAGGGACAAAAGGTCTGATAAGGAGTTACTAGGTCACACAGGTAGCCAGGATCCGGTTAGTACAGGGCCTTATATGTGAGTAAGCCAACTTTGAAGGTGATACACCACTTCACCATCAGCCAGTGCAGTTCAAGCAGGACCAGGGTTATATGACACAACCTCAGAAGCTCCATCAACAAGCAAGCACTGCTTTCTCACCAGCTGCAGACATCTCAGACACCTCCTCTCACTCTGAGATATAAAGTGTTACAATAGTCAAGTCTAGGATGACAAATGCATGTACCAGTGACAGCAAGTCTTCGGGAGAATCAAGGCTTTGATGCAGACAATGTTCCTAAGATGATAAAAGCCACTCCAGACCACAGCCAACACCTGAAATTGAAGTGTCAGTCAGCCTGTTGTCCAGAATGACCAACAGATTCTTAACTTCAGCAGAGGCTACCAACCCAGAGGAGCCCAGCGGAAAGCCAGTCCCTCACAGGTGGCCCTTATACCCCATTTCCAACCAGGCTCAGTCACCAGTACCTTTGTCTTGTCTGGACTGAGTTGCAACCAGTTTAATGACATCCAGTCCTGGATCTCAGATGTGCATGAATTTAGTACCTCAATAGCCCCAGGCATCCCAAAAGCAAAAGACATATACAGCTAAGTATAATCAGCATAGCAATGAAAACCCGCCTCGATAATCTAATGATGTCTCACAGAGGCAAAATGCACTGCAAACAACATAGGAGAGAGGATCGATCCCTTGGGTACTCCACAGAGCAGAGGCATCAGGAGTAAGGAGAAACTCTCCATCACCACCGCCTGTGTCCTGTCTCCAGAATAAGACTCAGACCAACAGATGACAGTGCCAGTCAGTCCACAGTACTCCCTGAGATGATCCAACAGCAATCCATGGTCCACAGTGTCAAACGCTGAAAGGAGATAAAGCAGAATGAGAACTGACCACTCTCCCCAATTTCTAGCCCTGAGAAGATCATTCTGCATCCTGAAAATGGCATCTTGGTACTGTGCCTAGACCTAAACACAGACTGGAGAAGTTCATAGATGTCAAAGGCCATGACATACTCCTTAAGCTGCAGAGCTACCACCTTCTCTATAACTTACCCAAAAAGTGGAAGTTAGAGACTGGTCTATAATTCACCAAACAGTCTTAGTCCAGAGATGATGTTTTTAGAAGGGGTCTCACCAGAGCTGCTTTCAACACCCTAGGAAAGACCCCCTCTGAAAGGGAGCACAGATCAATTCAAAGCACACCGGACCCAGAAACATCACACACCCAATTATTATGCAAGTTGAGTCTGGGTCCAACTCAAAATAGGTGGGCCACAGCTCCAAGTCCATCCCACAAACCTCTTCCATCAAAACTGGTCAAAACTCATTCCAGGCTGGCAGATTGCATTCCCCCCTCACAAACTTGGTACTACCGGCTCAAGATGACCCAGATGAAGAGATTCCTGACTGAAACTAAGGACACCCTGTCAGAGAAAAATTGCGCAAACTCTTTATGCCAAGCAGGTGAATTAGCTCATACCGGTTGCAGAAAGACTGATTTAAAAGTCTGTCAACCACCTGGAAGAGCTGAGCTGGTGGTTCCTCCCTACAGCAATCTTTCTTAGACAGGAATACTGCTACCTTACTCACCTTAGTGAGTTGCTAGAAACTCTTGCACTAAACTTATTAGAGTTGAGAAAGCTCATTATTTCCAATCTCTCCTGGAAGAAAACAAAACAATTCCACCAAATTTTGAATATCCTAAAGGAGGTCGATGGCCTATCATCTTCCTGTCCTCTGCCAGCCAAGATAGTTGTTGGAGACATCACATATACTGACAAGGCTGACATCCGGGAACAACCTAATATCCACTTTGCCACAGCAGGACTAGCATTAGAGGTCTCACTTGCCAGTAGGCTAGCTACACAGTCTCTGACTGATGATGCCCCTTGCTCTGCCAGCACAAGGAATCAGAAGTCCACTTTTCATTTTAGCCCGATAACCTTTAAGCAGGTTGAGGATCTATTGATGGCACTGGACATCAAGAAAAGCACCGGGCAGACCTCTTATTTATTTTATTTATTTATTGAAATTTGTTGACTGGGTAGGCCCACTGAAACAACAGGGTCCCTTTCTCAGAGACGACCTGGAATTAATTACATAGGATAAAGACATCATATGCATGCAGGAGACAAAGGCAGAAACAGGCAACATGATGGCACACAGCAATACATTGAATACAGACATCACATGCCTACCGGAGACAAAGGCAAAGCAAGCAACAGTAAAGGTACACATTTTTACAAGGTTAGTATACAAGGCTAGCCTTTTTTTCTGAAAATAGGACCTTCTCCCTTAACCGCTCCCATTACATACCTTTTCAATCTTTCCCTATCATTAGGTGACCTCCCAGTAATCTGGAAAGTCATACATATTATCCCCCTTTTTAAGTCTGGGAGTAAGTGTGAACTAAACAATTACAGGCCGATATCCCTACTCTCCATCCTTTCGCTGGTGAAGCCAGCTACACCAGCTAAGAGATTTCCTGGAAACTATGGATTTATTAAACCCTGTACAGTTTAATATTTTGGATGCAAAAAAGCATTTTTTGTGCCCTGTTTTTAGATCTAAGTGAGGCCTTTGATACTGTTGATCATAATCTGCTACTGTCCACATTGAGCTGCCTTGGACTTGACAATATCTCTATGAAATGGTTTGACTGTTACCTTACCAATAGAATGCAACCAATCAAAGACCAAGGAGATCTTGCACCACTTAAAATCATACCGCGTGGAGTGCCACAAGGCTCTATACTGGGTCCCATACTCTTCGCAATATATATAAATAACACTGACTCCCAAATACACAAAGCACATGTGCATCTATTTGCGGATGACATGGTGATATACACAGCATGTTCTTCCTCCAAGCTTGCATTCAAGGAACTACAAAACAAATTTGACATCCTGCAAAAAAATTTACTGCAGCTGAAACTCCTCCTTAATGCAAAAAAAAAAAAAGCTATGGTTATCTCCCCTAAATCCCACTCGCCAGCAACAACCATACATCATCAAAGGATACTCACCTTACTTGGTGAACCAATTGAAGTTGTTGACAATTTTAAATACCTGGGTTTTGGGTTATCAAGCTTAATTTTACGGCACATCTGCATGAATTAGCTAAAAAACAGAGATAATGCTTGGGCATCTTTTACCGCATTAGACATCTTCTCACCTATGAGGCAAGAAAGACACTTGTCCAAATAACCTTCCTACCTCTACTAGACTACGTGGACTTCCTCTGTTGCCTCCGTCCTGCATCAGCTCTAAGTAAACTAGACACCTTATACCACCGTGCCCTGAGATTCATATCTAGTGCTCCTCTAAACACCCACCACTGTTTGCTCTATGAGATGCTTGACTGGTTCTTCCTTACTATTAGGACGAAGAGGAATGCAGCTCTTTCATTTTACATGGCAATTACAAATAAATTTCTTTCTTGCATCTCCAACCTATTTACACAAAGCATGGGGACCTACTGTCTGAGATGTTACATGTTTGTCATGTTCAATGCCCCTAAGATCCAAACACAATATGGGTCTGCCACTATTAGCTTTACTCTTCCCTCCCTATGGAAGTCTCTGCAGAAGGCCCTCAAGATTGTTATGGTACCAGGAGTATTCATCTTTAAGTCCCTTCTCATACCTGTCTTAAAAGAAACTTGCCCATGTCATAGATAATTGCTCAAGACTACTGCTGATCCACTACTGCACTTGCTTGTTACGGCAACTTAGCACTTCCTACTCCTTCCTCCCTTTACCTCTACCCTCTTCTCCATAAACTCCCTGCTCTTCCCCCTTACCAGCACCCCACCCCATTTCCTTTTCTTTAGCCTATACATAATATTAGATTTTGTTGTATTATTCATTACTATCAGATTTTGTTGTATTTTATCGTTATTTCTGAATCTGTAGCTTGTATATACTGTAACATGCTTAAAATGAATCGACTCATAACTAATTACAAGTATTTGTTGTGTATGTGTATACCTGTGCCATTGTACTGCTGCCAGCTGTATTTGTGTTGTCCAGGACCATCTTGCAAAGGAGCTTGCTCAAAGGAGTAAAGCTTGGTTAAATAAAGTTTGATTGATTGGTTGATTGCTTAGTGAGTCCTCAAAGCCAGCTTGTCCTCATCAGATCTCAGTCTTCCAACAGCAATCCAACCTCCTAACCCTAATGTAAGCTCCCTGAGGTTCCCATCAAACCATGGGGATCTCAAGTGCCAAGTCAAGGATCATGTACGAAAAAGTGTGACTGCATTGAAAACCAAGGCAACGGCCTGATACAGGCTGTAACTATTTCTTCTGATCCAATCACACAAACAGCCAACACACCACTACTGGCTGGAGTCCTTCTGGAGATAATCCCTTTAAAGGAAAATAGTGAACCATCTCCATGGGAGTGGACTATGGGGGCCTCTGAAAGAGAAGCTCACCATGCAAAGATCCAACCAATTAACAGGATTAATCCTGAGGTTATTAACCTCAAGCCACAGGGAGAACACTAAGTTCAAGGTATGACCATGTTGATAAGCTGCAGAGGTAACCACCTGTGCAAGGCATAGGAAATACATTAACTGGAGGAAATCCTGACCAAACTGTGAAAATTCATTATCAATCCAGTCATTGAAGTCACCCAGAATTAAACAGCAGGTTGATACTTACTCTTGTTTACTTTGCATGTAAACTTAACTGATCATTAGGAAACAATATGGTTTAAGTATCTGTAAATGGGGTGCAGTGGAGTCCAAGCTGAGTGGCAAAATAAAATAGTTCCTGGTTTCAGCTCAAAATGATTACTTTTACAACCAATTGACTAGAATTTTGGTGGCAATTTCTTCAGATTCTTGGAGAGTACCATCAATTAATAGTACACCATGTGTAATCCTCATAAGGATAGAGGAGGAGGAGGAGGAATGGGAGAAAATCAGTTGGATCTGCTCAGGCTGGAAAGAGTGATCCAAAACCTACAGGCTGCAGCACCTGGCAAAACGGAGGAGACTATGTCATCGATCGGGTCAAGTTACAAAGACAGATTTCAGTCGTGTCAGATCTGAATACAAAATTGACTCTCTTGATACACGATTAAATGTGGTAGAAACCACAGTGGACCAACTAAAGATAGAATCGGGAGATGTCAAAAGCCAGGTCGAAGCATCAGCGGCAGCTACAGTGACCTTAATAAATGAGAATTCACAGTTCCAGGTCAGGTGAGAGACATTATAAAACTAAGCCTGAGCCTCCCACATTTGTATTCTAGGACTTTCTGAAGGTATCAAAGGAGATCACCCTTTAATTTTTTTACAAGAGTGGCTGCAGGAGAAATTGGCCCTGGAGGAGTCTTTGACCCCCTGTGCATTGCATAAAGCCTAACAGATCATTCCTCGAGGATATCGGGAAGATTCTGAAACCCCAAGAACCCTGCTCCTTGTGACAGATGGAATTGGGACTAGAGATCACATCCTGAAGCTGGCCCACTGTATGTGGCCTCTTACACAAGATGACCGAGCAATCTACATTTTCCCAGATATAAGCTACGCAACTCACATGCAGTGTAAAAAGTTTGAAGGAGTTTGGCAAAATTGAAAGTGGCCTCGATTCCCCACGCTATTATCTACCCAGCCTGGTTTTGTATTGTTTACAAGGGCAAAGTATGGTTCTTCTCAGATCCCATAGAAGTGGGGAAGTGTGCCTCCTGCATCCAGGCACAGCATTGGGATCAGCACTTGGCAGAGCAACTGGAGGGCCATGGTATTGAAGAGGATGAGGGGGACTGAAAATGTTATGTGAGCTTCCTTCTGTTGTGCTCTATACATGTAAACTGAATTGAACTTTAAATTTTTTCTTTGTTCTCTTGATTAATGTAGAACTTGCAGACTGCTTTATAATGTCTTTGGGACTTGTATGTACTCTTTTCTATTTATTTGTTTAACAGTCTGGGAAGCATGGATCTAATAGTATCCCTTGAGGTTATGATGGGTCTTCCAGTGGGGTTTTAGTGTTTCTGATCTCACCCAGTTTTGGGAGAAATTTTGATTTCTAGGATAGTCTTTCTAGTTTTCATTCTGTTTTTTCTAGTACCATAAGGATTGTCAAATTCACAAATACATATGTGTGTGTTTAGGATGTACGAGCTGTAAAGTATTGTAGAATATTTTCTTGATATTTTACTGCCTGATAAAAGTTAAGTATTATATTACTTCAGGTTCATCGTATGATGCCAGTAGCCTGAATATAGGCATGCAAAAGCTGGATTTTGTTTACAGGACTTTAGATACTGATTTAAGTCATACTGCCCATGGGCTTGTATTTATAGCAAACTCCAGAATTTATCAATTGTCACATTTTATTTTATCCCCATATGTGGTGTCAAATATCTATGATACATCAATCCTTTGATTAATGGGTTGCATCCCTAATGGTTGTTACTGGACCTGTCATTGTCATGGATACAGATTTTTCGCTACTATGATGTATAGTACGGAAACTTGTAAAATAAAGTACAAAAAAGTATCTGTAAAAATTATGCACGTTTTATGATGTAATTCACTTTGAAAAGGACTTGTGTGTTTGTACTGAGATGTATTTCTCCCTACCCCTTCCTCCAGGTCACTCCTTGAAACGAGCCTCGCTCAGTGTGCTCTCCTGGTCACCAGCTTTTAAATAAATAAAAATAAATAAAATCCAATACCATCGTAGCAACAAAGTCTGAATTTCCTGCAGGAAAACCCTCTCATCCCTGGAGGTCAGTAAATGGAAGGGATCCTGCACGTTGCACTTGGACCCCATGCATGGACACACATTCAAACAATGAGTTTTCAAACCAATTACTTGGATCTGAAACAAATGGCCATTCCCCCTCAAAGATCCCTCCACAGGCAGTGCACCACAGAGAAACCAGCTGCGACAGCCGCCTCCAAAACAGGACTGGCATCATAACCCAGACAGGTCTCTTTAATACAAACCAGATCAACTGAAGAACCAGACAACAAATCTGTCATAATGGCTGTTTTGAGTCGGCCCGGTGGTGCTGAGGGATGAGGTGCTGGATGTCTTACCTCATGCTACGCTGATGACCCTTGTTCAGGAACAAGCATGGGCCACTGGGGGTCAACAGGGGAGGAGTAAGGACTGAGCATCCATAGGACTGCTCTTCTTCTCTGGGGAGGGGAGACACCTGCACCCAGTGCATGACTGGCCCCTAGCAGAGGCTGGGGGCTGGTGCACCGATGCGACAGGGGACAGAGATGAGGCAGATGCCTGGAGGAGCATGTGCAGAAGCATGCACGCTCCCTCCTTGTGGTGTAATTGCATGCCTTGGCTCGGGGAAGAACCAGAAAAGAGGAAAAAGGGTCCTGGCATGCCAAATGACAGTTGAGCCCTGCAGCTCCACCCCCACAATTGGCAGTAACCTCCTCCAGCACCAGATCCATGAGTTAGGTGGGGTGAGGGATCCCCACCACCCTACCATGGGGGGCAAGCCGTGGGGAAGCTGGAGAAGAGGTAAGCTGTGAATGGGGAATGGGGCTGGGCATATCAGACAAGATGCACTGCCACCAGAGACCAGGAGCAAAAAATTGATTAACTGCAAAAAAATAATGGCTGTTTTGTTCCTCATTGATCTGGCACTGCATATATCACCTTGCCTTTGTAAAAATAGGTGGAGAGGTGCTCATGAAAATAAATCTGATTGTGGCATCATGGTAAGTATGATGATCCTTTTTATTGATTGATTGGTTGATTGATTAATTGATTGATTGATTAGTTGACTGATTGATCACTTTATTCATTCATGATATGCGTATTCCAGGTGAGGTTCATTTAGGTGATGTGTCTAATTTCCAAGAAGGTCATGGGGTTACAATATAGTAGCAGAGTTAAACAGTCACAATGTGTACAAATTCAGAGTATTTAGGTACAAGGTTACATTCACCACTGCACTCGTTCAGGGCACCGCATTAGTGTGCCTATCTTTGGGACACAAAAAAACAAAATTCACCACCCCTTCCCTGATGTCCTCCCCACATGGAGTTGGAATCCTTAGTTGGGGGGGCGAGGGGGCACAGCCCCCTGCATAAATGGCAATCTGCAAAATTGCTGATTTGTGCCTTAATGATGGGCACACTACTGCTGGCATGTTCCACAGGTGGAACCTACAGTCACAGATAGTGGAGTCATGATAATTAGCACCAATAGAAGGTCTAATAATAAGTGAAAGTTACATTAGGACTGAAAGTTACATATGCAGGCATAGAATTGTGTTGGGAATGTTGGTACAGAAAGGATGCTGTATGAAGAGGGCAGGAGAGATCAGGACAAGTGGTTGATGACTAAAACAAGGTATTTGAGATGTTTAAACAGCTCTCTTGAAGTGCACAATATTCATTGAGTCTTTGATAGCATTGGGGACATTCTAACTGGATGAGTTGGCAACTGAGATAGCTTTTTCATCATCTTTTAACTAATCGCGGAACATGAAATATGTTCTTTACTTGAGCCCTAGTGTGGTTTTCGGTCAGTAAGTCACTTAGGTAAGAGGTAGCTTTTGTACACCTTTGTGAAGAACAGACACCCATTGTGTTCCCTTCATGCAGTCAGTGCAAGCACCCCTAGCTAGTTATATGATGGACAGTGATGACTAGCTGATGCAGCATCCAAGTGTAACTTCCTACACATACTTGAGGTAGCTGTGGATTTTATAAAGAGCAGTACTAATAGCTACTCTGTAGGTCTCTACTTGCATATCTGAGAGCCAGCTGAGGGGGTTGCTTGAGGACCAATTGACTGACTGATGCTGAGGTTAAGGGAGCTTTGATTTCAGTAAAGTAGCCCAAGTTTTTGGTGGGAGATCCTCACTGCTCTGGTGATATGTGTACTATAGGAGGGCTGTGGATCAAGACAGAGGCCAAGATATTTGAACTGTGGGACATTTTCAAGGCGTGTACCACTAGACATCCAAATATGCAATGTATTTTTTTCACTTTATCTTTTGTTTGAAATTTGAGTATATAAGAAAGCACACATCTTATACAATAGAAGAATATCATTTATATACTGTAAGGTATAAAATATCACTTAACAAATACAGTTTTTAGGGTAAACATATTGGAGAAGCCTTACATACATGTACTGATGATAAAACACAAACCTAGACAGGCTATAAGTGGAGAGCAGAAGGATTACAATCAATAGGGTATTATAGAATCAGAAATGGCAACCATGTATGAAATAAATGTTAGGGCAGGCTATGACAAAGCAATCAGTAAATTGCAAAAAGTGATAAATGTGGTAACATGAACAATGTTCAGTAATGGAGGGGTGAAGCTAAGAGAAAAGTGTGCAAGTAAGGAAAGAAAGAAGAGAAAAAAGCAAGGAAGAAGGGAAGGAGAGAGAGAGAAAACAGAGAAGGAGGGAAAAAGAGGAGATATCTGTGCACAAACATTTTGAGAAAACCTAATCAGAGAGCAAAATGAGAAAGAGGGCTAAATATCTTTAAAAATTAGGGTCTAGAAGAACTAGGTTCGATGTACATGAAGTAATCCTGCCAACATCTGTCATATACAGTTGGTCAGTTATGAGTAACATGAGATAATTGGTCCAGGGACGCATACTGAGCTGGGTTTAGAAGAACATCAAGAAGGCACCAGAGTTGATTTCCATTTCATAAGAATCATACATTTGACCAGAAGAGACAAGGGCTGGATACTCCAAGGGTTATGCCATGCGCAATAGGGTTGCACCTGCATGAGTCTGAAATTGCGCCATTCTGCGATATTCAGCAGGAGGCAGTTGCGCCCCCCAAGTCATGCTGAGCAACAGCGCAATGCTAATGAAGGCATGCTCAACCTGAGGGGGAGGAACCATGCATAAACTGCACAGCCCAATATTCAGCCAGGCTGTGCAGAGTTGTGCAGGCGCAACCCCCTACCTATGCCTGCACAACTTTGAGCCCCCCCAAAAAAAGAATAAGTCAAGGGCCACCCACAGGTGAGCAGCCACATTGCAGGGCGCATACAGCAGCTGCCACCCGTGGGTGGCCTCCACTGTTCCCTGTGCCCCCTGCAGCCCGATCACGGGCATACTGTATAGGAAACCCCCGACTGGTCCAATCCGGGCATACTGTATAAGAAACCCCTTCCCGACCGGGTCTGATCGCCTACATTGTATAGGAACTCTCGACTGGCTCATCGCAGGCACATTGTATAGGATTTTCGATTGTCCGGGATCGCGGCATGTATAGACTCGATTGCTGATCGACGGCATACTGTAGTAAGAACCTCTGTCTGGTTCATCGCTGGCAGGAACGGAGCTCAATCCCCCAGTCATCGATATCCCGGAACCAGTGACTGGCGAAGCTCGATCGCTGGCATTAGAAGTCAAACCCACCTCAGTTCTTCTTCCCTGGTGGTTCAGTGCTTCCACCACCAGGAGCCCCACCACCCCGCCTCCCTCCCCGTCAGCCGGGCAGGCGGCAGTACCCCACCCGCCTGCTTGCCTGCTGACCGGACAGCTCAGAAGTTACCATTGGTTCAGAGCAAGAGCTATCGGGCGCAGTAGTTACCGCAGTATGCAGTCCAGATACATATCTGGACTGCCCTTGTACGGGTATGGGCTGCATGCCCATTGGCTCTTGCTCTGAACCAATGGGCGGCAGCCCTCACCGAGCTGTCAGTCGGTGGGTGGCGGACGGCAGGCGGTGTGCTGCCGCCCACTGGCTGATGGGGAGAGTGGTGGGGCTTCATGGGTTGGTGGGTGGGGGGCCACTGGACCACCAGGGAAATTGGACTTTTCGGGGGTGGGTTTGACTCTAATGCCTGCGATCGGGCTTCACGGTCCACTGGACCACCAGGGATATTGGTATTTGGGGGGGTTGAACTCCGTTCTGCCCGCGATCGGGCCAGTCGGGGGTTCCTATACAGTATGCCCACGATCGGGCCAGTCAGGAGGGGGGTTTCCTATACACTATGCTCGCGATTGGGCCAGTCGGGAATGGGGTTTCTTATACAGTATGCTCATAATCGAGCCAGTGGGGGAGCAGGTTTACATCATGCCCATGATCAGGCTGCAGGTGGTTGGTCCTCGACGACTGCTGCCTGCAGGTGCCAGGCACAAGTCGCCGGGATCGGCGCACTCTGCATAGCACGGTATGCAAATGAGGCTGTACTAGATGCAATGACCCCCGTGCGCCTTTGCATGAATTATGGCCCCATTTGCATGTCACCTTTGAATATCGAAATTGCGATGGCGCAATGGAACTTGGCGCCACCGCATCTTGGATGCTCCACTCTGACCACTTGTGGTGGTGCAAGTTCCACTGCACATGCACAGTGGTTGTGGCCGGGGGAGAGTCTAAGGAGTTGCTCAATAGTGCAACTCTGTTGAATATTGTTGCCAGCCACACCCCTCATGTTAACTTTCTTTTGAGCAGCGCAAGGGCTTGCACCACAGAATGGTGCACCTCTTTGAATATCCAGCCCAATATGTTTAGCCATCTAAAATGAGCATGTGAGAGGAGAGACTATTGGGGATAAGTATGCTAGAAGGAATAGATTGGGGTCAAAGAGTAATTTTGTCCTGTTACTCTGGAGGCAAGTAAATAGACTTTATGCCAGAGCTTATAAATGGGGCACAGGACCACAAGATATGAAGTAGATCCCTGTGGCCAAAATTACAGCACCAGCAGTCATTATTATTTAATAGGCCCATTCGCTGAAGCTCAGAGGGGTTCTATACCAAAGATGTAGGATTTTAGTTTGTATTAAAGAACTACAGGCATCTTTAAGGTATTATGTGCAAGTCACCAACAATTACTCCATTGTGCATCTGAAATATTGTAAGAGAAGAGTACTCCATTTATTTTTGGCCTGTATAGACTGATCAGGTAGATTATCAATAATGTCTTTGTAAATGGAGCTATTCAATTTTGCTAATAAATTAGTCTGGTGCAAGATGTATGGGTTTAGAAGAGTATGTTTATACACTAAACTAGAGAAAGAGTTATAAGTTGCCTAAATTTGTAAAAACTTCCAGAAGACCTGCTTAGGAAGTTTCCATGTGGCCTGCAAGTTTGAGAACAGTCTAAGAGTGAGTGAATTCTGGTCCAAGATATCTCCATGAAAGAAAATGCCTTTGTTCCACCACATATGACAGAAAATTGGGTGATCTTCTAGAGTGAGCAGTGGATTGCCCCATAAGGGGGCATAAAACCAGGGCGTTGGATTGGATTTCAGGAATTTGTGGGTTAGTTTCCAATAAAGAACAGAGGAAGATATGGTCAGGTGAGATTTTAATTTAGAGGAAATGGGATTAAAAATGAAGGAAGTAGGAACTCCTCCCAGGCACAATGCGGATTCCATTGTGACCCATAGTGATGAATGAGGGGAGGGTTTCTGAAACCATTGAATGGTTTGGGCCATTCAAAAAGCCCAGAGCTAGCCTTTGAACTAGGGAGTCCGAATCCTTCTTTTTCCAATGTGATCGGAGTTTGTTGTTTGTTGGTTTCCCATCCCAGATAAAGTTGCCTATTAATTTATCAGTTTTAGCAAAAAAGGAGGATGGTAAGACTAAAGGAATATTGGCAAAGAGGTAAAGAATCTTGGGAGATATGGACATCTTGATGGCTGCGATTTTCCCCATGAAGTAGAGATTAAGAAGCTTCCATCTGTCCAAAATTATTTTGATGTTATCTAATAAGGATTAAAGTTAATATACCTATATCTTCCCTAAATTACTAGTAATTTTGATTCTGGATATGTTATACCCTGTGGTGACCAACAGAATCCAAGAGGTATGGTCATAAAGGCTTTACAGTGGTGGTTAAGGGGCAGAGTTTGTGATTTACCATAATTCAAAGCAAGGTCAGAAATGTTAGTAAAATTATTAAGCAAATCAACCAACAGGGGCCCAGCCTCATTCAGGTTTTCAAGTAAGATTAAGAGGCCATCTGTGTAGGAGAGAGAGACATATCTTGAATTGCCCAGAGGTATGCCCATAATGCCAGAAGATTGATATAAACAAGCAGTCAGGGGCTCCATGGCTAAAATAAACAGGGGGAGTGATAGGGGACAGCCTTGTCTAGTTCCCTTGCTAGATGAAAGTAAGAGGAAAGAGTGGAATTAGTAAGAACTTTAGCAACAGGGAAATTATATAATAGCTTGATCCAGGAGCAAAAGGTATGAGAAAGACCGAAATAAGATAAAATTTGATGAAGGTAGTCCCAGTTTAAGGAATCAAAGGTCTTCTTGAAATCAATAGCTATGGCTGTAGCTGGTGTCTTGAGGGATTTGGCTTTGTGAATTAGATTAAATAAGGAACGAGGTGATCAGAACCAGATCTGTGTTTAATAAAACCAGCTTGTGAACAACGAGTTAGCTTTGGGAATCAAGGATTCAAGTAGAGAAGTTAGTAGTTTAGCACATATCTTCCCATCCATGTTTAATAAAGAGATGGGTCTGTAATTTATGGGTGAGTGGGGTCTTTTCTTCTTAGGGATTAGGGTTATGATTGCTTCAGTGCAAGATGGGAAAGTTTGCCAGTATTGGAAGCTTCTTGATAAACATTTATAAGAAGGGGATATAAGGTGGCAGAAAACATTTTATAGAAATTGACAAGAAATCCATCACCTCCAGGGGATTTGCTGGATTTCAAGGAAGACAAAGCTTTCTGTATTTCCTGAAGTAAGAAGAGTTAACCTAAAGATTTTGTTTCAAGAGTAGAAAGATAAGGAAGATGTAACGATTTAAGGAACTGCTGAATTTGTAAAGTAGATGGAGGGTTTGTGTTAGAGTATAGTTTTTGATAAAAGGTTTTCATGATACAGTTTATAGAGGGCTTGCTGGAGTGAATTGCACCTGATCATCTTTTGGCTTAGGTTATGTTGTTCCATTTGTTATGTTTTGAGCTGGTAAGAGAGGAGTTTCCTGTTTTTATCGCCATGTTCCCAAAACTTATATTTAAGTTTAAACAAGGCCAGGTCAGTTTTACAAGAAATTATTTTTTTTTATTTTGACTAAATTGAAAAATTTCAAGATGAAGTTGAGAATCAGGACAGTGCTTATTAGAGGAAAAGTATAAATTATCTTTAGCCTTAAGAGATTTTTCCAAATCATCCAGTTGTTGTTCCCTTACTCTTTTCCTATGTGTAGCATAACTGATACTTTTCCCTTGAATTGTAGCTTTAAGGGCTTCCCATACAGAAGACGTAGAAGATTCAGTTGGGGTATTGTGAAAGAGGAAGTCCTGAATTTGTGTTTTGATCATGGGTAAGAAATCGAGATCCTTGAGAAGGAAAGGTTCCAGCCGTCAGTAAGAAGATTTGGGTGCTAATGTGCCCCACAAAAGTTGCAATTTGACAGGGGAATGGTCTGAGATTATGATGGGAGAGATGGATGAATCAATAGTTTTTTCTATTATAACAGGAGAGGCTAACCAGTAGTCGAATCTTCGGTATGTCATATGTAGGGAGGAGAGAAAAGTGAATTCTCGATCACGGGGGTGAAGGAGGCATCATACATCAGCTGATCCAACTTCTTGCATTAGTAATGACAGGGCTTTAATACTTCTAGGGTGGGCATCTGTAGTGGGGTTATTTCTGCCAATGGTGGGTTCTAAAGCTAAGTTAAGATCCCCTCCAAGAATAACTGGTATATTATCAGTCTTAAAGGATAGAATCTATTGAGCTAAGTTGTGAAAAACTCTGGGGAATCAGAGTTGTGTGCATAGATATTAATAAGCAGAAGAGGACCAGAGTTGGTATTCAATTTAACCATCACCCATCTGCCATCAGTGTCGGAAAGGGAGTTTACAAGGGACCATTTAAGACTCTTATGAATAAGAATAGTAACGCCTCTTCTTTTTGAAGTATAGGATGATTCTCAGATCTGACAACCCAATATATCTTAAGCCTATGAACATCCTATGCTAATAATTTTGTTTCTTGAAGGAAAGCAATTTGTATTTTATGTTTTTTGAGATGTGCAAGAATTTGCTTTCGCTTACAAGGAGAATCAAGTCCCTTCATATTCCATGTGTATAAAAGAATGTCACTCATATAATCGGTGTTAAAGAAAGGGAATAATCACAGGAATGTGAAGGGGCAAATAAATGAGGCAGAGGATGATTATAATACAATACAGAGAGCTTGCATATATGCAGAGAGTGGCAGGAACATTCAAGCCAAAATAAAGTGAAATATATAATACACGAGTGGCATAGATATCTAATTAAAGTTAGAATAGAGAAAGGGAAGGATAAAAGTCATTAATAACAACAACAATACTAGTATGCTAAATAACAAAGAAAACTTTGTATGGGTGTGACGAGATATGAGTCGGCCAACTGGCTAACAGAGTCTCTCACCATACTCTAGGATGTCGATGTATGGAGGAGACTAGGGAGGACCGGTTATAAATATTGGCCCAAACCTGAGTCTGATCCCAGTAATATAATAAAGTAAGTATTTCTGATAAGCTAAACTGAAAGGGAATAATACCAAGAAAGGCGGATCAGGATAACTCAGCTTAATTCGCTAACAGGATAAGGTACAAGAATAAAGCTAAACACCAGAACTTATTTATAAACATTAGTAGTAATAGTACAAGATAAACCAACTCAAAATAACAGTAAATTAATGAACCGTATACAAGATGCCAGTACAGCCTAGACATAGAGCAAGGAATTCAGGGAGCCAGGTGTATTGCAAATGAACAAATATCAAAGAAAAAGTAGATCATTACCACATTAGAGTAACTATAAGTACACTTCGCAGTGCAACAGAATAAGTACATAATAAATACAATATTGACTGGTGGGAAAGAAAGGGGAGGCCAATTTAAGCCCTTACGCCCTGAGCCAAATGCAAATTGGGATTATATGGGGAGGTATAGGCTTCAGTGATAACTGTGGACAGAAGAGATAGTCATAGTAAAGATCAGCTCTTATTACTCAAAAGTCACCTCAATAGGTGTTATATGGGTGACTAGGTCCAAAAGACTAGGCCCAGTGAGCCCCAAACAGGAGGGACCACATAGCAGTGGATATCTATGATATCTGTAGGCTCTCGAGTAAAATAAGAGCATAAGAAAGATGTAGATTGACAATCCTTTGCAACAGTACACCAAACATAGCCCCCCTCTTTGAGTGCTAATGATAGTTCCATATTGTAAACAGGAGGTAGTAAGAATAATGGAGCGTAGGGAAGGAGATAGATTAAATGTAGTTGCCAATAATACTTAAGAACCTGTCATCAGGAAAGGGAAGGGGTAAATTGCCTTGTAATATATAATAATTCACATATGAAAAAAGAGAAGGCACTAATCAGGATGTATACTGATTGAAGATACACACCTGAACAGCCCAAACACCATGAACCTAATGCACTGCTAAATTGGAGAGTAAAAGGCTAGATATAGAAAGCCTGTCTAGTGAGGTAATGTATGAGATCTAACACTAAAATAATGGGTAAGAAAAGCATTGCTGATATACCAAAGTTCCCTTGAAGACCTTTAAGCTGCTTGTTTAAAGATTACAACAAAAGTAAATTGGTCGCGCCACGATGACAGCCTTTGCTTTCTGCACTGCTGAGAGCCAAAGCAAATAGGTAGCATAGACTGTAGAGTGTGAGGCTAGGCAAAAAAAGTGTACTGACACTCCCTTTAAGTATCCTGGAACCAAAACCTACCAAGATATAACAATTATGGCCACATTACTGACTATATAAGCTCATGACACCTTAGATTTATTAGCGGGATTGTGACTATTGATGTTCTTGCTTTTGGCCTTTGACTTATGTTTCTTTTTGGGTAGCTCTAAAGATTTGAGGGGGGAACTTGCCACAACGTCTGCCCATGAAGTATCAGCTGAAATACATCCCTGAGGCACCAAGCCCAAATCAGAGGGATGTTCATCTGAAATTTGCCTGTGAAAGACCCTCCTGCGAGGAGTGCATGTCGCCCTCCAAGAGAGCAAACTTATTGCTCAAGGACTAGAGGGGTCAATTTGAAGGTGAGAGGCTGCAGCTTGGGTGTTCGGTAAGACCTTGCTAGAACAGCATGAAAGTCTTGAAGAACAATGCCCCAACAGAACCTTCTCTTGCAGCTATGTTGATTGCCTTGGGGTAAAATCAGTTGCGCATTGTTGCTTGGGGCTGCTAGTTCTGCAGCACCTTCCCCACGCCTCCTCACACTCGTCATCCTCCCTCCGTGCAGATACCAGAGCTGTGTTCAGGTTGCCGATTGCTGCTGAACCTCCCAGGGTAAGAGAGACCTCCAGATAGTTGGCTAAGGCATCAGGGTTTCAAAATCCTTGACGGAAGAGCCTAAGAAAAGGCGTAGTGTTGCAGGGTAACGTAGAGCAAATTTAATGCTTCTTTGGTGGTGGATTTGTTTAAGTGGATTGTAGGCCTTCTTTCTAATAGTTAAAGCTTTTGAAAATTCTCCGTAAATGAAAATATTAAACTCTTGCCACTGAAGTTTCCCCATTTCTCTGGCTCATTTCAATATTAATTCTGTATGAGAATAGTTCAAGAAGCGAGCAATGATGGGCCTCCATCGCTGGTCTGATGCTGGCCTGGGACCCAGAGTATGGTGAGACCGCTTTTAATGATTAATGTTAGGTCAGGAGGCAGTTTAAGCATTACAGGCAGCACATGTAATAAAAGTGCAGTAGCATCTCCTAATTCTACACCTTCAGGGAAGCCAAAAAATTGTTGCAATGATTACAATTTTCAATATCGCCAATTTTGGCTTGTAAGGATTTAATCATTCGATCTTGATTGTGGAGAGTAGCCTGAAGTCATGAATAGTAGTGGTGTTACAGGCCGTTGCTTTCTCATTAAACACAATTTTCTAGTATTAGATTTCCATGCCTATTAGGCTTAAGGGGAGTGGCAGTTGAGGGTCAGTCAGAGGAGAGTCTTAGAGGAGGTGCAAGAGGGAGCAGCTCAGTGGTTAGTGTGGCGCCAGGCGGTCCAGCATGCCGAGGCCGGTGAAGCCTGTGGTAGGAGGGGATAGATAGCCTCCCTCTCAGAGTATGGCAGAAAGAGCAGTTTCCCACCATCCATCAGTGGGCAGGGCCAGAGTGAAGAGAAACAATCAAGAGATTCGGGAGGAACGAGTCGCCTCCTCAGCTTGGCAAGAGTCATGGTGGTTGCCAAAAGGGGCCCAGACATTCAGGTGGCAGCTGGATCGATGGAGAGTTACAAGGTGGCAGCTTTTATCCTTTTCACTCTCTTATGTCCACCAGGTAAAGGCTGTCCAAACTGTTTCTCCTGCAGTGTTGCTGTTTGAAAGGTAGGCCCTCCTCCCCGATGTCCTCTTGTTTGGGCCGGGTGCAGAGGAGCCTTATAGACTGTACATGTAACTGAGGTATATTTAAGAACTGGTTCCAGCTTTCCTCCGACTTAGAGACATGCCACAATGTGGAAAAGATTACTACCCACCCCACTGGCAGGGAAATATCCAGTTTCTTTAGCAGAAATTCCAGAAAGTGGGAGTAAGTTCCTCAGTGCTTCTCAATGACAGTAAAACTCATATGGAAGTCACCAGTGTTTAAAGGAAAATAGAATGGTGAATTGGCAACAAACTGACTGACAAACTGACAACCCTGCTATGGGTTAAAAGTTAGCTATGAGTAAGCTGTGTTAAGTCACCAGTAACATATGGTTGGAGGTTCAAATCCCCCTTCCTCAACAAGAAAATGTGCCATAACAAATATTGTAATCTGACCGGTTGAGCTCATAAAAAGTGCACTATGTAAATATGATACCTCGAGAAAACTATGGCTTGAGTCTTTTTATCTAAAAATAAATGGTTTGTCAGTTTGCATCCAACAGTTGTGTGGAATTAGAATCTTTTAAAAGAACTGCAGGCTTGCGGTATCCTAACCCCATGTTTTTCAAGACTGTGAAATCAACTGGATGGTGAGGTCTGAGGTACAGTGTGGAGATTGTTCTGTGTCAGCAGTCTCCAGCTGCCAAAAATCTAACCTAAATCCTCACATGGTCAGTAACCACCTAAATGCACTGCTTAGTATTAAAGGACCCACAGGGTTGATCCTCCTCCTCTCTCTCTCAGATTGAATTCCATCAAACCCCTAGACATTATGGCGGAGGTGAGGGTATGCCTTGTGATTCCAGTTAGGTCAATGCATGAAATGGCATCAGGTTTAAAAACCCATTGCACCCATGGACTAGCGTGTCAGGTTCTAAGTAGCCTATATGTGGCAGCAAAGGCAGTTATGAGGAAATGAGGTGGTAGTGGTTATGTGTGTGTGTGTGTGTGTGTGTGTGTGTGTGTTGTATATATATATATATATATATATATATATATGTGTAGTCCGTGCTACCATAGTTAGGGTTGAGTACCCCTTTAATGTTAAATGGTGAAATTTGCACCTTAATAATTTTGTCACCGTTTAACGGATTTGCCTGAAATTTGGCAGGCACAGGTTGTAACAATTGATCTTAGGATCTGCCAACTTTCGTACTGGTCAGATGTACAGCTGTGGAGTTATTAAGCAACATCCATGTGCACATTTATTTTTTGCACATTCTTTGTTCAGTGCCTACAGGTTGCACAGTTTGTGTAACTAGTCCAAAATCTCCAGGGAACATGCAACCAGGGTGCCTGATGCCTCTGAGATTTCGTGAAAAATATTGAACAGTTCAAAAGTTATTCAAAAACAAGTTCCCATTATAAGTCAATTGGAAAAGTTAACAAAAAGTTCAACAGTGTCGTAAATGCAATTTTAAGTGTCGCAAATGACCCCTGTAGTGTCATGAGTCAGCCATTTTTTTTTCAGTTACTGATCACAGAAATGATTGCCATTTAAATTTGGGACTCTCTAGGGACACAATTCTTTTTGTGTTCACCTAGTCGGACCCTGAGGGTGCTAGCCATGTCTTTATCTTGGGGTTAAACACCCCAGAAATATGTTTTTCAAATTTCTGGGAAAAGTAGTGTTGCAAAGTAGTGTCGCACTTGCGACACTTTCGCAAATTTTCAAGCTGCAAAATCACGACACTACTTTTCTAGGCTATGACAAAATGACAGAATTCTTTGTTACCCTGCTGCAAAAGAACGGTTTGGTCTTTTAAGGAAATTTGGAGGGAAGGCAGTCAATATCTCACAGATGTGCCTTTTGGTGGTTTGGTAGAAAAATATTGCATGGATTTAAAGTTACGGTACTCAAAGTTGACATATTTTCCCATAGACTATCATGGTGGCGTCCGCCACGCCTTTCAGGGCTTGTATCTCGAAACGGTGTGAGATACAGACTTTGCCATGGCAATGTATAGCCCTTGAAAACCTAGCCAGGAAAGTCATGAATCATGTGAAATTTAATATTTTTCTCACGCTCGGTTACTGAGATATTAGTAATTTAGTATTACAACTGCTCGCTTTCTGCTCCGAGGCCCATTATTATGCATACATTGTTTGTTTTCACTGTGTTTCTCAATGGAGCTTTTGGGGAAAAATAGGGTGTGCACTTCAGTGGCTGCCCTTCCATTTCCATTTGTGTTTTGCGTCATCGTTGTTCTTACCATTACCATTTGCATTTCCAATTGCATTCCCGTGCCCATGCGCATTACGGTTTGCATTTCCATACACACTTGCATATGTGTTTCTGTATTCTTTGGTTCTGTTGTTGCTGTTACCGTTACCATTTCCATTTAGGAATGCAGTACCGTGACCATGCACATTACGGTTTGCCTTTCTGTACATGCTAGCGTTTGCATTTCTGTTTACTTTCGCATTCTTGTTGCTGTCAAAGCCATCATTTGAGTTTATAACAGTGGTACCATGACCATTTGCGTTACCAGTTGCGTTTCTGTATGTGCTTGTGTCTCTGTTTGTGTAACTTTTCGCTTTGGCATCACTTTGCCCTTGCATTTTTATTAACGCTTGCTTTACAATTTATGTTTGCATCACTATGTTCATAACCATTACTGCTTGTGTTTGCATTGCTGTTACCATTACCATGTCATGGAAAATCACGTGGTGGGCTCCGCACTCCCACCACTAGATTCTATTCACTATTCATAGTCCTCATTCTCAAAAAGAAGGGAAATTAGAGGCAAAAAATCCTTTTAATTCATCAGTTAGGGTTGCTCCACAGTGACAAAGTGAAATTTGGTGTTAGGGTTAAGCCCCCTTACCTCCCATTCCACCCCAACCAGCATCGGGTGTGTGTTGGGGTCATTGGTCCTAACTCTCACCCCATTCTCCTATAACTCAGCTTGTTTACACATGTGATGGGGTGAGAGTTAGGGCCGACGAACCCCAACACACACCCCGATGCTGGTTGGGGCGGGATGGGGGGTGCAAGGGGGGCTTTCAACCCTAACACTGAATTTCCTCGCTGTTGTCACTGTGGAACAACCCTAACTGATGCATTAAATTTAGTTTTTTGCCATATATATATATATATATTTACTAGTGGCACGGCAGTGTCACTATAATTAAGGTTGAGTACCCCATTTAAGATTAAATCTGAAAATTTTGCACCTTAATAACTTTGCAGCCGTACAAACAAATTTGCCTGAAATTTGGAATGCATGGTCTGGTGCCATAGATCTCTGGATCTGGAAAGTTGTGTTATGTCAGATGTACAGTTTCAGAGTTACAGAATGCCATAAAATGCATTTTGCTTTGCTTTGCGCCTACAGCCTGCATGTTTTGTGCGTTCGGTCTGAAAACTTCAGGAACATGCAGCCAGGGTCCCCAATGTGCCTTTTGAAAATTCCATGAAAAAATATTAAACAGTTCAAAAGTTATTCAAAACACTGAATCCCATTATCATCTATGGGAAAAGTTAACAAAATATGCAACAGTGTCGCAAATGCAGTTTTTACTGTCTCAAATGACCCTTTTACTTTCGAAATTCAGCCTTTTTTTTCAGTTGGTGGTCAGAAAAATGCTTGGCATTTAAATTTGGGACCCTCTAGGGACACAATTCTTGTTGTGTTCACCTAGTCGAGCCCTGAGGATGCTAACCATGTCTTTTTTGGGAGGTAAAACACCCCAGAAATATGTTTTTAAAATTTGTGTAAAAAGTAGTGTCACAAAGTACTTTCATGATTTTTTTTTGCTAAAGTGTCATGATTTGCGAAAGTACTTTGGGACACTATGCCTAAAACAACAGGAAATCTTTGCCACCCTGCTGCAAAACAATAGTTTGGTCTTTCAGGCTAAAACTTGCAGGGAAGAAAGCAAACATCCCACATATGTGCCTTTTGGTGGTTTGGAGGCAAAATATTACTGGGCTGCAAAGTTACGGCACTCCAAATTTGACAGATTTTCCCATAGGATAACATTACAGCGCCCACCGCACCTTTCGGGTCCCGTATCTCGAAAATGGTTCAAGGTATGGACTTTTCATCGCAAAAGCCTGGAAAGTCATAAATAATATGAGATATTAATTTTTTTCTATGTCGTACAGTTCCTGAGATATAAGCAATTTAGTATTCCAAGTGCTCGTTTTCTGGTCCGAGGGCCATTATTATTCCTACATTCTTTGTATTCACTGTGCTTCTGAATGCACCTTTTTGGGACACAAAGCATGTGCGTTTGTGTTACTTTTACCGTTAGTGTTAGCATTTACGTCCCGCTTTCATTCCCATAAGAGTTTTATGTTAGCTTATGTTTGCATCACTGTGTGTGTTGCCATTTTCGTTTGCACTTTAGCTTGTGTTTGCATTTCCTTTTAAAAACTTTCTTTATTGTAGTTTTTGTTCCGTAGAACAAGACAAACAAAATACATACAAACAAGTAACAGGTACAATACATTACAACGTTTTCATAGGCAAGCACGTAAGGAAATGCAAACCATGATGTGCACAGTGAAGGTACGGCAATTGGAAATGCAAATGGTAATGTTATCAGCTGAAATAATGGCAAAGTAAACAGAAATGGAAACGCGAATGCAAGTGTATATGCAAATGAGAACGCAAAGGGTAACGTACACAGTGGCGTACATGGGAACAATAATGCAAGTGGGTACGAAAACACAAGTGGGAACAGTAACTGTAACAGTAACGGAAGCACACACCCTGTATTTGCCCAACAGCTGCATGGAGAAAAATAGTGTGTAGAAAGAATGTATGCATAATAATGGGCCTCAGAGCAAAAAATGAGCAGTTGGAATACTAAATTGCTGATATCTCAGGAACCGTATGACATAGAAAAAAAATTTAAATTTCACATGATTCATGAGTTTCCAGGCTAGGTTTTTGCTGAATGCATAGCCCTATGAGCTACGCATTGTCACAATGAAAATTCTGTATATCACACCGTTTTCGAGATACGAGCCCCGAAAGGCGCAGCATACACCACCATGTTAGTCTATGAGGACAAACGTCAAATTTGGAGCACCGTAACTTGGCATCTGTGTAATATTCTTTCACCAAACTACCAAAAGGCACATCTGTGAGATGTTGGCTGCCTTCCCTCCAAATTTCAGCCCAAAAGACCAAACCGTTCTTTTGCAGTAAGGTGCCAAGAATTCCTGTCATTTTGGCCATAGTCTGAAAAAGTAGGTCACAATTATGAAAGCTTTAGACTTATGAACGTAGTCACAGGTGTGACACTACTTTGTGACACTAATTTTCCAGAAATTTGAAAACATATTTCTGGGGTGTTTAACCCCAAAATAAAGACATGGCTAGCATCCTGAGGGTCCAGCTAGGTGAACACAAAAATAATTGTGTTCCTAGAGGGTCCCAATTTTAAATGCCAAGCATTTTTCTGATCAGTAACTGAAAACACAGTGGTGGACTTCCGACACTACTAGGGCCATTTGCGACACTAAAAAGTGCATTTTCGAAAGTGGTGAACTTTTTCTTAACTTTTCCCATTGACTTATAATGGGAACTTTTTTTTTTTTAAATAACGTTTGAACCGTTTAGTATTTTTTCACGAAATCCTCAAAAGGCACATCGGGGACCCCGACGGCACGTTTCCTGAAGTTTTCAGACCGGTCGTGCAAACTGTGCGAGCTGTAGGCGTGAGCAAAGAATTCGCAAAAAAACTAATTGTGCACATGGATGTCGCTTAATAACTCCACAGCCGTATATCCGACTGATATAAAAGTTAGCAGATCCCAAGATCTATGGTGCCCCCCAAGTCTGCCAAATTTCAGGAAAATCCGTTGAACGTTGGCAAAGTTATTAAGGTACAACATTTCACCCTTTAACCTTAAAAGTGCTACTTAACCCTAACTATGGTAGCACTACCATACTACCATATAGAGAATAATGCATATGTATGGAGTTGATATGGAGTTTTTTTACACACCCAAGTTGTGTGATAATGTATAAACCTCGAGGCGAGCTCGAGAGGTTTCTATATCACTGCAGTGTATAAAACCAAATTCTACTCCATACATAATGTTTTATTTTTTATAATAACTGGTGATCCTAAAACAATTCAATAGAACAATTAACAGTAAGAAGAGAAGCGAGGAAAACTCTCTCATTTCCTTACTAGTAGAGCACGCTTCGCTATTCAAGGAATGACATCACATAACGTGTAACTTGAAGCGATGCCTAGTAAAAGCAGCATTTTGTTGTCATTTTGAATCTATTTACTCTGGAATGTGAGTGCTGCAGGTTTTTTACGCGAGGCTGTAAGTCGTAGTATCAACCCGCGGGTTGATACGACTTTTTACAGTACTCTAAAACGGGTTGATAACAAGGATCACTAGTTATTTTATATATATATATATATATATATATATATTATTTATTATAGTGGCATGGTAGTGCCACTATAGTTAGGGTTCAGTACCCCATTTAAGGTTAAATCTCAAAAGTTGCACCTTAATAACTTTGCCACTGTATGACAGATGCGCCTGACATTTTGCATGCACGGTCTGGTACCATAGCTCTCTGGATCTGCCAAGTTGCGTTATGGTCGGATGTACAGTTGTGGAGCTACAGCACACCAAAAAACGCATAAATTATGGATTTTTGCACATTTGTTTGCTTGCACCTTCAGCCCACATGGTTTGCGCGATCAGACCAAAAACCTTAGGGAACATGCAGCTGAGGTCCCCAATGTGCCTTTCAAAGATTTTGTGAAAAAATATTAAACAGTTCAAATGTTATTCAAAAAACAGTGAATCCCATTATGGTCTATAGGAAAAGTTAACAACCAATGTGACAGTGTCGCAAATGTAGTTTTTACTGTCGCAAATTAGCCTTTTACTTTCGTATCAGCCATTTTTTTTTTCAGTTAGAGCTCAGAAAAATGCTTGCCATTTAAATTTGGGACCCTCTAGGGACACAATTCTTGTTGTGTTCACTCTAGTCGAGTCCTGTGGTTGCTAGCTAAGTATTTTTTGGGAGGTAAACAGCCCTGAAATATGTTTTTAAAATGTTTGTAAAAAGTACTTTCACAAATTAGTGTTGCAAATGCGACACTTTCATGATTTTTTTTGTGACAGTGTTGTGATTTGCGAAAGTACTTTGAGAAAGTATAGCCAAAACAATAGGAAATCTTTGCCACCCTGCTGCAAAACAACAGTTTGGTCTTTTGGGCTGACATTTCAAGGGAAGAAAGCCAACATCCCACAGATGTGCCTTTTGGTGGGTTGGTGCCAAAATATAACAGGGCTGAAAAGTTACGGCACTCCGAAGTTGATGATTTTTCGCATAGAATAACATTTCGGCACCAGCCATGCCATTCGGGTCCCATATCTCTAAAATGATTCGAGATACAGACTTTTTGTCACAAAGTGCTTAGTCCCCCACTGGGTGGCTAAGTGCAAAACTAACCTGGAAAGTCATAAATAATATGACATTTTAATTTTTTTTCTACATCGTACAGTTCCTGAGACATAAGCAATTTAGTATTCCAAGTGCTCATTTTCTGGTCTGAGGGCCATTATTATGGCTGCATTCTTTGTAGTCACTGTGCTTTTGAATGCACCTTTTTTGGGACAGAAAGCATGTGTGTGTGCATTTGCATTACCATTACCATTAGTGTCTGCATTTACGTTTCACTTATGTTCCATATACTGTTTGCATTAGCATTTCTATTTGCATCACCGGTGCATTACCATTTGCATTTGCAATTGTGCTTGCATTTGTTTTACTGTTTCTTTGCATCTCCATTGGCATCACCATTTGCATTTGCATTACCATTAGCATTTCTGTTACCGCTTTTCATTAGCATTGCCTGCACTCCACCACATGCTCATCACCTGCACTTGCACTCGGCTTGCATTACTGCTCTTTGGCACCACCGCTGCCATTACTCGCTCTGGCGCTTGCATGCTGTTTGTATTACCATTTGCACTTGTGTTTCCATTACCATTAGTATTCTGCGTGTACATTTACATAGCTGTCGCATTACTGTTTCATTGTGTGTCACCACTGCCATCACCGTCTACTGTTTGCACTTGCATCTGGCATTTTGAAAACACAGAAACATAGACCTTGACGGGCAGATTGGACCGCTTAGCCCATCTAGTCTCCTCATTTCCTACTCTACAGGATAGGCCGCAGATCCTAGTTAACCAACAGCCTATTTCTTTCTACCCCACAAGAATTGCTTTATGTCTGTCACATGCATTCTTGAATTCTCCCACAGTTTTAGACCCCACTAACCTCCTCAGGAAGGCTGTTCCATGCATCCACTACCCTCTCTGTGAAATAATACTTCCTCACATTGCCCCTGAACCACCCTCCTTCTATCTTTAAATTGTGTCCCCTTGTTCTTGCACGCCTCTTTCTCTGAAAGATGCTACCTCTTGGACTTTGTTGATTCCACTGAGGTACTTAAAAGTTTCTGTCATGTTCCCCTCTCCTTCTTTCCTCAAGGGTATACATATTAAGCTCCTTTAGTCTCTCCTCATACAGCTTCTCTTGCAGACCCTGCACCATTTTAGTTGCCCTCCTCTGGACTGCCTCTATCCTGTCTATGTCGCTATGGAGATGGGGTCTCCAGAACTGGACACAGTACTCAGATGGGGTCTCACCAACTGTCTGTACAGAGGGATAACAACTTCCTGTTTTCTGCTGCTGATGCCTCTCCCTATACATCCCAGTATACCCCCAGCTCTCCCTACTGCCTTCTCACATTGCTTGCTAACCTTAAGGTCATCTGATATGATTACCCCCAGGTCCCTTTCCTTTTTTAGTGTTGTTACTACCTCCCCACCCATTGTGTATTCTTCCCCTGGGTTCTTGTTTCCCAGGTGCATTATTTTGCACTTCTTTGCATTGAATCCTAGCTGCCATACTTCTGACCATTCCTCCAACCTTGCCAAGTCCCTTTTCATCCTTTCCATGCCTCCTTGTGTATCAACCCTGTTGCAGATCTTTGTGTCATCTGCAAAAAGGCATACTTTTCCTTCCAGTCTCTCTGCAATGTCACTGATGAAGACATTAAAAAGGACTGGACCCAATACTGAACCCTGTGGTACCCCACTAGTAACCCCTTTTTCAGAGTGACTCCATTTACAATACCTTCTGTGTCCTGTTGTGCAGCCAGTGTTTTACCCAGGCTTCACCCTGGGACCCACTCCCAAGCTGGTTAATTTGACTATTAATCTTTGTGTGGACTGTGTCAAATGCCTTGTTAAATCTAGGTAGGCCATGTCCACAGCCCCTCCCTGGTCTACTACTTTGGTCACCCAGTCAAAGAAATCTATTAGATTGGTCTGACATGACCTTCCTGCTGTGAACCACAGCTTGTTTTGCTTTGTGTTACCATAACCGCTTGCATTTCGCTGCTGTTTGCATTACCATTTCTGTTTGTGCTTACATTTGCGCTTGTGTTTCCATTACCATTTGTGTTGTTTCCATTTGCATCACCATGTGCGTTACCATTTCCGTTTACGTGTGCATTTGTGTTACTGTTACCGTTTTCTTTTGTGTCACTGTTGGCATTACCATTTGTGCTTGCATTACCGTTTGCATTTCTTGTACCGTTTTCGTTAGCGTTTCAGTTTGCATCACCGTGTGCGTTACCATTTGCGTTTGTATTTGCACTTGCATTTGCATTTCTGTTTGCGCTACCATTACCGTTTCCATTTTCACTGACATTTGCATTACTGTTTTCGTTCACATTGCCTTGCGATTTCCGTTACCATTTGCCTTACCGTTTCCATTTGCTTTTGCACTTGCATTTGTGTTACCATTGTGTGTTAATGTTTCCTTTTGCATCACCATTGGTGTTACCATTTCTGCTTGCATTTGTGTTACCATTACTGTTTGTATTTTGTTACCATTTCGTTTTCATTTGTGTGTCGTTTCCATTACCATTACTGTTCCTGCTACTGTTACCGTTATCTTAGGTTGGCATTACTGTTAGCATTAACATTCTGTTAGGATTACCATTACCATTACTGTTAGCATTACTGTTACTGTTAGGGTTATTATGCACAAATGGGAAGCTGGGAGAGTAGGGCCCAAAGGACCTCCACTCCTCACTCATCATTATACTATTCACTATTTTATAGTGCAGCACATCTGAAGAAGGAAATTCATGGCAAAAACTCGTTCAATGCATCAGTTAGGTTGTTCCATTAAGCAACAAAGGTGGGAAAATTGGTGTTAGGATTACCACCCCTTGCACTTCATGCCTACCCCACCCTCACCAACAGGCACTGGGGTGTGCATTGGGGTCATTAGCCCTAACTCTCACCCCATTCCATGTGTAAATAAGCTGAGGTGGTGCAGTATAGGAGAATGGGGTGAGAGTTAGGCCCGATGACCCCAACACACACCCCAATGCCTGTTGGTGGGTGTGGGGTGGGCATGGGGTGCAAGGGGTGGTAACCCTAACACCAAATGTCCTCACTTTTGTCACTATGGAACAACCCTAACTGATGCATTAAATGGAGTTTTTTGCCATGAATTTCCCTTCTTTCTGAGAATGTGCACTATAAATAGTGAATGGTATGTGGTGGTGGGAGCACAGGGCCCAAAGGGCCCCGTGCTCCCACCATGCTTCCCGTTTGTGTGTAATAACCCTAACAGTAATGGTAACACTAACACCAATGATAACGGTAATCCTAAAGGGAATGTTAACTCTAACAGTAATGCTAACAGTAACTGTAACAGTAACAAGAACAGTAACAGTAATGGAAACGCACACACAAATAGTAACACAAACAGTAAGGAAAACACAAATGGTAATGGTAACACAAGAATTGCAAATGCAAACGGTAATGGTAACGACAACGGCGATGCACAAGGAAACAGTAACGCAAGCGACAATGGAAATGCAAGCGCAAACACAAACATTAATGGTAACAGAAACGCAAACGGTAACATAAATGGTAATGAAAATGCAAATGATAACAGTAACACAAATGGAAATGCAAATGGTAATGGTAACGGCAACAGTGATGCCAAAGGAAACAGTAACGCAAGCACAAACACAAATGGTAATGCACACAGTGAGGCAAACAGAAACGCTAATGAAAATGGTAACAGTAATGCAAACACAAATGGTAATGCCAACGGTGATGCAAACAGAAATGCTAACGCAAACGGTAACATAAACATAAGCGGAAATGCAAACGCTAATGGTAATGCAAATGCACATGCTTTTTGTCCCAAAAAGGTGTATTCAGAAGCACAGTGAATACAAAGAATGTGGCCATAATAATGGCCCTTGGACCAGAAAATGAGCACTTGGAATACTAAATTGCTTATGTCTCAGGAACCGCGATGTGAGAAAAAATTAAAATGTCATATTTTTATGACTTCCAGGTTAGTTTTGCACTCCTTAGCCCTCATTGGGGCCTAAGCATTTTGCACGAGACAGTCCGTCTCTAATCAAGCTCGAGATACGGGACCAGAAAGGCACAGCGGACACCGTAATGTTATCCTATGGGGAAAAGCATCAACTTCGGAGTGTTGTAACTTTGCAGACCTGTCATATTTTGGCACCAAACTACCAAATCACACATCTGTGGGATGCTGGCTTTCTTCCCTGCAAATTTCAGCCCAAAAGACCAAACTGTTGTTTTGCAGCAGGGTGGCAAAGATTTCCTGTTGTTTTGGCCATACTTTCTCAAAGTACTTTTGCAAATCACTACACAGTCACAAAAAAAATCACGAAAGTGTCACATTTGTGACACTATTTTGTGAAAGTACTTTTTACAAAAATTTTAAAACATATTTCTGGGGTGTTTTACCCCCCCAAAAAGGCATGGCTAGCATCCTCAGGACTCGACTAATAATAATAATAAATAATAAATTGTATTTATAAAGTGCAATATCAAAACTGTCAAAGTACTGTACAATTTCTGATAACAGATATTACAGAATTAATAGAACAATTAAAAGACCTAAAATATACATTTATACATACTAAAAATCAGGGAAAGCACTAGGTGAACTCAACAAGAATTGTATCCCTAGATGGTCCCAAATTTAAACACCGGGGGCTGGATATTCAAACTATTATTTTGTGGCACAAACCCTTGCGCTGCACAAAATAGTTGCGCAGCGGTCTGGCTGGGGCGATATTCAAAGGAGTTGCGCTATTGAGCAACTCCTTTGAATATCACCCTCCGGCCACAGCCACTGTGCATGGCGCAGTGGAACTTGCACCACCGCAAGTGGTCAGAGTGGAGCATTCTAGTTGCGGTGGCAAGTACCATTGCGCCATGTGCAAATTTCCCATATTCAAAAGGTGACATGCAAATGGGGCCATAATTCATGCAAGGCGCGGGGGGGCCATTTGCATCTATTTATGGCCCCATTTGCATGCCATTAGCATGCAGGTGCACCGATCCCCGAGGACTTGCGCCTGGCGCCCTTCCAGGCAGCAGCCGTCGGGGACGGATGCCCCCTGCAGCCCGCTCGCGGGCAAAAGTGTAAAATTCCCCCCCGACTGGCCCAATCATGGGCATTAGTTAACCCCCCCGACTGGCCCAATCGCGGGCAGCAAAGTGTCAACCCCCCAAGGACATATCCCTGGTGGTCCAGTGGACCGTGAAGCCCGATTGTGGGCTAAAGTGTATAAATCAATTCATGAATGAATTCATTCACATATCTGGAATGCTTTGTATGGTATGGGCTGCATGCCCATTGGCTCTTGCTCTGCACCAATGGGCGGCAGCCCCACCGGTCAATCAGTCGGTGGGTGGCGGGCGGCAGGTGGGTGGATGCTGCCACCCGCCGCTGACGGGGAGCCGGGTGGTGGGGCTGTGGGTGGGTGGGGTGGGGGCACTAGATCACCAGGGTAGGTGGTCCTTGGGGGTGTTTGTACAGTTTGCAGCCCGTGATCGGACTTCGAGGTCCACTGACCACCAGGATATGTTCTTGGGGGTTCAACACTTTGCAGCCTACCATCGGCTGGTGGGAGGGTTTACTCACACATTTGCCCACGATCGGGCTGGTGGGGGTTATTTTATACTTTAGCCCGCCGATCGGGCTGGTGGGGGTTTACATTACACTTTTGCCCGCGATCGGGCTTCATGGTCCACTGGACCACCAGAGATATGTCCTGGGGGTTGACACTTTGCTGCCCGCGATCGGTTCAGTCGGGAGGAGGGAGGCTTTTACACTTTGCTCGCCGATCGGGCCAGTCGGGGAGGGGTTGTTATATGCCCGCCATTGGGCTGCAGGGGGGCACAGGAGTAGGTTGAGGCCACCCACAGGTGGCAGCTGCTGTGTTGTGCCCGTACGCGGCAGCTCACCTGTGGGTGGCCTCGACTTACTCCTTTTTTTTTTGCTCAAAGTTGTGCAGGCGCAGGTTGGGGTTGCGCCTGCACACCCCTGCACAAGCCCGCTGAATATCGGGCTGTGCAGTTTATGCATGGTTCCTCCTCCGGTTCAGCATGCCTTCATTAGTATCGCTGTTGCTCGGCTTGACTTGGGGGCGAACTGCCTCCTGCTGAATATGATGAGAATGGTGCACTTTGGACTTGTGAGGCAAGAATCTTATTCATGATGGCGCAACCGCTTTGAATGTCCAGCCCCGAGTATTTTTCTTAGCTCTAACTGAAAAGAAAATGGCTGACTCACAAAACTAAAAGGCTCATTTGTGACAGTAAAAACTACATTTGTGACAGTCACTTTGGTTGTTAACTTTTCCCATAGACTATAATGGGATTCAGTGTTTTTTGAATAACTTTTGAACCACTGAATATTTTTTCATAAAATCTTTGAAAGGCACATTGGGGGCCTGGCAGCATGTTCCCTGAAGTTTTTGGACTGATTGCTCAAACCATGCAGACTGTAGGCACGAGCAAAGAAACGCGCAGAAATCGGTAATTTATGCGTTTTTAGGCATGCTGTAGCTCCACAACCATACATCTGACCATAATGCAACTTGGCAGATCCAGAGATTCTTAGTACCAGACCACACATGCAAAATTTCAGGTGAATCCATCATACAGTGGCAAAGTTATTAGGGTGCAAAATTTGAGATTTAACCTTAAATGGGGGACTCAACCCTAATTATACTGGCACTACCATGCCACTATAATATATATATATATGTGTGTGTGTGTGTGTGTGTGTATATATAACTGTTTGTATAACATGCATGTGCTAATAAATAGCAAGTTAAAAATTGTTATCTTGACTCATCATAGCAATATATTATCTTGCAAAGTTGATAACCGAATTTCACCGTTTAGAAGCCGCGGCTTCTATTGCATTTTTCTAGTTTGAGCTGCAGCTTCTAAACAGGGGTGGTGACTAATTGAGGGTGGTTTCAGTTATTAAGCCCAACAGGCTGCCATACACATATTGTATTATATAGATCCAAAAAATGCCCAAACCACTAACTGACATTGCTGCAGTTCAATGTAGCTCCTGCAGCATCTGGGTCAAGTGGAAGGTGGGGGTGAAACTGGAGCAGGCAGTCTTAGGAAAAATAATATGAATAAGTCTACAGGCAGCAAAACTGGATTCAGGAATGGAGAGCAAAGGAGGAGGGGGTGCCGAGTGAACTGCACGTGCGAAGAATGTCAGGAGGAACAGAAACAGCAGTTTGTTAACACAAAGGAGCTGAATGAACAACTGCAGAATCAGTAAGCAGTAAATCTTAACACTCCTAAATACTTGACATCTGGCAGTAGAACTTGATAAAATGCACAGGACTACCTGCACTACCAAACAATATACTTATTATTTCAGTGTTTACAATCTGCCCCCTTTAGAAGCCGTGGCTACTATTTGGGGGCAGCTTCAAAACGGTGAAATATGGTATGTCAAAGTGCATACTGAACCAATCAGATAGCAGCTTTCACAGTGCTGATGATATCGCTATAGCCATGTGCAAAACTGATACTAACAGTTAAAATCAAGCAGAATCAATTGAATCGTCATACAAGCAGCACATTTAAAAGCTGGCCGTAGTAAACTGATACTGTATAAACTGAATATGCAATGGTCTAACTCATAATATACAATTTATCTTCACATATGAGTGAGCAGGACCGTAACTAATGAGAGGCAGATAGTCCTTTTGCCAGGCTATAAGACCCTCGGATAGCTCTAGCTGTTGTAGCTTTTGCAGAAAAAAATACACTGGTCTACAGTGTCAAAGACTTTTGACAAGTCAGTGAATATGGTACCTAACTGATGGTGTGAGTAAAACACCAAAGAGGGTGTGAGTCGAGCACTATTGTGATATCATTAGTGTTCTTTAGCGAGCAGTACCAGTGGAATGTTGCAGCCTAAAGCCTGATTGCTTACCCACAAGGAGTTTGTTGTCTAAGACATGGGTCGCCAACTGTCTGTGTCCCAATGCTTCTAGTAGTTTATTCAGAACTCATAGAACCAGTATCAGGTGGCAGTTGTCGGGGTCAGACTGAAGATCAAATTTAAGGAGAGGTGTTACTATCACTTGTTTCCAGATTTTTGGGATGTGACCAGATCTGAGGATAAGGTTGTAAATTATAGTTATTGTATGTGCTAGTTGGTCAGCTGCAAGTTATAAATGTTTAGGGTCTAACATAATCCATTAAAGCCAATTCTTTTCATATTATCTAGGTTTGCAAAGAATCTATGAACATACGAAATCTGCCAGCAGATAAAGGCCTAGAGGTCTATAAAGTCTGCTCAAATGTGCAGCTAGCACCTCTTATTCTGCAGCTGCCCCTCCCTTCCACCCTTCCCCTTCATTGACCCTCCCCCTTGTCCTGTCCCATCCCCTTTTGAAGCAGTCTGCTGTTCTACTGGATACCACTTCTGCAGTTAGCACATTCCACCCAGCCACCACCCACTCTGTAAAAAAGTGTCTCCTCATCTCCCTCCTGAACCTTCCTCCCTCCAGTCTCATATCATGGCCCCTGGTGTCCCTCTCCTCCCTTACTTTGAACAGCCCCTCTGTACCTGTCTTGTTTATTCCTTTCATTTACTTAAAGGTTTCAATCATGTCCCCCCGTCCCTCCTCTCCTCCAGTGAGTACATGTTCAACTCCCTCAGCCTCCTCTCGTATGATAAGTCCCCCAGCCCCTTGATCATCTTTGTTGCCTGCGCTGCACCTCCTCCAGTAACTTAATGTCCGTCTTCAGATACGGACGCCAGTACTGCATGCAGTACTCCAGGTGCGGTCTAACTAATGACCTATACAGTGGCAGAATCACCTCCTCCCTCCTCGAGGATATACCCCATGCAATACAACCCAGCATTTTGTTGGCCTTTGCAGCTGCCTTCCTACATTGTGCCGAGTTGTTCATTGAGCCTGTAATGATCACCCCCAGATCCTTCTCCTCCTCCTCCTCCTCTGTCTGGGCTAGCTGCACTCCCCCCAGCTGGTAACTTCTCCTTGGGTTCTTCATCCCAAAATGCAGCACCTTGCATTTTTTGGCATTAAACCCCAGTTGCCAGGTGTCTGACTAGGTTTCAAGCTTTGCCAGACCATCCTGCAACCCATGCCATCCCCCTAGGACATCCACCACTGCTCCTACCTTGGTATCATCAGCAAACAGACTGATCTTGCTCTTGATGTCCAATGATATGTCTGCAATGAATATCCCAAACAACAATGATCCCAACACGAGCCCTGTGGAACACGCTTGTCACTGCCCTTGGTGTGACTCCCGACCCACCACCACCTTTGTTGCCTTCCAGAAGCCAGTTCCCTACCCATCTCACCAACTTTGCACCTGCCCCTGTATCTACTAACTTACTTCCCAGCCTTCCATGGGGCAGTGAGTCGAATGCCTTACTGAAGTCCAGATACAGGATATCCACTGCATGGTTCCTGTCTAGTTGCCTAGTTACCCGGTCATAGAACTCCACCAGGTTGGTTTGGCAGGATCTGCCCCATATGAAGCCATGCTGTCTGCTGTCCTGTAGTCCTTTGGCCTCTAGGAGGGCCACCAGCCTTTCATTCAGGATAGTCTCCATTAGCTTACCCATGATGGATGAGAGGCTCACTGGTCTGTAGTTTCCTAGTTCATCCTTGGGGCCACTCTTGTGGAGGGGCACCACATGAGCCATCCTCCAGTCCTGAGGTACACACCCCAAATGTAGTGAGGCATTAAATAGGTTGCCAAAGGTCCTGCAAGGGCTTCTGCAGCTCCTTCAGTACCCTGGGGTGGATGCCATCTGGGCCTGGCGCCTTATCCACCCTCAGTGCTTTCAAACCCTCCCAAACTCTGCCCTCCATGATTTCCCCATCTGTCACCCCCTCCCCCCCGTTTCTGCCATTTCTCCCCCCTTGGGTGTCACCCTCTCTCTTTAGTAAATACTGAGCAGAAGTACTCATTTAGTGCTTCTGCCTTTATCGCACTGCTTCCACTCAACCCCCCCCCTCCTTCCTAATCCTTACTATGTGGTCCTTACAGCTCCTTTTCTCCCTGATGTACCTAAAGAAGTCCTTCTCCCCCTTCTTAATGCCTTGTGCCAGCCTGAGTTCCGTAGATGCCTTGGCTCCCCTTACTGCCCTTGTCACCTCCTTCAACTCCATCAAGTACTCCTCCCTGTCCTCCCCCTCCCTGCTTTTTTGTACTTTCTAAAGGCAGCTCTTTTCCTTCTTACCTTTTCCATGACCTCCTTGCTCAACCAGCTCAGTTTCTTAGCACTAGCCTTCTTGCTCTGGGCCTTACAGCAGGTTTTGGTTGCCTCCACTGTCCCCAGCTTTATGAACTCCCACCTCTGGTTAGTGTCCATACTAGATTGAATTCTGGCCAGGTACCCTTTTACCACTTCACCCATCCTCCCAAAGTCACCCCTCCTGATGTCCAGCACTCTTGTGCCAGATTCCACTCCTTCCTTGCCCATATCCAATATGAGCCATACTGAGTGGTGGTTACTCCCTGACAGCGGTTCCTCCACTGTAAGTTCTCTCACAAAGTCCCCATTTGCCAGCACAAGGTCAAGGGTATTCCCTAATCTGGTTAGTTCACTGACCATTTGCAGCAGAAAGCTGTCCTGGAAGGCATCCAGCAGTACCTGCTCCCTTCTGTTCCTGGTTGCTGGGGTACTCCAGTCCACTCCTGGCATGTTGAAGTCCCCCACAATCACCACACTACCCTTCTCGCAGGTCCTCCTGATCTGTCCCGCTAGTTCCCTGTCTAACTCCTCCGTCTGAGATGGCGGCCTGTACACCACTCCCATTCTAAGAATCCTATTCTTGGAATCCTGGATTTGCATCCAAATTGACTCCGTACTACCCTCCTCCCTTACACACTTCAGTCCTTCCTTCACATATAGTGCCACATGCCCTCCTTTCCCAATCACCCTGTCCCTATGAAATAACCTGTACCCTGGTACAGACAGGTCCCAGTCATTGTATTGGTTGACCCATGTTTCTGTGATGGCTGCAATGTCCACCTCTCCCTCTGCCATGAGCACCTGTAACTCTGCAGTTTTCCTCCCAAAGCTCCTAGCATTAAGGGTAATCACCTTCCACCCCCCCCCATCCTGCCCTCCTTTACTAGCATCACCAATAGTACTTGTCATTTGTCCTTTGTCACTGTTATGGGGGGTAAGCTCATATGGTTTCCCAACCCATGGTCTCTACATGTCTCTTGCCCAATTGCCACCCCCGCTCCTAGTTTAAATTCCCTACTTCCTCTATGTACTACCCAAGTCTTCCAGAAACAGTCAGGTAGCTGAGGCCCCTGGTATGACCATCAGCACCCTTCCCCCACTATGCACTAACCTTTGCAGCTAGTGAAGCCAGCAAAAACTAATCACAATTCAACTCAAAGCCCCCAAAATAGGTTTGCTACCAAAAGAAACAAGTCTCCAATTCAAACAGCTTCACCAACAACACATCAAAATAGGCTTGAAATTAGAAGATATAGGTCTCTGATTCAAAGAAACAGCCCCAATTAAATCACACCAAATAGGCTTTAAATCAGAAGAAATAGGCCTCTACAAATGCAACCTGCTATACAGTGAAACATCAAACAAATGAACCCGCTTATAGCCACCAAAACAGTTTTCAAAATTCCAACAGCCCCAAAATAATACCCTGCTAGCCCCTTAGAAGTAGTAAGAAAGAAAATAAATAACCTTCTACCCAGTAAAATCTACAAGAAATAATGTAAAAACAAGTAGAAGCTACTGTACTGTAACAAATCTGATCCTTTCCCTTCTAGTTCCTTCTGAGAAGCCAAAGCAACTGACACCACATCTGATTCAGCTCCGCCTCCCTAGCTGAGTGAGACCTAGCCAGACCATTAGCATGCTTCCCCCACTATGCACTAACCTTTGCAGCTAGTGAAGCCAGAAAAAATGAATCACAATTCTACTCAAAGCCCTAAAAATAGGTTTGCTACCAAAAGAAACAGGTCTCCAATTCAAACAGCTTCACCAACAACACATCAAAATAGGCTTGACATTGGAAGATATAGGTCTCTGATTCAAAGAAACAGCCCCAATTAAATCACACCAAATAGGTTTTAAATCAGAAGAAATAGGTGTCTACAAATGCAGCCTGCTACACAGTGAAACATCAAACAAATGAGCCCACTTATAGCCAACAAAACAGTTTTCAAAATTTCAACAGCCCTAAAACAATACCCTGCTAGCACCTTAGAAGTAGTAAGAAAGAAAATAAATAACCTTCTAACAAGTAAAATCCACAAGAAACAATGTAAAAACAAGAAGAAACTACTGTACTGTAACACATCTGATCCTTTCCCTTCTAGTTCCTTCTGAGAAGCCAAAGAATCTGAAGTATTTTACATCTTGGAGGATGAATGAAGAAAGGGTTGCAGCTGATTGAAAAGTAGGCCCACAAAGTAGACAGGGGAGCTCCGTGTGAGATGGAATGGAAAGTTTGTTTAGGTATGCAAACTGTTGGTTCAAGGTATGGAATATCCTGGAATAATAATCTCGTCATGGAATAAACTGCACTTGAAAGTTAGTATCAGTAGAAATAAGACTCAATTTAAGAATAGGTTGGATAACCATATTCTCGAGGGATGTGTAGTGTATTATGGGTGATGGATTGGAGATTCTCATGGGCTACCACCCATTTGCTCCATAACACAGAAACATAGTAACATAGAAGTTATCAGCAGATGGGGACCATACAATCCATCAAGTCTACCCTTGGCTTCCTACCTTCCCCCCCCCACTTAGCCACTTATCTGCCTGCTTGTGTATCCCACAGTGTCTGTCCCAAAGAAACATAGACTTTGATGGCAGAAAAGGACCACTTGGTCCACCTAGTCTGCCCATTTCCCCTACCTACTGGATAAACTGCAGATCCTTGTTAACAACAGCCTATTTCTTCCTACACCCCCCCACAAGAATTGCCTATTGTCTTTCCCATGCATTCTTGAATTCTCCCACAGTTTTAGACCCCACAACCTCCTCAAGAAGGTGGTTCCATGCATCCACCACCCTCTCTGTGAAAAAAATACTTCCTGACATTGCCCCTGAGCCATCCCCCCTCTATCTTCAAATGATGTCCCCTTGTTCTTGCACATCTCGTTTTCTGAAAGATGCTACCCTCTTGAACTTTGTTGATTCCACTGAGGTACTTAAAAGTTTCTATCATGTCCCCCCTCTCCCTCCTTTCTTCAAGAGTATACATATTAAGCTCCTTTAGTCACTCCTTGTATGGCTTCTGTTGCAGACCATGCATCATTTAGTTGCCCTCCTCTGGACTGCCTCCATCCTGTCTTTGTCCTTGCAGAGGTGGGGTCTCCAGAACTGTACGCAGTACTCCAGATGGGGTCTCACCAACTGGCTGTACAGAAGGATAACAACTTCCTGTTTTCTGCTGATGATGCCTCTCCCTATACATCCCAGTATCCCCCAGCCCTCCCTACTGCCTTCTCACATTGCTTGCTTACCTTAAGGCCATTTGATATGATTACCTCCAGGTCCCTTTCCATTTTTGTTGTTGTTATTACCTTCCCCCTCCCCCCATTGTGTACTCTTCCCCTGAGTTTTTGTTTCCCAGGTGCATTATTTTGCATTTCTTTGCATTAGATCCAAACTGCCATACTTCTGACCATTCCTACAACCTTGCCAAGTCCTTTCTTATCCTTTCCACCCCACCTGTATATCAACCCTGTTGCAGATCTTTGTGTCCTCTGCAAAGAGGCATACTTTTCCTTCCAGTCCCTCTGCAATATCGCTTATAAAGACATTAAAAAGGACCGGACCCAGTACTGAAACCTGCGGTACTCTACTAGTAACTCTCCTTTCTTCAGAGTGGGCTCCATTTACTATAACCTTCTGTGTCCTGTTGTCCAGCCAGTGTTTTACCCAGGCTAGCACCCTGGGACTCACTCCAAGGCTGGCTAATTTGTTTATTAATCTTTTGTGTGGGACTGTGTCAAATGCCTTGCTAAAGTCTAAGTAGGCCATGTCCACAGCCCTTCCCTGGTCTACTATTTTGGTCACCCAGTCAAAGAAATCAATTAGATTCCTCTGACATGACCTTCCTGCTGTGAATCCATGCTGCCTTGGGTCCTGTGTCCCACTGGCCTCTAGGTACTCAACAGTTTTTTCCTTCAGAAGTGATTCCATCATTTTCCGTACCACAGAGGTCAAACTGGCAGGTCTGTAGTTTCTTGCCTCTGTCTTGCTCCCACTTTTGTGAAAGGGAATCACATCCACCCTCCTCCAATCCTCAGGTACCACACCATCCTCCCATGATTTGTTAAAAAGGGTAGTCAGTGGTGTCACTAGTTCTCCCCTTAATTCATTTAGAATTCTGGGGTGAATCCCATCAGGCCCCATTGCTTTGTCCACCTTCAGTTTTAGGAGTTCTTTCAGAACCCTTTCTTCTGTGAAAAAACTGGAATCAACCTCTCTATCCAGAGTGCTTCTATTAATTGGATTAGGTACTTCTCCTCCTCCTCTTTTGTGAATACTGATCAGAAATATTCATTCAGTATCCGTGCTTTTTCACTGTCCCTCTGTGCCCACCCATTGTCCCCTTTATTCAGCCTCACTATCCCTGCCTTTGTCTTTCTATGCTCCCTAATGTACTTATAAAAGGTTTTTATCCCCCTTCTTAACCGAGTTGGCTATCTTTTCCTCAGTTTGGGCCTTTGCAATTCTGACTGCCTTCCCTGCTTCCTTCTGCCTTAACTGGTACAGTTCTCTGTCCTGCTCCTTCTGTGTTTCCTTATAGTTCCTAAATGCTATCTTTTTCTCCCTAACCTTCCCCACCACCTCTTTTGAGAACCATAGTGGCTTTTTCTTTCACTTTAATTTGTTTGTTTTACACAAAGGCTTGTTGCCTCTGTGATGGCAGTTTTGATGTTTCCCTATTGTTGCTGTTTCCCTCCTTCTTGCCTGTTTGGTAGTGCTTTTCAGAGGCACTCTCCCATTTTGACAAAGTTAGCACTCCTGAAGTCCAGTACCCTCACTTTTGTATGGCTTGACTCTGCAGCTGAGTTTATCATGAACCACACTGTTTGGTGGTCACTTATTCCTAGATGGCTACCCACTTCTAGATCTGAGATCCTCTCTCTGTCCCCACGTGAGAGTACCAGGTCTAAGATTGCTCCCTCCTGAGTGGGTTCTAACACTAGCTGTCTGAGGCATGCCCCCTGTAGGGCATCGAGAATTGCCCTGCTCTTTGATGTGGCTGCAGCAAAGGTGCTCCAGTTAACATTTGGCATATCCAGGTCCCCCATCAACAGTATCTCCCCTTTCTCTGCCATCCTAAGGATGCCTTCTATCATATCCTTGTCCATTCCCTCCCCCTGACCTGGGGGTCTGTATACAACCCCTGTGCAGATTGTGGTGCCATTTGCAGTCTCTAAGGTGACCCACAGTGCCTCCTCTCCTCCCTGTTTACTCTTTTGTACCACTGCTTTTATCCCTTTCCTTACATAGAGAGCTACTCCTCCCCCTCTTCTACCCTCCCTGTCTCTCCTGTAGCTTGTGTATCCTGGTACGTTAACATCCCAGTCATGGTTCTCTGTGTACCATGTTTCTGTGACTGCCACAATATCCAGGCATCCCTCTTCCATCAAGGCCACCAGTTCAGGGAGTTTGTTGCTCAGACTATGGGCATTTGTACTCATTACCCACCATTTTTTGATGGCCTTGCCCCCTTTTTGCCCCCTCCCTGTCCTTACTGCCTTTGTCTTTTTCTCCATTTACCCCTGCCTTTCTTCCTATTGATGTCACTATATTGGTGTTTAGTGTTTACCTCACTAAATACCCTGATTTTGGGGGGGGTAGGATTTCCCTCTTGAACTCCCCCACTGTCTTGGCTCCCACCACTCCATCCAGCAGGTTACTCCATAGCTCCCCAACATGCTCTGTGAGGAAGAATTTCCTCATATTGCTTCTGAACTTTCCTCCCTTAAGTCAAAGGTTGTGCCCTCTAGTCCTGCTGTAGCACTTTACCTGCAAGAGGTTCTGCAAGTGCACCCTGTAATTGCCTTTAAGGTATTTGATGTTTCTATCATAACCTTAAGGCCTTAGTATGAACCTTAGTATAAAGGTATCGGCAATATCAGGATTAGTGGTGAGCAAACTGCCATTGTGTGGCAGGTGGAAGATGCTGGGGGGACTGATCATTATTCAGGACAGCCTTGATGCCTACCCAGAGGTTTTTAGTGAGTTGCTGTATGTTTTCCTCTCCGGCACAAAAGTCCACTTTTACTTTCCATGTGTGAGAAACAGCTTTATTGACTGACTGATAGAGCTTTACCACTAATAACTTGGTTCCATAGGTGTCCTGAGGAGGAGGTACAAGGCGGGCAATGCAGTAATACTAATAAAAAGGCAAAACATTTCACCAGAATGACATAAGTAGGCATGGAGACATTGAAGAGTACATAAACAAAACATTACACTTGTACAGATTATAATTAACTATATATAGTTTTGTTCTATCGGGTAAGAGTACTGGAACATTTGACTATCAGGTTGCACAGGCTGCAGGAATGCTGCAGTCAGTAGCTAACCATCGATAGATATAACCTAAATTAACTAGCCATAAGAACTAGAGTAGCAGCCAATTAACAGGGGAAGGGAAGGGAAGTAATTGAGGGAGAAAGTGCTGGTGCAGGTGTGTGTGTTGGAAGTATAGAGAAGAGCATTCAAACCAGAGGGTGAGTAGGCAGCACAAATGTAGGATGGGAGGGAGGACAAGAATAGAGGGAGCCATTAAGAGAAAGCAGACTGATCTACAAAGTAATTGACACGAGCAATGTAGCAAGAGAGGGAGTCAGCAGAGTGGAGGGAATAGGAGGTAGTGTAGGAGGAGGAAAGAAGGGAAAAGAAGTAGCAGAGGTTCCTAAGTATCCTATAGTAGTCCCAGTCACTGTCTTAGTAAATTGATTATACTTGGTCCAGGCCTACTTCTGTTCTGTTGGTTGTGTGGGTGAACATTAAAGATCCCTTAGCACTTCTCAATAAGAGTAGGGAAGTTTATTGGGAAAAATAATCAAACAAGTACATACATCATGAAAATAATACAGTACTGGAATTACATGAATACAGGATAAAAGGAAGAAAAAAAGAAATTACACAATATATTCATCATGAATCTAAGACAAATCCCCCAATATGGAAGCAAACAACAAAAAAACAGAAAAAAAAAATAAAACAAAAACTGCTGAACTGCGCACAAAAGAAAAATAAGAACTCAAAACATCCTATCTGGACTTATCATGCATCCTGTACAAACAATATATAGACGGAAGCTAAGTACTTTATGGAAAAGTAATCTGTCATCGTTGTGCAGATATTTTTACAAAATAAAAAAATGAACTGTTCATGTTGTCAGGTAACTGGTACATCAGTGTCCATTACCCATGGCATAGTTCTCCATGCTGCCATTACATGATTTTAGTCATAAATTTTTCTTCAGCATAGTAGATATTTCTTAACTCAGTATTAATTTTGTGAATCAATTCTGTATGAGAAATACATTATTGTTGAAGTGTAAAAAGGCTTCTGACGTTCCACACATACCATTTAATTAGCAGCAGAACTATGTGCATTTTACATTTATGCCATTTGGTCCAAAATCCCGTGTAATGACCTAATATAAGAGCTTCATGTTGTACTGTCTTAAACCAAGGTTCTTTCCAAGTGGCAGATAATAATTCCCAGAGATTACTAATATGGGAGCATGTAAAAAGGAGGTGGTCTGTGGTTTTCAGCTGTTGAACACATTGTGGCTGGTTGTACAGCCTCTCTTCCATTTGTTTGTTTTTGGTTTGCTTTTATGTTAATTCTGTCATGACAACTGAGCCAATGTAAGTCCCACATCTTAATAGGAATTCTATTTTCTTATAGTAAATGTAGTAAAGATGTTCTGTGTTGAGGAGGGCATTTTGGAAAAGTATCAATAGTATCACTATCCTGAAAATGCTGTGTCAAGATCCAAGTGTAAACCTCTTTCCTGGATATAGTAAGCATCATTTGGCTAGTGATTTGCCATGTTTTGTAGTTTCAGGAAGACTTCTCTGATATAACTGAGAGCATTTAAAGGTCCTCTTAAGAGGATAGACTACCTATAGGTTTTAAATTGCGTGCATAAAAATACTAAAGAAAAACTATGGGGTTGACCATCCCTAGGCCTCTTTGGTTGACTGGTAGGTATGTAATATTCCTCTTGATGGCATTTAGTCTGTTGCCCCAGACGGCTTAGAAAAAATTGAGTAGGGGAATTTTTTTTTGAAAATTTGGATTTCATTACAAGCATACAAAAGATTTCAACAACACAAATGATAATCAGCCATAAACCAATTTAGAAAAAATAAAACACTTCATATAATGACAAGTCTAACCAAGTCATCCCCCTTTTTGTTACTATACATAATGGAAAAAAGAAAATCATCAACATTTTGAATGTCATTTCACTTGAACCACTTCTCACAATTAATTCGTAAATGCTTCACTGTTTCCTTACTAACTCTCTGACTGTCTAACTGTTGGGTTTTCTTTAAGGTATCTTGTATGTTGGAGAGCAATTCTATCTGAGAAATCATTTTTTGCTGTAAGACCCATGTACAGCATGCTTGCCAAATACAAAATTTAATAATCACAAAACAAATATATAGGGTATCTACATGATATTTACCAAATGTCTCCCCTGTAGGTCCATACATGAGTACCTTATAGTCTAGGTTTTTCAGTAGGGGTTCTTCCCAGTTTTGGGCCAGTAAACCCCCAAAATTGTTCACATAAGGACATTCTACAAAGAGATGTTCCTAGGTTTCCAAAATTGAATGACAGGTTTCCTTTGGGCAATATCTTTTCGGTAGTTGTTTATGTTTACTGTTTGCTTTGACACTCAAATGACCATAATTGCATAGCCAAGTACAATCCCATGTAAAGGGAGGGATTCTATGATTGTTTAATTGCTGCAGTACTGAAGGGATTTGTTCTCTTGGACAGTCTGGGAAGCTTACCTCAGCCTGGCATTCTTGATCTAACATAGTGGACTAGGTTTGTTTCCTGTTTAAGGTCTACAGATATGTTGGTCGGAAATTCCATTTTATAGCCTGTTTAATGCTTTCTGTAGCATATTGTGGTATCCTCTTTCCCTTTGGGAGAGATCTAAGGGATTTAGCCTCCCATGTAGATATGCACAGCTATGCCCAGGCCTTTACCAGTTCTCCTCACTCTTTTGCACCTGGCCTCATTGCCTGGCTAAGGTTATAGCTAAAGAATATACTATAATAGAATGCTAACGGATGTATCATGTTAACCCCTCCTTTAGAAATGGGACGATATGTGAATTCTTTTTTAATAATGTTAAGCCTGGAACCCCAGAGAGCATCAAAGAAGATACTGAGCAGACAAGTATGGGAAGAAAATGGTGGTGGTGGGGGGAAATATAGCTCAGGTATAAAAGAAAATCTGGACTAAAAGTGATTTAATTAAGACCACTCTTTTTCTCTTAGAAATGTGTTTTTTTTTTCTAACTACTTACCATTTTATTTGCAATATCCAATTTTCTATCCCAGTTTTCCTTAGCCATGTAACCTGGCCCATATGAGATTCAACAAAAGTATGATGGGGTCCCAGGAAATTTCAGTTCCTGCTAAAACCCCAGAATCAGACAAAGATGTGTTCCCCAAAGGTACCCCATTACTTTTCCTAACATTAATTTTAGATCCAGAAATTCTTGAAAACCTATCCAATAGCCTGGTTAATGCTTCAGCTGAACTAGCTAGGGAAAGAGTTAATGCTATGTCATCTGCATAGGCCAATACTGTAGTCAGGGCAGAGCTGTTATTCACTGTAATCCCTTTTATTGACGTATCTGCCTGGCACATTCGGATTAGGATGTCAATCCCTACTGTGTACAGCATGGGGCTGAGTCGACATCCTTGCCTTACTCCTCTTCTAAGTGTAATTTTTTTCCCTTGACACCCATTTACAGTAGGTATGATGGATGCCCCGAATACATTGCTTGTAGCCAGGAAACAATGGGCCCCAGAAAATCAAAGACCCTAACGGTAAAAAAAGAAAGGGATGTGTTAATTGATTGAAGGCTTTTTCTTGGTCTAAATTAATTACATACCCTTGAATAGTATCTTGTTCTGCTCTTGAGAATAATTCTCTGAGGATAATTAAATTATCATACTGTGTGCGGCCAACTATTGCACATGTTTGACCTGGGCTTCTTAGGTATTGAGTGACCCTAGAAAGCCTGACAAGAAGAATCTTACTTAAAATTTCACCATCTGTATTTAACAGAATGATTGGGTGCCACTTTCCTAAATCTCTTCTATCTCCCTTCTCATGGAGTAACACTAATACAACCTATTTCATAGATCCTGGATATCTACCTTCCTCTAATAGATAGTTAAAGATTATTACTAATACTGGACCACGTTCTTCCATAAAGGTTTTATAAAGCCCTGAGCTCAGCCCATCTGACCCTGGGGAAGATGGCTTTGGTAGTTGTAGAATTGCCTGGTGTACTTCTTCAAGTATAATTTCTTGAGTTAAAAGTTAGCAAGCTGACTCTAGAACCTGGGGTAAATTCAGAGAAGACAAAAAATCATAGGGTTCAGGTTCTTCTGGGGGATGACCAAATTATTCAAAAATATGATCTTCCACTACATGTAAGATTTCCTGCAGAGACTTTACTATGTGGCCATCTGGGGACAACAGTTCCTGAATTATTCTATTATCCACCCATTTTTTACATTCTTTATATGGGTCCAAGGACCCTTTCTGGACTTCTGTTCCAAATTTTAATTCTTGGTCAAGTGATTTTGTTCGATTATACTGGATGTCTGTCATTTGTTTTTTAATATTTTGGATCCGAGTGCTGTAATTGAACTGGGAAATTTCCGATTGTGAAATGAAGTGCTGTAACTGTTGGCACAGTCTCAGATATGACAAATATTCCTTATTGGCCAGATAGATAAAGCTCTGCTGAAATAATTTTTGCCATGAAGCTTTCGTGCCCTCTCACCCCTGGAGGATGTCATAGTAGCATTCTGCAACAGTCTTGCAGTCCAGTTTTGTTTCCATTTAGTCTGGATGTAGGGATCTGCAAATAAAGAATCATTTAGTCTCCATAGATTTTTCTTATATTGTGGGAATTTGTCCCATGCAAATTTTGTGGTAATACAAACATGATCAGAGTATTCACTGGGCTGAGAAAAAACCTGGAGAACTTCTAAGGTTTGGGATAAAAAAATACAAATCTGTCCTTGTTTTTAGGACACCTCTAAAGTAAGAAAATCCTCCTTTTGGGAGAGTTTCCTATAGGCATCTTGCAGACCAGACAAGAATTTGTTGCAAGGCTTGAGTGTCACAAAATAATTTTTTAGTTTATAGGCCTCTATCACCTAAGGAAAGGCCACAGTTAAAATCACCTAACCAAATAACAGAGTTAGAAGTATGTAAAAATGGTTGTACTTCTTGAAATAAGTTAACTCTTTAGGCTTTTGTCTGAGGGGCATAGAAAGAGATTAATTGAAACCTTTCAGAATGAAAATTAGTATCTGACATAAGGGTTCTACCAGGGTAAAGGTCTACAAGCCTGGAGACATGAAGGTAAGGGGAGGCAAATAGGATGCCTATACTGTCACAGGCCTCCATTCCTGTGGACCAAAAACAAGGCCCTAGGGTCCCAGATTTCAAAGCTTGTTGCAATTCAAAGTGCGTTTTTAATTGTATATCTTGTGAACATACAATATCCCAGTTCAACTGGTGAAGGGAGGCTAAGGCCCCAATCCTCTTTTTCCCCACTTTTGATCCCATTAATATTTAAAGTGCTTATTGTTAGGACATAGTGGTATAATAAGGATAGTTACCTTGATCTTAGAGCCCCTGTAGCTATCCAAATTACTAAAAAACTATGTATTTTTAGACCCATGCCTCTGTGGGGTTCTTTTAGCTATGGAGTCCTCCCCACCCCCTTCTGTGTCTGTGTTAGAATTTACAGAGGAGATTTCAGTTCCCTCATCCTCCGAATCACCCTCACCTTCTTCATGGTCAAGGGGGGCATACTTATTTCATTTATTCATGTCTGGTGTTCTGCATCCAGTTTATTTTCTTTCCATTTTGGAGGGGGAGGGTTCCCTTGCCTGTGTCATTTTTTATGCTTACAGTTATAAAGGGTGCCTCTTTACTGATGGGGGGAGGAGGGGGCATATCTGAGATGTCTACTCCATGTCTGTTGTTTTTTCTGACCTTATGTTATTGTCTTCTGCTGTCTCTGGAGAATTCCCCACTTGTCTGTCTAGGCCATCCCTTTCCTGAGGTTTCCTGCTTAATGAGGTTATTTCTTGGGTTTTTTCCTGCATCCTGAGGGGGGTGGCCATGTGTTTATTCATCTGCTGAGTAACACATCTAGCTTGTTGGTGCTGGGCTTGATTGATTAAACCTTCGTAAGAGGGATAGTCTTCCCTATTATGTGATGACCATGGGCATTTCTATAAGCATGCCCTGTTTGCTCACACAGGTTGCATTTGAAAAGGTTTAAACAATTTGTGGCTGTGTGTTCATATTCTAAGCAATGATTGCATCTGGAAACATCACAAGCTGAGCTAAGATGAGTTATTGCTCCACATTTGAAGCAAGACCTTGGCTGGCCTATATAAAAAATGGAGCCTCGGTCTTTCCCCAGAAAGAAAATACTTGGAAGATGAACTGGATCATTGTTAGTGGAGTACAGTTTTACTCTGATTTTCCACCCTCCTTCCCATATTTGCTCACTGTTTAAAGTAGGGAAGGATTTCCCCAGAATTTTGCAATGTTGTCTCAGCCAGAACATAATGTCCTCAACATTTACCCCTTCGTTTTTTAAAGATAACCATGATCACTTTTACCAGGGGTTTGGTGAGAGGAATTACATGAAAAGGAATCCAAATTGAAGTGTTTTTTAAAAGTCTGAAACTGAGCCCATAATCTATCTAAGTTGGAGACATTTTTGAAACCTACATCCTAATTCCTGTTCCCAAGGGAAATTAGGGCAAATATTTCTGATGAGAAAAACTTCATAAACTATTTTAAAAGAGTTTTGGCAATATATAACATATCTGGGGGAGATTCAAGATCTCCTTTATAGAAGATCCTGATGGCATTTCGTCGAGGGGCAGGTTCCCTTAGTTGGCAAAAAGATCTGATAGTTTAAACAAGGGGGTTAAATTGGGCCTATCAGTAAATTTATTGAGAATTTCATCCCTTGGGCCTACCCTCAGTGGTGATTCATTATCTGGGGGGTCAGAAGGGGTGTCATGAACAACAGATTCTGGAGGCAACTCCCCCTGTGAAGTAATTATGTTAGCTATTTGGGAAAAATTCCCTTGGTTAGCAATAGTCACAGAATTATGCAATACAGATGAAAACTTCTGCAAGTGCACTTGCTCATTACCATCTACTGGATTATTTAATAAAGAAATGTTACCCCGGGGTGAGTTGGAGCTCATTTGCAGGTCCAGGTTGGTGGCCACAGGAGTTGAAGGAATCTGTCCAGCGTCCGTGTCCATGGTGCTGTCTGGGTGGCTGGGAGACCAAGAACCATCAGGCATTTGTGTCTGTCCAGCATTTTCAAGGGGTCTGTTTGGTGACCAGTTAATGAAATCAATCTCTGAGTCCTTTTCCCCAATCTTGATAGCTTTTGTTTTGTTTTTCGATCCATCCATGAAGGAAAAAACAGCCTCACAACATAGAAACATAGAATTTGACGGCTGATAAGGACCGTTTGGCCCACCCAGTCTGCCCATTTTCCTACCTAATGGATAAGCTGCAGATCCTAGTTAACCAACAACTTACTTCCTCCTACCCCCCCAGGACTGCCTTATGTCTGTCCCATGCATTCTTTAATTCCACCACTGTTCTTGACTCCACGACCTCCTGAGTGAGGCTGTTCCATGCATCCACAACCCTCTCTGTGAAAAAATACTTCCTCACATTACCTCTGAGCCATCCCCCGTCTCTAAATTGTGCCCCCTTGTTCTTGCACATCTCTTTTTCTGAAAGATGCTACCCTCTTGGACTTTGTTGATTCCCTTGAGGTACTTGAAAGTTTCTATCTTGTCCCCTCTCTCCCTTCTTTCCTCAAGGATATACATATTAAGCTCCTTTAGTCTTTCTTCGTATGTCTTCTGGTACAGACCCTGCACCATTTTGGTTGCCCTCCTCTGGACAGCCTCTGCTCTGTCTATGTCTTTGCGGAGATGAGGTCTCCAGAACTGTACACAGTACTCCAGATGAGGTCTCACCAACTGTCTGTACAGAGGGATAACAACTTCCTGTTTTCTACTATTGATGCCTTTCCCTATGAATCTCAGTATCCCCCCCAGCCTTCCTTACTGCCTTCTCACATTGCTTGCCCACCTTTAGGTCATCTGATTTAATTACCCCCAGGTCCCTTTCCATTTTTACTGTTCTCAGTATCTCATCCCCCATTGTGTACTCTTCCCCTGGGTTTTTGTTTCCCATGTGCATTACCCTGCACTTCTTTGCATTGAATCTGAGCTGCCATACATTTGACCATTCCTCCAACCTTGCCAAGTCCCTTCTCATCCTTTCCACTCCATCTTGTGTATCAACCCTGTTGCAGATCTTTGTGTCATCTGCAAAGAGACATACTTTTCCTTCCAGTTCCTCTGCAATGTCACTTATAAAGACATTAAAAAGGATCGGTCCTAGTACTGAACCCTGCGGTACTCCGCTAGTAACCCTCCTTTCTTCACTGTGGACTCCATTTACTACTACCCTTTGCGTCCTGTTGTCTAGCCAATTTTTTATCCAGGCTACCACCTTGGGACCCACTCCAAGGTTGGCTAACTTGTGTATTAATCTTTTGTGTGGGACTGTATAGTATCAAATGCCTTGCTAAAATCTAGGTAGGCCATGTCCACAGCCCCTCCCTGGTCTACTACTTTGGTCACCCAGTCAAAGAAATCTATTAGATTCATCTAACATGACCTTCCCATCATGAATCCATGCTGCCTTGAGTCATGTGTCCCACTGGCCTCTAGGTACTCAACAATTCTTTCCTTCAGAAGTGATTCCATCATTTTCCCTACCACTGAGGTCAAACTAACTGGTCTATAGTTTTCTGCCTCTGTTCTGCTCCCACTTTTGTGAAGAGGAATCACATCCACCCTCCTCCAGTCCTCAGGTACCACCCCATCCTCCCATGATTTGTTAAAGAGAGTAGTCAGCGGTGTCACTAGTTCTACCCATAGTTCTTTTAGAATTCTTGGGTGAATCCCATCAGGCCCCTTTCAGTTGTTTCTCTACTTTTTTCTTGAAGTTTTAGATCAGTCTGGGCCTGCTTTTTCTGGGCCCTAAGCATTTTCTCCCCGTATCTTTTTGTCCCATTTTATTAGCTTTTGCCATTGACATTTTATCTGCGCGAGAAGGCTTTAGGCACCCAGCTTTTGTGCTGTTTTTACTGCCAGCCTTATACTGAGACTTGCTCGCTTTTTCCACAGGAACTGCTGGGGCTGAGGGAATGGAGTCATGTGTTTGCAGGTTTTTGTGCTGACTCATCCTCAGGCTGTCAGTTGTCAATTCAGGGCTGTCACTTGACGAAGCAAGCTGCTCTAATTCGTGGTCCACAGACTTCAACATTTCCAAGAATTTTTTTCTGTCCATTTTTAGTTTAGGCAAGTGAGTATTTTCTGAATTAGTACCTGCTTTCTGGGATTCTTCTCATTCCTGAACCATTGTGTCTTGTGCTGGAGTGTCAGTGCAGAGTTCCTCCTCTGCCTCAGCATTGCTTGCAGAACATTCTTGTGCTGTTAAATTCTAAATTCTAAATCTTCAGCCTCTTGCAAAAAAGGGACAGAGGAGGAAGCCTGCTCCCCTGATCCCTCTACATCCATCCTCTCTGGTGATTCAGCAGGACTGGCCATCTAGAACAGATGGCCATGGGTTCCACCTACAGGAGTGTAGGGGAATTTCCCAGGTGCCCTGGCCAAATTCCCCCCTTCACTAAAATACCATCAACAGCTTAATCTGGTTCTGTAAGTCATTTTACATCTGTACACATATTCCCCTTCCCTTGCCCCTGGGTCGCACCTGGAAACGAGCCATGGCTCTGTGTGTCGCTCCTGGTCACAAACTTTCAAATAAATAAATACAATTTTCCATTCATGGTAACAATCCAAGGAATCAAGAGAAATCCATTTGTTACAGGTTCCACTAAACCTGACTCACCTGGGTGGTAGCAACCCATCATAGACTGACTAGCTCACTTGCAAATAATGTCCAAGCAGACTCTGCACCAGGAATGAGTTCAGTGTGGTCCCAGTTAGCCTTACTGAGCTCTTGATTAAGCTAGGTAGGATCAATCTTGCTGTAAGATTTGGTCCAGGTATATTTTAGAGAGGAAGCTGTGTAGTGTTGCCTGCCAAACCAAAGAAGCTAGAGCTACAATCACTCAGTGAGTCTGAGTGGGTTCCTGGGACTCTGACAAGGTAATCAATGAGGACACACTCTGTGCTTAACTTACCCCTGGTTTTGTTGTGGATTCTAGTTGATGGGGTAGTCATGTGCAGATTGACTGAGCCAATCAATGTTGATGACATCCAGCATGGTATTCTCAGCTTTGAGATTGAGATTATGCATATGGTTAGTAAGGAACTGCAGTATAGATTTGAGGGTACTCAGTGGCCTGTAGATGCAGCAGAGGTGTTGATAGATGTCACTTTGGGTATTTTTGAGAGTGAAGCTTTCTAGATATGGTCCAGGTGTGGAAAGTTTATTAGGCATGCACAGTCAATTTGAGGTTATTCGTGATGTACCACACTATTCTACCTCATCTTCCTAAAGGCATGTCCTATCTAATGGCTATGCACCCATGCAGTAGTAGCTTCAAATTTTAAATGCTGAGCCAAAGTCAGGTTTCAGTTACAGCAAGGATGTCCTGGTTGTGTTGTGGAGATCAGATCTTCAGAAGGTTCAGTTTCAGAAGAAATAACCTAATGTTAAGCTAATGATGTTAAGATGTTGAGGGGGAAGATGCCACCTTGAACTGTTGGAAACCATTCTCCCAGCGCTAATCTATTTATGTGTGATCTCTACTGTATAAATGAGAAACAAATGCGAGGCTGGAGTAAAACATATCAGGAGCAGCATTATTTTATTGAAAGAGCATTTGTGCAAGGGTATTAGAACTGAAGCAGTATAATAACTGAGGGAAATGTCAATCTGTGTATTAAACTGTACTGTGTACTCTGGTTCAAAGGTATTTTGTAATCCTAGTACTGAATAAATAAATAAAACAAAGAATATTAGATAAATCTGCCCAACTCTGCTCTATTTATGCAGAAGGTTAATGTGAATGTGAAAAGAACCTAAGTTCTTCGAGCTACTGATGCCTCAGGGGAACCTTTCTTATTGAGATACTATTCACCTTACAGTTCTTATATCTTCCTTCCTCATTTGTATGATGCCAGGATGGAAACATATAGGATAGTGTATATGTAACCATACACTACAAGACTATTCTTCCACTGAGAGGATACAATGTTGACTGATGACCACAAGAGCTAAATTCAAGAGGTCCCTAAGTTGGCTTTGTATTCACAAAGAGGATGAATATCCAAGTAGTTTATGGGCTGCCCATACATTGTTCTATATAGTGTATGGTGGGTCTCAAATCCAATATCTTTGGATAACATGTAAAATAAAATAAAAAATACATCACTCACTTTTTCACATTTTTGATCCACCCTGCTGATCACGCTGGATCAACAACTGCTGCTGGCCAGCACATGCGCCACGACTCTCACACAACAACAGATGAATTGCAGCTGCTGACAGAGTACATTGCATTATGACATCCTTACTAACGCAGAACGAAAAGTCGTTCTGCGTTAATGAAGACGTCACTACTGCAGCAGAATTATTTTATGTGGTGTATGGATTTCCGTACACAGTCACAATTCACCATACGCTACATAGAGAATAATGTATGGGCAACCATACACAGCAAGGCTGTGTTTTCATCAAGGGGTTGAGATGATAGCATGTGAACCTCCGGAGGACAGCTCAGTAGGTCCATGCTGTCATCTCAACCCCCAGATGGAAACACATGCCGAGTTACGTGGTTACCCACATTTGTTTTATTTAGTATATGATTTTTTACACCAGAGTCACAGACCCCCACTGATGTGAAAACAAAAATCTTGCCATTTCTTTGTTCTGTTCAATTACCAAAATGAAATTTATAGACTTTTGAAAGTTAAAAAGGTACAACTTTGGGGACTGGGTGTTAGCAAGTATCTAGGTGTGGAATACATGAGAAATGTAAAATTGTATGACCTTTGAACTGTTCAGAATGTGCACAATGGTTTAGAACGTGCACACGGATTTTGAGCAGGCTGATTTTTATACAGAACAAAGGCTAATCATATACTATAAGATGTTTCATCTCAGTCAGCTTATCCTGTATAAGTAATTTTAACAAAGATATTTGTCCTTTGGAAATTCACACGTTCTCACTGCCATACTGCTTCAACTTTTATCACCCATATTTTGGACAGTTTTTCTTCAAAACGTGGGGAACAGAGGCAAAATGTGTGTCTCATCCTGAAATCACTGAGACGGGGTGTACCACATGAAGTATGTGTGTCTTATTCTCCAACCTTTATACTGCCACGGAAAATATGGCTTTCCACAGGAAGCCAGGGATGTTAACCCCAAGAAAAAATTAGATTGAAGTTCTGGACCTGGAGGTCAAGCCCATTCAATTTGATGAGCTGGATTTGAACCTCCCAAATGTTATTTTGATAACATCTGAGGCCCAACATACACATTACTAACAGTAGTCTACTTAGGGAAGTAGAGTAAATCAAGTATTTCTAATTTTAGTGCTTGGCGTGTTGCTGAAAAATAAGTTTGAATCTGGCCCATTATAATGGATTGGCCAGGGCAAGGCATAGCACCATAAACATCAGCAGAAAAGAGACGTACAGCCCATTGTGTCTGCCTAGTCCTAGCTACCTACTTTTTTTTGTGAGGCACCTAGTTGCTCTTTTGTCCCCTTTCCTCCCTCTCCTTCTGACAATGTCTTTGCCAGCCATGTATGCTTATCCCATCCATGTTTAAATCCCCTCATTGATTTTACAAAGACCACCAACCTTGGTAGCCTACTCCACCATTGCACCACCATTTCCATGGGGAAATGTTTTCGTGCATCCCTTTTACATTGCCCCAGCCAACTTCACTGACTTCCCACTGATGCTGGTGCTCTAGCTCAGCATAAACACATCTGCACTATTTACCTTGTTAATCCTGTGATTGTATTTGTACGTCACTATCATATACCCCCTTTTCCTTCTTCTCTGCAGCGTATGCATGTCAGGATTTGACACACTCTCTACATAATTCCAATTTTGCTGCTACCAAATCATTCAGGCTGCTATCTTCTGCTCTGCTTCCACCTTGGAAGGATCCAGATTCATTTCAGTGCAGTGCAGTAACTGCTCATTGCTGTTTTTGATTTAAACCTGGTTTTCTGTGCTTTTAGTGGTGCTGTTATATCTTTGCTGTCTTTACCTGGAATTGTTTGGGGCTGCTGAAAATTGGAAACCTGCTTTGGTGTGCTTTTAGTGGTGCTGTTATTCCTTTGCTGTCTGTACATTGAATTATTTTGGGGCTGCTGCAAATCTGAAACCTAGTTTTGTGTGCTTTTAGTGGTGCTGTTGTTCCTTTGCTGTCTTTACATGGAATTGTTTTTGCGCTGTTGAAAATTGGAAACCTAGTTTGGTGTGCTTTTAGTGGTACTGTTATTACTTTGCTGTCTTTACCTGGAATTGTTTTGGGGCTGTTGAAAATCTGAACCCTAGCTGTGTGTGCTTTTAGTGGTGCTGTTGTTCCTTTGCTTTCTTTACTTGCTGCAAATTTTCACCCACTCTCCCTCACCACCCACTCTTAATTAAATGCCCTGTTAAATCTGATTGACAGGAGGCAAGCATAGGGAATAGCAGAGTTGTCGAGTAGGAGAGGCATAAGGGGAAGGAAGTCCACCCTTGGCACAAGTGTTTTGACAAATTTTTTGTTGTTGTTTTCCTTCTTTAAAAAAAGTATCTGAGGATCGGTGGCAGGATTTTCAAGATAGTAAATTAATAAATATGGAACTAGAAGGAGAGCTTCAGTAACAGACAACTACTAGAATAGCAGTATAAGTGCAGTATAACGTGGGGAGTGGTGCAATGCGGTGTATGCATGGCAGCCGTATTTACGCAGACCTTCTGGTCACTGAGATACTGCCCTATCTGCAGACATTTCTCTGGACTGCAGGATGAGGTAGCCAGACTCAGAGCAGAAGTAATCTGGGTCAGGAGTACCTTTGCCCCAATCCATAGACCACCCAGCCTAATGCCACTGCCTCAAAGAATGCCAAGAAGGAGGAGGAGCACTTGGGTAATGGTGGGCTCAGGGAGGGTTAGGGCAGTCAGGCAGAGGCACACCCCAAATCCTGTTTCACTCCAGAACTTATATGCCACACTGGCAAATGGGGAAAACCAAACAGAGGCACCCCAAGAAGTGGAAGGGAAGGATGTGGAGGTCAGCCGAGGAGGTGACCTCAGTGGGGAGAGCAGTGAACTCCAGAGGAGGAGAAAGTGAATCCTGGTGGAGGACTCTATCATAAGAGGGATCCAGCCAGGACCACACGAGGGGGAGGACAGTGAGGTAACATGCCTACTAGGTGCCATGGCATGGTGGGATAGGAGGAGGATCCTGGGGTCACCAGGAAGGCAAGATGGGAGAGTGAGATGAATGTCATTATCCACCTAAGTACTAATGACCTGGCAAATGAGGAGCTTAAGGAAGTTCAGGAAGAGTTTAGAAAATTGGGGAGGGGTTTCAAGCAAGTAGCTATGTCTGTCACCTTCTTAGCAGTACTACCTGTGAGAGGCATGGGAGAGTGTAGGTGCACATGCACCAGGAACTTTAACACATGGTTGAAGAGCTGGTGCTGCAAGGAAGGGCTTGGATTCATTGGTCACTTGGGACCCACCTGGAGGGATGGGGGCTTGTTCAAGCCTGATGGCCTGCATCCATTCTGGAGAGGAATCCAAGCACTCAGTGATAAGTTTAAATGTTACATGCACATGCATTTAAACTAGCCAAGGGGGATGGCAGGCCAGCAAGGAGGGTACCTCATTGCCCACCCCCCATAGCTAGCAGTGGAACCAGTAAACAGGAGGGGGAGATATCGCTAGAAAGCAGTGTGCAAAAGATGGAGCTAGGCACCCAAGAGGTGGATAGGCTGAAAGGGGGAACAGTTCAACAGAAGGGCAGACAGCAGGGAGAACCAAGGATAAAGGACACCAAGGGAGAGCGCTGGAGAAGAACAGCTAAACAGTCTAGGGAGTTCACATCATGGAAAGCCATGTGTGCCAATGCTAGGAGCCTTAGCAATAAAACGGAGGATCTGGAGGCTGCCATGGCACAGTTGGACCTGGACATTGTGGCCATCACAGAGACCTGGTGTAATGATAACCATGACTGGGAGAGGGCCATACCTGGCTACAACATATTCAAAAGAGACAGGGCAGGGAGGAAGGGAGGAGGAGTGGCACTATATGTGAAAGATGGCATAAAGGACACAGAGATCCAGGAGGAACAAAATGGGAGAGAGATAATGGGGGTTAAGTTGGAAAGGAAAATGGGGTCAGCCATCTGCACAGGGGTGGTCTACAGACCATCAGCCCAGGAGGAAGAGACAGATAGGGAGTTAATGCTGGCCATCCAAAGAATGGCGAACAAGGGGGAGGTGGTGCTGGTTGGAGTTTTCCATATTCCAGATATGGACTGGAGCCTCCCAGCAGCAATAGCAGCCAGGAGCAGATTTATCCTGGACTCCCTTCAAGGTGCCTTCCTTAAGCAACTGGTCATGGAACCAACTCAGCATAATGCAATACTGGACCTCATGCTCACAAATGGGGACACTGTAATGAGGGTAACAGTGGGGGAGCACCTGGGGAATAGTGACCGCCAGTCAGTGTGGTTTGAAATCACAGAAGGAGCAGAAGTAAACTGCACAAAAACACATATCCTGGATTTTGGGAGGGCAGACTTTGGGAAAATGGGGACATGCTTGAAAGAGGCACTAATGGGAATGGGGAGGGAATTGGGTGGAGGAACAGTGGGCAATATTTAAAACAGTGATTATAAAAGCAACATAATTATGCATTAAGCTGGTTAGCAAGGAGAAAAGGAAAAGGAGGCCATTATGGTTTTCCAAGGAGGTAGCAGAGAAAGTGAACGCCAAAAATATCACATTCAATTCAATTCAGTTTTATTTTACCAGGATAACACCATTGAGACAGCTAATTTGCAAGGCGGTCCTGGGGATCACAGATGCATACACAGATGACACTAAAAGCATACACAAATTCTAGTTCAGTGAACACATACTGTGTACATATACAGGTAAAACTAAAAGCATGTACAAAATGCGATTTCAGCAAATTTGCCAAAATTCAGCAAAGTAAGCAAAAACAAGATGCGTAATTGGGGACTGGTAGGGCCAGGAGGGAAGGAGACAAATGAGAGGATTAGTTGAGGGTGAAGGGTGGAATGAAGGTATAAGTGCTTGAGAACAGTCAAGGGGTAAGGTTCATCGATCCAGCATGTGAATTTATATGTAGCACTTACATTCATCCTTCAGCATGAGTCTAAGCATGGATTTAAAAGTGCATAGACCAACAATGTGCTTGCATTTGAGTGATTTTTGTAAAGTGTTCCTTAGAGCAGGCAAAGCATGACTTATGGACGAGGAACCAAAATGGGTTCTAATCCTGGGAATGTCAAATGTTATGTAAGAGAGTCTTCAAAGTGTATACACACAAGGATCGTGTTCAAGCAATACAAAAAGGTGCAGGCAGACGGGGATAGGGAGAAGTACCAGGAGATGCAAAAGGAGGCAGGGAGGTCCGTAAGGGAAGCTAAAGCTCAGACAGAAGAGCACATCACAAAATCAGTGGGTAGAGGGGACAAAACCTTTTACAGGTACTTAAGTGAAAAAAGAAAGGCAAAGGGAGGGATAATGAGACTGAAGGGGGAGGATGGGGGCTACATGGAGGATGATGACAACAGTAAAGCTGACGTACTGAACAGATATTTCTGCTCAGTCTTTACTGATGAAGAAAATCCAAAATGCATAAGCGCTCCAAGGAAACACAAACCAGAGATGTTCAACTAGATTGTTGATTTATTTTGCCACAGTGGGAGAACCTAGCACCTTGGCAACAAGCCTTCAAGGAGGCGTGAACCATAGTGAAAACAACACACATTTTATATATTTCAAAATGCATGACATCATAATGAAGGTGACCCAACATACAAAAATAATGATAATTACATAGAAGAATATGCTTTATACATTGTAATATATCTTAAACAAACTCATTTAAATGTCATTACTTGCTTCTTATAAGAAAAGGAAGAAAAATGTTCTTACAAATTATAAGCAGGAAGAAAAACTAAATTAAAAGAAGCAACTACCTAATAAGCATTGCAATTCATTAAATATTTTTGAATTTTTTGTGGGGTCTCCTAAAACAAGGGATACACCAACACATTTATTATTTAATTCACTAAATTCAATAGCTTATCCAAGTATTTCACAAAAACATTATAAAGAAAGACAGATTTCATACATAAATACAAAATGTATTTAGAATTGGCTATATCAACATATATTTAAATATCATAAAATAAAAAAATTAAAAAAATTAAATTATAAATTTCTTAATAGCCCACTTTCTCTTTCGTTTTCCTTTTTGTGAGAGTACTGCTCATACTAGGCCATCTGCACTGGAAATAAGTGGAAAATCTAGAAAAAGAGGGCATAAAATTGAAACACATGTTAATAATTTAATAGACCAACATTTTAAATATATAATAATTATGCCTCATATAATATTCTCCTGAAGTTGTAAGAATATCCACACTAGGAATAGGTGGAAGTAGGGGGAGAAAAGAAGAAAAGAAGGAAAAGAAAAACACAGGGAAAGAAGTGAAGGAGAGGGGGAGGGGTGGTAGTGGGGTGGTTGGGTAGAAGGAGGAAAATAGGGGGTGAAGGGAGAAAGGGGGAAAAGCAATCCAAATACACACATCAAGACCTCTGATAATCTACAAACAGCATGGTAAATTACTTATACTTAAGGAATGGTTTCAGATCCCATCTTTCATTGAGGCCCTTAGGCCTCACTGTATCTGCTTTAAATATCCAATAACTTTCTCTCTGTATAAGGAGGTTTTGTCAATCTCCACCCCTTAATGGGTTCTGTACACATTCAAGACCCATAAATTTGAAACAACTTGGGTCGGATGGATGAGTTTCACAAAAGTGTTGACTAACAGGCTTATCTATTTTTTTATTAATAATAGAGTGAACGTGCTCTTGTTTCTGTTCCTTTAGTGTTCTCACTGTCTTGCCTATATAATATAGGCCACAGCTATACCGTAAAATGTAGACAACAAAGGTGGTTGCACATGTTATGAAGTCACCTATTTTGATGTTAATATCATTAGGTAAAACTATATTTTTTCCTGGTTGCATGTACTTACAAATGTTGCATCTCCCACGCTTACACACTCCTGTTGGTTTTACTGGCAGCCACCCTTGTCTGTCATGTTTTTTCTTTTCATAAAACTGACTTCTTACCAACTTATCCTGCAAAGTTGCTGCTCTCTTGTATGTAATTCTAGGACAATCTGAAACCAGTTCCCTCAGTGTATGATCACCTTTTAAAACTTCCCAACTATTCCAAATAATGTTCCCTATGTGTCCAGCTAGTGCATTATATTCCATAGAAAATGTAATCTTTTGGCCTTCTTTTTCTTTATTTGAATCTTTCTGACATCTCAATAGGTCTTTCTGCGGCATTATCTTAACTCTACTTAAAGCATCTGTTAAAACTTGTTCTCTATACCCTCTCTTCCTAAATCTAGCCAGCAATTCTTCTGCCTGCTGCTAAAAATCATTATTCCTAGTATGATTTCTTCTAATTCTCAAAAGCTGGCTATAGGGTATAGAGTTTTTCAATTTTTGTGGGTGTGAACTGTTATACTTTAGTAAGGAATTAGTAGCCATTTCCTTCCTATAGCTCTTTGTACATACATTGCCTATATCCATGTACCCTGTAAAGGTGATGTCAAAAAAAGTAATACATTCTTTCTGAATGTTACATGTGAACTGTAAATTCAATTCATTATCATCTAGCCATTTCACAAATTCTTGAGCTTGTTCTCTAGACCCCTTCCAAACACATAAACAATCACATATAAATCTCCCCCATTTCACAATGTTTCCCAAATAGGGGTTATGTGCAAGATTATCCAGGTACTGAAGTTCCCAAAAACCCATAAATAAATTTGCATAAGCAGGAGCTATCGATGCCCCCATAGCTGTCCCACAATCCTGCAAAAAGTACTCATTGTTAAATTCAAAATATCCATGACCAAGTACAAAAGTTAAAGCTTCAGTAGTAAAGCCCACTGGGGCACCTGTGTGAATCACATCTTGCTCTAAAAAGAATTTGGCAGCCCTGATACCATCATGATGCCTTACTGAGGTGTACAAAGTCTCCACATCTATAGCCATCCAGTAATAATTACTTTCCCAAATTAAATCTTGAAATTTATTCATAGTGTCCCCAGAGTCCTTTAAATAAGAAGGTAATCTGGTCATGCTAAATTGAAGAAACGAATCTATAACTTCACACAAATGCTCAGTCAATGAACCTACCCCGAGACTACTGGTCTCCCTGGAGGCTCCTGCATATTTTTGTGTACCTTTGACAGACAGTACAGTGTTGGTACTATAGGGTAATCACAATATAGGTACTTAAACTCCTCGTTGCTAATATCATTGCTAATATCCCCACAATGTAATGCTTTTTCTAAAAATGAATACAGATCGCTTTTATATTGATAAGTTGGGTTACAATTAAGCCTCTGGTAATTATTAACATCATATGCAAGCTTCTTCACCATATTTCTGTATTGATTATTTGTCATAATGACTATATTACCCCCTTTGTCTGCTCTTTTAAAAATGAGATTCTCGTTTTCAGACAGTTGTTTCAGTGCATTAGACTCATCAAAACTTAAATTAGCAGAGATTTTTTTATTTTTTGTACCAAGTAAGAGTTCCCTTACCTTAAAAATAACCAAATTCTCAAATGCAGTAATACTGCAATTCAGGACCACAGGGCAAAAATCAGAATTACGCTTAAAAAATGCCTGTCTCATTCTTTTAAAGTTAGAACAAATGTCCTCAGTAGATTCATAGTCAATATTGAAACCTTCATGATGTTCAAAATCATCTAGACATGTCTTATTCTCCATAGGGTCATCCAGCCTTAACGCTGCTTCAGTAGCATAGTCCAGATCTTCTTCAAACTCTCCTCCAGCACTTAACTGCTCATTAACACCCATATCTGACAAATTGCCTGTAAGCTGTTTTTCATGAAAAAAAATTTTAATCTGATTTTCCGAAACAACTTAAAAATATCCACAAAAATAGTAAACTGGTTTATGGTCAGTGTTGGAACAAAATTCAGTCCTTTTTGTAACAAAGAAATCTGAGGCTTTGTGAGATCATCACAGTACAAGCCATTGAAAACAACAAAGGAACCGGCACCACACTAAGACCAAATCAGCATATACTGATCATCAGAGCTGAACTTACACCGTTAGTATTTGTAAGCACTCACCACACGTAAAAGGCAAATGTTCTCTTATTGTAGAAATTCGAAACACTCCACCAGTGGCAGTATCAAAATTCGTTTTTATTTATAAATCCACAAAGGTAAAAAAAAAAATAGGTGAGTAAAATATTTTGTTTTTTTACCTGGTGGAGTGTTCCGAATTTCTACAGTCCTCCATCACCCATTTAGCCTCGGTTTACCTCCCCGGGTGGGGACAAGGTGGGCTCCAACACCCCGAATTCCTCTGGCAGCATTGGTCGGGAGGGTGCCAGGAGGGCGGCCACATATCGTGGGCAAGCTTCAGTGCTCTGTCTCCTCCGGAGTCGAAGGGCATTTTCCCCTGTTCTGGGGAGTGTCTGGTGCTCTGACATCAAGGCGATGCTACCGACATCTGCCACTCCCCGCCCCTTCACTATGCTCAGCACTTGCTGTGTCTCCGGCTTCTGCCAGAGGTCAGCCGAGGGCCGAGAGCCGAACAGGGACCTCTGTTCCTCCCTGGGAGAGTAGAGCTGTCCTCCGGATGCTTGATCCTCTCCCTCCCCTGCTGACCTCTAGCAACCTGGGCTCATTCCTGAACCCGGGTCACCGGCATGGCATGAGGTATGGCATCCAGCACCGCAACCCTCAGTGCCACCGTGCCATCTTAGTACTTCTTTTTCATGCTTAATGATCTTATTTTCCAATAATCTCTCAAACTGCAAACTCCTTATGTTCTTTAAATAATGCAACTTCTTTGCTTTCTTAAACTTTCTGTTAATTCCTGATAATCCTCTGTATCTTCTTCAATTATTAGCTTTGTGTATGCTAGGGAAGCCTCCTCAGAGATCTTCAGCTATTCATTCTTTCTTTTAAAGTTATTTAAACCACATGCAGGAACTTTAGCCACAAGTAGCCCTCACAAGGCTTGATCTTTCTCTATGTAAGACTCCAATGATGTAATATTATAACTTAAATTAACCTCTTTAAATAGTAGATGCTCTAATTTGATAAATGACTGTTTAATGTTGCCTTCAGTGCTAGTACCTGTAGCAGTTGCTGCTCCACCACATTCTCTCCCTTCTAGATTGGCTTTTAGGTGTTGCTTCCTGCTTTGAAGCGAGGACAAATCTTCCAAACTGAAACTGCTGCTCCCAATATTAGTGCTAATTACTTGGCACACCTTGTGATATAACTGCCAGTAATTCAATGGATATAATCCGAATGGTCTTATTTAAGACTGAGAACAGTGTTTAACCACAAGTCCAGACCGTTCCAAAATGTTTGGGATATTTAAATCAGAAGCTTCAGAAAAAATGTGTGTATTTTGAATTGTTTTCCCCCTTTCTCCCTTCCCCCATTTTCCTCCTTCTACCCAACTACCCCCACCACTCCTCCCCTTCACTTCTTTTTCCTGTGTTTTTCTTTTCCCCACCTACTTCCGCCTATTCCTATTGTAGTTATTCTTATAACTTCAGGAGAATATTATATGAGGCATAATTATTATATATTTAAAATGTTGGTCTATTAAATTATTAACATTTGTTCCAATTTTAAGCCCTCCTTTTCTAGATTTTCCACTTATTTCCAGCAGGGTTCGACAAATCCTATTGCCCGACATCCCCGGGCTGCCAGCTACAGTGCAGGGACAAGCACTTTCTGTTGTGCCACCTGTCCACGGGCTAGCACTGATTTAAATCATTGCTGCTGCAGTTCTGGCTTCCACCAGTAGGGTGCTCACTGCTTTGGCTGTCACGGTGGTCATTTGACCTACCGAGCAGTGCACCTACTGGTCGGGAACGAGCTTGCCTCAGAGTCAGGAGTGAGCGCGAGTGAGTGTGAGCGCGAGCAGCGTCTCATTGGAGGAAAACAGAGGAGGAGGAGCAAGCTGTCAGACTGGCAGGCGTGGGTCCAAATGAGGAAAACAATCTTAAACTGTAAAGAATACCCATTGGCTGCGGTGGTGATTTGGCGCATAGTGGAGACGAGAGTAAAGACGTGCATTGCGTTAGAGCCCCTCATTCACTGTCTGTTGGTGGATAGTGGTGACTAGAGGATACAGTCCGTTGTGGATATCGGGGAGTGGGGACTGCGAGTGCAACCAGTGCTGCCTTACTTTGTGTGTGTGGAGTGGACTACTCGGGAAAACAAATATTATATAAACTGAATTAAGGAAGGAGGGTTGGTGAGAGTGAAGAGTGGGGAGGAGGAAGGCAGGAGCTAGGAGGACTAAGGAGAGGGGACAACGTGGCTGAGCACTGGTAACAGCAGACATGCAAATTTACCTGCCCTGTGTCATGCCAGTTTTGCCAAAAGTGCAAAATTAATTAAGAGAGTAATCTGAGTAAATAAGGAGTGTGCACTGCAGGCAGGGTAAATAAAATATTGAGAAGGATTAGGTTGGGCTTGTCACAGAACTGGGCATAACAGGGTGAAAGCAAACTAAGGACTAGGAGCATATAAAATAAAGTAGGCAGTATAGTGCAGTGGTCTAAGGCTCTGAGCTGCAAATCTGGTGACATCCAGCAGACCAGCCCTGGGTTTGAATCCCACAGCTTCCACTTGCATACTGCCTGAGCAAGTCACTTAACCTCCTTGTGCTCCCAGGTCACTCCTGTAAAAGCTTTCAGCTTAGTGCTATACCTGGTTAAACAACTAAGTAAAAAAATAATTGACAAAGGAAACAAAACAGAAACTTGGGAGGGACAGTCTGGTACTGTTTGCTGTCTGTGTAGAGGGTGGAAAGACAACTGAAAACTAGCAGCAGCATAAAGTGTCACTGACTACAGAAAATAAAAAGGAAGAAAGCAAGGGGAGGGGACTACTACTGTGGGCGGGGAGCTTTGTGTTGCCCACCAGTAAAAACAGCAGTTTCGCTGCATAAACAAAGAAAAAATAAAATAAAAAAAGAAATAAGAGAAGAGGCTGGTGGGCTCTTGGGAGAGGAGAGCGCAGATATAGAGATTGTGTGTAAAGGAGTGAAGGAGGAGCTTGGAGAGAGGCAGGGCAAAGGAAAGGACTGACTTGAGAAAGTTAGTAAAAAAAAAAAAAGATAAGAACGTAGAAGAAATAAGCCTATAACTCAAACTGGCTTGGTTGGGCTGTTGGGAGAGATAGATTTTTGTGAAAGGAGTGAAGGACCAGTGTCCTGCAGCCGGTTGGCTTGCTTTTGGCGAAGTACCCAAGAAACAAAAAGAAATATAGTAAAAAATATATATAAGACAAGTGTAAGTAACGATAAAATGAAATAAGGGAGCCTAACTGCGGGGGGGGGGGGCTGTGCTGGGAGAGAGGAGAGTGAGTGACTGTGTGGACTTGGAGAGTGTTCTGCAGCCGGCTGCCTGACTTGTTACAGGACAAGACAACTTCCAGTGTATAGAAAAAAAGCATATATCTGTCCCCTGGTGACCCAGCCCATGATGAGCCCACACTAACCACCAGTGAAAAAAGGACACATAGACACCAGGGTTTAAAATAAGTTTATTATTATTGGTTCCATTAGTCTTTAAAAAAAAAAAGTGACCACCAAATTTATATGGACAATATGCAGATGAACAAAGCCAAACAGCAAAGTCTCTTGTCTCTCTGGTCAGCAGCAGTACCATCTTTTATGAGACAAACACAGTCTGGTACTACTTCCACAGATAAAAGTCATGAAACTGAATCTGCATCTGTGGTTCTGGATATAACTGCTGACCAGGTACTTGATGTAAACAAGAAGCGTAGTAGCCTTATCTCAAAAGCCCCTGTGTTACTTGCTAAGAAGCGTAGTTTACTGCTTGATAATGAGGTGGCAGTTGGAAGTAGTAAAGACAAGAAATATGACCAAGAAAAAAGGGCCAGACTATTTCAGTGTCATTGGTTGTCCACTTATAAATGGTTGAGATACGATGATAAAAAGGGGCTTATGTACTGCACACTATGTGAAAAGTATCCCACTATTGCAACTCCAGCATTTTCAAAAAAAACAAATGTCTTTGCCACAGGCTCTAACAACTTTCGCATTGAGTCATTACGTGCACATGTGCTATGCCGGAACCAACATATTCTGGAAAGTGGCCAACGAGCAGTATGTTGTGAGATTAGTGAGTCACCACTTTACCAAGCCTTTGCACAGTTGGAAGAGGCCACAAAAGCAAAGATGAGACGCCTGTTTAACACAGCGTATTCCATAGCCAAAAATCTTCACCCTTTCTCAGACATGGAGTGGCTTTGTGAATTACAGGAAAAAAATGGCATTAAGCTAGGTTCTAATTATACTAACGATAAGCGAGCCAGGGACTTTTGCAGTGCTATTTCAGCAGTTATATCCAGAACCCAGATGCAGACTCTTGCTAATGTTAAGTATATGACAGTTCTTGCTGATGGCATTATTGATTACAGTATAACTGAGTGGGAAAATGTTTTCTTAAGGTTTGTTGAACCTAATTCAAAACAGGTGCATACATTGCTTATCCAAGCTGTGCCACTGGAACATGGACATGCAGAAGGTGTATTCCATGCAATATCAACTGCATTGGAGTCAGTAAATCTTCCTCTCAGTAACCTACAAAATGTTAACAATCCAGGACCTCTTCTTATTTCAGCAAATTTTGATGGGGCCAGTGTCATGATGGGCGAAAGAGGAGGAACCATAGCAAAGTTGTGGGAACACTGCCATCCTGAAATAATTGCGATGCACTGCATTGCCCATAAGCTAGAGCTGGCAGTTCTCGATGTGTTAAAAAAAAATCCATTTGTATCAAAGCTGGAAAGTACTCTCAAGGGAATATTTAAATTTTATCACTATAGTCCCCAAAATATGAGAGAGCTCCAAGAAATTGCTAATGTGATGGATACTGATCTGGCGCACTTTACTACAATTAAACAAGTGAGATGGCTTGCCAGTAGGTCACGCTTGGTACATGCAGTTCAGGTTAACCTACCTACTGTTGTACAACACCTACATGCATCTTTGACTGCTGGTGGTGATGAAAGTTCAAAACAAAGGCCTCTTAAAAGAAACACAGAGTGTGCAGTTTGTAAAGCTATCCATATACCATAAGATTTCCTGCCAATACTAAAAACCTGTCACTGCAGTTTCAACGAGATGACATAGTAATACTGGAAGTTCCACAGCTTGTTGAGACCTGCCTACTCCAGCTTATGGAACTGAAAACCATGCCAGGGCAATACATGGCAGCTTTCCTCAGCCATTACAAACCAGAACAGAAATGTATGGAATATGTTGTGACAAAGAGGGAGGGAGGAGAAGCTATTCATTTCCATTCAGAGGCAACTGCCCAGAAATCAATTTTGTGACAGATGGACAACTGCAGACTTTAATAGATGCAACAATAATGTATATTGACAACAGATTTAAAAATTTCTCAGAGGTGCCTCTCATATGGTTCAACTGCTTAGATTTTAAGCAGTTTGATCTGCCAAGAGACCAACTAGCGGTGTTTGGGACCTCTGAACTTGCAAACCTGGCAGAATATTTTCACTTTTTCACGGAGGAGCTGCAGGAACATATAAAGTCAGAGTATGCTGCATTTAAAACAATATTGAAATCTGCCATTGAAAAACCCTATTTGCAGGTATATACCAGATTACTAAAAGAAAAACCACCCCAGATTATACACATTCTTGACCTAGTTGAAATATTCATGGCAATGTGTATCGACTGCAAAATGTGAGAGAGTTTTTTCTGTTCAGAACCTAATCAAAACAAAAATCAGGACAAGGCTGGCTGAGGATTTACTACAGTCTCTCCTGCAGATAGTAGTAGAAGGTCCTGAACTGCATGACTTTGATCCGGATCCAGCAATTAACCACTGGCTGCTCTCTGGTCCAGGCAATCGACATGTTTGTGGGCATGCTGTTGCTGCTGATACATTGTCTTCTGGTTTAGCTGCTTCTGCTGCTGATGATCTTCTTGATGCTAGTACTCCTGCTCCCAGTGCCCCATCATCTTCTTCCTGGCCTAGCTAATCACCATTTCATGTTCTTCTTAACCAATGGCCTAGCTGGTTTTGGCTTGTCTTAACTAATTCTGTAACATTTCTCCAATCTCTTCTAATACAGACTTCTGCCTGGGTGCCTTAGTGTCCGGCCTGTACTACTACCCTAGCCTGTATTAACAAAAAAATATGAAAATATTGTTTCCTAATTTATGAAGTTCTTCTACATCTCTCCATCCATCCTATGAAATAATAGTACAATATATAAGCACTGCCACACAGCCACACCATTTAACTTATTTCTGTTAAGTCGGTTGAATATTTCAATTGAAATGTACTGGACTACCACTCTGAACTCGAGGACTACCATTTTTATCAAGGCCACTTGTCCTGTACTAGCATGAGATTTTAAAATTTGTCGATTCCTGATTTCCAGTGCAGATGGCATGGTATGAGCAGTACTCTCCCAAAATAGAAAAAGAGAAAGTGGGCTATCAAGACATTTATAAATTCAAATGTTTTATTTTTTATTTTATGATATTTAAATACGTGTTGATATAGCCCATTCTAACTACATTTTGTATTTACAGTATGTATGAAATCTTTGTCTTTCTTTATGGCGCTTTTGTGAAATACTTGGATAAGCTATTGCATTTAGTGAATTAAATAATAAATGTGTTGGTGTATCCCTTGTTTCAGGAGATCCCACAAAAATTCTAAAATATTTAATGAATTGCAATGCTTATTAGGCAGTTGCTTCATTTAATTTAGTCTTTCTTCCTGCTTTGAATTAGTAAGAACATTTTTCTTCTTTTTCTTCTTATAAGAAGCAAGTAGTGACATTTAAATGAGTTTGTTTAAGAGATATTTCAATGTATAAAGCATATGTTTCTATGTAATTATCATTATTTTTTGTATGTTGGGTCACTTTCATTATGATGTCATGCATTTTGAAATGTATAAAAGGTGTGTTGTTTTCACTATGGTTCACGCCCCCTTGAAGGCTTGTTGCCGAGGCGCTAGGGGCTCCCACTGTGGCAAAATAAATCAGCAATCTAGTTAAACATCTCTGGTTTGTGTTTCCTTGGAGCGCTTATGCATTTTGGATTTTTATGATTTAATACGGGTTGGCAGCCCTGTTATAAGCGAACCTACCGAAGACTTGAGTGCAGAGCTTTCTTTTGGATTTGTTTTTTCACTGAGGAAGAAGTGGGTAATGAGCCTGAAGGGAGTACAGGGGGTGAGAACAGTGCAGAAATGGACACACGTCCCTTTACACTGGAAAGTGTCCTAAAAGAACTGCAAGGAATGAGTCTGCAGGATGCAAGCACCCTTCGATGGATAGCCATGCTATCCAGCCATTGATCCAGCCCCATCCAACTGAGCCTACATGTCGTAGCTCTGGTTGGATGTCTTGATACAAGGGTTAGATTTTTGGATCAGACCCTTGGATAGTTGTGATCCAACCACCAGATACCCAATCCAACTGTCAGATCCATCAGATTATATTCCTCCCAATCAGATCCACTGAAGAAATAAATCCTCTGCTGGTGTCCTAACCTTAGCCACAGCAACAGCACATGATGTCACATGCAGTGAATTAAGACAAGCAGATGGCATCCAAGGGATAAAGATCCTATCATTCTGAAGCTGTTGGTAATAAAGAACAAGATATGGGAATACACAGCATGTTTATCATAAAGGCTGGCTTGTGGGCATATGTTGTGCTTTACAAAGTCTTCCTTGAAGCATTAGCAGGACAAGGGACAATTTGTGTTTAAGCTTTTCAGTTCAATATGCCCATCTCAGCAGTGCAGTACACGCTGTTCTCCAAGCTGCTGAGAAAACTGGTTTATCTCACCCTCACTTACATAATACCCTTGCTCAATAAACCTGTTTATCTCATGTCACCACAAATGAGGCCGTCCTCATTCAGAATGGCTTGCCTAGTGAGTGCATCACTTAACTAGTGCAATACGTGTTGATTCTTTTAATTTCTTATGAGAGGATATTCCTGTTAGTGTCCTTCAAGCCTTTAGCTGAAATACTCCTTCAGTTGGTGCAGTGATGGTGCTCCCATCACTTTCTGTCCCGTCACTTTCAGTCTTAGCTGCATTTTGTATTTAGGATAAGACACTCTGGGGTGGGTTACTTCTAGGCAAACATCCTTGCTCCGCATGATGGCTATTTGCCAAAGGAGAAGGGTCATTATCAAAAGGAGGACATGGGCTATCTGGCCCTACCTGGCAGGGAGTCAGAGTAGCACTGGAGCACAGCCAGTTGTTAAGGCAGCTGATTGCCACCCTCCAGACTGAAGGACAAGGTGCAGTTGAGACAGCACTGATATTGCAGAGTGGGGCGGTGGAACTACAGCTACATTCAGCATTCAATTTTAATAGCAGTGACTTGAAAACTCATTGTTTAATGAGTTACTTTTTTCATTGTTTCATTTTTAAATTATGGGTATTTGAGGATCGGATTTGTATGCAAACAAAATATGTGTAATATTAATATATTGAAATTCATGCTGAGTAGTACTGATGCAAAAAAGTTGACAATTCTTTACCAACCAGGTTGAGTGCTCACTGACTGTTGTTATTTAAGCTCATTCTTATTGACGTTTGGACAATGGTTATCAACCTTATATCAATTGCTTTGATGTTTAATGCTGACTGTACTCTACAGAGCAAAACGGGATGCAAAATCTGACGTGTGTGTATCTTCTTCTCACAAGGACTGGGCTATGCCCTGGTACAATGGGCATTATGAGGGACTTATTTTGCCTGTTCTTTGGGCAGATGGCCCTGGGCTCATGGTTGTAGTGGTATTCTTTTCATATGGCCTGGTGTCTCTAGCAAACATAATGACTTTTTTAGGGAGCTGACTCAAAAAATTGTACAGTTGGTACTACAGCATTTAGCTTTTTCTGTCCTTGGGGGGTCTCTGTTGTAACTCAGCAGCAGTTGCTATGGTTTGGCACTCTTTATAAATATGAAGGCTGCCAATATGTAACTAAACAACAGCAATGTGTCTTGTAGCATCAGTGTGTCTCTCAACAACATCGAGTCACTTGCCACTCCAGTAGGCAGATGTAAGCAGAGCATTCAAACATCACATTGTAATTATTTATTTAAAAGTGATGACTAGGAAAGGTACACTAAGCCAAAGTTTGTTTCAAGGTGCGACCCAAATGAGAGTGACAGTGGTATATCGAAAAGTACAGTAAAAGTTACATTACAGAGAATTTATAGATATATATATATACAGGGGTAACATGTGGATACAGTATATGTAATATACATATACATATAAGAGTTAAGATTAGGAACAATGTTACATGGGTACAGCACGGTCATTTATGGTGAGAGTACAGAGATAGCAAATAGTTTGACAATAAACACTTTTAGATGACTTGGGGCTGCTTAGGAGGGATCTGGGGCATGCAGGAGTAGGGTTCAGGAATCTGTGAGTAGCCCGCTCAGGCTAACAGAGACCTGAGAACACAGTGGAGAGGGTATGAGAGGACATGATGGAGATGGGGGGACGTGCACACAGAGTCAGAAAGGAGGTGCAAGAGGTTAGGAGCACTGGAGGCACTGCGGAGAGGGGAGGAGTCTGAGGAGTCTTTTGAGGGAAGAGAAAAGGGAAGCAAGTTGAAGATCAGAAGGTAGATTGTTCCAGAGGAAAGGGAGGCAGTATAAGAAGACAGATTTCCCTGCTGTGGAGTGCAGACAAGGGATGGAGAAGGTGCACGAGTCTTTATGGCGAAGTGAGTAAGTTGTGGATTCAGCAGGAGTAAGATGGGAAGAGAGATAAGGAGGGAGCCGAACAAGTACTTGGCAATGAGGGAGGCACAATGGATCGTTCTCCTGTGAGACAGTGAGGTAAGGGAGAGGGGAACATAAAGGAGGCAGTGGTGGGTGAGGGGAAGGAATGCAGTGGCAAAATGACAGAAGGAGTTGATTAGGGTGTCTAATTTGGAGAGGGAAGAGGAGGGGGTGGTACCATAGACAACATCTGCGTAGTCTAGCACTGGTAAGATTGTCGTAAGTACTACTCCGTATCGAGTGGGGAGTGGAAGATTGACTTTGTGATGGTAAAGGACTGCAAGTCTGGGCCATAGTTTGGTGCATATGACATTGATATGAGTGGAGAAATTGAGGTGGCTGTCTAGACAGACACCCAGGTATTTAAAGGCATGGACCCTCTCAAGGGATGAACCATCCAGGATTGTGATCACGGGGGCAGGAAGGAGGCCAGCCTCTGCCTGAAACCAAAAAACATGGTGATTGTCTTTTTTGTATTGCGTTTTAACTTATTTGATTGAAACCAAGACTGTACTCTGTCTAAATCGTTTTGGAGATTGAGGAGGGCACTGTTGTGAGATGGGTCAGAGACAAAAATGACAGTGTCATCAGCGTACATGTGTATATTAGAGGAGTAACAGACTGAGAGAATATCATTTATAAAAAGAGAGAAAAAGATGGGACCAAGAATTGCACCTTGGGGAACCCCGGACAGGATCGGTAGAGCAGTGGAGACAGAGCATTGCCTATTTGTACTGTTGTCTGTTCTGGAGGTAAGAGTGAAACCAGTCAACTATGGAAGTCACAAGACCAAAAGAAGAAGGTTTTTGGAGAAGGAGTGGGTGGGAAACAGAGTCAAAAGCTTTAGCCAGGTCAGTAAACACAGGAGCAGTGATTTAGCTTTAGTCCATTGCGGTAAGGATGGAGTCGGTGACTCGCAACAGGGAGTTGATGGTGGAGTGTTGTTTCTGAAAGCCTGCTTGTACTGGTGAGAGTGAGTTGTGCGAGGTGAGAAAGAGAGTTTTGCAAGAATGAGGGATTCTTGGACTTTGGCAAGAGAGGGGAGGAGAGAGAGAGAGAGAGAGAGATGGGCCTGTAATTTCCTGAGGATGAAGGGTCACCACCCTTCTGTAGGGTTAGGACTTTGGCTGATTTCCAAGCTTTAGGAACAGTAGTAGAGGTGAGAGAGAGAGATTTAGCATATGTGTCAAGGGGGTGACTATGGCAGATGCGGATATGTGGAGCAGTCTAGGGTGGAGACCATCAGGGATTGATTTGATGGAGTTGAGAGATTTGAGCGCAGAGTAAACTTCAAGAGGGGTGAAAGTAGGAAAGAGCGAGCCAGCGGGAAGGGGATTTTTATTTATTTATTTTTATATAGTTTTTGTTGACCGGGTAAGTGCACTAGACAAATCCTGCCTATTTTCAGGCACGACCTGGGGAAGGGGGATACAGATGAATGCCAACTGACCTTGAACCAGATTAAGCTGTTGGTGGTATTTTTTTTTTTTTTAGTGAATAAGGAAAATTTGGCCAGGACACCGGGGAAATTCCCCTACTGGCTGCTGGTCAGTGGCTGGTGGGGACTCTCGCTGACGTCAGCGCCCGACATGGCAGACGTTCCTGAGGTCGGGATGGAGGAGGAGGTGGAAGAGCACAGGAGGGAGAGTGCTATTGCTCTCAAGGAGCCTTTTGCTGATATCGATGGGAGTTCGTCTCTTATGGTCGCTACTTCACCCCAGCTACCAGTTTCTGCTACATGTGAAACTGCATTACTTACTGCGGCGCCTTCGATTCCGGAGCCTTTGCCTGGTCCTGCTCTACTCAGCGACGGAGATACAGAAAAGGGGAATCTTCATATGCCGCTACCTTTGGAAAAGGACCTGTTTTTTCGTAATACGGTTTCCGGGAGGGCCGCAAATAACGCCGGACCGCGTACAACGCTTCTGGTGCAACAACAATTCGGGCTACAGGAAGGAGGAAGTCGGGAGGTTTCTACAGACTGGTCTGAAGAGATGGCGCTTCTGGAGGCAGGATGGCGGAGAAATGAGTCGGGAGCTTGGGTGCCTGATCTGGATTGGACTCCGCTCTCAGGTAGGAAGACTCCTGACCCTGAACAGCAACGTTCCCCTCAACCATCCACTTCGAGGGAGGGTAGGGGTGGTTCTGGGTCTGAACTTTCCACTGTGCCCCTGATTCTATTTTGACTGGTTCTTCGGGTGTTACAACCCCATTCTCAAGTGGACCTTCTAAACCCACAATGTCGGATTTATTTAAAGCGAAGTTGGAACAAGCCCCTCGTCGCAACGCTGTGCGTTTAAAATATAGAGGTGGCTTAAAAGAACACCCCGATAGATATTATGTTTTCAAGCAACTTTTGAAATCCAAAATGGGGTTTTGTGCTAAGGACATATATGCCCTCATTCATGTTTCTGGGGAGGATTCCTTTGACATCAGCTTTCAATCTGTTGCTCTTATGGACAAATTTTGGGACAAATATGCCCATCAGAAAAATCACCCGGTGTGGCTGTCTTTTTTTGCTATCCCTTTAACCAAGCCATTACTTAGGTTTGTTACCATTATGTTTCGAAATGAGGGGGTGAATGTTAGTGATATTTATAGATGGCTGCAATCCAAATGTGAGGTATTGGGGTCACCTGAAGCTCTCCTAGATATAGAGGGCATTTGGACAGGGGGGTGGAAATTTAAAGTGAAATTGTTACAAGTTAATTCTGAGGTTGTACATCTGCCGAACAGTTTTTTCCTAGGAAAAGACAGAGGGGTATGCTTTTATGCGGGACAGCCTAAAGCTTGTTATAAATGTGGGGATAGAACGCATATTAGTAGTGTATGTGATATGATGAAGTGTCCTTTATGTGGGGGTTTTGGGCATTCTGTGGACAGGTGTACCAATATTTTTCGATGTAACCTTTGTGAGGAGAAGGGTCATGCCTTCCATCAGTGTCCGTGGGCGAGACATAATTGCTCTGAAGGTCTGAACCAAGATGGTTTGCTTCGAAAAGCTCAGGCTAAATTGCAAACCCCAGGTGAAAGAGTTAACTCCCCCCCCCACGGCGAGACCATGTACCACCCCTCATTCCCGAATACTGCTAAACCAGTGCAAACAGTGGCTAATGAATCTCCGGATACTGTGCCTCCGGCTCCTCCTCCATCAGGAGATAGTCAGAGTCAGGTCTCCATTATGCCCCCCCCTTTCGAAACTGTTAGAAGCAGGAGGTTTACCAGAGCATCCTCGAAACAGGCCCAGATCAGTCCAGTTGTGACTGAAAATTTCTTCTCCCCCCTTCAGGATGAGGTTAGAGGCTCAGATATGGAATCTGAGACCTCTCATCTCTCTGAAATTGTGACAGACGACGAAGACAGCAAATCTACTGAGCTAGCTAAAGATAGGAAAGGGAAAAAAGGAAAAGTGAGTCAAAAGCATAGCTCATAAGTATTTTCATGGCTGCTTTAAAGTTTGCTTCCTTGAATGTATGCAGTTTAAAGACGTTTCATAGGCAGATATCCATATTTTCATATCTTACATCTTTAAAGTTGGATATTATTTTTTTACAAGAAACAAGGGTGTCTTCCATTTCGGAGGACAAAAGATTAAAAAGACTATGGACTTGTGGCCCTTCTTTTTGGTCTTTCAGTTCTGAAATTGCTGATGGAGTGGCTATATTGTTTGGTAACTCTTCTTTTAAAATTATGAAGGTGACAGATTTGTTACCAGGCAGAGTTCTTATATTGGACTGTTCGTGGGGTGAATATTTTTTTTGCTTTATTAATGTTTATGGCCCACAGACTAAAACAGGCCGTATTTCTTTATTTACAGAACTTAAACCTTTTTTATTTACAAGGAAACATTTAGTTTGGGAAGGGGATTTTAACTGCTCCCTTGATATCCAGTTCTGTAGAATACAAGGGAAAAAGGTTTATTGTGATTCACATGCACTATTAGAGGTGGTAACAGATGCTGGGCTTATGGATGTTTTCTGTAGTTTACACGCTACAGGTGGGAACACCTATCATAGGCACACCTTTGCCACTAGGATTGATATGTTCTTTATTTCACGCTATCTTCAGGCTGTGTCTTGTGTTGCAGTTCCGGTGGAATTTTCTGATCATCACATCTTATTTTGTACCTTATCTTTACGACATCTTCCTCCTAGATTATGTTCAGGTATATCACGCTGGAGATTAAATACTTCCTTTCTCTCAGACCCGGTTCATTTTTCCAAACTTGAATTTTTTTTAGCTGCAAAATCCTCCACTTTGGACCTGTTTCCCTCCCCATTTGAATGGTGGAGGCAATTTAAGACTGAGATTAAACATTTATTTCAGTCCTGGGGTAAAGCAAAGGTACAGGATGAATATAGGAAATATTTGGTTCTAAGGAACCAATTATATAGGCTTATGTCACTCCCTCCAATGATCATGTTCATTTTCTCCCAAATTAAGAATATTAAGCAACAAATGAAAACTTACCAATATAACAGAGCTAAATCCTTGATTTGGAATTCTGCTTTACCTGCAAAGATTCCCCATGGCTGACCCTTTTCATGTGTAAACACATTTAAAAGATACCCTCATGACTGGCTTACTTAATACAGATAATGAACTAATTACCACTGATGTAGGTATGTTACAGGTAGTGCAACATTACATTCAGAATTCTTTTTCATCCCCTAAGTGTTACCTACAGATTCTCTTCAAAGCACGTTTTTCTTCTCTTCAACTGCCTCATTTCGATTCAGTCCTTACGATTACCAATCACCTCTTCTGAAGTGATTGACGAATTAAACAACTGAAGCTCGGATCCTCCCCTGGTATAGATGGGATACCTAATGAGTTTTACAAAAAGTGTATAGAATTTATGGGTTTTTTTCTTCCCATTGTATTTAATTATTACCTATCATCAGGAATCCCGTCAAGATTTTTCGATATCCTTGATGACTTTCATTTACAAAAAAGGGGATAAAACATCACTTTCAAATTGGAGACCAATTTGTCTACTAAACAGTGATTATAAGATTTTATCTAAAATCCTGAATACTTGGTTAGAGAAATTAGCCCGGCTTTTGATTCACCCTGCACAAACATGTGCGGTAAAAAATAGGAAGATACAACACAATCTCTTTTTACTTAGGGATCTTTTTGCTTGTCAAGCTAATTTCTTTTCCTCAGAACTAATAGCAGCTTTGGATCAATCCAAAGCATTTGATGCAGTCAGCCATCCCTATTTGTATTTTGTTCTTTCTTCTTATGGAGTTCCTGATACTTTTATTCAGTGGATTTCACAGTTGTATACATCCGCAGTTTCAGTTCCAATAGTGAATGGCCTATTAGGAGAAAAAGTTATGATTTCCCGAGGTGTCCGGCAGGGATGCCCTTTAAGCCCTTTATTATACACTTTTGTTTTGGACCCAGTAATTAGAAGCATTATTGGTGACGCCCATTTCAGGTATTGCTCCTTCTGTAGGTCTGAAAGGGTTAAGTTACTGCCTTTGCAGATGACGTTACTCTTCTTTTAGCTGACTCTCTCTCTTTCACGGAGAGCTTTAGAGTTTTTTTTTCTTTGGTAGATACTCTGGTGCCTCTCTTAACATTACAAAAGTTTTGTGATGCAACTGGGTCAGTTAGTTCCAGATTTATCATATTGTTTTGATATTCCCTTGTAACTGGCCTCAGAAAATTCTGGGTGTCTGGTTTGGGATAAATAACATGAGTCCTATAATTGGGAAAAACAGTTGGCAGTGGGGAGACCAAAGTTAATCAGTGGAAACACTGGAAATTTGGGAAGAAGAAAGAGTTTTGATCATAAAAAATTTGTTCTGCCCATTTTTCTTTACTTAAGTCACCTTTTTCCACCTCCGCTTTCGTTGGAAACAAGAATTTACAGTATTTTTTTTCAGATGTTGTGGGGTAATAGATTAAACCCTGTGAAGCGAGAATATACGTACCTTAGATACCGAGAGGGAGGATTACATATGATTAATCCTATAATTTTTTTTCATTCCGTCTTTCTTTTTTCTTCCTTTTCATTCATTTGGCAGGCACCGTCTCTTCCTTGGCAATTTTGGAACAAATCCATATGGCATAAATATTTTTTTAAATGGTCTCTTCTTCCTCCAAGAATATTGTTATCAGATGATATTCCACAATATGGCATCTCAGCATTGAAGAAACTGCATCAATGGAAGATTCCTTTACAAAAATTACAATCTTTGCACAGGAAATCTTTTTATGAATACATTGTGTATGATGTGCAGAAAATAATATTACTTTTTCCATCTTGCTCCCCATCTAATATGAAGTATGTACTCAGTAAATTAACTGACAAAAGAATTTCCTTTAAAATTTGGGACATTATATGGATATCTGCTCATGGTAGGTTAGGAGTTCGAGGTAATCTGAAGTATAAGCCAGTGACTGAAAGATATTGTTTAAGACACGATTGTACTAATATCGAAGAAAGTCAGTTGCATTTTTTTATTGAATGTCCTCATAGTCAGAAGTTTTGGGACTTTGCAGCTCGTCATTGGAATATGCCTCACTTACGGTCCCTTTCTTACTGTACTCTGGTATTAGGTGATTATTTTGGTGATTGGGACAGATATCATAAAAGTACTTTGAATGTTTTTTTTGCGCTCTTACAGTATTACTTATGGCAAGCTCGTTGTTCTTTTGTGTTGCAACAATTTCATACAGATTTTGGGGTTATTCTTTCTGCTGTTGTTACTGATTTACAAACTGTTCGTTGTCTGGATGGAAAAAATATTCTAAATCTTATGTTAATTATTTATGGTAAGATTTTTCCTTTTGTTAATTTCTTTTATTTGTTTTTTTTTTGACACTATCAGATCTGTATTTGTAACATTTCGACTGTTCTGTTTTTGCTTCCTTTTTGTGTGATGTTGTGTCTCTTGCCTAATAAAGTACCCCTACTCTTTTCGATAAGTGCCAAGGGATCTTTAACATCTACCTGAACTACCACCAATCCAGGCAGATGGGACCTCGGTTTAACGTCTCATCCGAAAGATGGTTTAGAATGTGAAGGGCAGGGTGAGGAGTCTGGAATGGAGGGGAAAGGGGAGTCAGGAAGGGCACAAGAGAGGAAGAACTTGTTGAACGCATCGGCAACAGTGGCGGGATCAGAGTCAGGGGAGCCATTAATTTTAAGGACAGGACAGGTTTGCTGGGAAGGGGGATCCAGGAGAGAGTGGATCACCTTCCACAAGAAAGCAGGGGAGTTTTGACTCAGTTCAAGCTGGGATTTGAAATAGGAGGCCTTTGAAATGCGAATAGCCTTGGTGCACCTGTTTCTGAGTTGTTTGTAAATTAGGAGGTCATTTGGTTCATTCTGTGCTTTACAACATTTCCAGGCTTTATCCCTGGAGTGACACAAGATGATAAGCTCAGGAGTAATCCATGGGTGGTGGTGTTGTTTGACCCTGACTTTTCTAAGGGGACCGTGATGGTCCCAGGTATGGTTAAAGATGTGCAAGAAGTGGGATAAGGCTAGGTCAACATCTAGTGCATTAAAGACTGGTAGCCAGTCAGCATTTAGGAGATCATGCAGCAGTGAGGCAACATTGAGGGTGTGGAGGGGGTGGGTTCATATGAATTTGGGAGGGGAGTGGGGAGTGTGAATCTTGCGAATACAGAAGGTGATACAGTGATCGCTGAGTGCGTCGGAAAGGATGCCCAAGGCAGAGATGCGGTGGGGGTGGGAGGATAATGAGTGGTTTTGAGACCAAGCGTTTAGATGGGTAGGGATATGTAGGCCAAGATAAATTCATGGGAGGAGGGGTAGGCTTCTTTAGAGATTATTGTGCTGGAGATGGATTGCCTAATATACAGAGCTACTCAACCACCTCGCTTCCCTCTGCCCTTCCGGAACATCATGTTGTAATGAACACAGGACAATTTTATTTACAGTTTGTGTATACAGGCCATGGAGGTAAAGTAATGCCTCATCAGATGATAATGACATGATGGTATTTTGGGTACCTTCCCTCCATACTTGAGTAAATAAGGAACATTGAACTGTGGAGATTCATCACTACCTATTAGGGACTATAACTCCTGACTTTGGTGATGCAGTGTGGACCTTGAACATAAGACATTCAATGAGTGCCTTACAACCCACTCCCTTGTGTTAGTGACAGAAGCATGCTGCTATAGTGATTTCTGTTAAAGTTTAGGCATTCCACAACCCTCTCCTGCCCAGGACTGGTTCCCCCGGACACATTTTCTCCCCACAGGCAGGCTTGGATGTAAACCATTTCCCTATTTGGAGTATCAAACACAGCACCAATGGCACCTAGATAACCTCCTGCTCATTCATCCCTTATGCCCTCTGTGGTTACCTACTGAGCACAATCTCACCCTGGGAGCTTACCAGGCAGGCAAACCGATAGGATGTGCTTAATGGGCTCCAACAAACATAAGCTTCCCAGTTAACCACATCAGCCTTGGCTAACTCATTATATCTGTAATCTGAAATCCTGAATGGGAGAGAGCTGCACTGTATACCTTAATCCCTGCAGGTCTCAAACCTATGCTGGAGCTGCTGAACTTTGATGTAGTAGGATCAGGAGCAGGACACTGCTTTAGCATCCAGAACAACCCCTTGAGGGAGAACCTTCCACAGACCCAGTTGGTATTATTTGTTTTGCAGGCCAGCCTCCCAGGGACCATACCCAATGGAAGACTTGTTCCACAACTATCCTAAAAACCCTTCTGTATGACCCACTCTCTAGAAAACAAAACATAGATGGGAGGAGTCAGCTACAAAAGCTAGACAATACACCACCGAATACTGGAGAATGAGATGCACTCACCAATATTTTAAAGGTCAAAAGACTTCAAACCTTTTATTGATTCATGAAATAGATTAGAGAGGAGCACAGAAACAGACATATGGCCAACATTTTATAAAACTTGGTTACTTACATTCTCATAACCAAATAACCCCCTCCCCCCAATATTTCCATATGTTATTATAGTGAATTGATATAGACATATTGGGGGGGGGGTCGTTTGTTGTGAGAAAGTTCATAAAAAGTGTCAATTAAGTATGTTTTTTCTTGGTTTTAGTTGTAGACATTTGTGAAGGCCCTGATGGAGTAATCCAGTGCTGAAAACACTTTTGGTTTGGTGTTGCTTTTGTTTTTCTGTGTTTTATAGTATAGTAGCATTTTGGTTTTGGACGCACTTCGGCCCTTCTGTGTTTTCATAGTGCAGGGTTCCACTATAGACTGTAAGAGGGCATGTCTACAGCCAGTCATTCCTTAGTTCATTGGCGGCATTATAGTTTTGCTGCAGTCAATATTTTTTGTTGTTTTCAGCGCCCTGTCTGTTGACCAACTAATGGTTCTGTCTTGGGGAGTGGGAAAGGGATCATGGCTGCAGCAACTAAATGTTTTGGATGGTTGGCAGTAAAGCAATAAATAAAACTAATGGGGAACACCCTGCAGTATGAAATACTGTGTGAATGTTAATTGGTGGTCAGGGTGTTACTTAGGGTTTAATTGGCTGTGAAGTGTTCAGTTGTTGGTACTACTGTGTTTACTGGTGTCCTGTGTCACTTTTTTTCCGTGGTACAATACATAGATTTCCATCCGGAGGTATACATCTTTAATTCATTGGGAGCTCTACAGAGAAATACATGATTTTGCCTCCTATGGGGCATATTTAAATATTTATATATTATTTCCAAAAAAACTGTCAATGCACCTGTTAAGGTTTAGCTTAATACAACAAAAGTAAGGAAATGTGCTGTTACGGTTTCCAACCCTAACTCCTCACCCCCATCCCCTAGTAGCAAAAAGAAGAAAACATTAGGGTGTGGGTCACCAGAGTCTTGGCAAATCAGTGGTGGGGCCTTCCTTGGGGTTGTTAACCCTAATGCTCACCCCCACCAGCCCACAGCCTCCTATGCAAAGCATAAAGTACAGCTCCAAGCCAATGCCTCATAGTGATACCTTCTTCAAAGGCAGAGAAGTAAATCTCATCACATGTTGCTAGCAGAATCTGTTGTGTAGCTTTCTTGCATGAAGAAATGAGATCATGTCTGATCTTATTTGCTCAGGGGATGGAGTGAGCATTAGGGTTGATAACACCAAGGAGGACCCCAACACTGATTCATCAAAACTCTGGAGACCAAAAACCCTAATGTTTTTTCCTTTTTTCTGGTTGTAGGGTGGGGGTGGGGAGTTAGGGCTGGAAACCCTAATGCCACATTTCCCCACTCTACTTTTGTTGTGTTAAGTTGAACCCTAAGTGGTGCATTAATGCAGTTGTTTTAAAATAATTTCCTTTCATTTTGAGATAGTGGAATCATATCCTTATTAATGCAGGACCTGTATGAACAGATGCAGAGAAGATTCTGCCCACATATGGAAGTGCAGCAGTGGATGTCAAGAATTCATGACACTATCTGGTGGACTGCTGAGCACAGGGCCCTCTGGGTGCTGCACTTCCATGTGTCCACAGACACAGATGCACATAGGCCAAATGGTGAGGCCCATTATTGTGTCATTTCATTCCAGCACATAGACCATATGGGGAGGCCCATTATTGTGTTGTTTCATTCCAACAAGAGGGGCACCACTTATTCTATGCAATTTTGTGTAGCCAACAACCTGATAGACCTTGTGTTAAAAGTTCTCCACAAGAAACCCTGCAGTTTTCTGTCACAGCACATCCAAAGTTATCTGGATGCAAAACAATTTTGACACTATACCCATTAATGAACGTTTTGCTGTAATTTCAACAATATTCACCTAATCTGGGCCCAAGGTGGCTCAAAATGAAAAAAATAAGCCCAAAAATGTATTGAAATGATTAGTAAAAGCATCATGCAGTTTATGCATGATACATGGTGGAAAATGTGTTTAAAATGCACAAACAAATCCTTGCATTTTATCTTTGAATTATGCATGAAATTGTTTATAGAGCCCAGAAGGCTTGCCTGTCTAGTGCGTATTATACTCCAAAATTTTCCTCAATGATCATGCAAAGAGATAATGTGCAATAAACAGCCATATCTCTATTTTGGTGAAATTGGTGAGGTAAAACATTACCCCACCCCCACCACCAATTTATCTATCATCAGAAATACCCATGGTTCAGTATAGCTATAAATATGTTCCATTTTAACTCCATGCATGGTGAGGCCACACCTGCAGTATGGAGTTCAGTTCTGGAGGTCACATCTCTGCAAGGATATAGATCCATTGGAGAGGGTTCAGAGAAGGGTAACCAAGATATTGCAGGGTATGCAGGGAAAGTCATACATGCAGAGGTATAAGGAGCTGGATCTGTACACATTGGAGACAAGGAGGGAAAGGGGGAGACATGATTGAAACGTTTAAATACGTAAAGGGGCTCAATAAAGTGGGAGGAGAGGGCTTACTTAAGAGGAAGGAGGGGGTCAGAACTAGAGGGCACAACCTTAGACTGCAAGGAAAAGGATACAGGGCAATGTGAGAGGGTGTTTCTTCATGGAGAGGGTGGTGGAGCACTGGAACAGACTACTAGATGGAGTGGGGGGCTAAATTGGTGCAAAAATTTAAGAGGGCATGGGACAGGGATATAGAGCGGAGTATCAAGGGGAGGGCAGGGGCTGACAGGATGGGGGAGGTGTTGGGGGGGGGCAAAAGGGCAGACTAGATGGGCCAGTATGGTCATTTTCTGCCGTCAATCTTCTATGATTCTATGAAATGCATGAATATTTTAAATTAATTTATTTCCAAATATTCATAGTAGCATGTGTTTTCATGGAAAACAGCATATTTTCCTTAGTGACAGCACTGTAAAAATATCACATAAAGTATTTACACAACCATCTTACAGGGAGGTTTTGATGTCTCAAATGATGATAAATTTAACTTCAAACAAAAAGAAGACAGGGTAGGAACACAATAAAAGCTGGTTTCCCTAACAACCACCACATTTTCCAGGCAACAACACTTAATATTTATGGGATATTGCAAGCACAGCAATGCCATTGTCAACCATGTAGATTTTCAGGAAGTGGCATTAATTTGGTCTCTGTAAGCCAAGCTTTTTTTATGACTTCACCTTGTTTTTTTACTTTTTAGCATGAAGGTCTTGATGTTTCAAATTACAGGATAAATGATACATTGTATAAGCAGACATTTTCATAATCATTTAGATACAATAATTGTAGACACAATTGAAAATGTAAACATCACGGCATTTTTCTAACCTTTAAGTTTGTAGTACATGCAATAGTAAAATCTAAACTTAAAACACAGTAGCAAGACTCATGCCTTACAACTACTATTAATGTCCCTTGTGGAGAACCCTGTTTTTAGAAATTATGCATGTTTTTGTATTACAGAGTTGACAGACCGAAATATCGCCTGAAACGTGACTTCCTTCAGCTCACCACTACACTGCAGGAATATTAGTGAGATGGTGTTTGCTGACACACTGTCAACAAGTACGCTCATTGACAGATTTCCTTATCACTCAGAGGCAGGAACAGAAACAGATACTACAAAGACAACTCAGAGCGAATTCATCCTCAATCACAAGCTGATCTGCCATCTCACAGATCATCAACAGCAAGTACACCAGCTCCTGATGTGTATTTAACTAGGACTCTGTACAGTGCTGCATTGATGAAGAGCACATTGAATGACAGTCCTGGAATGAGTTATCCCTGGCCACCAACATCAATTGATTTGACTGTTGATGCTGCAAAATCTGTCATGCCAGTTGAACTTTAGAATTTGATGGCCTGGATTATTGGAGCATCTGAGGCACCAGTGCTGGCTGGCTATGTTGATCTTCCAGATGATGTGGACCTTAAACTAATATCACTTTGCCAAAATGCTGTTAACCTTTCATCCAAGGGCCAAAAGAAGACACCTAAATCCTTTTCCCTTTGACTGACAATTTGAAACTTTACGGGATCATCTCAAGTGGTATCTTACTAAACAAACTGGGACATTGTTCATCGTGGAATACAGTGATTAGCCATGACACAAGCCTTGCTCAGCTACAGTTTGTTAAAGGCTTTGTTAAGGTCCCACTGGGCTTTGCAAAGAAGACTCCCAACAGTTCTAGTCTGGGACAATATTAATTTTGGAGAAGAAACCCTATCCAGGCATGGCACCACCCACCATACTAATGGAATAATGCTGTAGAGCCACATCACTGAATCTACCCCAAGAACAAGCAGAGTGCCACTGCCAAAAGGAGTCTGTTCTCTTAAAGCACCCCCTAGTTTTGCGATACAGCAGTACCATCAGCGCAAGAGGCAGGGTCTGCAAACCCAGAGTCATGATGCACATGCCCCATTAGAGGCTGACAAGTACAAATTGAACCTGAAACCAGTGCTTAGAACTGAATTGGCATACATTTTTGTGAAGGTTGTCAATGCTGACTCATGTACACTTCCTGGTTGGATAGGTTTTCTTACTGGTCTTCAACATGACTGCACTCTCGAGAAGTCAGCTATTCATTACTTTCCAGTCATTCAGGCATCACCAACACAGATGTCTGTTGCCAACAATATTCTGAAATGAAGTATTGATATACCTAATCAGCTTGAACTTGAGCATATAGTCTTGATCTTTGACCAAACAATATATACTAAAACACAACAAATCTGTTGGAAAGACGATGACAATACAAGATGTTTGATAGTTCAGCTTGGTGAATTCCATACTTGCCAGTCATTTTTAGGTATCCTTGGCAAAAGATTTGGGGATGCAGGGCTTTGTGATATCTTGATAAAGTCAGAAGTTGTCACCCAAGAATCAATGGTGTTCTGAATGGTCACCATTATAACCGGAGTATGAAGGCACACAAACATTTGTACGAAAGCATGCAGCATCTTATATTCCAGACTTTTCTTAAATCATTACCACTAGACAAACCAGACACGTGCTTAGAGATAATCAAAAAAAAATATATAGAATTCCCCGTTGACTCATTTGAAGTTCTGTGAACAGCTAATGAATTCATCAATATGGTCATGAAATATGAAAACTCTGTCAAGAGTAAGAGCCAAGAGAACCCAACATTTGCATTCTGGAGCTCTTACACTAACATGGTACAAATATTGCTCCTTTTTGTGAAAGCAACCTGCTAAGCCTGACTGGGAGTTGTACCTTTCAGCTATCTGATTCATGATTCCCTGGTTCCTCTCTTATGATCAGGTGAACTATGCCAGGCATCTTCCATCATATTGGTTGGAAATGGTGAACTTACCCATCACACACCCACAATGTTTCACATAACTCAATGCTCAAGGACGGTGGACAGTCCAGCATCAAAGTGGACATGTATTCTCTTCAACTGCATGTGACCAAGCAATTAAACAATCCTGCAATAAAAATTAAAAAAACAAAAGGTGGCTTGATTGGACTGACACAAAACCATGCAACAGTTTATCGTTGTATCTTGTCACATCATGAGAGAGCTGTTATAATGAGACAATGTGAAATGATGCCAAGCATGATTCCAGAGGTATGCAACTGGGAAGAGCTTGATAGCACATGAATTCAGAATGATGAAACAGCCATAATGAGCATTCTGTTCACTACTGAATGCATGATCAATCCTGTTGATGCTCCTCAAGATGGACTAGTATGTTTAAATTCAGGTGTTGTTGCTACCAGTGAGATTACAAATGATTTGCTAGCTACTCTAGAGAAAGGTGAAATTGCACTGATGGACTTCTTGAACCAGTGACTGCTTTCTGCTACTCAGGACATGTTTTCTCCCATCAAAAGCCAGAAACTGAAAACATTCAGTGATCGAGTCAAACCAAAAACAAAAGTAGCTGGCAAAGACGTGAATTTTCATAGTGACAAGAAACTTTTTGCAACACTTCTTGTATTCAGTCAAAGTAGGAAAACTGATCTCAGGGAAATCTTGTCCTACTCATTGGGAGCAATTTCCTACCCTCTTGATAGTACTGCTAACTGTATGGCAGAGGACCCCTCCCCCCCAAAATCCTATGTGCACCTTGGGACTCCCATCTTATATCTTTATCCCTCTTTTTAGTCTGTTGCAGCAGCATTCTCTCCATTCTGTAATTTCTCCCCATTTCTACTTCAGTAGGGTAGCCACCTATTGAAGTATCTTGCTACTATTCTTCCCCCCTTTTTCTTTTCTCATCCCTGATGGTTCTCTAAGGCACCCTGAGTGCCTCCTGGTTATGGTGTACATGTAATGTAAAACAGAGATGAAATGGCCCACGGGGGATATATCCCTAGTGTTAGGGAAAGTAAAGAATGTAAAAGGCACTTTACCTGCCAGTTTAATGAATGGGCCCCCACTCTATTTTGGTGGAGGAACTCTGTTGTGAAGCTGAATGCACAGGAACCTTGTTGCTTTAGTGCATGCTGCACTTTTAGTTCCCTGTGCCAAGTAAAGCAGCTGTCTAGTCGAGTACGGGGTGTGTGCACTGCAAAAGCACCCTCATAGCTACCTACTCCTCACTCCTGTTGGAGCGAATCCTGGAATATTCACATCCTGTAAAGCGGGTTAGAGTGTGAAGTGTTACTGGAGCAGTGCTCAGAAAAAGCAAAAGGTGTGTGCAAGAACACACAGTGCAGCTCAGAGAGCAGAGCTGAATAGAGACGGGGAAAGAGAGATCCCATAGTCATCTGTCATTTCATTTGGGTGCTCTTGATGAAAGAGGGATAGAAACAACCCATAGAGCACATGAAAATGGGGTGGGAGTAAATAAAAAAGGTGGTTCATGGCTCAAAAAGCATAGAAGGCCCAAATAAAAGTTTCCCAGATGGCTCAAAATTTCAGCCACTGAGGCAGGGAAGGAAATTAAATTCTATAGGAAAACCTCAAGAAAAGCGGGCTATTGTTGCATAAAACACCTGCTACATGAATGGTTTTATGGGGGAATATTTCTTATTTATGTATGAAACTACAAGAAATGCTTATATGTTTAAAATGGAAAAGAGAATAAAATGTATACAGTATTATACCCCTAATTATGGTTTTCTATAAACATATTTGAAGTACAGAGGTTATAACATATAGCAAGACTAATGGGACTAACTAGTAGCAATAATTCCTGGGAGGTTGGAGGCCTCACACTTACAGTACCTGTTGCTGTCCTTCATAGTACTGTATTTCCTTAGGAACCAGCAGCCCCATACTGAGGCATATTTATCAGAGTCTCACACTGTCAGTCACTGTAAAATGGGAGGGCCTTAGACCCAGTAAATAGCAATTAGGCATGCAAGCCTTATAACTGCTTATAAAGACATAGAATTCTTGATCTTCCTAACTAATACATTGCAGTATGATACATTTAAGGTGTTATGTGTCATCTTGATCCCCCACTGTATGTATTAATGCAGTTATTCTTTTGTATTAGTTTTGGGGCAGATCAGGTGACCTCCTGGGTCTGTATATAAAGCCCTCCTTTATCCAGGTACAGCAGATCAGCCTTGGGAACTGAACTGTGAGGAAATATAGCTGGTTAATAAGCACACAAGATAGCGGAAACTGATTGTTAAGTATTCCACTCTGGCAGTACTACCAAGGGGGGTAGTACTGAAGCTCGGGAAGAGCTTGTTATTTTCTGATTTTTTATTTTCGTTTTTTATTTTTATTATGAGTTAAAAATAAAATTCACACAGGGTTTTGTGTGTTTTAAAACCTATTTCTTGTGTCTTAGTTATCCATTTCCTACACCCATTCATAAATTGGTGTTAGCAGTGGGATTTACTGGTTGTCCAGATTCCAAAGGGGGAAACCAGTAATGGGTACCAGTCCTGGTACCAGGATAACAACCAGGCAAGGCGGATGCAGTCGAGGATAAGAAGCCCAGGATGACGACCAGAGCCCAGACAGAGAGGACGGGAGAGCTGCTGCATCCAAGATTGGACCTCGGAGCCCAAAGAAAGGCACCGCCAGTGAAGGATGTCAAAGATGAGGGAACAGAGGTGAAGGAGGAACCCCAAGAGGCCAGCGAGGAACCACCAGAGAATGTCACTGACCTGCTGAAGTGGCTGGCTGTGCAATAGATGGAGATAGAGCGACAGAGGGACATCAATTTCCATGCACAAGAACAGGATTGCAGGAGGCAAAATATGAGGTGGGCAGAAACCTTAAAAGTGTTGTAAAACTTAGGGGCAGGACATGGACATGGTGGGGATAGGTCTACCCCTAACCCAAAAGACATAAAATTAACCAAAATTGATTTCCTCAGATGACACTGAAACCTATCTGACCACCTTCGAGTGAGTTGCCGGAGCTTGTGGGTGGCCTCAGATGCAGTGGGTGGTGCACCTGGCATCCTACCTAACTGGAAAGGCCCAGTTAGCCTACAGTAATATTGACCCCCATAACGCAGAATAATTACGACCCAGTAAAAAGGGAAATATTAAAATGTTATGATATACACTCTGAAACATACAGACAAAGGTTTTGAACCCTGAAATATCAGTTAAATAATATTCTCAGAGAAGTTTTCACAAGATTGAGAGAACTGTGCCTGAAGTGGCTACAGCCAGAAGGGAAAAGTGTAGCAACCCTTATCAAGATGTTTGTTGTAGAAAAGTTCTTACAGATGCTGCCCCTGGAGGTACAAATGTGAGTTAAGGAACATAACCCCGAGTCTGCAGAGGTGGCCATTACCTTAGCAGAGGACTTCCTGTCTTCACACCAACCATTTAAAAAAAAGAGAACACTGTGCACCTGAGCCCCCTGCCATAAAGACACCCCAGCTGGTAAGACAAAACTTTAATGCATGTCCTGGGAAAAGTGAGAACAGGAGTGGGCAAGATGGGAGAACCTTTTCTCCAGATATTGTTTGTAGAAATTGCCAGGGACTGGGACATATTGCTCATTATTAGCCCCCAAAGAAGGTGGACAATGCACACCTCGCCCTCTTGAACACAGGCTATTTCATCATAGATGTTTAAATAGACAATAAGACTCTGCTTGGTTTAATTGACTCGGGCAGTAAACAGACCTTAATTCAGCCTGAACTGGTGAGCCCTGAGAAAGAGGGGGCCTGCAATGAACACTGTGTGTGTGTGTGTTCCCACCATTACCCCACCTTCACCATTAAATAAAATTTACAGGGACAAACTTTAGCAGTTACAGCAGGTCTGGTACCCAAATTACTTTTCCCTGTTGTGAGTGGATATGATTTTCTGAACTTTACCTCCTTGTTGCAGGAAAAAGGAACTATTACAGCAGTAACCACCCGTGCCCAGAGTAAAAGAGTTCAATCCTTTGGAGATTTTTTTCTCAGAAGAAGCCAGAAGGGGAAGGAAACATATTCAATTCTATGCTTTACAGTAACTGGTAATTGCTATTTTTCTTTTAAACTTAGATTGTGGGCTTTTAGTGACACTGTACTTTCTTTGTTGTCTTTACTTAGAATTGTTTTTTGGGCTGTTGAAAATTTAAAATGTAGTGGTGGTGTATTTCTGTGCCATCTTTACTTGCTGTAAATTTTGTCTTGGCTGGTCTGACTTGCCCTGTAGTTTGGGTGAGGGGTGTTAATTGTCTGGCCTCTGACCTCAGCTACGTGATAACTGGAGGTGGGGCTTAGTCAGAGTTGAGGTAGCAAGTGAGTTTTATTTTCTCAGAAGAAGCCAGAAGGGGAAGGAAACATATTCAATTCTGTGCTTTATAGTAACTGGTAATTGCTATTTTTCTTTTAAACCTAGATTGTGGGCTTTTAGTGACACTGTACTTTCTTTGTTGTCTTCACTTAGAATTGTTTTTGGGCTGTTAAAAATTAAAAACGTAGTGGTGGTGTATTTCTGTGCTGTCTTCAATTGCTGCAAATTTTTGCCCTCCCTTCCCCTTCCCCCAACTCTTAATTATATGCCCTGTTAAATCTGATTGACAGGAGCTAAACACAGGGTATAGTAAGGGGTGTGGAGTAGGAGGGGCATAAGGGGGAAGAAGCCCTCCCTCAGCACAAGTGTTTTGACTTATTTATTGGTTTATTTTCTTTTTTTAAAAAGAAAATTATCTGAGGATCAGTGGCAGGATTTTTAGGACAGTAAATTAATAAAAAGGGAACAGGAGAGCTTCAGTAGCAGACAAGTAGTGAAATAGCAGTATAATTGCAGTTTAATGTGGGGAGTGGTGCAATGCAGTGGCTGTGGGGCAGCCATATTCAGGCAGACCTTCTGGACACTGAGGTGCTGCCCTATCTGCATGCATCTCTCTGGACTGTGGGATGAGGTATCCAGACTCAGAGCCAAAGTAAACTGGGTCAGGAGTACCATCACCCCTATCCAGAGACCACCCAGTCCAATGCAACTGCCTCAAAGGATGCCGAGAACGAGGAGCACTTGGATGACAGTGGGCTCAAGGCGGGTTAGAGCGGTCAGGCAGAGGCACTTCCCAGATCCTATTCCACTCAAGAACTTATATGCCACACTGGCAAATGGGGACAACCAAATAGAGGTACCCAGAGAAGTGGAAGGAAAGGATGTGGAGGTTAGCCAAGGAGGTGACCTCAGCGGGGAAAGCAGTGGACCCCAGAGGAGGAGGAAGCAAATCCTGGTGGGGGACTCCATCATAAGAGGGATCCAGCTAGGAACACAGGAGGGGGAGGACAGGGAGGTGAGGTGCCTACCAGGTGCCACGGCATGGATGGATGGAAGGAAGATCCTGGGGATCACTGGGAAGGCAAGACAGGAGGGTGAGCTGGATGTCATTATCCACCTAGGTACTAATGACCTGGCAAATGGGGAGCCAAAGGAAGTTCAGGAAGAGTTTAGGAAATTGGGAGGGTCTCAAGCAAGTAGCTACTCTGTCACTTTCTCAGAAGTGCTACCTGCGAGAGGCAAGGGAGAGCATAGGGGTGCATGCACCAGGAACTTTAACTCATGGTTGAAGAACTGGTGCTGTGAGGAAGGGTTTGGATTCATTGGTGACTGGGGACCCACCTGGAGGGATGGAAATTTGTTCAAGTCTGACGGCCTGTATCCATCCTGGAGGGGAATCCAAGCACTGAATGATATGTTTCAATGCTACATTGACAAGCATTTAAACTAGCAAAGGGGGTGGCAGGCCAGCAAGGAGGGTACCTACTTGCTCACCCCCCACAGCTAGCAGTGGAACCAGTGAACCAGAGGAGTGGCTATCTCTACAAAGCAGTGTGCAAAAGATGGAGATTAGCGCCCAAGAGGTGGATAGGCAGAAAAGGGGCAAGATTCAGCAGAAGGGCAGACAGCAAGGAGAACCAGGGATAAAGGACAACCAAGGAAGAGGCTGGAGTAGAGCAGCAAAACAGTCTAGGGAGGTCAAATCATGGAAGGCCATGTGTGCAAGTGCCAGGAGCCTTAGCAACAAGATGGAAGATCTGGAGGCTGTCATGGTGCAGTCAGACCTGGACATTGTGGCCATCACTGAAACCTGATGTAATGATAACCATGACTGGGAGATGGCCATACCTGGCTACAACATATTCAGAAGAGACAGGGCAGGCAGGAAGGGAGGAGGAGTGGCACTGTATGTGAAAAATGACATAAGGGCCACAGAGATCCAGGAGGAACAAAATGGGGGAGAGATACTGTGGGTTAAGCTGGAAAGGAAAATGGGGACAGCCATCCGCACAGGTGTGGTCTATAGACCACCAGCCCAGGAGGAAGAAACAGATAGGGAGCTGATGCTAGCCATCCACAGGATGACAGACAAGGGTGAGGTAGTACTGGTTGGAGACTTCAATATTCCAGACGTGGACTGGAGCAGCCCAGCAGCAGCATCAACTAGGAGCAGATTTATCCTGGACTCCCTTCAGGGTGCCTTGCTCAAGCAACTGGTCATGGAACCAACTCAGCAGAAGGCAATACTGGACCTTGTGCTCACAAACAGGGACAGTGTGATGGGGGTAACAGTGGGGGAGCACCTGGGGAACAGTGACCACCAGTCATTGTGGTTTGAAATCACAGGAAGAACAGAACTAAACCACACAAAAACACGCATCCTGGATTTTAGGGGGGCAGACTTTGGGAAAATGGGGAGATACTTGAAAGAGGCATTAAGGGGAATGGGGCAGGAATCAGGGGTTGAGGAATAGTGGGCAGTATTTAAAATGGGGATTACAAGAACAACAGAATTATGCATTAAGCAGGTTAGCAAGAGGAAAAGGAAGAGGAGACCATTATGGTTTCCAAAGAGGTAGCAAAGAAAGTGAAAGCCAAAAAGACTGCATTCAGGCAATACAAAAAGACACAGGCAGAAGGGGATAGGGAGAAGTACCAGGAGAAGCAAAGGGAGGCAGGGAGGTCAGTAAGGGAATCCAAAGCTCAGACAGAAGAACACATTGCAAAATCAGTGGGTAGAGGGGACAAAACCTTTTACAGGTACATAAGTGAAAAAAGAAAGGCAAAGGGAGGGATAGTGAAACTGAAGGGGGAGGATGGGGGTCGCTTGGAGAATGACAACAGTAAAATTGACATATTGAACAGGTATTTCTGCTCAGTCTTTACTGAGGAAGAGGAGTTTAATGGATCTGAAGGAAGTACAAGGGGTGAGAATGGTGCAGAAATGGACACAAGTCCCTTTACACGAGAAAGGGTCCTGAAGGAACTGGAAGTAATAAGAGTTGATAAAGCAATGGGGCCAGATGGGGTGCACCCAGGTCCTTAAAGAACTAAGAGGGTGGTGGCTGAACCTCTGGCTATCCTGTTTAGCCAATCACTGGAAACAGGGAGGTACCCAAAGACTGGAGGACAGCAGATGTAGTCCCCTTATACAAAAGTGGGAACAAAGAGGAAGCGGGGAACTACAGACCAGTCAGCCTCCACCTCGTAGTGGGGAAGATCATGGAAGCACTACTGAAGGAGAGAGATTGGTGGAACATCTGGTTGTCAATGGACTACAGGACCCAAGGCAGCATGGTTTCACCAGGGGAGGTCATGTCAGACCAACCTCATTGAATTTTGACTGGGTGACTAGGAGGTGGAGCAGGGGAGGGCACTGGACATGGCCTATCTGGACTCAGCAAGGCCTTTGACACTGTGCCACATAGAAGACTGTTACACAAACTGGGGAATATGGGTGTGGGCAGGACAGTAGTGTGGTGGGTAGGTAACTGGCTGGGTGGCAGGACACAAAGGGTGGTGGTAAATGGCTGCTCACTCCACAGAGGGAAGAGTGACCAGTGGGGTACCACAGGATCAGTGCTGGGACCCGGTCCTATTCAACATCTTCATCAGTGACATTGCGCAGGGACCTAGAAGGCAGAATTTCACTGTTCGCTGATGACACAAAGCTCTGTAACAGAGTAGACACATCAGAGGGTATAGACAGAATGAGAAGGGACCTGCAGAAACTTGAAGAATGGTCAGGGGTTTGGCAGTTGAAATTCAATGCAAAGAAATGCAAGATAATGCATATTGGGCACAAAAACCCTGGCACAATATATCAGTTGGGGGGTGAGGATATAGCATACACCAAGCAGGAGAGGGATCTTGGGGTTATCATCTCTGATGACCTCAAGGTAGGGAAACAGTGTGACAAGGCAGCAGGTAAAGCAAATAGGATGCTGGGATGTATAGGCAGGGGCATCACCAGCAGGAAAAGAGAGGTCATAATTCCACTATACAATACACTAGTGAGGCGCCACCTGGAGTACAGTGTACAGTTCTGGAGACCTTACCTACGTAAGGACATAGACAGGGTAGAGAAGGTTCAGAGGAGGGCAACAAAGATGGTGCATGGATTGCATCACAAGTCCTATGAGGACAGGCTGAAGGAACTGGGAAACAAAAACCCAGGAGAAGAGTACACAATAGCAGGGAGGTACTAACAACAACAAAAATGGAAAGGGACCTAGGGGTAGTCATGTCAGATGACCTAAAGGTGGGTAAGCAATGTGAAAAGTCGGTAAGGAGAGCCAGGGGGATACTGGGATGCATAGGAAGGGGCATCACAAGTAGAAAAAGGGAAGTACGCTGGACCCGGGTTCGGGGAGGCGCTCGGATCGTCGAAGTCGGAGGGGAGACAGGCTGGAAGCGTCCGAGGACAGCTCGCCTTCTCCGGGAGGGGATTCTATACCAGCGGCGGCGACCCCTGGTGGAGACTGGGAGAGCGAGCAAGCCGGGTCTCAAGGGGCTCGATTGTTGCTAGCGCAGGCCGGCAGCCTATCAGCCCCAGAGGCTGCTCCTGCGTGGGAGGAGTGGGGGGGTACGCTGCTGACGCCAGCGGATGCCTGGACGCGTAGGCACGCAGCGGGGAGAGAAAAACGGGAAAAAATGGATCCCCCACAGAGCCTGGATGAAGGAGCACCGAGCCGGGGTCCTAATGTGGCAGCGCCCGTCCACAACCCAGGACCTGAACAAGATCCTAAGATTTCGGGGGGCCCCCAAACCCGACCCCGCCCGGGGGGTATTCCGCGGCTCGATGAAGGGACCTGAGGTGAGTAGGAAGGGCGTTGGCAGGGCAGGGCTTCATGGGTGCTCCAGAAGGAGCGGCTCTGTGAGGGCAGGAGGGTAGAAACAGAAATTTCAAAAAAAGAAAAAGGGAAGTGGTTATCCCTCTGTACAGACAGTTGGTGAGACCCCATCTGGAGTACTGCGTGCAGTTTTGGAGACCTCATCTACGCAAGGACATACACAGGATGGAAGCAGTCCAGAGGAGGGCAACTAAAATGGTGCAGGGTCTGCAGCAGAAGCTATATGAAGAGAGACTGAGAGAGCTTAATATGTATACTCTTGATGAAAGGAGGGACAGGGGGGACATGATAGAAATGTTTAAGTACCTCAAGGGAATCAACAAAGTCCAAGAGGGTAGCATCTTTCAGAAAAAGAGATGTGTAAGAACAAGGGGGCACAATTTAAAGATAGAGGGGAGACGACTCAGGGGTAATGTGAGGACATTTTTTTTCACAGAGAGAGAGTGGTGGATACATGGAACAGCCTTCCTGAGGAGGTCATTGGGTCTAAAACAGTGGAGGAATTCAAACATGCATGGGACAGACACAAGGCAATTATAGTTGGGGGTAGCAGGAAGTAGGCTGTTGGTTAACTAGAATCTGCAGCTTATCCAGTAGGTAGGGAAATGGGCAGACTGGGTGGGCCAAGTGGTCCTTATCTGCCGTCAAAGTCTATGTTTCTATGTTCTATAAACTGAACATGTACTCCCTGGAGGAGAGGAGGGAGAGAGGGGATATGATAGAGACATACAAGTATCTTACAGGGAGGAACAGGGTGCAGGAATACACTATTTTAAAGCAAAAAAGATGTTCCAGGACTAGAGGGCATGGGATGAAGTTGGAGGGAGGACGATTCAGAGGAAACGTGAGGAAGAATTTCTTCACAGAACGGGTGGTGGACAAGTGGAACACCCTGCCAGAGGAACTGGTGGGGGCTGAAACAATCATGGGATTTAAGAATGCATGGGATAGACATAAAGGAATTCTGGAGGTCAGGGGTAAGGGGCAACAGACTTCTTGGAAAACATAAACTGAACTTACAAGCTCAAATGGGCAGACTGTGTGGGCCATAGGCCCTTATCTGCTGACACTGTCTATGTATCTATGTATATATTCACATTAGACCTAACCGAGGAGCATTGGCCAATTCCCCTAGAAGCCTCTGGTAATGAAAACACTGCCTTCAGTGCACCTGTGGGATAGTTCCAATTCCTTACAATGTCATTCAGACTACATGGAACACTCGCAACGTTCCAAAGATACATGAACCAGGTGTTGGCACCCCATTCTAACTTTAGTGCAGCATACCTGGACGATGTAGTAATTTTTAGTCCTGACTGGGACACCTACTTGGCACATCTAAAGGCTGTAATATGCTCTATTAAGAAGGCAGGCGTGACCATCAATCCCACTAAGTGTGCCCTAGCCACAAGGGAAACCAGATATTTAGGGTTCATTTTGGGAAGTAGGCTGATAAAGCCTGAAATATTGAGGTTGAAGCCGTTGCAGAATGTCCAGTACCGATGATAAAGAAACGTGCATTCTTTTCTGGGTCTGGCGGGATATTACAGGCAATTTATTCCAAATTTTGCCTCGATTGCCACACCTCTTACTGATCTCACAAAAAAAGGAAGTGTGGCAATAAAATGAAATGGTCCCCTGAATGTGAGGAGGCATTCCAGAAAATCAAAGCAGCTTTATGTTCCTCCCCAGTGTTAAAATGACCTGATTTCAATCACCCTTTTGAGGAACTGGCATAGGAGCTGTACTGAGTCAGACCATTGATGGTGAAGAGCATCCTGCAATCTATATCTCCTTAAAATTGCATAACAGAGAACGAAAGTATTCCACTGTGGAACAAGAATGTTTAGCTGCTAAGTGGGCGATAAAAGTCCTTAGATTTTATTTGTGGGGGGGCAGATTTTATGCTGATTACCGGTCATAATCCCTAGTGCTTGATCCAGCAGATGAAAGATAAGAACAATCAGATTATGTGATGGTATCTTGCCGTACAACCCTATTGGCTTACAGTAAAACATAGGCCCAGGAAGGCACACACCAGTGCAAACATTTTGTCCTGATATGGGGCTACAACAGAAATAAAGGATGTACAAGATGAATGATATTGTGGCGTTTTATCAGATACATGTTTAAGACACCCCAGGGTAATGATGTTAATGCTGATGAATGTTTAAGTGCACAGCAAGTATTTCTACTTGTATATATACTGTACTATGAGGGACCCTGGGGTGGAGCTTTCAAGTGAGGGTGGGCAGAATCTCCATCCTACCCTAGTAACTGACAGGGTAGGTTGTGTTGGAAACTAGTCAGCTGTTATACTGGTTTCTGCTTAACCTTTGGGGGGTAACAGAGGACCCCCCTGAATCCTATGTTCACCTTGGGACTCCCATCTTATATCTTTCCCCCTCATTTTAGTCTGCTGCAGCAGCATTCTCTCTCTTCTGTAATTTCTCCTTATTTCTACTTCGGTAGGGTGGCCACCTACTGAAGTATCTTGCTACTATTCTCCCCTCCTTTGTTTCTTTTCTTATCTCTGGTGGTGCTCTAAGGAATCCTGAGTGCCTCTTGGTTATGGTGTACATGTAATGTAAAATGGAGCTGAAATGGCCCATGGTGGATATATCCCTAGTGTTAGGGAAAGTAAAGAATGTAAAAGGTGAGGGGGGCATGGTCTGGCCACCGAGGAAATGGCTGCTTAACTTCTCAGCTCCTCCAACTCTGGCAACTTTCGGTGTTTATATGGCCTGACCCTTGGGGATCCCCCACCCCAAACTCAGTTCCTCTGTTCGGGACAATGACCCATATTGCCCGGTGCAACTAATCTGTGAATGCATGGCAGTTTTTCATTGCTTTTAGTGCTGCTCACTCTTGTGCTCACAAGTCAACCGTGCACCTAGGCCATGGGCACCATGGCCCTGTCCGTAACCTGCCCACCTTGCTGCGACCTGACTAATCCTCCAGCCTATGCACAGTAAAGGTATAAAACTGAAGATCTTTACCTCGGAGCAGGATGGAAAGCAGCAATCCTCCTCCAACGGCCCACAATCAGCCGGCGACAGGCCCACCCTCTGGATCAGTGGGAGAATCACTAAACTATATAACTCATATGCTGGAAACAGTGTTCCTAAGAGTAGATGATATTAGCATCACTTTAACTGGCAACACGGTGGATGTCAGATCCCTACAAGACTGGCTTAATGTGGAGGAACAAAGAGCTGAAGCTCTAGAAGCTCAACATGCCAAACTCCAGCACACAGTTCTATGCCAGGCTGAAAAGTTGGAGATTGTAACCACAAGGGTAGAGGATCAGGAGAACAGAGGCCACCGAAACAATCTTTGCATCATTGGCATCCCAGAGGGGGCCGAGGGGGGCCTCCATGGGGAGATTTCTGAATGAGGAGCTCGCTACGATGATTGGAAATCGCTGGAGGAGTCCAGTGGAGGTTGAGCGAGCTCACCAGATCACGGGAAGAAGAGACAGATCCAATGCTCCCCCTAGACCTATAGTGGCTTATCTCCTTAGGTACTCCACTAAAGAACGTATACTCAGAGCAGCCCGAGACCTAAGGGAGATCCACTGGCAAGGGGCATCTATTTTGATCTATAGAGACTTCACACAGGAGACCACCAGCAGGCGCAGGGCTTTCGGTCCCATAAACAAAATTCCTGGCAACACACAACTTCCAATATTGCTTTAAAGGACTCACCAAATTGCTGGTTCACAAGGAAGGAAAAGAGCTGCTAGCGGAGGGGCCTGATGATGTGGAGCAATGGCTTGCAAGGTTTTGGCCTAACTTGCCTCCTACAACTATGAAACCCAGGAGGCTTTGGGAGCCTGGGGATGCTTCAACATATAGGAACTCTGCTCACATTAAGTCACCATCCAGGGAGCATTTTGCCAGTGCACCAGGTCCCTCCAACAAGTCTTCTCCCACCCTTAAGAACCTTGATCGCACAGCTCCGCTGACCGTATCTGGTGCAATCTCCACACCGGAGCAATTGATCCTCCCCCCCAGAACTGCAGGGGCCCATATGCGCTCCAGGCAGTGATCCAGAAGTGGCCAGATATCTCTGACAGACCAGGTTGAGACTGCCCCTCCGGCTAAAATACCAAGGGAAACATCTTCCAGCATGGCTTGATAAGAGCAGGTACCTGGCATAGCTTCACAGCAGGTGGCCCACATGGACCGGGCAGAAATCCCAGACGCCACCCTGGTGGAGATGGTGGACTTATCCAGCAAATCTCATCCCAGAGATAAATCTTATGCCGCAGTGGTTTTAGCAGCCCCGGATCCTACCCCGTCCCACCAGACACTTCAAAGGAAAGAAGGCGAATTTGGGGTGCGTAGTAAGAACTCGCCTGGCTGAATTTTGTATTGTGTTGCCCATACATTGGGTTCATAACTGCCTTGCAATGTAATAAGCTGTACTTTGGTAAAGTGTGGTTGCCCCCCCCCAATGGATCACACAGTCAATTTATATACAAGATAAGGGAGGATGGGTCGAGCCTGCAGGCTCCCCCATAGCAAATATATTGGGGCTGACCTCAGCAGCACCTCTCTCTCCTCCCCTCTCCCCCTCAGCACAGACTTAGCTGGTAATCCTTAATGGGGGGGGGACACCAAGGCCTTTTGGGCAGCTGGTGAGCAGGGACATTTTACCAGGGTGAGTCCCCCTCCTTCCTCATGCTGGGCCGTGACTATATGGTCATTGTAGTGTAGGATGGAGGCGAGTTACCCAACCTCCCTCCCTCTCAGTAGTCCTTCTCCCCCCTTGTTACCCCATCAGTGTCCATTACCCCCCTTTTCCCTCTATTTCCTTCCCCCCTTCCCCCCCCTTGGGTCTACCCGGCATACTGGGTTTGAATGCCAGACGAGGAGAGGTGTTTTTTTTGGTTGCCTCCTTTCCTTGTTCTCCCTTGAGAGTGGACACTTGCGTAGCTGAGGATACTAGGACCTGAGAGATCCTCTTTCGCAATAACATCCACTGCTTGTAGCGTAAAATCGCATACTGTTCTTAGTTTTAGTTCCCAGGCATGTACCTGTTATTTACCACAATATATACACAGTTTTAATCCAGCATTTGCCACTGTTTAAACAGACCATTGGTGGTTACTTGTAAATTCTGTTTAGCCATTGCTGTTGGACAGCTTTTGACTCAAGCACTGGAGCTTCTCCCCTTGTTTAGTTGCTCTTACTCCCTTAGTTTTCTATTTACTATATTCTGAAGGGCATCACTTGATAGTCATTTTACAGCCCCTAGGTTATAGTTTTTCCCCACTCCTTCTTTCCTGCCTTTGACACCTCCCCCATCCCACAATTCTATATGGATGGCATTAAAATTGCACACCTACGATTGGTGTCGTGGAATGTTAAAAGGCTTAACCACCCTGTCAAGCGCATCAAAATAATACAACATCTTCGCTCCCTGTGTACGGATACAGCTGTCTTACAAGAGATGCACCTCCTCAACAAATCCACTCAGTGGCTTAAAAAATCATGAGTTGGTGCAGTGTGTGGCAGCTCAGCCAAGTCCAAAACAAAAGGGGTGGCCATCCTCATAAGACGGTCCTGCAACTGGATGGTAGAGGAAACCAGAACCAACAAGCAGGGACGTTGGATTCTGGTTAGACTAGCCTCCCCCTCGGGTAAGCTGATACTGGGTAACATATATGCACCCAATGTCGACCAGGCCGACTTCTTTCCTGAAGTGAGTAAAGCTATCTCCATGTTAGAACAAGCCATTGGCTCCACCCCATTATTGTTGGGAGGTGACTTTAATTTAGTACCTGATATCTTCTTAGATAAATCCTCACCCACCTCCCAGGCACACCCCAAATCCCACACTGCTCTTCAAGCATTACAGGAGGAATGGGGCCTGGCAGACATTTGGAGACTCTCTCATCCCTCTGGGCGGGATGACTCATACTACTTGGCCACACATGGGGTCCACAGTCGGACTGAATATTGGCTAGCCAATAAGGCTGCCTCGGGCAACTTGTCAGACAACACCATTGGCAGCATCATCATCTCAGATCATGCGCCAGTGTCGACTATGTATTCCCCATCAGGGTCCCACCTTAAAGGTACAAGATGGAGATGCAGCCCCCTCCTATTTAGAGACCCAGATTTCCAAAATACAATGCATAAAGCGGCTCGGGAATATGTTGATCTGAATGTGGACTGCGGAGTGCCAGTGGTGACAGTGTGGGATGCCTTCAGAGCTAATATAAGGGGGCACATAATTGCATTTGCCACCCACAAAAACAAAGCTAGGAACTGATCCGTGGTCAGACTTAAAATGGAACTAGCCAGTCTAGAAACCCACTTTAAGGCCTCCCATATGACCAGCCAGGACACCTCGTTTACACACCAGATTAATGGGCTTAAATACAAAATTAACTCTCTCCTGTCCAATAGGGTGGAATGGTTGCTTCCGAGATCCAGGCACTCACACTTGGGGGGGATAAGGATGGGAAACTGCTGGCACATCAACTGCGTAAGCAGCAATCTGCTACTAAGATTCACGCTCTGCGCTCCTGTTCCAGCATGACCGTTACTGACTCAGCCAGCATCAATACAATTATGTAGGCCTTCTACCAGTCTTTGTACGAGTCCCAGTCCTCTCAGTTGGCAGCTCAGTTGCCACACAACCTGTCACAGTTCTGCCGCAATTTTGCTACCCCCACTCTCTCAGCTGAACAGTCCAACTTGCTGGATGCAGCTATCACAGGCTCTGAATTACAATAGGCAATATCCTGTCTACCCAAGGGTAAGGCTCCAGGCCCTGATGGGTTGACGGTGGAGCTTTATCAAGCCCTGGAAAAAGAGATTGCCTCCCCTCTCCTACAGGTAATGCAGTCAGCTCACTCCTCTGGTACATTACCACCCTCAATGAATGAGGCCCTGATCACCTTACTACCCAAGAAGTCCAATGACCTCCTCGATTGTGCTAACTTTCACCCTATCTCTTTGATTCCCATTGATACCAAAATCTTGGCCAAAATATTAGCCACTAGGCTACAAGCCATTCTTCCCTCAGTGATACACCCTTCCCAGCTAGGCTTCATGTCAGTTAAACTGGGGTCTGACAATACCAGATTGCTCGTCAACTTAAAGTGGATAGCAGCCAGAGCCAGAATCCCTATGGCAGCACTGGCTGTGGACTTCACCAAAGTGTTTGATTCCCTGGAATGGAACTATTTGCACAAACTCCTCTGTCTGTATGGATTTAGGCCCCATTTCCATCAATGGGTATCAACTCTGTATAATTCCCCGAAAATCCGTATATTAACCAACTCAAATATAACTCCTCTCTTCCCACTACATAGAGGCTCACGACAGAGATGTCCCTTATCTCCTCTCCTTTTTCTGCTTGCCTTAGATCCATTGATCAGGGCCCTACATAACGCAGACAGTCTTTCTGGCATCTCAGTGCATAGTAAAGATTATGTTGTAGCAGCATACGCTGATGATCTTTTCCTTACCCTGTCTCATCCCCATCGGTCCATACTGAAGGCACTAGGAATCTTACAGGAGTTTGCCTCACTATCTGGTTGGTGGGTGAATCAGAGAAAGACCATTCAGGCCCCCCTTAATCCACTACGTACACGGGACTGCATCTCTGGCATGGACTTGAGTTGGGCCACGCAGGGGGTTTACATACCTTGGGATTTTTATACCCACTAAGTGGTCAGACCTTGAGTCTTCTAATTTTGTACCTCTGCTAAAACAGCAGAGAACTTAAATTGAATGGTGGCACAGACTGCATTTATCAATGCCAGGAAGAGTGGTGGCTGTACGTATGCTCCTCCTCCTCCCCAAGGTCACATACCTATTTAATAACCTCCCGATCTCCCTCTCTCACAAACTTCTCTCTTCACTGGAGAGGACTGTGGCATCTTTTATCTGGGAGGGCAAAGCACATAGATGGGGGAAGTAGAAACTATGAGTTCACTGGACAAAAGGTGGGTTGGGGTACCTTGGTTTAAAGGTTACCATCTGGTAAGTATAATGGCACAAACCCTCAAATGGTTCACTCCTCCCTCTTCATCCTCCCCGCCCAATGGGTAGACCTAGAATCTGGTATTGCCTCGCCCATTCCGCTCCATGTATTACTGGAGCAGGGTGCCATAGGTGTTTCTAATCTTTCACCTATAATTAGGAAATCTCAATATGCCTGGCGCAGATGTATGTCCCTCTCACATACCCCAAAGTTCTCATGGAGCCCGCCTCTGAGATATGCGACACCATGGCATAATACCACATTTACCACAGGAGGCCAACCTATTAGCTGGCCCTCATGGGAAGCCAAAGGAATATATAAGGTGCAGGACCTTCTGATCCCAGACTCGGATACCATGCTATTCTTCCCCCAGATCCAACAAAAATATCAGTTCCCTAGCACGGACTTCTGGAGATTTCTTCAAATTTGTACCACTATCATATCCTTCCTCTCCCATAATAAGCCAGACAAGAAATGGTTTAGGCTGCCCACCTTACACAAATCCTCTTCAGCGAAAGGTGGCATCAGTAAGATTTATGCTATCATCCATGATGCCTGGGAGGATCACATGGAATCTTGCAGGGCTAAATGGGAAGCGGAACATGGGACAAGCATTGCTCCGGCAGCCTGGTCCAATTATCTTAAGGATGCTCATAAGGTGTATAAAGACTCTAGGAGCAGTTTCTTGCAACTTAAAATATTGCTAAGATGGTACAGGACACCTTCTTTCCTCCACAAAGTGGGAATTTTTTCATAAAAAATGGTGTGCCTATCTTCAATCTCATTTGTGTAAACCCCCTTCCCCCCCCAGATAGTGGGCATAATATACAGAACTAGGGACTTGACCAATTCACTGTTAATGTATGATACTTGGGAGTGCTGCATTGTTACATCCTTACTGTTAGTCTGTATTTTTTATACAGTGATGTAATTGCTAACATGTACGTTATGACCTTAGGCTCACTGAGTCCTATTGTGCTATATGTGTACACATGTGCTTGTCAAATCTGTATCACCTTAACCAAAACTGTAATAAAAAAATGTTCTATGATAAAAAAACAGAATGTAAAAGGTACCTGCCAGTTTAATGAATGGGCCCCTATTCTGTTTTGATGAAGGAACTCCTTTGTGAAGCTGAATGCAAGGGAACCTTGTTGCTTTTACGCATGCTGCACTTTCGGTTCCCTGTGACATCCCCTGCAGAGTAAAGCAGCTGTCCAGTCAAGTACAGGGTGTGTGTACTGCAGAGGCACCACCATAGATGCCTACTCCTCACTCCTGTTGGAGCGAATCCTGGAATACCCGCAGCCTGTAAAGTGGGTTAGAGGGCAAAGTGCTTCTGGAACAGCGCTCCGTAAAAACAAATGGTGTGCACAAGAACGTACGGTGTGGCTCGGAGAGCAGAGCCAAATGGGGACACAAGGAAACAGACATCCCATAGTCCTCTCTCATTTCATTTGGGTGCCCTTGATGAAAGAGGGCTAGAAATGGCCTATAGAGCAAATGAAAACAGGCTGGGAGTAAATAAAAAAGGTGGCTGATGGCCCAGAAAGCACAGAAGGGCCCAAATGAAAAGTTTCCCCGATGGCTCAAAATTTCAGCAGCCGACAGGGAAGGAAATAAAATTCTATAGAGAAACCTCTAGAAAAGAGGGCTATTGTTGTATAAAACCCTGCTACATTAATGGTTTTATGGGGGAATATTTATTCTTAATATATGAAAATACAAGAAATGCTTATATGTTTAAAAAGGAATAAGATGTATACAGTAGTATACCCCCATTTATGGTTTTCTGTAAACATATTTGAAGTGCAGAGGTTATAACATACAGCAAGACTAAAGAAGAATAATATGACTAGCTAGTAGTAATAAGTCCCGGTAGACTGGAGGCCTCACTCTTACCTGTTGCTGTCCTTCTTAGTACTATACCTGCATAGGAGCCAGCGGCCCCATTTGTGGCTTAGTCACTGTAAAGTGGGAGGGGCTTAGACCCTGTAAATAGCAATTAGACATGCAAGCCTTATAACTACTTATACAGAGAATTCTTGATCTACCTAACTAGTAAATTGCAATATGATACATTTAAGGTGTTGCAGTATGTGTCACCCTGATCCTCCACTGTCTGTATTAGTGCAGTTATTCCTTTGTTTTAGTTTAGGGGAGGATCAGGTGACCTCCTGGGTCTGTATATGAAGCCCTCCTTTATCCAGGTACAGCAGATCAGCCTTGGGAGCTATACTGTGAAGAAGAATAGCTGGTTGATAAGCACACAAGATAGTGGAAACTGATTAAGTATTCTACTCTGGGGCAGTACTACCGGGGGGGGGGGTAGTACTGAAGCTTCGGAAGAACTTGGTATTTTCTGATTTTTTTATTTTAGTTTATTATTTTTATTATGAGTTAAAAATAAAATTCACACAGAGTTTGTGTGTTTTAAAACCTATTTCTTGTGTCTCAGTTATCCATTTCCCACACCCGTTCACAGACGGTACTCTGGCAAAAACCAACAAATCAGCTCTGCTCGATCTTGTGCAATCCAAAGGTGGAGACTGCCTTGTTGACTATGTTGGTGCAATAATCTTTGATGGAATGGCTGTCATCCAAACACTATGTGATGTTCCTTCAACATTTGGTGAGCTTGCAGACACCATTTTAGTGTACATGGTTAAGCTTGCAACCAAGTACAAGTGTACTCGTTTGGACTTTGTCACAGATCAGTATCCCGATGTGAGCATAAAAAATGTGGAACAGTTCCGCTGAGCAGCTGGTGGCTCACAAACTATACAAATCTACAGAAAGGGGCAGAAAACCCCCAGTCAGTGGAAGAAGTTTCTTTCTGATGGCAACAATAAGGAAGCACTTCAGAAATTATTGTACACCGTGTAGAGGGATGCAGATTTGCAATCTGTAGGCAAGGACATCACTCTCTACATAGCCTATGGAGAGGAGTGCACTGCCTGGCTGTGTAGGAGGGTTCAGTGACAGTCAGTGCTGTTGATGAATTAAGATGTGACCATGAAGAATGTGACACGCTTATATCTATTCATGTGAAACATGCTGCCAAGGACTACCAGAATGTGATAATTAGGAGCCCAAACACAGATGTTGCAGTCATAGGCATCAGTTTGAAGTCACAACTGCCAGTCAATTTGTATTTCTTCACTGTTACTGGGAATCAAAGCCGCATTATTGATTTGGAGAAATTCACTTCAGCTCTACGTCCGAAGGTATGTACCTCCCTTATTGGACTCTACATATTCACAGGATGTGATTCTACAAGTGCCTTCTATGGAAAGGGAAAGAGAAAGGCATTTGCTGTGGCCTCTGACAGTGAAGAGTTCCTTGATGCTTTCACGGAGCTTGGGAAAGACTTCACACTGCAAGACTCAACATTCCTTGTGCTTGAGAAATTTGTGTGCCATATGTATGGCCAAGCTTTATCACAGGATGTTCATGATACCCGATGTAAGGTGTTCTGCCTGGCATTATCTTCATTGCCTGAGCAAAGCATGCCACAAACATGTGATGCTCTACACTGACACAGCAAAGTGGGCAAATTATCAGGCTGCTATAATGAGACACTCTCTTGTTTGCAGGATGAATGCTCCTTCCCCTTTTGGCCATGGATGGCATTTAGAAAACAAGGAGCTTGCCATCAACTGGATGACAAGAAGTCCAGCACCAGATAGCATTTTGCAGGGAGTACATTGTGCCTGCAAGCATGTGAAATGTCAAACAGGGAGGTATTCCTGTCTTGCTGCTGGGCTATCCTGCACAGACTTGTGTAAATGTCAGAAGTGTGAGAACATTGACAACAAAGCTGCCGAACCTGTCATTCACAATGAGAATGTGTCCGACGAGAGTAACTTTGCCAAGTAGGATGCTATGATTTTCAGACTGGGAAATGAAAATTTATTTTCCTCGGGGAATAAGCACTACAGTGCCAACAGTGAGACACATAATTCAAAATGAACACAGGATTTGAATAAGAAAATAAAATCTTGATTTAGAGTAATAATTACGTCAACTCATACCAATCAAGATAAGCTGTCCCTTATAATTATTGGAGAAATAAATCTCATACACAAGGGGATTCCAGTAAAAAAGTTTGTGTTTTACTTTTTTCAGTGCTGCTGCTGAGGATAATATGCCGATTGCCAAGGGAAATAGTAGTATTTTAGGTATTTACATATAAAAATGCATCAGAAGTATTACATTTATCATTTCATGCAGTTAAGCTGGTGTACAAACACTTCTCTTGAGGGCAAATGGTAAAATACTTCAGCCTATAGTAAAAGGTGAATATTGCTGAGAAAAACAAATGATGGGTATGGGGTAATACCCTGACCTATAGTTACTATCAAAAGATAGATATGGTAATTTATTGCACATTATCTGTTAGACTGAAGTTTGTGGAACATTTTGATGCATAAAACACCACAATAGGGCAAGAATGTTTAGTTCTTTAGCACATTTTATTGAGAATAAATATTTAAAATAAAAACATTTTCACACAGATTTGCTATAATTTGCATTTTTTAGTTGTGCATTACTTCTAAGTTCCCCAATCCATTCAATATTGCCTTTACTATACTTCCATATACACTTCAATCATTTTTAGCCAATTTGGGCCTTTAAATGGCAAATATTAATGGAGTTATGGATAAGAACCGTTCATTGTTATGGTGTCAAAATTTGTTGACAGCCAGGAAACGTTGGCTGTGCCATGACAGAAAATTGCAGGATTTTTTGAGAATGTTTAACACTAGGTCTGTCAGGTTATTGGCTATATAAATCTGCAGAAAGTAAGCAGTGCCCTTCTTGCTGGAATGAAACTCATTTTCTAGGCACATATCTCAGTTCAACATATGGCCTAAAAGGGCAAATAATCCATCTCTCTCAGTCAAAGCATTGGACCATCTGACACCCATGGGTGCAGACGTGCAGGGCCCTATGCCAAGGGAATAGTTCCCTTCGTTATATGGTACTTGGGCCCATGGGAGCAACCTTGAACCTACCATTCCCTGGTTGGGGGGGGGGTGTTGCATGACAGTGCCTTCCACCCAGTCTTGACCCATCCAGCTAGGTCACTGTGCTTGCCCACGAACTGAGGCACAGGATCACAAAGCACTACCCACTAGGATAAAAGGCTGGTATTACACATGATGTATCTTAATAATAATATATATATATATATATATATATATATATATATTTTTTTTATCTTGACTACAGATTTCCAAGATAGTAATTTTATGACTCCCCCTTATAAACATGACATGTTGTATTTATAGAATAGTGGCTGAAATGTCATTTTGCACCACGTGTGAAAACACATCTCATTGAAATATTGAAAATTAGCAGTTATGAGTGAACATTGAAATATTTCAACATTCACTTATAACTTGGTCATTTTACAATATCTTTACACCAAACTGTCAGTGTAGTCTTCTTATGACCTCACCTCATAAACCCAGTAGGTGAAAATGTTCAAATCCTGCCCAAAAAGTGATTTCACACAGCAACTGTGAAATAACCTTTCGGGACAGATCTGAAAAATGTCACATGGCGTCATGAGGTGGGGCCCCAAAAGGATGTGTTGAAAGTTTGGCAGGAAAATGTTTAAAATTAGCAGTTATGAGTGAACATTGAAATATTTCAGCATTCACTCATAACTGGGTCATTGTAGCATGTTTTTACACCAAATGTTCAACACAACTCTCTTATGACCCAGCCTTATGAACCCAGTCGGTGAAAAATGTTAAATCCAGCCAGAAAGATGATTTCACACAGCGACTACAAAATCACTTTTTGGGCTGGATTTTAAAAAAAATTCCACCACTCTTGTTCATGAGGTGGGGTCCATGAAAGGCCATGTTGAAGATCTGGTGTAAACATATTGAAAAAAAGATTACGTTATCAGTAAAAGTTCAACCCCCCCACTGAAATACATTTAACTAGACCTACCTTATTTTTTCATACTGCAGTCGCCATTTCCAGCAGCAAGATGATCCTTTAATTGGAGAGTGGATCTATCAGAACATAAGAAAGTGCCAGCAGAAGGGGACCATCTGATCCATCTAGTCTGCCCATGTGGGCAACCCCATCCCCCCAAGTCTTTTTTCCTTCCTAAGTTTCTGCAGTGCCTATCCCATTCTAGCTTGAACTCTCTCAATGTCTGTGTTGCCACAGCTTCTGGTGGCAGGCTGTTCCAAGGCTCCACCGCCCTTTCAGTGAAGAAAAAACTTTCTGATGTTGGTTTTGAATCTACCTTCCTGTAGGCGCATGCTGTGCCCCCTTGTTCATGTAAACAAACTTTCTCTGAAAAGGTCCTCAGTTTGTACTGAGTTAATTCCTTTGAGGCATTTGAATGTCTCAATCATATCCCCCCGTCCCACCTCCTTTCCAGTGAGTACATCTTGAGATGGTTGAGTCTTGACTTGTAGGGTTCTTGATGAAGTCCATGAATCATATTCATAGCTCTCTTCTGAATGGTCTCCAGATTATCTTTGTCTTTCTTGAGGTGTGGTCTCCAGAATTGGAGGCAATACTCTAGGTGTGGCCACACCAAGGACCTGTACAGCAGGATTATCACCTTGCCTTTTCTACTTGTGATACCACCTACCTATGCATCCAAGGATGCCGTTAGCTTTCTGTGCCCCTTTTTTGCATTGCCTGTTTGTCTTTAAATCATCATATATGAGTACTCCTAGATCCCTCTCAACCTTAGTTTCTGTCAGTTGTTCCCCTTCTATGGTATACCTCATGCCCTTACACACCCTCACTCATATGAATGTGCCACGTGACATGTTCAGGTGAGTGAGGGTGTGTAGGGGCATGGAGTGGTGGGAGCTGAGTAGGGGGTCAGGGTTGGGTATGTAGGAGTCAGGGGGTCAGATCACAGAGGGACCTTTTTTCCTACAGGTTAGTTTTAAAAAATACAAAGACATAGAGGGACTGTTTCCTTTTTTGCATGCTTAAATTACAATAGGGTCTGACACTGGGCATTGGACACCCCAGTGTTGGTTTAAGTCCACGGTGGCACCAGGGGGTGGTTACCCTGCTGCCATCACCTATACATTGGGGGGTGACCTGGAGGGGGTTGGTAAATGTGGTACCGGCAGTGGGCATCTTGGTCTACTTTTGTTAGTGTTTCATTATTGGGGAAACACAAGGGAGGGCTGGCAGAGCTGGGAGGGGAAGGGATTACAAAATTACAAAAAATATAGATACTGTAGATAGATACATACATACATACATACATACATACATACATACATACATACATAGACAGACATACAGTCAGGGAAGAGGATCACCAGCTCATTGCTCCAACTGAAGCTGTCAAATCGATGAAAGGAGGGACAGGGGGGACATGATAGAAACATTCAAGTACCTCAAGGGAATCAACAAAGTCCAGGAGGGTAGCATCTTTTAGAAAAAGAGATGTGTAAGAACAAGGGGGCACAATTTAAAGATAGAGGGGGGACGGCTCAGGGGTAATGTGAGGAAATTTTTTATTAAAAGAGAGAGAGAGGTGGATACATGGAAAAGCCTTCCTGAGGAGATCGTTGGGTCTAAAACAGTGGGGGAATTCAAACATGCATGGGACAGACACAAGGCATTTATAGTGGAGGGTTGCAGGAAGTAGGCTGTTGATTAACTAGAATCTGCAGCTTATCCAGTAGGTAGGGAAATGGGCAGACTGGGTGGGTCAAGTGGTCCTTATCTGCCGTCAAAGTCTGTGTTTCTATGACTGCAGCTGCGGCTTCACAATTCAAGATACTCCTGCTTTTCTCATACTGAGAATGTGGGTGAATGGCTTCTCTTGCTAAGCTGGGCACCAAGAATATTTGGGTGCCCAGAAACATTATTTCCAGGGCAATTTCCAAAAAACAAACACCAGAATCTAGCTAAGCAATCACCTAGATTCGGGTGTTTGTTTTTTGAAAATATATCATTTTTATGTATTTTTTTATTTTTTTTTCCTCACGGCAAGTAAGTCATGTAAATAAGCATTCATGATCAGTGTTTTTTTTTACTGGTTATCCAAAAAATGAGCTTAAATCCTTATAACTCTGGAACCGTATACTTTTTCATGAAAACTTTGAAAGGCATTGCCACAGTATCAGTCACTTCTACCCTGAAAGTTAAAATCTGCACTGTCTAAGATGTGATTGAGAGCTAACAAAAAAAACAAACAGGTTAAGTATAGCAAAACTCAAAGCTTGTTTTTTTTTGGCATTTTTTTGACGTTTTATATCTCAAAAAACAAGCAAGATGCCATCACAAAAATTTTCATATCTTGAGATTCTCTCAGCCAGACCATGCATGTCAATTTTTGGGTCGTCGCGCCGCTGCCAAGGTTATTAAGGTGCAGATGTTCGGGTTTAACATTAAACAGCCTACTCAACCCTAACTATAGGTGCATTGCCACACCCATATAATATATCTATATTAATTGCAAAAAAACATGTTAATACAGACATAAGCATTGAAGACTGCAAGGCGCACAAAGTAGAGAAATGAAAACATTAGGGTATAGGGTATCTGGAGTATTGGTGAATCAGTGGTGGGGTTTTCCTTGGGGTTGTCAACCCTAATGCCCACACACACACACACACACACACAGCCCTAAACTCCTTTCTGAAGCACAAGACAGAGCTCCAAGCCAATGCCTCATAGTGACACACTCTTCAAAGGTAGAGAAGTATAGCTCACCGTATGTTGGCAACAGAATTTGTCACAGCTTTCTTCATTCAGGGTCTGCATGAAGAAAAGAGATCATAAGTGGCCTTGTTTGCTCAGGGGAGGGGTGGGCATTAGGGTTAACAACCCAGAGGAGGACCTCACCACTGATTTGCCAATGCTTTAGAAACCCAGAGCCCTAATGTGTTTCATTTCCCTACTTTGTGCGCTTTGAGTTCTGCAGGCCTAATATCTGCATAAACATAATTCTTTTGCAGTTAATTTTCCTTTTTATCTGACAGTAGATTCATTTCTTTTTTCATGCAGGTCCCTCTAGGACCTGCATGAAATGAAATAAACACAATATTGGAGTTATTTGTAGCCCTGCTTCACCAACCAACTAGCAAGTGAAAGACTTCGGCATCTTAATCGTTGCAGTTACACCGTTGCACTGTATGATGGTATGGTGTAATGGTGCAAATACAAGGATTATAATTACTAGCTGAGATACAGTACTAATAATGGAGATTTCTTACCTGGGTACGGTGGATTGTGTGATGAGTGAGGGAACATCCAGTTATACCTCTAAAATAAGAATATTAACAGGGTCACAAAAGATCTGCAGCTCTTTAGTAACTAAATTTGACAAATAAGGTACTTTAACCATAAAACGATAGCAATCTGATACACAGTCAGTATCCTCCAGTGCTGCTGCTGACATCAATTAGACTTGTACACAGAAAGTGGAAAATGGGTTACCATAAGCAATAATAATACCAGTCAGCTGTGTAGGGTGGAAAGGGGTTGTAGTTTTACTCTGCGGGTTTAAAGTGGGTTGGTTGGTAGGGTAGGTACCAGTACCACAGCACTGACCCAGGTTGGTAAATGGACTGGGTCGCTCATGGAGGCCAGCGCAGGGGGATGTGGACAGGATTCAGCATCCCTGGGCCCACTCTCCTCTCAGGGTGGCAGGGGGCAAAGCTGCTCCTCTCACTGACCACCACCACCAGGGCAGGGTGATGCCACTTCTTCTTGTACACACTGCAACACTGACAGAAAGAAAGACTGGCAAAGTGGCTGACAGTCAAGGGGGAGGTGAACATCCATCTACCAGTCAGGTGGGAATCTATGGGGGTGTCAAGAGTACAAGGTATATTCATGAGATGGAGGATAATGGGGCTGGGCTGTTGACACCAGTAGGGGGCCTACTGGTGGTGTGGGGCCTGCAGTGACCTGACTTTTGTCCTACCAGGCACACTTCCCCCATTTTTCTTGTCACCTTACTTGTCCAGATGCAGTGAATGGGCGAGTCAGGACTCAACATGCCCATCAGGCTCCCTGACCCACCACAAGATGTCATGTGTGCACCACAACACTGCTCTGCCCGGCCCCGGTTCAGGACCAGTGCCAAAAGCTGCAGCGCCTTCCTTCATCCTCGGTCTATTCAGCCAGCTTACTGAGCTCACACCCAAACTCGGATCACAGGTACGGAAAGGCAATGTGTTCCCCAGTGGGCCAATGGACATCCATGCAAACAATGTTACTTTATACAGTTTTTTTGTGACATTTTGACCCCTAAATCTCAACATATTCTTTTATGACCCCCCCCCCCAATGCTTTTGAACATGGCAGGTGTCATTTATAAAACACTGGATGAAACAAGATTTCATGCTACAGTTATGAAACCACATTTGTGCCAGGATTTGAAAAATGAGTGCTGTCATGTTCATGAGGTGGTGTGAAAAAAATAGCTATGTTGAAAGCTTGGGATCAAAATATTGAAAATTAACAAAGATATGAGCGAGCATAGAAAAATGTTAACATATATATGCTTAGAACTTTGGTGTTTTTTAATATTTTGACTAAAGATTTTCAACATAGCCTCCTTATTACCCCATCTCATGAAGTTGGTCAGTGAACATTTTCAAATCCCACCCAAAAAGTGATTTTGCACAACGACAGCAAAATCACCTTTCAGACCAGATTTGAATAATTCCATCTCCCTTGTTCGTGAGGTATGGTCCCAAAAAGGCCATGTTGAAAATCTGGGCAAAAAAAAAAAAATTTTAAATTAACCTAGTTATGATAAAAGAAATACACCATATAATACTTACCTGTTATTCTCAGTTCCCGGTGTGACACTGGAAAGTGAAGACGTGTCTCCAGTGCAGAGACGGTACATTACGGCAATGGATCTCCCTTTGGTAAGTATATGGTAAGTGGGGTTTGGGATGGTAGGTGCTGAATGGGAGGGTCGGTAGGGGTGGGTGATGGGGACACCGGAAGACAACAAGGGACAGTTTTCTTTATTTCAGGGATTTAAAAAACAAAAGCAAGGACATCGCGGGATGGTTTTCTTATTTTAGCTAATGTACCTCCGACACTGAGGATTGGACACCCCAATGTTGGCAAGATACTTCGGAGCACTGGGGCTGGGCATCCCTGTGTACCAGACTGCTGACAGGGTTGTGGGGTTGGAATACACCAACACCAGGGACTGGACACCTTGGTGTCAGAAGATTAACATGGTGGGGTTGAAAATAAAACAGAAGAGGGGAGAAGAACTGACACTGGGAGCGGGTAGCCCAAGTTTCCAGTTCAAATCTACAAGGTCACTCAGTTGACTAATGGTGGCATCACTCCTAAACAACAAACTCACATGCTTGGCACATTCAGCAAGAGCGAGCAGAGCTTGACCAGCACATTGCGTCCTGCTGAATAGGCTTCTTCTGAATACACAGACACCTGCCACCTGATAAACAGTGCATTTTTGTAATGTAATGACATGATTTCATGTGTTTATAAAAATTCAGTTATCCTTTGAACGCTGATTTTTTTTAAACTGCACATGCTCAGAAACAGAACTATTTTTCTTGAATATTTTAAAAATGACTTAAGTTTGGGAGAGAAAAGCAATAACAGCAAATACTTTATATGCATATGGGCACTTGTCTTCCAGCAGTTTTGATGTCTAAATGCTGTTAATAATTTATAAAATGAAGTCAAGTAATTTGCCATTTTTTGTTTTAATAAAATAAAATTCATCAGAATCTTTGAACAATGTAATATGGTAGTGTCATGGATGTAATTTAAATGCATAGTTTAACCTGTGAAATGTAAATGTGTATTGTTTATTGTTAAAGGTCATAATTTGCCAGATAAAGACAATGATGTTGCATCTGCATCTCAAACAGATGACATCACAAGTGTGTGCACAGATGGAATCAATGAGGAAGCAGGTATTCCTTTTTTTTCTGCAATAAATAGTCAAGCAATATACCAGGACTATGTGACAGTGCTGGATTAAGGCTTAGGTAACGTGGCCTGATCCTGTTTCACATAGTGCAAAGATAGATGATGTGGTTCACAAATCCAAGTGCGGTGAGTCTATATGTTTTCCAGGGTCTTGGTTTGGGGCTGTAGCGACTAGGCTATACTGCATAATGTGCTAAATACATTTTCCACATTTTGACAGGCACTGTGTAATTTTTTTTTTTCATTTTATTCTTATACTGTCTTCATAAGTGGCATTTTGAGGGGGCTGGAAGGATATGATATTGAGTTCTGCAACAGGGTAGACACTCTGGAAGGGGTTTGAAAAGATCAGACAGGACCTATGTAAAGTAAATGAATGATCACGAGTGTAAGTTGTAACAGCAAATATTCAGTTCAAAGCAGTTCAAATTTCTAACTTTTTTTGCACATGAGATACTGATGGCCACAAAACAGGAAGGGGATCTGTGTGTAATCATATCAGATGACCTAAAGGAGGCAAAACAATGTGCCAAACGTGTGAGTATAGCCAATGAGGGTACTGGGTGCATAGGGTGAGATATCACCAGCAGAAGAACTTAGATGGTGATGCAACTGTACAAATCATCGGTGAGACCACATCTGGAGTACTGTGCCCAGTTATGAAGGTCACATTTATGTAAGGACCTAGACAGGGTGGAGGCAGTTCAAAGAATGGCAACAAAGGTGCTGCAGGGCCTGCATCAAAAATTATATATGTATGCCCTGGAGGAGAAGCGAGAGAGGGCAATATGGCAGAGACCATCAAATATCTGCAGGGTATAAATAAGGTACAGGATGGAAGCATCGATCAGAAAAAAAGATGTTTTAGAACAAGGAGACAAGACATGAGCCTGGAAGTGGGTAGATTACGCTTAATGTGTGGAATTATTTCTTCAAAGAAAGGGTTGTGGGCATATGCAATGGCCTCCCAGCGGAGATGGTGGCGGCTAACTCATCAGGGAAATGTAAAAATATCACGGGACAGGCATAGTGGGACCACAGCAATGGGAAAGACAATAAAGTATGAGAGCAGGTAGGGTCTGTTTTTTTGGGGGGTTACATCATGTAGTGAAAATGGTCTATAAGGTATAAAAAGAAATGGGCAGACTGGATGGGCCGTGCGGTCCTTATCTGCTGTCAACTTCTATGTTTCTATATTCTATGGTCTGACTGGGTTGGCCTAGTTGTATGTGTCATTGATTTATATGTTTCTACTGAAATTGAGTAAGACCCACTAGGCAAAAAAGCATGTTCCCAGTAGCAACCCGGGAGCATCTGTGTGGTTCAGTAACTTGTTCAAAGTCATACAGTATGCAAGTGGAGGTTATGGGAATCAAACCCAGATCTGCTGGATGTACCAAGCTCATTTATAGGTCATTATTTTATTTATTTATTTTTTTTTTTTTTCACCAATTATTTTACCAGGTGAGACACACTAAGCTGAAAGCTTGTTTGCAGGTGCAACCTGGGAGCACGAGGAAGTTAAGTGACTTGCTCAGGGTCACACAGTATGCAAGTGGGGGCTGTGGGATTCAAACCCACAACACAATAGGTAATACTGCCATTCTTGTTTATTAAGCATTATAAAAATTAGTTCAAAGGAAAAGTGTTAAAAGTATACTTTTTGAATGTTTTCCTCATTTAGTGGAAGATTTTTTAATACAATAGATCTTCCACCAACAGTTTAATAATGCTGGTTCAAAATCAGAGTGCATCATTCCAACATTTCTGAGGCCCTTTTTATAATCACTGTTAAATGCAATTCGCCTCTCAGGAAAAATTAGCATGACTAAGCCATGTATTTAACACCACCTACAAAACCACATTTTAAGAACCCAAAGTCCTTCCTGTCAGCATTCCATGCTCTAACAGTGCTGAACGACTGGAATGCTGCATGCTGACTTTGAACCAGCATTCTTTAACTGTTGGTGGAAGAAGTATTGTATTAAAAATCTCCCACAAAATGAGGAAAACATTCAAAAAGTATACTTTTAACACTCTTCTTTTAGACTAATTTGTATAATACCAATAAGACATGATCGGGGTTAGATTAACAGTCGATCACCCCCTGGGGCAATATGGCACTTGGCTGCACCTCATGCCACATTGCACCTCTATGCGGTGATTAACAGACTGTTAATCTAACCCCTGGTCACACCTTATTGCTTAAACGGTAAATTTCTATGCATTTTATTGCCGTATTTGCATGTGACACAAGCCATGATGTGCCTAGCTGCCTGCAATTCCCTCCCCCCAGCAAGCATGAACCCCTCCCAGGACCGGCCTTGGTCATACAGGGCCCATGTACATCCCCCTGCTTTGCCATTTAACTTCCTTTGAACTCCCACACACACAATTCGACATATACACCTAACTAACCCTCCTGTCCTGTACTGATAAAACAGTAGCTGATCTACTAGGTTAACCAGCATACTGCACTAATGCGCTCTTGTTGTCTTCACACAGTTATTCCCACAGGTCGTACATTGAGGACTAGGTGACCGTGTGGTATAGCTGGAAGAATTACATCTGTTCTTACTGAATGGTCAAAAGAGCATCATCATTTTCTACTTCAATTAGAGGACAGGCGTCAGAAATGGATGGAAGAAGAATGGAAATAAAGACAGGAATGGGAAGAGAAGTTGCTGACATTCTTTGTGAAGTAAAGCGGTAAAAACATTGAAAAAACTGTAAAAGATTTATCGACCATGGTAACAAACACTAACAGCTCCACACATTCAGATTCACAGTCATTTAATCTGTCTGTTAATTCCACAAAGACTTATGCAACAATGCAACCTGTGCATTACAATTATGATCCTACTCAGCCGGAATGGAGAGCGAATGTGAGACCATTATGTAGTACAGGACAAATTTCATATGCAGAGTGGAGTTTAAATAATATGTAGTTGTATGTAACAAATTTGCATTTTAACTGTTGTTCATTCTATGCAATGTGGTATACTGTTTGCATTTGATCTTTGACTCTCCCATAGCACATGAATTTAAAGTTGTAGACAGTGATTGTCAAACATGTTGATAAATTCAATAAGTACAAGTTATTAACAAAATATTTAATCCATGACTTCTCATCCATAATGTTTTAATTACAAGCTTCTAAAATTACAAAAAACACTTGCTAATAAATAATTGCTGTGTATATTTAAGCAATAAGCCACGAGGGGGTGTGGGTTATCGGGGGAGTTACCACGGCTGGAGTGGTTTGCCCACGAGGCGCAGCTGAGTGGGTAAATCCTCACCAGCCGTGGTAAATCTCCTGATAACCCACATCCCCGAGTGGCTTATTGCGATTATACCTTGTTGTTTTTATTTTTTATGACAAAAAATAAAGTTTAATAATTTTTTTTTTTTTTAAGAGTTTTTATTATTTTTATTAATTTTCTTATGCCGCGAGAAAAAAAGAGTTCTCTGTTGCTAGGTGGAAAGTTTCTGTTTATGTATGTTTGACTAATGGGCTACCGTCACACAGCACAGCGTGTGGTTTCGTTTAGGTTTGTGGTGCGAACTGCTTCTGTGTTTTACGAAGCAGTAGGAAGTGACCAGTGTTGTGTTTTCCTTCAATATATATATTTTTATGTTGGCTTGCACGCATGTGCAAGCAGCATCTTGCGCTAGTACGGATTTTGGGGGCGCGGCTGCTGTTGGGCGAATGCAGGGCAGCATCAGTAGGTGCGTCCCTCATTCCCCAATCAGCCTGCATGCTGGCGCCACACCATGCATACATAATGGGGCGAGCACATCTAAGCAAAGGTCCGCTGCAATCTAAGCAAAGCTCGTCATACACAGTGATCCTTTGCTTGCCGTGCTCGCCGCCATTATGACCATGGTCGGCGAGTGGGCGGCTGTCTCACGCTTGCCAACATCGGGGGTGCCCAATCCCCCTGTCGGCAAACCCCCCCGTATTTGTGTGCCGTAGGGGGCCCTCCCCGTCGGCATACCTCCCCAAATGTTGAATGCCAAGGGGTGCCCAATCCCCTCGGCTCGTGGGCCCCTCGCTGTCTTTGCACGCCGACGGGGAACCCACTCCCGCCTGCATCACTCCCCAACTGTTGAATGCCGAGGGGTGCCCAACCCTCGACTCGCGCCCGCTTTCTTTGTTTGCCGACAAGGTGCCCAATCCCGTCGGCATTACCCCCGTGTTGTGTGTCCAGGCGAGGTGCCCAATCCCCGTCGGCTACTGACACCCCCAAAACCTCTTAGGTGGCACGCTGGAGCCCACCCCAGCATGCCAAATGCCTTGTAACGCTGAAACTGTCCGACAGTTTTCCTTTTTTCCCCTGCAAAACGAAAACCGCCCTCGTAGTCTAGATGCCCCCTCCCCCATCCGCAACAACCCACTGCGCACCCTGCCCCTCACCCCATACTTACTCGGACTCTGGTGCGACAATCTTCCGTGGACCGGGAACATGTCTGCACTCTTCAAAGCCGACCGCGAACTGAGGAACTGCCGGTAAGTTGTATAATGCAATGAATAGAGTTTTTTCAACTTTGCTGCATATCTCAGGCATTTCTTGGAATTTTGGCACCAAATTTTCAACATGGGGTTTTTGGGGCCCCGCCTCATGAATTCTATCACTGCCATGGCGTTAATCAGCCTTGAAAGGTGATTTTTCAGTCACTGCGTGAAATCACCTTTCAGGACCCATTAATGAAATGATAGTGCCAATGTTCATGAGGTGGCCTCCAAAAAGCCTATGTTCCAAATTTGGTGGAAAAATCCATCAAATGCCTGTTTTACGAGCGTGCGTTGCGCAGTTCCTACGTAGGCTCGGAACTTCGTGCATTCGCAATATTTTAATGCCTGATTTTCAGCATTGGCATTTTTGTGCACCTCCTTGTGAACAGTACAGCTGTCATTTTCCACATCCTGCCCGAAATGTGTTTCCGTACTTCCGGCGCACAATAGCGCAGTCGCTGTGGGAAATCAGTGTTTGGGCTAGATTATGAAAATGACAGTGATGCAGGTCATGAGCAGAGCTCTTAGAATGCCTATGTTGAAAATTTGGAGCTGATACTCCATAAAATGACTGTGTTACGGGTGTGCGTTGGCAGATTGCATGCCACGCTCGTACCGTAGTGCATTTGTGATATTTTCACTCTGGATTTTCACCATTGCCATTTTCCACACCTCTTGATGAACAGTACAGCCGTCACTTCACATATCCTGCCCAAAATGTGTTTCTGCACTTCCGGCGCAAAATAGCGTGGTCGCTGTGCGAAATCACTTCTTGGGACACTTTGAGGAAATGACATTGTACATGAGCAGAGGTGCTAAAATGCCTATGTTGAAAATTTGGTGCCAAACGCCCATAAACTGGCAGTGCTGCAAGCGTGCCTTGCATATTTCCCACGCACCCTTTCAACTCCGCAAATTCCCGTATATTTGTATGCCACATTTTCAGCACTGGCATTTTATTACACCTCCTTATGAACTGTGCAGCTGTCATTTTTCACATCCTGCCCAGCACGTTTTCCTGCACTGCACTAACAAACACCCAAAGGGACACCCTAATGCCTGTCACTCTCTGCAGGGTGGGGGTGGGTTGGCATCAGTTCAATACTTGACTGCCATTCCTATGCTGCATCTCTCTAACTCCTGCACTGCCAATGGCAGCAAGACAACATTCAGCATTGACAAATGCTTGTTTTTAAATGGAGGCTGCTACATTAATGAGGCGAGACACTGAGCGGACCGGAGACAAAGCTAGTGTAGAGCGGGAGTCTCATGGCATGATGGAGGGCAGACCGCACGGGAGTGGAGACGGAGACTGAGGCGAGATGGGTGCACTTTTGGCGGTTACGGTGAAATCCATGCTGGTCTGTTTTTTTTTTTTTTAAATGTGGATTCATTTTCTTGGGGGTTTGCGCTAGTCACGCTATGTGCTTTGGTGAGTTGGACGTGATGGGAGTCGGAGACCACCGCTTAGCGAGCATTCCAACATGGCAGATCTGCAGTTTGAATTTCCTGGGTCAGATGATTTGTCAGAGATGCGGCAGGCTGGCACCTTTTGCGGTGATTATCACAGGATTTACAATGGAGGTAAGGTGCCAGCCTGCCGTTCTCATTGGCCGGTGTCCTAGGTCCATGGTATAATAATAGTTTTATCATAAGTTCACAAGTTGATAAATACACATTTTATTTGAAACTGAAATGCAGCGGTAACTATTAACTTTGATATCTCAAAAGAGACAGGATATAATAACTAGTTAATAACCAATAATAACTAGTTAAAAAAGTATATGTAAACAAACAATGACTGTTCTAAGCTATATACACTAAAGAAATAACATTCTGTGCTAATAAATTATTAATTAAACTTGATCTGTGTATACGTGGGCCTGGATATTCAAAGCGGTTCTTGCTCTTAACTCTTGATGCGACTCATATAGAGCAATATTCAGGCGGGAGCAACTGCACAGCACAAGTTGCAGTGTGCCAATGCACAATAGAAATGTATGCATGCGCAAGGGCAGGGGGTAGACCCATGAATATGCGGCACAGCATGATATTCAACTGCCGAGCAATGGCGCAAGTGAGGAGCAACTGCCAGTTGCGCAGAGCAGACTTGAGCCCATAAAAACAGGGAGCAAGTAGGAGGAGAGCACTTGCACCAGAGGGGAGCAGGACAGTGGGAGACAGACAGGCTGTCTGAGAGAGGAAGATGGAGACAGGAAGAGAAGAACAAAGAGAAAGAGAGTGTGTGTGAGAGAGAGAGAGAGAGAGAGAGAGAGAGAGAGAGAGAGAGAGAGAGAGTGCCACCCAAGGAGGCCCATTGAGGGAGGAGGAGAGAGTGGCTGCCCAACAGAGCCACCGGACCCAAGGGGAAAAACACAGGAACCCACAGGGGCGGGCAACAGAGCCAGCAGGCAGAACCCAGCCTGGGGCAGGGTATGCGGGGGGGGCCTGCTGAGTGACAGGCACTGTCCCACAGAGCCGGGTGGGGGGCCAGTGGAGCCGGATGCCCAGGGGGTGACAGGACAACAGGGGCCATAGCCAGTGTGGCATTCCAGATGGAGGCTGTAATGAGGGGTGTGAGGAGGCAGAGCAACATGGCCGTGGAAGGGCCGTCGGCAGTTCGCCCAGAACAGGTCAGTACTGGCCCCGTATCAGCTTCGAGAGGCACACTGACACAGAGATCGTGGGCTGGTATTGCCTGAACCTGGTGATTCTGAGGCAGCTCTGTGAGCTGTGCAGTGAGGAGATGCAGGCACCCACTAGGCGGAGCCATGCCTTGACAGTGGAGACAAAGGTAACAGCTGGGGGTCTCGTACCCGGAGCCTGCTCAGGGGGAACAGCAGATAGGTGCAGAGGACTTTGGGGGGGGGTCAACTTCTTTACCTTAGGGTATAGACCACTGGACACAAATACGTAGTCCAATCTGGACCACGTACCATGAGGGTTCAAGTGAAACGTGTAGTCACGAGTACCAGGATTTGCCATCCTCCAAGCAACGACTAGGTCAAGATCCCCAAGTCCCTGTTGCCATTGTTTTACCGAGGCAGTGTCCCTAATCCTCGTGCCTGAATAGTCCAGGTTTGGGTCTATGACGCAGTTAAAGTCCCCTGCAAGGATCAAATTAAGGAATTGTTCCTTGATCATCAGATCCAGCATCATTTGGTAGAACTCTGGATCGAGTACTGCTGGAGAATAAACATTTCCCAATGTGACCTCCCTCCCCTGTATTTTTCTCACTACGAAAACACAGCATCCTTCCAGTGGGTCTCTGACTGTGTGGATGTGCTCAAAAGGAAGGCTTTTGTGCAGATGACTCACCACCCCCCTCTTATGGGAGCTGTATGAGGGCGCATGGCAGCCCCAACCCACCCTCCAACCAATTTTCCATGTTCTTTATGTGTCAAACGCGTTTCTTGTAACATGGCTATCATCGCATTCTTTCTTTTAAGTGCTATCAAAATCTTAGTTCTCTTAGTAGGTGAGGTAAAACCCTTTACATTCCACAAAATGATGTTACAATGTTGGGGCCTAGCCATGGTCTCTCCCAGCGGTCATCCTATATTGCCCCACGTACCCATGCTGGGCTAATTCAAACCTCCTCTCTCCTCTTAACTCTATGTACTGCTGAAAGCACAGCCCTGCACAGTAAAAAAAGTATATCAAAAAACATGATTAACATCCATAAACAGTACCTATTCTGGGCGAACACCAAGCCCAGCCACAACAAATTAACAAGTGAAACTGCGTATATATCCAGTTTTCCAGATTAAAGTCATTTAGTATACTGAAATTCGTATGTCAGAATCCCTAACGCTCCCCTCCCTCCGCATCCTCTCTTAGTACCTTTATATTTCCATAGCATTTGTGTTCTAAATCCTCTTTCCTCATATCCTTATTTCTTTTTTCTCACTTTTGCCCCCCCCCGTCTGCCATCCCCCCCTTCACTGCTTTAGATCATCAGATCGCAATTCCTCAATGTAGGACAGCATGTCAGAAACATCCACTTCCATTCCCAAGAGGCATATATAACTTTCAGACTCCACCGCCCTATTCATGGGAGTAACCGTATCCCAGCATTCAATGCCATTTGCGTGATCGATCTCCCCCCCCCATTTAAGTGATCTTATTTAGAAAACAGTACCAGAAATATCCAGTCTCCCCCAAATCAGCAGTTTTCAGGGTCTATGTTTGAATATTGAGGCATACAGCCCCTGCGCCATCTTGGGAGAATGCCATGAGGGTAGAGTCATGGTATCTGGCGCTCGCATAATTTTGGCACATTACTACTTCCTCGTTAAACCCTGCGATTTCTAATTTATATTCCCTGCGCAAGATTAGGTTCCCCTTTGTGTACCATTAAGGTCCATAATTGTGGTTTCATTGCTATAACCATGGGAGAGGGTTCCCCCTTCGAATGTCAGATCAAACAGTTCCCCCCAGCGAGCCAGGGTAGGTCCAGAGAAAAATAAGTGGACTAATAATAGAACCATGGACACAGACCAATTCAGCTCTCCCCTTCTTGTTTTTTTTGTCCCAGTCCTCAATAAAGTTGTACAGCTTCTCCGGTTCCCAAAAACAGAAGGTAGCTCCTTCCCATTTCACCTTTACTACCACAGGGTATGTCATAAAAAATTTGATTTCTCTTTCCCTCAGGCGGTCCATATATGGAATAAATTGCTGCCTCTTTTTTGAATGCGCAGAGATATCCTGGTAGATGGTAAGGCAAAGCCCCACATATTTTAAATCCTTGAGATTCCGGTATGCTGCTAAAATAGCCTGCCTGTCCAGGTAATGATGGAGCCAAAAAATAACTTGTCTGGGCGGTTGGCCTCCTGGTGGCCTCGGGGCCAGCGCTCTGTGGGCCCATTCTACTTTCAGACTTTTCAGCTTATTTTGCATCTTGAGCAGGTTAGGAAGTATAGTTGTGCAGAATTCCATTAAATTACCCTTCTCAGCCCCCTCTGGTAGACCTCTAATCCAAAGACTGTTTTGTCGACTATAGTTTTCTTGGTAGTATAGTGCCTCTCGTAACTCCTCCAGCTCTTGTTCCATTTTTGCAAGTTTTTCAGGCACTAGTCTAGAGGTGTTCTCTAGGTCCGATATACGCTGCTGTTCCTCGGATAGTTGCCCGGAATATTGCTTGAGCTCGGTGGTGAGCCCCACCAGTGATTTATCCACCTTATCCCAGCATGACTGTAAGTCTGCCACTACTTGCTCAGAAACAGCCTTACTGATCATTGCTAGTTCGGTTGCTGAGAAGGAGATTGGGCCCAGGCCAGGTGGTAGATGCTCCGGTGGGTTTTTTCATTGATTTTCAGCCCCTTGCAGCGATGTTTTCCCTGGTATCAGGTACTCATCCATATTAGCAGTTGTTTATGGGCTGTTTTATGGTGTAAAAGATTATTTGCAGTTTGTAGAAATAAGAACTTTAATCGCTGTGGTGCAGAGCTCCTGAGGTTTGCGTCCTTTCTCTTTAGCTGTTCATTAGCACCACCAGGCTGTTATTGTTTAACAACGCCCACTTAAAAGCGAGTGCCACTTCGATGTGCCCTTTTGCTTCTACTATCCTTGTGCACCCCAAACATTCAGAATCACCAGCTGACATTTTTTGCTTGCTAAGTAAGCCCTAAACTGGAGCCCGGGCTCATCTCCCTGATTGTTTTCCCCATGATAGCATCATTCAGAACAAAAGTAAACAAGCAGCGATAATTGAAAAAAGAAGAGCTCGGATTTCAGAACAGCAAGCTAAGTTCACTGAAAGAACATGCATCTATAGCACCACTACTGTGCATGAGACGAGCAGGAGTGTCTTGGTTTACCATACTGCAGATGAACGTCCAGCTCCGGAACGGAAACTAAGAAACTCACGCTCCTCTCATACACAGCAGTGGTACCAGAGCTACTGCACCCTCTCATCCAAAGCAATTTAGTCTAAAGGGGATCATGATAATTATCTCCCACAGTACTTTATAGTGACAGAAAAACATGTGCATACCAGAATAAAATCCTTAGTGTGACCACCTGCAGCCAACAGAAAACAACTGCCTCCAGACCATGCTTACTCCATCACACCGCAGCCCCAGAGCCCTTGGCACGCCCAGTGTAAAAAAAACAAACCACAGGACAGGAAGAAAAAAACTTGCAGATAAAAATGAAACATAAACCAAGTAGGGGGTAACTGTAGCGAGGATGGGAGCGTGAAGGGGCGAGTCAAATACAGAAACAATAACTCTGCTGTGGGGATGGTAACTGCATACAACCAGCTTTTTTTCTGAACTACAGAGTCTCGAGTAGGACAAAAGTCCTTCAATGCAATGCAATGCATGTGGAGGAACTATTTTTTAACAACACTTATTTTAAAACTATTTTTTCATTAATTTTATTACATTTTTTTGTTACAGTGCCCATTTTCTAAGCACAATAATACCCTCCAGGGTGGGCATTATGGGACATAACAGACCTTCCAGGGGCTATAAGGCCCTCCGCCTGTGGCATCGGGCCTCATTACGCCCTTGGGTGGCCCGTTATATCCCATTATACCATGGACCTCGGACACCAACCAACGAGAACGGCAGGCTGGCACCTTACTCCATTGTAAATCCTCTGATAATCACCACAAAAGGTGCCAGCCAGCCACAGACTGCTTTTTCTGTTTTCCCTCTAACTGGAATGATCTTCCTGCTGACCTCTGCCTCTTCCCCTCTCACCCTGCTCTTAAGCTACTTCTCAGGGATCATGTTGCTCCCTCCTGCTGGTATTCCTAGTACCTGTATGGTTGACTCTTGTTATTTGGACAGTTCTGCTGCCAGTCTAATTAATTGTTCCTCGCATTGTTAGTTTATTGTTTGTACTTGTATTCATGTTGCATTGCTTAAAGCGATTTACCAAGTTTTGATATATGAACGCATATACTGCAAGGTGACTGCATATAGAACTAATTCACAACGTATTTTGATAGATGCATAGCCTATTTTAGCAAATTAAATCAGGTTGTCACCCTCACAAACCAGGAAATGTCATTTTGTGTATTGGAGCCTGTATTTGGTGACCTTTGACACTCATTACCTTTGCAATGTCACCACAGGGAGATCTGTGTTCTGCAATTAAAATTAGTTCTTGGTCACAGCAATTCTGTCTTGATAACAGAGCTCTTGGTCGCAGCATGCAGCACGACAATAGCAATGTCAAATAGTTCATTTTCAGGGTCCGATGATGAAAGCATTATGTTGTTCTGCACTAACAGTGATCTTTCAGGCACTGACATTGTGCCACAATTTGACAGCCACTGCATAGTAGATCCCCATAGGGATGACTCTATGACAGCAGTGAGAATGATGTGGGCAGTAGCTCAGGCAGTCACAGCAGTAGTCCTGATCCATTCCAGTACAGCAGTGAGAGCGGACTTAGCAACACGGACTGTTAATATTATATTTTGCTACTTAGTGCTACGGTTTAGTTCCCGTCATTGCTGTCATTTTACTGTGCAAAAATTGAAGTATGGTGTGTGTTCTGTTACTCCCAGCATCGATGTGCCCACACAAATGCTAGTGATAGTACCCTGGGTTTTTATATTTCTTTTTTGGGGGTTGCTTTCCTTATGCTAACAAGTTCTTGGCCACTCCAGCTTGACACTGACAGCACGGCTCAATCTGGTGGCAATGCTTGAGCAGGATAAATGGCTCACAGTTTGTCCAAATCCAATTTGTCCAAATTCCTCACCTGGTACTAGTTAGGAGTGACCTCCCGCCAGTTGATTTATCAGTCACTCACTCTGATGGAGCACAGGGTGGAAACTACAAGCAGGCACCTTGTACCCCAACCACTCCAAACCCCCCAGCTGCACACATACACTTAGAAAAATGCTACAGCATAGAACTTTTATTATCTGTAAATTATTTATACTGTTTGGGTCTGTCTTTGCCCTAGTGTGAACTGGTCTACACTATACTGTAGCTTTCTTCTCTGTGCATGTGTGTGTTTGGGGTTGGGGGGGGTCTGCTTGTACTTTCCCCTTTAGAGGTAACAGTGGTTGAGTAGCATGTTGATGTCACCGGTTCCCCTGTTTATGGCATGTTATACATTTAAAACTACAAATGATTGCACCAGCTTTGTGTTACCTCTAAGCGCTCAGGAACTATACAGACTGCAGCTGTCATTAATGTATGCATAAGCATCTGTAATATCATCCTGGTATTGGCTTATTGCCGCTACATGTGTGCCTCCTGGTGCATTATGAATTGAGCAAAAAATACACAGTACAGTCGGTGATCGTCTCCCACCCCCCAAGGTTAAAAATGACACTGCCAATACCCTTCTCATGGAGAAAGAGACCGTATTTATGTTTAAATAGCCTAAGTACCATTTGATTGGTCCACTACAAAAAGGGACATATCCTTGTGGTAGGAACTCTCAAGTGTTAGGCTGTATTTGAACCACCCCTCCTCACTTATGTCACCATACTTCATTACCACTTCGGTCTGTGTCAAGCCGTTTGTGTTTTCCCATTTTTTCCATTACAGTGGATCTCTGATGCACATGTGTAAAGTGTACAGCAAATACAACAGATGCTGCACTATACTGTCTCCCATGCCTTACCAATGTCATGGTGCATTGTGTAGACACCCTGCATTCATTGCTGTGTAGCCCATATTTTGGTTCAGACATTATTCCCTAAGTATGCCGAACTGACTAGCATACTTTGCAATATAACACCATAGAAGCCGTACATTGGTACCACAGTATCGAGAGAGGATGGCAACTGCAGTCTCTCCTTTTGCTGATGCTCCAGAGCGCATACAATGATGCTATAATCCTAATTATAAATAAAGACTGTATGTTAAAATGTTAAAAAACTGTTTTTAATTTTGAGATGCACTGTAAACTATGTACAGTATAACTATGTACAGTATATAACTGATTTTATTGCATTCATTTATAAACTTAACAAGGAGCTGGCAAGCTGGAGAAACAATTCAGTGCACCACGTCCCTTTATTCATGCACATCTAAGCATACTTTGGTGATCAGTGTTACGGTGCTTGCATGAGAACACCAAATGAGCCTAAGAAAACACAGGAGCACAAGAAAAAATATAAAGGGCCAGATATTCAAAAGGGTTGCGCCATGCGCAACAGGGTTGCGCATGCTCAAGTCCTAAATTGCGCCATTCTGCGATATTCAGCAGGAGGCAGTTGTGCCACTGAAAACAGGCTGAGCAACAGCGCAATGCAAATGAATGCATGCTCAACAGGAGGGGCAGGAACCATGCATAAACTGCACAGCCCGATATTCAGCCGGGCTGTGCAGAGTTGTGCAGGCGCAGCCCCCAACCTGAGCCTGCAGGACCTTGAGCCAAAAAAGGCTAGTCGAGGGCCACCCACAGGTGAGCTGCTGCATTGCAGGGCGCAATACAGCAGCTGCCACCTGTGGCTGGCCCCAACCTCAGTCCCTGTGCCCCCAGCCCGACCGCTGGCATAGTGTACCTCCCCACCAGCCCGATCGCGGGCATCAATGTGTCCCCCTCCCGTTCCACATCCCTGGTGGTCGGGACCGAAATGCCACGATCGCAGGCAGAAAGTAAAGTAGAAATCCCTCCCGCCGCGCGATCGCGGGCAGTAAGTAAAAGTGACCCCGAACATCACTTGTGCCGTCGCGGGCAATGTAAAGTAGCCCCCTCAACCGAACATCTCCCTGGTGGTCCAGTGGACCGAAATGCCGATCGCGGGCAGAATGTAAGTAGAACCCCCAAACATCTCCCTGGTGGCTAGTGTCCCCACCCACCCACGAAGCCCACTGCCAGCTCCCGGCGGCGGTAGGCGGCAGCATCCACCCACCTGCCCGCCCACACGCCCGCCGACTGACTGCCAGTAGAATACGCCAGATGGTGCAGAGCAAGAGCCAGTATGATGCAGCCTCAGGCGATCGGCTTGAGCAACCGAGCGGCAAGCGGAGTGGGATGCTACCGGCTGCGGGGGAGGGGAATGGTGAAGCCGTGGGTGGGTGGTGTGGGGAGACACTAGCCACCAGGGAGATGTTTGGGGGTTCAATTTACATTCTGCCCATGATTGGCATTTCGTCCACTGGACCACCAGGGAGATGTTCGGGTTGGGGGTCACTTTACTTACTACCCGCGATTGGGCACAAGGGACATGTTCGGAGGGGGGTTTCACTTTACTTTCTGCCCGCGATCGGGCACAAGGGACATGTCGGGGGTTCACTTTACTTTCTGCCCGCGATCGGGCACAAGGGACATGTTCGGGGGTTCACTTACTTTCTGCCCACGATCGGGCACAAGGGAGGGGTTTCACTTTACTTAGTGCCCGCGATCGGGCATTTCGGTCCACTGGACCACAAGGGAGATGTATGGGAGGAGGTGGGGGAGCCACATTGCTGCCCGTGATCGGGCTGCAGGGTGCATCGGTCCCCGACGGCTGCTGCCTGGCAGGGCGCCAGGCGCAAGTCCTCGGGGATCGGCGCACCTACATGCTAATGGCATGCAAATGGGGCTATAATCAGATGCAAATGGCCCCCCTGTGCCTTGCATGAATTATGGCCCCATTTGCATGTCACCTTTTAAATATCGTGATTTTTGATGGCGTAATGGTACTCTGGCCACCGCAAGTTGAATGCTCCACTCTGACAACTTGCGGTGGCGCAAGTTCCACTGCGCCATGCACAGTGTCTGTGGTTGGGGGGTGATATTCAAAGGAGTTGCTCAATAGCGCAACTCCTTTGAATATCGCCCCGGCCACACCCCTGCGCAACTATTTTGCGCAGCGCAAGGGCTTGCGCCTCAGAATGGCACAGTTTGAATATCCAGCCCCAACTGTCTATAATGATGGTGACAATCAGAAATGCAATAGCAAAGGCAGTTTACTGAAGCAATCACACTGGAAGCAGCACTTGCCAAAAATACAGTTTATTGCACTGTTCTCCTGGGATTGGACTGTGCAGCTCAGTGCTTATACTCTTGCTGCACATTACAATTCTGAACTGTTGAAAAAGTCATCCATTTAACACAGACCTCTGTGTACCAATACTGAAAAGCTTACTTCAATTTATAGATCTGCCCAGTTCAAAAGTCGTCCTTCTGTGTCCCAATACGCAACAGATTACAGCTCCACTCAGTTAAAAAAAATTTTTTATACAGATTTGTTATAATTATGTACTTGCAGCACTTATTATAACTGTAACATTGTACTCAAGCAATGTAGATTGTGATGTTCCTAGAACCGATGGACCTAGGACACAGAGCTTAGTCAGATGAGTAAAATTGAAAATCAGGAGAAATCACCAGTTCTGCTATCCCAAAAGCAAGTATAACAGCTGTCAATATAACAAACAGTTTCAGTCATCAGTGCTGTCATTTTTGCCAGTCCAGTTTTGGATCTGCACTCACTGAGGCTGGGTCCAGGAAAGATGAATGAATGAACAGTGAGGAAGGTGCAGTGGGAACACCTTCCCTGTGCTGATGTCACTCATGCATGTGGATACACTGCTCATGTGTGAACTTCAAACAAAGAAAAAAACATGCAGAGACAACTGTGGCACAAAAATGTTAAAAAAACTAAGCATCTGAATATATTTAATACTTAACTTCAGGGCAGCTGAGCTTTGCATCACTCAATGAAGGGAATGTGAGCTGCAAACATGAAATCGGGGGAAGTTGGTAAATCACTTTAAGTGTTTTGCAGTTACATTTTGAATTGTATTCTCTCACTACCCTTCCTTGGGTACACCTGATATAAGCCATGGCTCAGCCTACAGTACCTTCCCTGGTTACAGACTTCTTAATAAATACATAAATCCACCTACAATTATCCTCCTTCAGTTTGCCTTATCCATTCACACAAGATCTGTAAAGTTCAATAGTGAAATATAATACTTTTTAAGACTTGCTTGAGCCTCCCCTGGAACAGCTTGGGACCTCCCCATTTGAGAACCCCTGTTGTAATGTTACTCCCGAACTGTCCTCCCATCCCCGCAGGCCATGCCCCCTCATCTTCTACAGTACCGTACTTCCGTGTACGTGAGGCAGGAAATGTCGTCACTGGAATCATCCTTCTAAACAACCTCCTTCAGGCTATAGGAGTTCTCTGAAGGGGGTCAGTCGTATTGGCGTGAGTATTGCTGCTGCTTCTTGTGCATGCAGGGGAAGGCGTGACGCTCTAGGTGAGTGTAGCGGTCAGTGCGATCTTTTGGTGGGCGGCATGGCCATGGGTTTGTTATTGCCAGTGAGAAAACCTGTCTGTTTTTATTTATTTGGGCCGATTGCTCTTCACAACATGGCATTAGCTCATTGAGAAGGCTGGAGATGCCCGTGGCAGCATGCAGTGTACCCCGAGAGTCTTGGGTGTCTGCCTTCGGGTTCCGTATTAGGGGCTGGGTTCCACAGATACAGAGTCTTTAGGGATGTTGTCCGCAATGTCTGGCAACTGGTGCACGAATTGGTGCCCCCTCTTTGTATTCGGAATTTAAAATTGTCCGAGTTGTTTCTCCACCACGTGCGGTTGAAAATGGAAGTAGAGGTGTGGGGCCCGATGGGCACATATTTAGTGGGTGATTTTATATATATATATAGTCGTTTTCCGCCTCAGCGTATCTCTGCCGTGAACCCCAAATACCATCATATACTTGTAAGAGGGTACAGCCTGACCCCCATGAATGCAGTCCAGCCTGGGGGGGGGGGGGAGCATAGACAGTACACTTCTGTAGCCTTTGGAAATGTATTGCCTTTATTGTGAAGTGCCGCACGCATCAGGTAGTAGGAGTCGAGTCACGACTCGCGCGCGTCCTGCTGCCGGAACACAAGTGGGCCATTCGGCAGCTTGCCTCAGTCGGACTTATTTGGGTCTTACCGCCCATGTGCGGCGGACACGGAAGAACTGCCAGGGCTGCTATATCACCAATAGAGGCGAAGGGCAGACACTAGAGACTGAGGAAATGAACTTGGCTGGCCATGACCTTGACATTGTTTGAACAGTTTTATTGTTTGACTAAAAGGTGCATGCATGTAGGAACAAATACATCTGATATAACTCTCAAATATGGAGTAGTCATACAATTCATAATACGCGGGATAGCAACATTTTGATGCAAAATCGGGGGCAGGTGAGAGGTATGCCATGATAACGGGTAAACGTGTCAAAGTGACCCGTCCCAAAGTTGGATGGAAAAAAAAAAAAACAGCCAGCATAGAGAGGACGTAATCTCTGCTAATGAAACGGACTTTTCTCTCTATAATCAGAATTACGGTGAAATATTGTAGTTTCCTAATTGCTTCTATTGTTTGTTTCCAGTTTGAAGTATTTTAGTTGAGGTATTATAGGTTTCTGCAACATTTAGTGGAAAGTTAGAAAATATGTTTTGTACTATAAAGTCAGGACATGTTGTATTTTTCATGTGTTTTTTTGTTTTTTTTGCAGGACATAGCTGCCCAAATTAGGACTGTCCTGCAAAAATCAGGAGAGGTGGTAACCCTAGTAACTGTGTACACGGCACTCGGGAATCGCGTTCCCCCAGGAACTTGAGGGAACGCCGCCGCATTGAGATCTACCAAGCCGCAAATGCCCGCAGCGTTCGGGTAGAGTGCTACAGTATCGCGCATGGCCCCCAACTTATTAACAAAAAAATATAACATAAGAAATGTTATAATCTTGAATATGGGGTACATCACATTGTAATTCTGAACATATCAGAGATGAGGGGCGCCCTCCCGCATGGAAATGCCTAGAAAAAGTCACTGCGCACACAGGCTCTAATGCAGAAAATGATTTGGTACTTCGGATACAAGGGTGGCACCAGCCTGTACTATTTATTCCAAAATGCAAAGCGATTCAAAGGCTGGGGGGGGGGAAGGAAAAAAAAAAAAAAAAAAAAGCGGGAGCTAGTACTCCCGTCGGCATCGCCTAGACCAGCTAATAGCTCCTGCTAAGTGTTGTGCGCCTCTATTAAGGTATGCTTAGTATTACATCACTTTCGACAATTTTGAGAATCCTTTTATTTGGCACTAAATAGTACAGGATGGGACCAGCTGATAAGTAAAATGATTTTCTGCCTTAGTGCTTGGAATACTTAATCTGGGGGGTTGTACTTTAGGAGTGCACATATTTTCAAATGTGATATTTGGGTAAGCTGCCCCTGAGGTGCACTTTTATTTATTTATTTTTTAATTCGCCTGACGCTGGTGCATTTTTACTCTCTGTGCTTCCAAACTGAGAAAAACTTTCATAATGTTAATTTTCTCATAGACCTGTTGCAGCTCTGAATCCAGAGTTGAAATCCAAAAGAAGTGGTTGCATCTTCACAAAAATCGGTCATCTGATAAATTGATGTATAATTCGGAATACAGCACTGGCCTAACTAAAGTATGCAGTTGATAATCGCTTGGGTTGGGGGGGGGCAGGACTGTGAGTTGTAGTGCGGCCCCCCCCCATTGCCTATTATGAGTTAACAAAAACTAATAGCTTGACCCTCATTCTAGGGGTTGATATTAAGTTTTGCACCCTCAAGCCAGAAGGTCCAGAGACTGGAAAGTCCACTAACCCCACAGACTTTTCCAGTGGCCCAGCTAGTAGCCTTATTAACATGGTATGTTTTTCAGTACAAGCCTACAGAGCTTGTTAAAGGAAAATCTTAATAGCCCAGTAGAAGCTCTGCCAGCATTTGGCTAGAGGGCCTGTACCAATTTCGGCCCCTGCAGTCCCTTCTAGCTAGTATTAAAGTCTTTACACAAACTCTCCGTTCATATGCAGGTTATTTTTTAGTAGTGGAGACTCTGCAATCAGGCAGGCTAAGTGCTCCTAGATTAAGCTGTTGCACTTTTACATTTTAAACAGAAATAATCCTGAAATGCTATTGTGCCATAAGTGGCTTTGATATGGACCTAGATAGTAACTGTCTTTAAATTTATATTTAGACCTTTGTTCTGCTCAGTGGTTAGTTTGTACAGTTATAAGGTGTCGGTGGCGAAGCTGGGGAAGGGGCGGTCACCCCTCCTGGCTGCCCCAGTGTAAGTAGTGGTGCCCCACCACCATCTCTGTTCACTGTTTAGTGCCCATTGTGGAGCCTGTGATTTACTTGAATGGCACCCCCCCAGCTCTCGGATGCTCCCAAACCTGGCTCCGCCACTGGTGGGTGGGTGTGTGTGTATACACATACATTCCCTCCCTCCCCCTCTCTCTCTCTCTCTCTCTAGTATCCCATGCTCTCAATGCAGTCATCCTTCATAAAGCGCTCATCTATAGCATGAAACACGGAAGGTTGGTTTGCTGTGGCACCATTAATAAAAGCAGTTTGCACATGAACTGAGAGTCTTTGTGAAGAGTTTGGAGGAGACTGAATGCCAAGCTTTTTTTTTTTTTTTGCTTTGTAGCACCATCCACCTGCGCCTCATGCTTATACAATGGCAATAAAATTTACTGAACTCTGGTCAGTGTGTGCCTGGGGCAGTGAGGTTATCTGAGTATATGAAGTCCAGACACACACATGACCATCTCACATTGAAAGGTATCCCTCTCCACAGTGTCCTCGCAATCTCCTGTCTTCACATTGACCCCCCCCCCCCGATGAACAACTATCTTGACACTACCTCTCCACAGAAAACCACCATCAAGCCTATAGCCAAACCAAACAGCAAAACTGCGCGCCCCCCCCACTGTCGCACAATGTGTAATTTCACAGATGCGGCTCCATAGAATGAACTGAGCAAAACAGTTCACTGCTCTGCTCCAAGACTAGGCACACTTTAATACCTCAGGATTATTGCCACGTAAGATGAGAACCTGGTGCCCCCCCCCCCCATTCCCAGACTTGTTTGTGGACTGCAAGTTAACTCTTAAGGGGGGGGGGGCACCAAACTGCAGTTTTATTAAACTGCCATTATGAATGGCTTTTTGCATGCGGCTGGCAACACAGCAGTGACTGCTCGCTGTAGCCTAGCACACTGCTCTGAAAGGGTTCAAATAGCGGATTCCCTATACCCCCTGGCAGACTGATCACAGCATCAAACCATCTGCCATAAAGTGACTTAAATTTAAAATACTGGCTTATTGTCAGCACAGTGAAGCGCCTGATGCCTAGTGAAGCCAAGGGAACAGAATGGAACTGGCTGACGCGCTGTGCCGGATTATACACACACACACACACACACACACACACACACACACACACACACACACACACACACACAATTTCACTTTATGGAACCTTAGGCATGCCACTTACTGCGTTTCTTGAGGTTTTCACCCACAGGGTTACAAGTTTGTCTCTGATCATGATGTGGTGGAATGAGGAGAGCGATAGACAGGCAAGCAGGGACTGACCGACATATGCAGGCTACCCAAAAAAACGCAGCACCACCTAGTGGACAGAAAGAAAAGGAACATTTTTATAAATGTACTTCCACAGTCAGAAAGGCAATTTAAAATCTATTACATGCATTTTTGTTTTACTTTTTAAAATTTAGATATAAACAAGCCATTGTACAATAATGCACTCCAGGATGTGAGTTGTGCTGAGAACCTCACTTCTGGTGCATTGGACTCACTTGGCCTGTGGCCTCATACCCAGCCATCCTAGGTGTGAGGTTATCCCAACATGACCCACACCCTGTCATGCATTATTGCTTAATTACCCTCTAGAAGGTGATAAACAGATCAGCATAACCATTGGTCATATGTTTTATGTAAGGAATAATCCACAGTCAGGAGTGTGGCAGTATTGTAATAACTGAAGAGCTTCAGGCCTTCAGCCATCCAAGAAGTGAGATTATTACAGCACTGACACACACCTGACCATGGTTTATTACACTAAAAACATTCATAAAATGGTCAGAAGTATTGTAATGCATAGTAATCCTGTATGGTAACTAAATGACTTTGGGTCAGTAAAAACAGAAAATGGAAGGGAACTTATTTGAGCTATCCTTCTTGTCCACTCTTACAGTTCGCACATGCCTATGTTCTGCCTGTGTTTTAAACTCCACTATTGTTTTAGAAAGGGCAGGAATTTTTTTCCTGAAATAAGCATCTGGGATGAAATGTAGTCTCAAAGGAAATGTGTAGTGTTAAACGAACAAAAAAAATGTTGCATAACCGGGTAAGGCCCACTAGGCAACAGTGCCTGTTTTCGGGGACATGCTGGGAGCACTGGGGAGGTTGTGATTTGCTCAGTGTCGCACAGTATGCAAGGGGGGGGGGGTTGTGAGAATTGAACCCAGGTCTGCTGAATTTACAAAGCTCATTCTCTGCTTGTTACTGTAACCTCTAGGCTCCACTGCCAGTATAATTAAACTGTAGCTGAGGCATGATGCCAGTTGAACACTGGTGAAGGCCGTCCTGGTGGTGCAGAGGGCTGCGGTGCTGCAAGTGCCTCTCCTCTCACCATGCTAGTGACCCAAGTTCGGGAACAAACTTGGATTACCGGGGGCTGGCAGAGGGGAGGACTAGGAGAAGCTCGAGCAGCTGCCAGGCAGCTCTCCTCTCCCAGACTGAGGTGGTGAGCTGGCCCGGCTCTTGGTTGCCACCAGGTAGATGCCTGGTGATGGTGCCGACGCTCAGGAGGCTGACTAAATCCAGGGTGGATGGAAGGGGATGTGGTTCCAGAATGCATGCGTGTCTTCACACACCCTCCGTGTCATTGCAACACCAGGCAGCTGTGTGAAAATGAGGAAAAATGGTGGACCTAGGGCTCCATGAAGCCTCGCCTACGGTGCCACAATCTGCCCTTCTGCCTCTGATCCAAGAGGCGATTCTGTAGTTTTTTTTTTTGGGGGCACAGTCTGTTGGGGAGCTCGGCCCTGGTGAGGTGAGAGATGGTTGATTGTGTCCAGGGACGAGACTGATGGCTGCCCATTCTGACTAAGGATAAAAAAAATGTTTATGAAAAATAGTACGTTGGTGATCTGGTTCACCATAACCTATAATGCTGTACTGCAGGTAGTCCTCATAAAATGGTCTTCAGAATGCTAGCAACTGCATTGGTATAAGCACGTCACCCACCCATACCTCTCATTTGTCCCTGATTTTGCCTCATTTTCTCTGTTCCTTCTAAATTTGACATTTGTCACTGAAGAGTAGGGATTTGAAATGCCAGCCATTGGTATTGTAGCCTAGTTCTCATTAAGAAGACACTATATTCAAATTAAGCATTTTATTTTACCCAATTTCTGGAACTAATATTACTGTATTTTTTTCAGATGTGTCCCTGATAATTTTAAGTCTCGTCCCTGATTTGTGACGAGGGAGGTTGAAGTATGCAGGGTATTAAATAAGCTGAAAAAATTGATTAGCACAGACTGCTAATCAGCTGTAAAAACACTTGGCACAGAATGGTTAGCGAAATTTAAAAATGGTTCCGCAGTCTACTGCTGCTATGCATTTTTGGAAATGGTTAGCATTACCCCGTTTTGCATAGCATTTTGCTATGCAATACCAGCTAGTTAAACCTCTGGTATGTCACCTGATCATTAATATCTAGTATACACAGTTTATAACTGACCTGCCCTAATTTACCTAGAAAAAGCTTAACTAAATGAAAATAAAACCATTTACGATGTTTACACTTTTTAAACACGCACCCACAACAGGGCGGGCATAGATTTCTTGTAGAGGAAAAGTGCACTTCCCAGGTTCATTCAGAGGCATTTGCCCTTTGTTACCAATGTGTCATTCTGCCAAGCAGCAACCCAACTATAGGAAAATTAAGCCCTTTTAAGTACAGGAACCCACTCCAGGGCATGAGTTTCTGGAGAAATAATGCACTTACTTGATTCATAGAAAGTTGTTCTGCTGTTGGCCTCATGCCTTCCAGTTCACCCGGAGCATGTATTCCCTAGAAACACTGGCCCTGTTTGTGGGTTATTGCTTACGTGTAGGAGAGCTTGACTGTGGTTGAGCCAGTGGGTGCTTGATAATCAAAATGCCATCTTCTAGTTCAGTAAAATGGACATAAGCCTGTCGTGTTTTTAGAAGGAAAGAAAAGTAATTTGGTGCATAGTGCTTTTCATATAGACTGCTCTGAACACTTCACAATCCAGGATTGAACATTGATGTCATTAGGTGTAGAGGAAGTCAAAAGACGTAGAGATGGATTAGAGCAGGGGTAATCATAATATGGTTTGGGGACCACCTTTCCTAGTGTCCCCTATTTTGTTCCATGTCTGAAGTGAGCAGCCCATCTTCTAGATGCTTTTAGGTTCTAAACAATGCAACCTCAAAGATAAGTTGTATACCTGCTCCTGTAGGCAGGGTCCTGGGTCACACCCCTTAGACTCCTTCAGTCTGTCCTACCTCGATGGCAGTAGAGAAATGATGGACCTTTTTATCATCTAGAATTTCCTGATGCTAAGAAGCATTATTTCCCTCAGGCACCGGGGTTCTGAAGCTTGGGGGTTGGAGTGACAGGCCAGAATATTATCAGGGGAAAAGCAGTAACTGTTAGAGATGACAAGTGCAGAAAGTGAGAGATGGAGATACTTTAAAACAAAGAACAGAGATTAAAAATGAAGAGCAAAAAAAGCAAGTAAAGAAAGATTACAGAAGGCAACTTGGAGAACACTCACTCACTCAGAATTTGTGCTGGTATTCATTTTTTTTTTTCTTGCTCCTCTCTGCCCCATCTTGCCACAACTTCAGTCTCTCTTTGCTCCCCTTGTGCCCACCAGTCTTGCTGCCGCTGCCTGCCATCAGCTGGTCATGTCCCACAGTCTTTGTCCAGGGGGTCCAGCACTGACCAACTGTACTGTAAAGGCCCCTCCCCCAGAGTGCTCAAGGGGGAGGAGATTACTAGAGCGGTGCCCCCGGGACAGACATGGGGATGGAGAAGGTGTGCTCTGGGGACTGAGTCGTGGAGGGGAAGAGCAGCTGTTAACCTGACAGGCTGAGAGCCCATTTTCTGGTTTTTTTTTTTTTTTTCTGGCCCCACCCACTGTAGGCGCACTGCAGCATGCGTCCTGGTGGGGTGTGCGGTACTGCGTGGTCTCGCACTGCCTAGAAGTGTCTCTTCTTCTCTCTCTCTCTCCCCAGAGCCTTCTAGATGAGCGCAAGCACCTTCAGCGCCCTCGGGAGGAAAGTGTCCAAAGGATGCTCTTAACTTCCTCCCTGCTGCCATTCTAATGATTGTGCAGCTCTAAACTTCCCTGAATGCAAATTACAAGTCTGACTGAAGCATTAACTGTATTTACTGTCACAAATGTTGTTTGGAAGCCGTCCCAGTGGGGTGGAATGCTGAGGTGCCTTGTGCATCGCCTGCTGCTGCACCAGCGATCTGGGTTCAGGAGTGGACTCTGGTCACTGGGTTGGCCAGGGAAGAGGGGATTGAGAGTCCCAGGGACTGCTCTCCTCTCCTAGGGTGGGGGACTTGTCACTCTGCCATAGATTGCCACTGGTGGAGGCTTTGTGGCAGTGCAAGCAGGAAGGCACAGAGGGAGGGTTGTGGTCTGACACAGTGTGTGTGCCTCCACGTGACACACATTGTCGTCTGCTGGCCGCAGCAACAGATGGTGACAGAAATGTGAAAAAAAGGGCCAAGTGGGCATTATGAATCCTTCCCTGCTCCACCAGTTGGGGATCTAGGCCCCCAGTCTGGATGTGTCGTGGTGGTGGTGGGGCACAAGACGTCCTTCCAAGCCCTGCCTCTGGGGGGGATTCTGCTGGCCTGTCCTCAGGGACGTGGCTGCTGGTAGGGACAGGGCGGATGGCTCACCTGCTTAGGCAGCTGTTCTCCTGGCTTACACATTCATTGAGTACAGTATGGGTAACAGTTTTTTTTTTTTTTTGTTTGTTTGTTTTGTTGTTTTTCTCTCACAGTGCTGAAATAGGAATGCCATTATGTGAAGGAGTAGTGGATTCCTTTCCAGAGAGATCAGAAAGAATTAACAGAGAAGCATAACGTGACTTTCGCATGGTTGTGGGCTCTAGAACCAGTGACCTGCAGACTTTTTTTTTTTTTTTTTGCCGCCCCCCACCTAACATTTACTTATAAGGATTTTAGTGTGTGTGGTTCTTTTTTCATAAGTCGGGACAGAAGGACAACTTTCTGACTGTCCACCTGTTAATGGCCATAAACCCCCAAATTTTCATTATCCATAATATTTACCTGTTTTGAATATATATGCATTTTTTATATATTTGCTTGTAGCAGTGAGTTCCAGACTCTTATTACATATGTTTTGTAAAGAGTTGATACCTCCAAGTAGCTCAGTGGTCCAAGAACAAAGCTGTGAACGTGGAGACCTGGATCTATGGGTTTCAGTCCCACTGATGCAACTTGCTCTATTACCCTGAGCATGTCTGTTAACCTCTGTATACTTGGTGGTTTTCCCCACTCTACTTGAGCATGACCATCTCTGTGTAGTTAGTTGACTCTTCTTACTGTCTCCCTACTTGACCATGTCTGTTAACCTCCCTATGCTCAGTTGGTGTGTTCTCTCTGTTGCTGTCTATCCCCCCATGCACAGTTGGTGTGTTCCCTCTGTCGCTGTCTCTTCCCCCTGTGCGCAGTGTGTGTTCCCGCTATCTCTGCCTCTTCCCCCACCCGCGCAGTGTCCCTCTGTCGCTGTCTCTCCCCCGATGCGCAGTGTGTTCCTTCTGTCACTCTCCCCCGCACGCAGTTGGTGTGTTCCCTCTGTCGCTGTCTCTTCCCCCCGTGTGCAGTTGGTGTGTCCCCTTCTCGCTGTCTCTCCCTGTGCACAGTTGATGTGTTCCCTCTGTCGCTGTCTCAACCCCCCCGTGCACAGTTGGTGTGTTCCCTCTCTTGCTGTCTTCCCCAGTGCGCAGTTGGTGTGTTCCCTCTGTTGCTGTCTCAACCCCGCTTTGTGCAGTTGGTGTGTTCCCTCTCTTGCTGTTTCTCCCCCCGTGCACAGTTGGTGTGCCCCCTGTGTGCAGTTGGTGTGTTCCCTCTGTCGCTGTCTCTCCCCGTGCGCAGTTGGTGTGCCCTCTGTCGCTGTCTCTCCCCGAGCGCAGTTGGTGTGTGCCCTCTGTTGCTGTCTCTCCTCCTGCATGGTTGGTGTGTGCCCTCTGTTGCTGTCTCAACCTCTCAACCCCTGTGTGCAGTTGGTGTGTTCCCCTCTCGCTGTCTCTCCCCGTGCACAGTTGGTGTGCCCTGTGTGCAGTTGGTGTGTTCCTCTGTCAGCTGTCTCTCCCCGCAGCAGTTGGTGTGCCCTCTGTCGCTGTCTCCCCGTGCACAGTTGGTGTGTGCCCTCTGTTGCTGTCCCTCTGCGCAGTTGGTGTGTTCCCTCTGTTGCTGTCTCAACCTCTCAACCCCTGTGTGCAGTTGGTGTGTTCCCTCTCCGCTGTCTCTCCCCGTGCTGCAGTTGGTGTGTCCTCTGTCGCTGTCTCCCCTGTGTACAGTTGGTGTGTCACTCTGTCGCTGTCTCTTCCCCGTGCATGGTTGGTGTGTGCCCTCTGTTGCTGTCTCCCCGTGCGCAGTTGGTGTGTGTTCCTCTCTCGCTGGCGCGATTGGTTCGAAGGTGATCCTTTTTGCGGTCACTGTTTGGGAATCACCTTTCAGGAACAGAGTAACGAAATGACAGTGTCAGTTGTTCATGAGGTGGCCTCCCAAAAGCCTATGTCGCAAATTTGGTAAAATCCAAAAATGTCTGTTATGAGTGTATGCTATGCAGTTTCCATGCCCACTGTGAATTTCTCGCTAATTTGTAATATTTTCACTCCAAATTTTCAACATTGTCATTTTTTTCACACCTCGTTATGAACAGTGCAGCTGTCATTTTTCGCATCCTGGCTGAAATGTGTTTTCGCACTACTGGCGCAGAATAGTGTGGTCGCTGTGGGAAATCGGTGTTCGGGACAGATTACAAAAAGCACAATGACACTCTTCATGATCAGAGGTCTTAAAATGCCTATGTTGAAAATTTGACAAGTCCATAAAATGACTTAAGCGTGCGTTGTGTAGTTTCCATGCGCACTCATAACTTTGACAGTTTGTAATGTTTTCACTCAACATTGTCAATTTTGCACACGTCTTTATGAACAGTACAGCTGTCGTTTTTCAGATCCTGCCCGAAATGTGTTTTTGTACAAATGGCGCACTATGTTGCGGCCGCTGTGGGAAATCAACGATCAGGACAGATGAAGAAAATCATAGTGACAGTGTTCATGAGCAGAGGTCCCAAAATGCCTATGTTGAAAATTTTGGTGAAATAATTCCACTAAATGACTGTTACGAGTGTGCATTGAGCAGTTTTTACATATGCTCGTAAACTCGAGCATTTTTAATATTTTTCACTCAAGATTTGCAACACTGCATCTCTTCACACTTTTTTTCACGTCCTGCCCAAATGGAATTTTCCCACATCTGGTGCAGAATGGCATGGTTTCTGTGAGAAATCTACGTTCGGGACAGATTAACAAAATCACAGTGCCACTTTTCATGAGCAGAGGTCCTAAACACTTTGATGAGGTGGGGGTCACAAAAATGCAGTGTCGCAAATCTGTAGTGCAAATACCAAACAAACAGCTGGGGCATTAGGGTTTCTAATCCTAACGCCACACCCTGTACAGACTGACTGACAAGTGTCAGGGTTGTGTCTTTGCATTGCTGACTGTTGTGCTAACGCCTTACCATCCCCAAAAAAACTGACAGGCATCGAAGTGTGCCTTGGACTCTTCGGTCCCACAGTTCACCCCATTCTCCTATGCTGCACCCATTTCGGCGTATGTCCTTATGAAATAGGGTGACTGTAAAGCCAAACACCCAAAGGCACACCTCAGCACTTGGTGTCTGCAGAGTAGGGTGAGGTAAAATGCCATGAGTGTTATGGCCGAATGGGGCGCACATAAGGCCTGAGGACCCCAAGGCACAACACGATATTTGTTGCAGTGCATGGTAGGGTGAGCTGAAATGCGATGAACATTATGGCTGATGCCCAAAGGCACACCTCTGTTCCTTTCTCTCTGTAGGGTTTGACGTCCCTTTCATACTTCACTGCCATTCCAGGGTTTTAAATAATTGATTAGCAGTTTTTTTTTCTTGAGACAATACTAACTGTACAGAAAGCATTTATATAGGTTTTCTAGAAGTGTTATCTTCGTTAAACACAGTGAGGCAAGTGCTATGCATTTTCACAATGTTTTAGAAAGTTTATGAGCAAAACGCTAATCAATTTTTAGAGTTAAATAAAACCCTGCGTTCCTATTATGCATCTGTTCAACTCCTGCACTACCGATGCCAATGTCAGCAAGACAACATTTGGCATTGACAAATGCTTGTTTTTGTTGAGCTGATATTCTGATTTAAGTAGTACCATTCCATTGCAGAGTTACTTTGCATTTTAATCTGTAGCACTGCTCTAGTACAATGCCAAATTTAGATTGTAGGTACAATATTCTGCTTCTTTCAACAGAATATGTAGTTGTTTGTTTTTGTTACCCTGCATTGTATTGTCTTTTGTCTTTATAGGTTTTCTATAACTGGAAGGGTCAGCTAAGGTGCACTTCAAACTATGAACCAGGCTCGAACAGCAATCACCAACTTGGTAAGAAACAGTAAGTTTTATGTTACTTACTAACATACTAAAAGCCAGCAGAATAGGCCAAATGGTCTGTCTTGTCTGCTCAGAAGCAAGCAACCTAATGGCCCGATCGCCTTACCATCATCCCCAACCCCCAAGAGGGTCTTTATTTATTTCAATTTCCCCTTGTACCTATCCCACCCTTTCTTGAAGCCTTCCACTAGTCTCTCAGGCAGTGCATTCCATGGCTCCACCACCTTCTCAGTGGAAAAAATGCCTCCTACGCTTCCCCCTATAATTCCCTTCTCCAGCTTCCACTCATGGGCCCCTGGTTGTCTTCCCCCCCCCCCTTCTTTAACCTAAACAGCTCTTTTGTTCCACTTCTGGTTGTTCTCTTTACATACTTGAAAACCTCTATCATGTCTTCCCTATCCCTCCTCTCCTCCAGTGAGTAAAGCCCAAGCTCTTTCAATCTCTTCTCATAAGGCCTCCCCTTCATGTCCTGAATCATCCTGGTTGCTCTCCTCTGAACCCTCTCCACCAGTACTATATCCTTCTTCAGATGAGGTCTCCAGAACTTTACACAGTACTCAAGCTGTGGCCTGACCAAGACATTATACAGAAGGAGGATCACCTCCCTTCTTCTGGACGTAATACCCCTGGCTATGCAGCCCAGTATCCTATTTGCTTTGGCTGCTGCTGTTCTATAATTATCAGTTATTCATTTTGATGTCTACCACCACCTCTAAATCCCTTTCTCCCAATGTAGTTTGCACTGTGACCCCCCCCCCCCCCACAGGATGTATACATGGCCTGGGTTATTGACCCCCAAATGAAGTACCTTACATTTCACGGCATTAAATTTCAGTCCCCACCTCCTTGACCACTCCTCCAGGGTATCCACATCCCTCTGGACTGATTCCCACGCTTCTGCACTATCCACCATTGCTCCCAGTTTTGAATCATCTGCAAAGAAACTCAACCTATTTTTGACCCCCCTCCCTATATCTGAGATGTAGGCACTGAACAAGAGTGGCCTCAGTACTGAACCTTGAGGGACCCCATTGATTACCTTCTGGGGGAGGAGAGTATTCCACCCACCATTACCCTCTGTAAACGCCCCGAAGCCAATTCTCAACCCAAATGAGCTCATGTCCTTCCACCCCCATCTCCCCAATTTTTGCTATCAGTCCACTATGAGGTACTGAATCAAACGCCTTGCTGAAATCTAGGTATAGAACATCCACCAGCCTCTGTCTATCCAAAGCCCCCGTCACCCAATCAAAAAGCTCTACAAGGTTGGTGTGACACGATCTTCCCGGGACAAAGCTATATTGTTTATCCTGGTGTTCTAACCTTTCCAACTGCCTCCCAAGTCTCCTTGATGAAGCCCTCCATTACTTTACCTACCACAGACGTCAGACTGACGGGCCTATAATTTCCCATCTTCCTCCCCCCTCGAGACATACACACACATGTGTGTGTGTGTGTGTGTGTGTGTGTGTGTGTGCACAAAACTCTGTTTAATGCATCAGTTAGGGTTGTTCCACAGTGACAAAAGTGAGGAAATTCGGTGTTGGGGTTGAAAACCTCCCAAGTCTCCTTGGACCCTCCAGCCCACCCCACCCCCAACCGGCACTGGGGTGCGCATTGGGGTCGTCAGTCCTAACTCTCACCCCATCACATGTGTAAAGAAGCAGAGGTGTAGGTGAATGGGGTGAGAGTTTGAAAACAAAATGGCGGATTTGCGGTAGTAAAAGGGCCATTTATGATACTGTCGAACTTTAACTTTTCCCATTGACTTATAATGGGAACTTGTTTTTTGAATAACTTCTGAACCGTTTAATTTTTTTTTTTTTTTTTTTTTTTTCACAAACTCTTCAAAAGGCACATTGGGGACCCCGGCTGCACATTCCCTGAAGATTTCTGACTGGTCACGCAAACCGTGCGACCTGTAGGTGCGCCGTAAAATTCCAGGAAAGCGTAAATGCGCACAGATCACGCTTAATAACTCCGCAGCCGTATATGCGACCAGTACAAAACTTGGCAAATCCCAAGGCGTATGGGTCTTGATCGTGTATTCCAAATTTCAGGCAAATCCGTCAAACGGTTGCATGGGTTTAACATGTAAATGGCTCCTCAACCCTAACTATAGTGGCACTACCGTGCCACTATAATATATATTTATATTATACATTTAGGTGTACATGTACATACACATATACAAGATAGATATGGTGTGTGTGTGTGTGTGTGTGTGTGTGTGTGTGTGTGTCTATAGATATGTACATACACACACGCCACCCTCCAGTCCTGTGGCACCCATCCCCTCTGCAGAGAGGTATTAAAGAGTGCAGCCAGTGGAGCGCCAGTACCTCCTCCAATTCCTTCATAACTCTGATGTAATCCATCCGGTGCCTTATCAGTTTAGTTTCCGAAGGGCATCCCTCACCCTATCCACTGACTTCTTTTCTCTCTCTCTCTCCTCCCCCCACCCAATCACTCCCTCATGCAACCTTCCTACTACTCCTGCTTGGTCTGGGCCAGCCTGTACCTTAGCCTCTTTCCATCCTCTGGTCTCAGACAGAGACTGACCTCTCACTTTTGCTGACACATCTTCTCTCCCATCAGGCTGTAGGGATTCCTTATCACCCTTTGCAAAGATTGAGGCAAAGTACTCGTTTAGCACCTCTGCCTGATCCCCTGCATTATGAGCCCATCCCCCCACAATCTTAATCCTATTGATCTGTGTCCTCACCTTTCTTCTCTCTTGTGTATCTACAGAATCCCCAAATATCCGTAGCCAGGTTTTCTCCATCCCTGCCTTGGTGCCCCTAACCACTCTGGTAACCTTCCTGGCCAATAAGTACTCCCCTCACTCATTATCCCCTCCCTAGTACGTTTGAAACATACGTAGGCAGCATTAAAACTTGTTACACAGTCTAAACTCTAGAAAGACAAAATCCAAACCTAAAGGAGACTTGCATGTGCAGCAGTTAATGTATTTTTCCCTGCTGTCACATACTGGGGGAACTGCTTCCCTTGCTGAAATAAGAGGAAGGGGCGCTTTTAACTACAACAATAAGATTGACAGGTAGGTGGGACTTGCTCCTGGTATGAAGTCTGCAGTTCTCCTGAAGCACCAGTTGTTGCTGCTTCCACAGTAACAGTGGGGCATGCCTTGTGGTCTTAGGCAGCTGAAGGTTTTTGTACCAGGCGGACAGGGATGTCTTTAGACTACTATCTTTGCTGCAGAGTAGTAGTAGTACATCTTTCAGTGTATGGTTAACCTTTTTTTTTTTTGGGTAGGCGGGTTGGCAACCATCGGACTGCTATAGATATCTGCTTGGGATGTTAATGAAACTCTCCTCGCTCACAGCCAGGGATTGTTCCATCTCCATCTCTGGCTGTTTACCCTATGCGGCCAGCCTCCTCTGCATATAATGTAGCAGTCTGTTCAGCTTGTGCAGCCAGGTTGGGTGAAAAACCTTTGACAGAATCGCATGGAAGGATAAACCAAAGCGCCAGCGGAGTTTGAAAAGGACAGTGACGTTCCTGGTGAATGCAGACTCTGACTCTGTGACCTTGGCCTACTAAGAGGTGTTTATAACTTGATGATCCTTGGGTACTGCCACTTGTTCTATTGGCCAGGTGTCTACGGTCAGCTATCACTAGGTTCCTGTTGTTGGGGGAACCTGGACCTTTCGGAGATTAATTGGCTGTACTTCCAAAGCATCCCAAATTTTAGAGCTAGAGGAAATTTTGCTTATGCAGAAGGGATACCCAAGATGGTACAAGGCTCAAATGGCACAAGCTGATGGCTGCCAATATGTGTGGTAACTGAGAAGGCTAGGCAGAAAAGAGAGCAAGGTCTGGAACTGGAGATCTGCAGAGAATCTAGCTTATCCATGGAGTTCCACCCTTGGGTATAAGCTGAAGGTACAGGGATGCAGTGGCTACTGGCATAAGGCATCTGCGTGGCACCATGTAGTGGTGCGTGCCTGCCAGTAACTGTTACTGGTTCCCTCACCTACCTTAGGTCTGTTTTTTTTTTTTTTTTTTTCTTTCCTGTTATCAGGTGTGCACCGTGGGAGTAAGTGGTGTGGCCTCAGTTTGCCTAAATTTTTGCTTCTTTGCCATCTAACTTTTGTATTTTTTTTTTTTTTAGAATGCCCAAGTCATCCAAGAATGGCCAGAACTTGCTTTTTCATTTTTGTAAATGTGTGGCAGAAAAATATAGTCATAATTAAATGACAGGCATTCGCAGTACTTCTACCTTGGACCAGCCCTGGACATGAGACTCCAGTGACTTCTTTCTTTGACTACCACACCTCCAGATTGATTGCCTGAAGCTGGGCATTCTGGTCCCAACCATGGCGGTAATCATTTGATCTGGTTGTTCTTGGTTAGGAGGGGGCAGGCCTCAATCCCCTGTGGAGTTGTGGTAAACACAGAGCACTCACCCTCGCTGCTTCTGGGCAGCCACTGGCTAACTTACCAGGGTCCAGTTGCTCTGAGGGGAAGTAGCATCCCAGCTTCAGGATCAAGGCTTCTGGTCTCAACTTATGTGACTGCGATGCTACTGATATGGCCCCAGGCTGTCACAGTTCATGGTGCCGGCATCTGTACCAGTTCAAATCCAATTGTTGAGTTATTTTTATGCCACTGTTTTGTTCCATGTATTTAATTTTCTCCTTAATTGTATATCTGTGTTTTCCTGAACCATGCTTTGACCACCTATACCGTTGCATTATATTGTCCTTGGCGGGACTTCCCTTGTGTGAGCTTGCTCAGTGGGGTCGTCTTGTGAAATGAACTTAAACTTGAGCAGATCCCAGCCTTGGACTCTGTGCTGCTAGTGTCACTGAAGAGCTCGAACATGGTGTCAGTGCTGCCATCCGTGTGGAGGGGGCCCTGCCAGAGACAGTGGAGTGTCTGGTGCTGCTAGCAATGCCAACTCAATGATGACTGCCTTGGTGCCATGTTCACCCCTGGTTCTGGCAGTGGCACTGGGTTAGATTCAGGCCCCTCAGAGAGGCTTCCTCAGCTACAAGCTCTCTCCACTCATTCTGTGGTTTCCCACATGGCCATTTGTCTACCGCCTCCTCTGTTATAAGAATGACAGTAGCAAGAGGTTCCGCTGGATCCCTACCTAGGGTGTTTCCAGAGCCTCCAGGCCCTTTATGAGGCATGGGTACTACAGCTCAGCAGGCTGTTCTGTTGCCTTCTCAAGCAGCTGCCAATTGTGTCTCAGGAGTGGGTAGACAGATTTTTTTTTTTTTTCCTTCTGTGATCTTCAAGCCTCTTGGGCCATTTAAGTGGGAGCTGAACTGTGGATGGTGCATGGGTAGTTAACCATAGAATCAGTTACAGGGAGTCTGACAGGGCCCAGTTCATGCACGCACCCCCCCAATACCTTACTTGGGTTGTTTTATATTTTATTTTTAAATTTTAACTGGCTAATGAGCACTGGACCAAAGCCGTGTGTGTGTGTTTATCATCCATCTGGGCCAAAGGCATACAGAAGATTAAATTCCGTCAACACTAAGCAGTAATAACAGTGATACAGAATTGAAGGGTCCAAACAATTACAAGTTTAATTCAAATATTGCCAACATTTAAGTTTAAACAAGGTAAGAGACGAGGGGTTTGGGTGCCTCTTTTCTTTCTAGATACTCGTCTGAGAAGTCTCTCCACCTAGCCTCATCCACTGAGTATGCTTTGTGCCAGCAATATTTGGGGAGATATTGACGTAACTCGCCACTTACATATCACTTTCGTGGCACCCACTTGTGAGATTCAGGAATTCCCAATACAGACACCTGCATTGTCCTCTCTGGCCCCAAGCCATGGAGGAAGCAACCAGTACATTATAGAAATGTACCTATTCCTCAGCTGATACCCAAGGACCTCATAATAAGGTATCATGCCCCCACCAGGTCTGCAGGGGCTATACTTCAACCCATTATGGGGCTTGAGGTACTCTTGACCAGAAGGGCCACAGTGCAAGAGATGTGATCAGTCTCTCTGTCATGATTCTGCCAGATTTGGTGCATTAGGCTGGAAGGTGTTATCCTTGACGTGTACTTTCCTCTTCATTTTGTCACATCTGGCACAAATGGTGGCCTTACAACCGAGTCTGTGGTTGCAGGTGCACACTATACTCGCTGCAGTTCCTGACCATGAAGCCATTAGGCAGGCCACTTACGTTTTCACCAGTGGCCTGGAGGCAGCATGGCACCAGATGAGGGCATCATATTATGCCAGTGAGGTGGCCTCAAGGATAGACTGGTCATATGGATGTCTTGTATCTACACATGTCCTGCCTAGCACCTTTAGCCCAGCAGAAGACTGATCAACTCACACTACGTGGGTACTTATTTCTCCTCCCGTTGGGTCACGCAGCAGTTTGGGGGGGGGGCCCTTAGACTCCTTAGCCTCAGGAGCCACAGCCTCAACCTACCAGTTCCTTGAGCCATTGCAGCAAGTAGAGCTCCTTCCCTCAGGTGCTCTCCCGAATGCAGAGGGATGAGGCTGTTTCCTGTAGCTTCAGGGTGAGCAGGTTCTTCCCTTGTCAAAAGGGCAGCTAGGTATAGTGACCCAAGAGTGGGACTCCATGATGAAGATTGATGCCAGGAAGATGGAAAAGTTGCCTGGTTACCGTAAATGAAGGTTTTCCTGCATGTCTTCTTCATAGAACACCACTAGCCCACCATCTCCCTTGCTGTATGGAGCCAGGGCTACTAGGCAGCTAACTCTTATTGTAAGTATGTTGCCTCACCAGCGCTGGTCTGTTACCACCCACACCCAACCTTTGAGGCCTAGAGTTTAACTAATCAGTTCAAAAACAGGAAATACATGTGTTTCTCTTCACCACCTATTCTCTTTTCTCCCCGCCTTAGGGTATTATCCCTTTTTTAGATGCAGTATGCAGCATTACACCCTGGTGTCCTGACTTCCAGTCTAGTTCCACTTGATAGTAGCCCTATTAGTGGTACAAAGTTTTATCCTGCTGTTGCCGAATGCATTTCGGCAATTCACTACCTGCTCATCATCTTCAGTGGGGTAAATCTCCATGTGTCCAAGGGAAGGACCGCTGTAATAATCTGCTGTACCAGTGAGCACCAAAGGTGCAACTGGTAACAGACTTTACAGTGTCTGTGCTATTCCTGTTAGCATTTCATTTGTCTGTAGACTCTTCAGTTGTGAGAGGGATGGGGTGCCCCCACCCGGTCTTGTCACACCTCTTACACTGAGTGCCCCTAGTCTTGGGCAGATTTTGCCAGGTAATCTAAGTTTTCATTTTCCCCCTAGTGGGGACCAAACTGGCTGCATTTCTTATTGCATTACAAAAAATATATTTGTTTTCTTTTTCTTAAAGGTAAACTACACCCTCATACCTTCTAAATTTTTTTTTGGTTTCCATGTCGGTAGACGGCTCTATGTAGCTGTTAGAGATGTATCCAACTGCCTTAGTCTGTTTTCGCGCTTCGTACTAGGCCCTGTAACTACCCTGAGAGGCTCCATTTCGTGGTTGAAATGTCATTGTCCCTAAGAGCTGCATTAGCATATGGGAACATATGTAATCGCCCTTTAAACTCCCCAGTATGCCGGTTTGCTTAATTAGTCTTCAAAGAAACAAGATACAAGAAGGTATGAAATACCTCATTTACTTCCAGTGAGCTTTGCAAAATATCAGTTGTAATGTAGGGTTTTTCCCCTTTAAAGTACATTCAGTTTGTGTGTTTCCAGATAATTTTTTGCAGGGTATTTGTTCTTTCAGAATAGAAGTACATGATGTAAATGGATGATCTGACGTCATGTTCTCCTATGCTAAGGCAGTTCTCATGGACAATGAGACTTCAACAGCCATGAAATGGAGCCTCTCAGGACAGTTACAGGGCCTAGTATGACGTGTGAAGACTGACTAAAGCAGTTGGATACGTCTCTAACAGCTGCATGAAAAGAGTTGTCTGACATGGAAGCAAATAAAATTTAAATGCTATGAGGGTATAGTTTTCCTCTAAAGATGCGTTGGGGACTCCACACCTTGAACCACACCGGCAACCCGGGTTCGGGAATGGATTTGGGTGCCAGGGGCTGGCAGGGGGAAGGAGAGGATTGAGCGTCCAAAGGACTGCTCCCCTCTTCTGGGGAGGGCTGGGGGGTAGCTCTGCTCTGTAGTGGCCCCTGATGGAGACCAGGGGTACTGCACATAGCGGTGCAGAAGGGACTAAAAGAAAGCCGGAAAACTGCCACCGTTCTGCATGCTCCCTGGAACCTCCGGGAGCCTCCTCCAACACAGCAGCACCCCTGGACCAAGAGTGTGCTGGGCTTTCCTGCCACTCTGTGCCTTCCCCCTTGAAGGAGGGGGACCCGCCTGGCGATGGGATACAGTGGGGCAACTTGGGGGGGGGATTAGTTGCAGTGTGTGTGTGTGTGTGTGTGTGTGTGTGTGTGTGTGTGTGTGTGTGTGTCTGTGAGAGCTCCTGAAGAGAATTGCCAGGATCATGGAGCACTAGGCAGCTTGAAGGAGAGGCAGACGCCGGAGTGGGTAGGAGGAAGGTAAAAAGATGCGCTAGGCGACCAGCCTTTTTCTATTCCACTTTGTTTTCACACCTGGGCTGGCACCGCTCTGGTGCTGCTGTACTTCCCCCCACCCCATTACTAGGCCAACAGACTACTCTTGTAAGGTGGTCAGGTGATTGTTACATTGACTTGGTTCACTGTTATTTACCTGACAAAACTCCCTAGCAGGTTGGGGGGGGGGGTGTATTTCTGTGTGTTTTGCTTTTCTCCACAGGTTGGTAGGTGTGTGTGTGTGTGTGTTTGTTTTTTTTTTTTTTTTTTCCAGTTATTTTCTTCCTGTATTTTTTTCCTACTCCTTTATCCTTATCTATTGTGGAAGCATTCACACCCCTGATGAACAGAACTGAGGTAGACAAGGGGGAGCAAGGCTGTCATTACCATGCGTGTCATAGGCCTGCAACCATTGCTTGTCCTGTGGCTTGAAGGTTTGCTCCTGCGGAGTCCTAGTGCCTCCGACTTGTACCCAAGAGTGGTACTCTTTGGAGAATATATTCTGAAAGATGTAGTTGCAGTACTCTGTCACCTATAAGGGCACTAAACTGTACAACTAATTGCCCCCAATATCCAAACCTGTAGCTCCATCCATACCTTCAACTCGTACTTCCAAAGTTCACATACTTTATACTTCCATCTGCAGCTGCCCGTGGTCGACTCTCCAGCTAAACCTGCCCGCTTTCCACCTTGCTTATCTCTAGTTTTATTTTAGTCCCTTTTGCCACCCCCCCCCAAACTTAGTTTTCATCCATCACCCACTCCTAGCCTAGATTTCTTCATATTTCAACCATGGACCTGATCACAATGAACCACAAAAGACTTTCACTTGTCCCACCTCTAGCACTTGGGGTTACTGACCCCTCTCTACCCCATCCCTTCTCTTTCCTGCTCTCCATGTGTTACATGTGTAAATGTTCGGGCCACTCTCTGTTTTTATTTTACTGTTATTGTAATCGATTACCTCCTGTTTCAGTTTATGAATATTGCTGTAACTGTTAGTCTTTGACATTGTTATAAATATCTAAACCACTTAGTGTATGGTAGAATGTTATGGATAGAAATCCATAACTAGAATGGAGTTGTTATGCTGCAGTAGCTATGTCATCACAGCTGTTCTGCTGCACTAGCGATGTTACTACTGCAGCATAACAACTTGGAATGCTGCCACATAGTTGCTTTCCTCAATCCAGTTAAGCTGGAAGTTGCGTTTTTTTTTTTGTTTTTTTTTTTGTCGTTTTTAAACTTGAAGTTGCAGAAACGTCTGCAGCACACTGTCAGTTAACAAAAAGAAATGTTAAAATGTCTATTTTTTGTTTTCTCCAGCTGTTTTTTTTCTTCTCTGTGCTGTGACTGCCCATACACTATAAAAGATTGTGTATGAGCAGTCCTACACAAACAAGGAAATTATTGTATCTTGAGGTTTCCTTGGTAAGAGTACCTCTTGAGCTGCGCTCTCGAGGTCAGAGGTTACCAAGGAAACCTCTTGATACAAGAATATCCTTGTTATGTATAACTGCTCATACACAATCCTCTGTTTGGATTGTTTCCCCTGTATAGATCTTGTTTTTGTTGCTATGTTTTGTATCGTCCTACCTTCTTGGCATTTCTTACACCGGATGTTTGTGAAAACGAGCATTTTTGCTCGCATACCTTCTAGTATACAAATAGATTGACAGTTCTGGTAAGAACGTAACTTTTTTGCTTTTTCCTGTGAAACAGTCAGATGACACGATCAGTCTAGCCATGGTTTAATTGAAATTGAAAAGGGACCATTGAGGGAACCACAGCAGTGCAACAGAACTCGAAGTGAATGAGTTGAGAAGCAGCGTGTGATTTTTAGACAAGGAAAGCGCAGGTTGTGCTGTTTGAGAACATGTGGTCTTAACTGTACTAATTCTGAGGAAGCTATAATCCAACAACGGGTGGTTGTTTTGGGAAAGCATATGAATTATTTAATAATAAACTTAATACAGGAAGAAAGGGTGAGTGGAGAAATTTGTGGAACTAAAATGTGGGTCTATTCTTGGAACAGAGCCCCCCCCCCGCTCTGTTTTGTTGTTCATAGGGTTGATTGGCCACACTAGTGTTGATTTTATACATAATTCATTCCAAAATAGAAATATTGGAGGGGATGCAGAAGCCCACAACATGGCCACCACCCATGGTCTGCCAGTATGTCTTCTGACATTTTTTTCTTCTCCTCCTTTGCCCCTCTCCCATGTGAGTTCTTTTTTTTGGTGGGGGGGGCATTGGCTGTGTGTGTGTGTGTGTGCACCTCCTATCACAAAGTACACCTCTCCCACTGCTTGGAGCTGCTTTAGGAGATGTGTATTCTGTGCTGTCCCTCAGGCTGAAAGCCTCTGCATGGCACTCCTTCATCCTGGCGTCTGCTCCAGTTATCTGTGTTGTGGGTTGCAAACTTGGGTTACCAGTGTATCAAGCTGGCACCTGCCCCTTTAGCAGCTTGGAACCAGTTGTTGAGATTTCTGTAACAGGGCCACATTACTTAACAAAAACTCCGTTTTATAATGGTCAGTGTAGTTCTCTTCAAGAGCAGAAGTTGGGAGGAACCTGGGGGAGCTACAGAGCAATGTTTTTAAAAACTTCAAGTCAGTGGTACAGAGATGCTACAGAGCAGTGGGGAAATGAGGTAGAGACATGGCATCTTTGGCAATACATCAGTTAAAAATTTACATCCTGTATACAGCATAACGTAGTGTAGTTTAGTATATTATGTAACCCCCACCCCCCTGCCTTTTTGCAAACGACAGGTGGTATGCTGTTTGAATCTGACAGCAGTAGCAGGTGGGGACTGGGTTCGGGGAGGAATAGGTTACTCTGCACAAGGGCTAGGTTTGGCTACTCTGCGCAGGGGCACCCAAGTAACTCCGAACACAGGAAGCAGTAACTGTAATGTCCAGTACCAGGAATGGGATTCTAAAGTGTGGCTTTTATTCACATCCAAGCAGAACAAACAAAGCATAGACTGACCCCCACGGGGCTACACTTCTGGTAATGCAGATTAAGAGAAGCAAGAACCCTTCTTCAACACTTCAGCCCTCAGGCTCTGAACCCACTGGGCACACAGCCCGGACTTGCATGCTGCTTTGGGTACACAGCCCAAACTTGTACACTATTCTTGGATTCCCAGGCTCGGCTCCCTTGCTGGCCACTCTGACACCTTCCATATGTCATGGAAACCTTTTGTTGATGGCTCCCTAAACCATCTAAGAGCACTTCAGTTCTTTCGGAGTTCTCCTTTTAATCCCACGTCTGGGTACTTTCCTCGGGCACTGGCCAAGTACCTGAGAGAAAGTAAAGGTGCCACAGAGCAAATCCGTAGAGGTGAATTTGGTTACTACTGATTTGGAGGGTTGTCTTCCCATTTCTCACTTCCACAATTCATACCCAGCCATTTCTCTGGACATTAAACATCTCATTCTGTAAAGCTTGGCAGTGTAGATTTAGGCTAAATGTATGTCACATTTCCTCTACTTGTCTTGCTTTCCCATTATGCTGGACTTGAGCATACTTTTACTTGGCTTAGCCCATTGCTGTAGGCCCCCCACTTATTAAGCAGTCCAATCCCCAATTTACTTCACTCCTTGTGCTGGACTTGAACCTATTTGAATTAACCGGCAATGTCTATTACACTAGACCTTCTACAAATTAAGTAGTCCAATCCCCACATTACAACAGTTCGGGTGAAAACATAAGCCCTCTGCCGGAGCGAACTCACCCTTTGGTTGCAGGTGCCCCACAGGGGATTCCTCACAGGAATTTCTATCCCACAGCTTCTGGTGCCGCAGCACAACTTGAAATAAGGCAGCTTCTTCCTTAGCTGGAACCAGGAGGGTTGCCCCTGAAAGACAGGCAAACCTTTCTACCCCCATCCCCTCAGGGATGGGGCACATGGACCAGTAACGGCGGTCTCCACCACTTCACAAACAGCTTACTGTGTTCCTCTTTCAGTAGAAACGCACACCTCCCTTACAGTAGCTGTAAAACGGAACTTAAGGCTCAGAGAGCCTGCACACAGACTGCTGTGTTGCTCTTCTCTCCAAGACTGCACACAGACTCTGTTCAAAATTCCCCAGAATTCTATCCTAACTTCCAACTGCAGCACTCCAGTGTGGCTCATGCAGCTGCGAGAGTTCTCTGGTGATGTCATCCCTCAGTCTCGGCTGAGACTGAGAACAGAGAGAGACAGTGTGAAATCCATTTAACTGGAGTTTCACAAGCTGCCTTCCCTGCCTACCACTAGGTCTTACTGGGATTCTAGTAACCCCGGGTAACGGGGGTTACAATTATAATATGACCAGAAGCAAATGATTTGATACCTTTTTAATGGAGCAACATAGATGTAACAAGAACAAAGTCCTCACAACACGGACCAACCAGTCCTTCAGAAGCTCATGGCAGTTGTTACCAACAACTGCCATGAGCTTCTGAAGAAGGACTGGTTGGTCCGAAAGCTAGTACATCTATGTTGCTCCATTAAAAGGTATCAAATCATTTGCTTCTGGATTTATTCTTGCAAGGACCAATATGGCAACTACTAAATTTTGATTTCAATTATAATATGAAACATTTTAGCATGTGCCTAGGTTCTCTGTGAAAAGATTACATTTAATGTCGGAAGTTAACCCAACTCTATATTTAGGAGATTAGCATGATGATTCTTCTTGAAGTGAGCTTTTAGAAATTTGGGAACCAACTTTGACCCAAAACAACCTCCACTGAGGACCACAGATCTCTGAACTTCCCCAACTGCCCTCTGACAGTGTGTTGTCTGATCATATTTAATACAATCTAAAAGGGAATTACTCCATTCAGATACAGTAGGAGTGGCCTCAAGTCTCCAGTGAGTGGCTAACATCCTCAAACTAGTAATATTGCCCAGAGGTCCAGATGAGGGATTATCTGCCCCATATTCTCATGGGGGGGGGACAATAGGATTTCCGGAGGGTCTAGCTTGAGGGGAAACCCCACCAATCTGGATAGTATCTCATGGATTCCCTTCCAGAAGTTCTGCACACATTGGCATTGCCACACCTGGGATAAAATGTCCCACTATCTACATGACATTTAGGGCAGAGCGGGGATTCACCAGGGTCTATTTTGTGAGCCAGTCAAGGGGTATGATGTGTCCTGTGAAGAACGTTTAACTGGATAGCCCTCACCAGGAGCATATACGTTGTTCTCGGGGGTTTAAAGGTCTGATCCCCACATTGCCCCCAGAACATCTCCGGGGGCAGGACTCCTCCCGCCCTGGGCCTTCTCTGTGAAGAACTTTGTAAATAGCCCTCTGTAGCTTGTCATATAAGAGAAGGTGGGAGCAACTAATTTTGTGGTCTGCTACAAGATCTATGAATCGGCAGAGTTTCCTTTCTCTTAAAACATGATGTATGAGGGATAACTCCATTGCAGCCAAACTTTTTAACATGGGTCTATCCCACAGAGTCAGTCCTCCTTCCTGTTTCAGTACCCTATTAATGGCACAATTGGGGAGGGGGGGCCCAAACCTCCCCCCATCCCAATCATCTCGTGAGCCAGCTTCCAGGACAAAACTGTAGCCCTAGTACAGGGGTTGGGCGGGGCATCCAGGGAGTCCACTCTCCCACACAAGGCCAATTTTTAATGATACAGGAGTGACCCAGTAGATCTCTCCATCTCCACCCATACTGGCTGCTCTTTGTTTTTTTTTTTTAATATGTCCTGAAATGAGTGACCTGTGCAGCCATTGAGTAGTGTTGTACACTGCAGCGCCCCAGACCTCCCTTTTTCTGAGGGAGCCACAAGAGGGCTTTTTTTTTTTTTGAATATTCTGTTAACGATTTTCTGAAACAGGAGAACAACTGATACATGCTACAGACAACAGGAAAGGAAAAAATACATACAGTTACATACATACAAACAAGCTTCCCGGTTTTTAACTTAATACATCCTGTGACTTCCATTTATTAATTCCATTTACCAATTGATTAATTTATTAATCAATTAAAGGTGCAGTCGAGTGTGCAGCAATACCTCCATGTCTAATTATACATATTATACATTCAGGACCCTCTGGATGGCCACCATTATTGTATATTATCCATGTGACAATCTCCCTCCTCCCTATTATTTTTATATTGTGCTGGGATATTAGTCCTCTTCCCCCACCCAAATGCCACTTGACAAAACCGTGCTCAGCAACTGGTCTTTCCCTCAGCTATCTCTTTCTCTTCTCCCCTTGGGTTACCTCTATACTTATGTGATGCCCAGGTACTTGTGTGTGTTCAACCCCGAGGAGAGCATTACATTTTTGGAGAGACTCAGCGTCACCATAAAAGGGACCCAGTCCCTCATAAAAACCTCTTCCTTATCCCTCACTATCCATGTGAGCCTCTCTAAGGCCAATGTACCGATAACCAGTTTTCGCCAATCGCTTATCCTGGGTCCATTTCCGGTGACCCAAGTATTCTGAATGCAATGTCTCGCTAATACTAGAGAAACCCTTATCCATCTGGGCAATATTTGCCACTCCTCTTTCCCTTCTATTCTTTCCACCCCAAATAGGCAAACTAAGGGATCACAGGTCAATTGCCCACCCTGCTCCCTTATTTATCTCCTGTATCACCCCCAAATATCTTATCAGAACCAGGTATGACCAAAAGCAATGGAAGAAGGTACCCAGTCCTTTTCCACACCTCCTACAGTTGGGTGAAACAGCCGGTTGTGCCCGATACACCTCCACTGGGGGCCAATAAACTCTATGCAAGAACTTATAAAAGGCATCCTTAAATTTATTACATATCATAATTCCCTCTGGCATACCTAACACTAATTCCCAGTTCCTTTCTGAAATCTGCAACCCAAGATCCCTTTCCCAGAGGGTCTTCGTAGGGCTGGTCCGGTCCGGTAGGCTCTGCTTATCCTGCCTGACAATTTTCCCAACAAACCCTTTCATATCTTTGCTACCCTGGCATATCATTTGCTCTATTCTATTTAACTGCAATCCTTCCTTCCCCCCACGTTCAGTCGCCCTATGTATGTTTTCAGCTGTAAGTACTGAAACACATGAGAGGCTCCTACACCAATCTCTCTCCTGACCTTATGAAACTCCTTCAGCTCCCCCTTCTCCAGCAGCGTCCCCATGCATACTGCTCCTCCTGTCTCCCACTCCCGAACCCTCTATCCTCCATCCCAGGAATGAAGAAGGGGTTCCTCGCATTGGGAGCAAGATAGTATCCTTTGAGTCCCCCGCTCAAAATGATACTTGAGATTCCACCGCCTCCTAACTAATGGGTTACCACTACCCACGCCTCTGTATACCCGCCTCCCTCTGCTCTGCAGGTAGGCTGTAAGTCTCCCTGGATTCCCCTCCTGTTCCAGACCAATCCAACTAGCCACCTCCGGTTTATGGACCCAATCCGCCACCCCTCGGAGTTGGACTGCCTTGTAATATGCCCCTAGGTCTGGAAAACCAAGCCCACCCCTATTTCTATCCGCCTTAAGCCTTAATAAACTTATCCTGGGCTTTTTCCCCTGCCAAATAGTCTGTGAACCTTCTCTCTAAACGTTTCACATCCCTCTGCGTCAGCCTCAGCTGCAGTATTTGCATAGGGTATAAGATGCTTGGAATAATCATTTTTATGAGATTTATTCTAGAGGGCTTTTTTAATCCTGGGTCTCTTATTATTCCAGAGCAGTTGAGTAATGGACCCCTCTACCTTTTATATATTTAAGTGGAATGTTCAGGGGAACAGTTTGAAAACGGTAAAGAAATTGAGGCAGCACAGACTTTTTTAATAAGGGTCACTCTCCAAGAGGACCAATGGTAAGGCCTTCCAGGTGTTGCAGTTGTCCTTAATTTTAGAAATCAATCCTTTCAAATCTATATTCCCTAGGGTAGAAGGCTTAATTGTAATCTGAATTCCCAAATATTTTAGTTTTTTTTTTTTAGTCTGTTAAACCAGGGTCTGGGCAATAGTTATAGGCTGCTCCTTGCCACCAAAAGGCATCTACTCACACTTGCCCCAGTTAATCTATGACCTGAAAGGGGGCCGTATTACTCAAATAACTGGGTCAGCGCCCCCACTGATTCCTGAGGAGAGCTAAGAAAAAGGAGCACATTTTCCGCAAAGAGCGATATCGCATGTTTTGCCCCTTGCCACTGAAACCCCTTAATAATGAGAATTGGATCTAATACTCCGCACCATGGCCTCAATTGTGAGTGTATATATATTAAGGGGGATAGAAGGCATCCCTGCCTAGTTCTGCTTGTCAAAGCAAAGGGGTAGAGAGAACATCATTGGTGAGGAGTTGGGCCCGTGGCGACCGATATAAGGCCTTCAACCATTTCCTCATGTGGGGACCCAGACCAGATTTCCTCAGGACCACTAACATAAAAGGCTACTTGACATGGTCGAAGGCCTTCTCTGTGTCCAAGGCCAAAAGGCGCCCTGCTCTTCTTAGTCCAGTTATGCATAATGTTCAACTCATGTCTGATATGTTTTGCCTATGTGCCTTTCACAACCCCCAATCTGAGTGAATAAGTTAGGGGAAAAGGTGTTCCAACCTAGTAACCAAAACTTTTGCTAAGATCTTGTAATCTGACTTGAGTAATGAAGTTGGATGGTATGAGGAACATTTCAAAGGGTCTTTTCCTGGTTTTGGTAGGACTGTGATGGAGGCAACGCACTGTGAGGGGGGGCAGTGTTCCTCCATCCAGAGACTCTGCAACCACATCTAACATCAAATGACCTAGATCCTCCCAAAGCAATTTATAACTTTTGTCGGGTATCCCGTCGGGGCCCGGGGCCTTCCTCTTTTTGGGCCTTCCAAACAGCCACCCTCAGTTCCTCCATAGTTTATAGAGGAGTAGAGTCTCTCCAGCTCCACCTCTTCAACCCTAGGTAATTCCTCTCCGCCCTATGCCTTTTTAACCATACTTGCTAACCACTTCCCCTTTTATTCCCTTCAAAATAAGAGTAAGACTTTGAGAATAAGGCCAGAAGGGGAAGGAAGGAAACATATTCAATTCAGTGCTTTAGAGTAACTGGTAATTGCTATTTTTCTTTTAAACTTAGATTGTGGGCTTGTAGTGACACTAATACTTTCTTTGTTGTCTTTACTTATAATTGTTTTTGGGCTGTTGAAAATTTAAAACATAGTGGTGGTGTAATTCTGTGCTGTCTTTAATTGCTGCAAATGCCCTGATAAATCTGATTGACAGGAGCTAAACACAGGGTATAGTAAGAGGTGTGAAGTAGAAGGGGCATAAGGGGGAAGAAGCCCACCCTTAGCATAAGTGTTTTGACTCATTTATTTATTGGTTTCTTTTTCCTTAAATTTTTTTTTTTTTAAATCTGAGGATCAGTGACAGGATTTTTAGTACAGTAAATTAATAAAAAGAACTAGGAGAGCTTCAGTAGCAGACAAGTAGTGGAATTGCAGTATAATGTGGGGAGTGGTGCAATGCAGTGGCTGTGGGGCAGCCATATTCAGGCAGACCTTCTGGACACTGAGGTGCTGCCCTATCTGCATGCATCTCTCTGGACTGCGGGATGAGGTAGCCAGACTCAACGGAAGTAAACTGGGTCAGGAGTACCATCACCCCTATCCAGGGACCACCCAGTCCAGTGCAGCTGCCTCAAAGGATGCCGAGAACGAGGAGCACTTGGATGACAGTGGGCTCAGGGAGGGTTAGAGCAGTCTGGCAGAGGCACATCCCAGATCCTGTTCCACTCAAGAACTCATGTGCCACACTGGCAAACGAGGACAACCAAATAGAGGTACCCAGAGAAGTGGAAGGAAAGGATGTGGAGGTTAGCCAAGGAGGTGACCTCAATGGGGAAAGCAGTGGACCCCAGAGGAGGAGGAAGCTAATCCTGGTGGGGACTCCATCGAAGAGGGATCCAGCTAGGAACACAGGAGGGGAGGACAGGAGGTGAGGTGCCTACCAGGTGCCACGGCATGGAGGGATGGAAGGAAGATACTGGGGATCACTGGGAAGGCAAGACGGAGGGTGAGCTGGATGTCATTAACCACCTAGGTACTAATGACTTGGCAAATGGGGAGCCAAAGGAAGTTCAGGAAGAGTTTAGGAAACTGGGAGGGTCTCAAGCAAGTAGCTACTTCTGTCACTTTCTCAGAAGTACTACCTGTGAGAGCAAGGGAGAGCATAGGAGTGCATGCACCAGGAACTTTAACTCATGATTGAAGAACTGGTGCTGTGAGGAAGGGATTGGATTCATTGGTGACTGGGGACCCACCTGGAGGGTTGGAGGTTTGTTCAAGCCTGACGGCCTGCATCCATCCTGGAGGGGAATCCAAGCACTCAATGATAAGTTTAAATGCTACATTGACAAGCATTTAAACTAGCAAAGGGGTGGCAGGCCAGCAAGGAGGGCACCCATTTGCTCACCCCCACAGCTAGCAGTGGAACCAGTGAACCAGAGGAGTGGCTATCTCTGCAAAGCAGTGTGCAAAAGATGGAGATTAGTGCCCAAGAGGTGGATAAGCAGAAAAGGGGCAAAATTCAGCAGAAGGGCAGACAGCAAGGAGAACCAGGGATAAATGACAACCAAGGAAGGGGCTGGAGAGAACAGTGAAGCAGTCTAGGAGGTCAAATCATGGAAAGCCATGTGTGCAAATGCCAGGAGCCTTAGCAACAAGATGGAAGATCTGGAGGCTGTCATGGTACAGTCAGACCTGGACATTGTGGCCATCACTGAAACCTGGTGTAATGATAACCATGACTGGGAGATGGTCATACCTGGCTACAACATATTCAGAAGAGACGGAGCAGGCAGGAAGGGAGGAGGAGTGGCACTGTATGTGAAAAATGACATAAGGGCCACAGAGATCCAGGAGGAACAAAATGGGGGAGAGAGACTGTGGGTTAAACTGGAAAGGAAAATGGGGCCAGCCATCCGCACAGGTGTGGTCTATAGACCACCAGCCCAGGAGGAAGAAACAGATAGGGAGCTGATGCTAGCCATCCAAAGGATGGCAGACAAGGGTGAGGTAGTACTGGTTGGAGACTTCAATATTCCAGACGTGGACTGAAGCATCTCAGCAGCAGCATCAGCTAGGAGCAGATTTATCCTGGACTTCTTTCAGGGTGCCTTCCTCAAGCAACTGGTCATGGAATCAACTCGGCAGAAGGCAATACTGGACCTTGTGCTCACAAACGGGGACAGTGTGGGGGTAACAGTGGGGGAGCACCTGGGTAACAGTGACCACCAGTCATTGTGGTTTGAAATCACAGAAAGAGCAGAACCAAACCACACAAAAACACGTATCCTGGATTTTAGGGGGGCAGACTTTGGGAAAATGGGGAGATACTTGAAAGAGGCATTAAGTGGAATGGGACAGGAATTGGGGGTTGAGGAACAGTGGGCAGTATTTAAAATGGGGATTATAAGAACAACAGAATTATGCATCAAGTAGGTTAGCAAGAGGAAAAGGAAGAGGAGACCATTATGGTTTTCCAAAGAGGTAGCAAAGAAAGTGAAAGCCAAAAAGATTGCATTCAGGCAATACAAAAGACACAGGCAGAAGGGATAGGGAGAAGTACCAGGAGAAACAAAGGAGGCAGGAAGTCAGTAAGGGAAGCCAAAGCTCAGACAGAAGAACACATTGCAAAATCAGTGGGTAAAGGAGACAAAACCTTTTACAGGTACATAAGTGAAAAAAGAAAGACAAAGGGAGGGATAGTGAGACTGAAGGGGGAGGATGGGAGCCGCGTGGAGGATGACAACAGTAAAGCTGACATACTGAACAGGTATTTCTGCTCAGTCTTTACTGAGGAAGAGGGGGTAATGGGTCTGAAGGGAGTACAAGGGGTGAGAATGGTGCAGAAATGGACACAAGTCCCTTTACACGAGAAAGGGTCCTGAAGGAACTGGAAGTAATAAGAGTTGATAAAGCAATGGGCTAGACGGGGTGCACCCCAGGGTCCTTAAAGAACTGAGAGGTGGTGGCTGAACCTCTGGCTATCCTGTTTAGCCGATCACTGGAAACAGGGGAGGTACCCAAAGACTGGAGGACAGCAGATGTAGTCCCCTTATACAAAAGTGGGAACAAAGAGGAAGCAGGGAACTACAGACCAGTCAGCCTCACCTCGGTAGTGGGGAAGATCATGGAAGCACTACTGAAGAAGAGATTGGTGGAACATCTGGTTATGAATGGACTACAGGACCCAAGGCAGCATGGTTTCACCAGGGGGAGGTCATGTCAGACCAACCTCATTAAATTTTTTGACTGGGTGACTAGGGAGGTGGATCGGGGAGGGCAGTGGACATGGCCTATCTGGACTTCAGCAAGGCCTTTGACACTGTGCCACATAGAAGACTATTACACAAACTGGGAATATGGGTGTGGGCAGGACAGTAGTGTGGTGGGTAGGTAACTGGCTGGGTGGCAGGACACGGAGGGTGGTGGTAAATGGCTGTCACTCCACAGAGGGAAGAGTGACCAGTGGGATACCACAGGGATCAGTGCTGGGACCGGTCCTATTCAACATCTTCATCAGTGACATTGTGAGGATCTAGAAGGCAGAATTTCACTGTTCGCTGATGACACAAAGCTCTGTAACAGAGTAGACACACCAGAGGGTGTAGACAGAATGAGAAGCGACCTGCAGAAACTTGAAGAATGGTCAGGGGTTTGGCAGTTGAAATTCAATGCAAAGAAGTGCAAGATAATGCATATGGGGCACAAAAACCCTGACACAATATCAGTTGGGGGGTGAGGATATAGCATGCACCAAGCAGGAAAGGGATCTTGGGGTTGTCATCCTGGATGACCTCAAGGTAGGGAAACAGTGTGACAAGGCAGCAGGTAAAGCAAATAGGATGCTGGGATGTATAGGCAGGGGCATCACCAGCAGGAAAAGGGAGGTCATAATTCCGCTATACAAGACACTAGTGAGGCCCCACCTGGAGTACAGTGTACAGTTCTGGAGACCATACCTACGTAAGGACATAGACAGGGTAGAGAAGGTTCAGAGGAGGGCAACAAAGATGGTGCATGGATTGCATCACAAGTCCTATGAAGACAGGTTGAAGGAACTGAACATGTACTCCCTGGAGGAGAGGAGGGAGAGAGGGGATATGATAGAGACATACAAGTATCTTACAGGGAGGAACAGGGTGCGGGAAAACACTATTTTAAGCTGAAAAGATGTTCCAGGACTAGAGGGTATGGGATGAAGTTGGAGGGAGGACGATTCAGAGGAAACATGAGAAAGAATTTCTTCACAGAACGGGTGGTGGACAAGTGGAACACCCTGCCAGAGGAAGTGGTGGGGGCTGAAACAATCACGGGATTTAAGAATGCATGGGATAGACATAAAGGAATTCTAGAGGTCAGGGGTAAGGGGAAACAGACTTCTAGGAAAACAAACTGAACTTACAAGCTCAAATGGGCAGACTGGGTGGGCCATAGGCCCTTATCTGCCGACACTGTCTATGTATCTATGTAAGGGCTCTTTCTGTTTTCTGATTGGAGACCTGGTTCAATTTACCTTTCAGTACTTTAATCTCTGCCAGTCTGGACATATTATGCGAGGACATTATCTCCCCTTCCAGCCTCTGAATCTGTTGCTCAAGGGATTGTTCCCTTTTGAGGCTCTACTGTTTCTTGTATGAGGAATAAGAAATGGTCTCTCCTCGTACTAACACTTTAAGTGAGTCCCAAATTATTTTAATATCTGTATCCCTTGTCTGTTTATGAAAACAAAATCGGCAACGTGGTCTTTTAGCAGTAAAAGGAACTGCTGGTCCACCAGAAGGGTGGGGTCCATGTGCCATTGTTGAGCCATCCTGGGCTCCTCCTTCCTCTCTGTCACCACCTGCAGTGGGGCGTGGTCACTATGTAGGTATAAGGCCTTGTGCTCTTTTAGAGGCACTGCAAGGTAATATTCCTCCTAAAATCAACCTTTACTGTTCATCATATAATTCTTGGTTACTAATAACCTTTTTGCTAGCATTTAAAACAATATTTTACTGCAGCATTCTACATCTATTTCTTGAGCCATGATTCTCAAAAGACACACTATTTAATTACCTTTAAAAGTAGAGATGTCTATCGATGTCTGTATACTTCACCCCTTTAGAGTCTCTTGTCTCCTCATCTTGGAGATTTGGAGTATCTTAAACGGCTGTGTGAAGGTTTTTTTCCTAGGTGTCTGAGTTCTCTTCCCTCTTCGAGGCTTACAAATATAGAGAATACGAGTCCATACAAGTTTCAATGCCTTGCGTTATAGCAGATGCCAAGATCTTTGTAGCTTCAGTAGAGTAGTAGTTCTTGCAGCGTCAGTAGTAGTAGTAGCAGCAGCAGCAGCAGCATAGATGTGAGATCTCTTCCAGCAAGGAAGCTGATTCAGAAGGCAGTCAATGATTATAAAATATTGCTTCTTGGGGTTGTCCTTTTATAGGCAGACTACTTCTTCAGAAGTATCCTGAGATTTCGTTCTACCTCAGGAGTAGCACAAGGCTTTGGGATGGTATAGTCATGTTTGGGCAGAAGCCTGCTTTGGGTCAGAAGTCTTATACATGTGGAGATGTTCTGAGTCACTATGGCTCTGTCAATGACCTACCAGTTTGCCTTTTTGAATTGTCTGAGGTGACCGACAACAGACTTATAACCACAAGACCCTCCACTGTGCAGGTTCAAGATGAAGTGACAGAAAATTCTCATTACAGTCTTGTGTATCTAGGGTAGTTGGTAGCAAGTGGTTCCCTGTTTCAAGGGTCCAGTTCCTTGGCTATATGATTTCAGAAGTGAGGCCCCTTCTTGTGGTTTGATTCCATGACCTTAAGAAATGCTGGGTCCTGATTTCAAAGTCTCGTAAAGTTGTTTTATATAAAAAAAAAAAAAAAAAAAAATCTGATGCATTTATTTAGTTGGAATTTGATTGTCCTTGAGCCCAGCAAGCTTGCAATCATATTGTTCAATATAGACTGTGCCATGCATCCTGGGTATTGAGGTGAAGTTTGTATACCAGAGTTGAGCATTTGCAGGTCTGCTTGGTTTAAAAGAGAGATGTTTCTTTGGCCATTTATTTTAAGGTGCTTTAAGGCAGCTGAGATTCAAGGTGAATTATCCTTTTTTACACTTTGTCAGGGTCTGGTGGCTTATAGCCCCTGTTGTACCTACAAAGTGAAGGGCCTCTAGGGCCCTTCCAGAATCCACAACGGGTAGGTAAGGTTGGGCAGGCTTGCACAGCGCCTTTTTTTCTATCAGCATTTTTTTTTTTTTTTTTTTTTTGCAAGCTAAAACCACATAAGGTAACATAGTAACTCTGTGTGCTGTAACTGGGTAATAAAATTACCTTTCTCAGGTTTTTGTTGGAATTGCACAAAAGTGAAACTATAGACAAGTGGTGTCTGGCACATAATGTGATTTATTTCTGGTATATAAAGTAGGCTTACAACCAAATCACAGTGATAAACACCGGGAGAATACCTCCAATCTATCTTGCCTGTAGGCAGCAGTTATGTCTTCTTGGAGAGAAGGTGCAATGCAACGGGCCTTATACGCCTGATAATTGCTATAGCAACTAAAAAAAAAAAAAATATATAAATAGTATGTCATCATTGGTCAGTGGCAAGTAGCCTGACTTCTTACTAGCCTGGGAAAGCATGCTGTGCTAACAGAAGTACAGATGGCTAAACAATAGCCCTGTATCTCATGAAGGACACTTGTGGTTACATAATATCATTGCTGTTACAGTTCTGCACTAAAGATGGCAGAATTGTCTAGTCATTATACAATAGTATAAAATATAGGCATTTTCCGAGTGGTACAATCAGAATAATAGTAAAAGCATTATGATTCTCAGTAGAAATACAGTAGAACTCCAGTCCGGACACTTATGCTTATACGATAAGTGTCTGTGCCCCAAGATTAGTACATATACTATAAGTATTACTGTTTGCGAGGTAGGGGGCCAATCAGGGGTGCTGGTCGATGAATGACAGTGTTGATTAGTATCAGTGAACAGAACTTCTCGGCTTTAGTAATTCCCACTGTCTCCATCTGTGACAAGATTTTTCAGCCACTTTCGTTTTTCCATCCCATTTGATTAGAGGACTAAATAGTCCAGCTATATCCCACGCAGACTTTCTAGCTATTAACATTTTACTTGATACAGGTCTTGTACCTTGATTACATACTTAACTAAAGGATGAACATTAGGTGTGTGCAGAATATAAAATCTCCTTGGCAGATTGCAGACAGAAGTCTTTCACACCCATGGCAGTGGAAGAATCTGGATTTCTATGCAAGTCTGTGGATGCTGAATTTTTATATTTCACCCACCTCTAGAAAGCAGATTGCACAAGGTTTTGACACCCCAAAAAGTCTTGAGTCTGTAATTTAGAGGCCAGTAAATAACATAAGCTTTTAAATTTCTTAAAATTGTCCTTTTGTTTTGCTGTACAGTACTGCATGCCTATATGAGCATGGAACTCTGACAAACTTTTAAATCTGCATATAAAGATTGATAAGTGGAAAATGTATAAATGGCCCAACAAGCAACCAGTTTATAAGAACAGAACCTCAAATTCTGAAATCTGTTTAATTTACGCTGCATATATGTCTGTTTCTGTTTAGTTTGGCAGTGAGCCAAAGACTTACACTCGATTTAGCCTGGCTCGAGAAAATGATGGGGAAAGTAACCACGTGGAGATGAAGTTGTCCTCCTCTGAGGAAGAAGATGGAGTGGAGCACCTGACTGACCACAAGGTGGCACCTGTAATGAAATCAAGAAGAGCTTGCAAGAATCTCTGCTTTCTGATTGTTGGATCGTTACTTCTCTTTCTAATTGGTATGTGACTGACGGGCAGTGGGAACTGTACTATGTTGCTTCTGTTTGTTTTTGCTTCCCCCACCCCCCACCTCGCTATGTGGATCAGCATTTACAAAGGCAGATCTGGTTCGAGTGAAATCACCATTTACAGTTTAGGTTCAGCCCCCTTTCAACTTGATTTTTTTTTTGGGGGGGGGGGTTAATAACTTTGAGCATATAGTATAAAAATACTGAACTGAAGGATTGCAAAGTAAGCATTTTGTCAGGATATTGAAAAAAATGGGTGCCAGAATATGTGAAATGTGATGCATTTCCCTGTGGTACTGTATTAGCATATTGTACTATCTGTAGTACACCAGTAGTATGTGAGAAAGGGTGTCGTCCTAAAAGGTATCAGATCAGACACTGAAAGGGGAAACGCAGAAAACTGTCATTGGCCACAAAAGGCTTTGATGTAACAGTGACAAGTGTGCTTTACTATTTCAATAAAACTAACATGAGTGGGTTTGCTTTAACCTCTGTTGTGCAGGAGGGTATACCCCCCCCCCCCCGACAGTGACACCAATAAAGTGACCTACATTACTGCTGACAAAATCGACAGTTCATTGACCGGTTGCTATATTGGTTCATCAGAGACAGGGGCACACTGTCTTCTAGTCCTGCATCCCCTCCTCGAGTCAGCTGACTCTAAGTTGATTATAATTAGAATGGAGGTGTGGGGTCAGAGCCCCCTGTGATAGAAAACGGAGCAGGAGTCCATAGAAATTTGTCTCCTGCAACTTGCGGTCGACATAAATTCCGCCACTGTGATACCGGTTTACGAAACTGTTTTTGAACCGGCATCGTAGAGTTATGCAGGAGTGCTGCAAAGTGAATTGACAAGCAGTGCCTGAACTTCGCATTACAGAATATAATTTGGTTTTACATGGAGCCTTTCACACATGGCTGTATCCACAACAGCATTACAAAGCAGTTGTAGTCTGCTGTGGGTACAACAGGAACTGTTTGCAGTGTTGTATACATGCTGTACTCTGGAAAGACCACACAACCAGCTATATTGCTTTAGAACCCGTGAAGGAATGTTGGTCAAAATACAGGGGCTATCCCCCGTATTTGTGTGTGTTGGTTTTTTTTTTACAGTGCCCTGCAACGCTTGCCTTCCAGCAGTCGCAGGCGGCAGGGACCTTCATTTAGCACTTTGTCTGAAGGATCGATGGCACACACATACAGCACTGCAGTGTTGGTGTGTAGCATTAGCCTAGTGTCTGGCAAGGGACTCGAACCCCCAGCCCATCTTGTCTTCCATGTCCTGTGAACTAAAGCACTAAAACTGACCATTTGAACTGTTTTTGATTTGCTAATTATGGTCTCACCCTGTGTGTGTAAGCAAGTGTGCCACCCGTCCCGTATTTTGCGGAATGTCCGTTATTTAAATAAATTTTCCTGTGTCCCGTTTCAACTTTGGCAAGGTTGGAGGAATGGTCAGACATATGGCAACTTAGATTCAATGCAAAGAAGTGCAAAGTAATGCACCTGGGAAATAAAAATCCAGAAGAATACACAATAGCAGGGGAGGTACTAACAGCAGTAATGGAAAGGGATCTGGGTGTAGTCACATCAGATGACCTAAAGGTGGGTATGCAATGTGAGAAGTCAGTAGGGAAAGCCAGGGGATGCTGGGATGCATAAGGAGGGGCATCACAAGTAGAAAAAGGCAAGTGGTTATCCCTCTATACAGACAGTTGGTGAGACCCCGTCTGGAGTACTGCGTGCAGTTTTGGAGACCTCATCTACGCAAGGACATAGACGGGATGGAAGCAGTCCAGAGGAGGGCAACTAAAATGGTGCAGGGTCTACATCAGAAACCATATGAAGAGAGACTGAGAGAGCTTAATATGTATACCCTTGATGAAAGGAGGGACAGGGGGGACATGATAGAAACTTTCAAGTACCTCAAGGGAATCAAAGTCCAGGAGGGTAGAATCTTTCAGAGAGAGATGTGTAAGAACAAGGGGGCACAATGTAAAGTTAGAGGGGGGGACGGCTCAGGGGAAATGTGAGGAAATTCTTTTTCACGGAGAGAGTGGTGGACGCATGGAACCACCTTCCTGGAGAGGTTGTGGGGTCTAAAACAGTGGAGGAATTCA